>CM044546.2:26658204-27258204 GCA_024416835.2 Perccottus glenii
GATCTTTTTTGGCATTACGCCCTAATGCTGACCCATACAAACACAGGTCTAGTTTAATTTGACTTTTTAGGGGGATCATTATGACTGTGTTATAGCTTATGGCATTAAACTCTACAAGAATGTTTCTTTTCTGACATGTCTAACAACTCAGTTTCTTCAGTTGTTTTTTTTTTTCTTGCTAGTTTAAATTCAGATTAATTGCAGCAGGTTTTAGTTGACATTTGCAGTAGCAGTAGCATTGAGTTTTCATTCATCACATCAAAAAGATTTTTCTGCATAAACCCTTTCAAAACAACCCGGTTTCAGGATTTTAACCCTTTAATTGCCAGTTTCGAATACATGATGTCCCTGTTGTCATTTATGAGGGAAAAAAAAATCTTGAAAAATCGGAAAATTATTAAATATTTGGATATTTTGAGCAGAACTAAAGTGGTTTAAGAATTTATTCAGGAAAAAAAGCAGAATGTATGATGATTTTTTTAGCATTTGGTGACGCAGTGGTTAACACTGTCACCTCAAAGCAAGAAGGTTCAGAGTTTGACTCCCGGGCTGGACGAGGGTCTTTCGGTGTGGAGTTTGCACGTTCTCCCTGTGCTTGGTTGGGTTTCTTCAAGCTCCTCTGGTTTCCCCCACCAACATCAAAACATACTGGGTGGCCATCGGCAATGATTTTACCTACAGGGATGATGAAGGTGTAATAGAAAATATAGATATTTGTGCATGTACGTACATTTTTGGCTCGAGCATCCCCAGAAGTTAGTAAATTGTCCTCAAAGTTTGAAGAAGAGCCACAGAATTAAAATGTGCACAAGAGAGACTTGGTGAATATGCTGGTGTGATGACGCTCTGAGGCTATTAAGGTTATAGTCACATGATAATCCATTAGTCCCATAACTAATGATATTCAGGCGCTATTATCTGTTCCCCATTTCAGCCTTTTTTGAAAAAACAGAAGTGTGTAAACTTATTAAAATGGTAAAAAGAAAAAGTGTTCTTTTTTGTTCCTATTTTAAAATGTAAAATATGATATGTATCTTTTCCTGGCATCAAGCAGCTGGTTACATTAAAAATGAACATTCTCTTTGCTTTGCTTGTTTCATCGAACCTAAAGTGTGCAGTATGTTTGAAAGGAGGCATAATAAAAAGGCAAAGTTGCAAAAAAATCACTATTTATTATGTATGTATCACCCGTGCATTAATGTATTAACTTCAGGTACAAATATATGTCCAAAAATGTAGATATTTAATATACAACCACCTATAACCCTGAAAACTTACATTTACAGTTGTGCTCATAGGTTTTTGTGATTTTCAGATAATTTGAATCAACATATAAATGATAACACAAAAAACTTTTTTTCACTAATATTTAGTGGTTGGGTGAAGCCGTTTATTGTCAAACAACTGTGTTTACTCTTTTTAATTTATAATGACAACAGAAACTACCCAAATGACCCTGATCAAAGGTGGATAAAAGGCCAGTGAGTTTCTGGGCTCCTGACAGATCCTTGCATCTTTCATCTAGGGCGGCACTGACGTTTCTGTATTCTGAGTCATGGGGAATTCGAAGGAAAGGAAGGTAATTGAACCTTCCTATAAAAATATATCCAAGGAATTGAGAATGCCATTTAGCAGTGTTCAACCAAACAAAGGTCAGGTAGACCAACAAGGGTTTCAGCCACAACTGCCAGGGAAATTGTTTGGGATGCAAAGAAAAACCCACAAATAACTTCAGCTGAAATACAGGACTCTCTGAAAAAAAGGTCACCAGAAGAAAGCCATTACTACACAAAAACCACAAAGCACCCCGCTTACAATACGCCAAACAGCACAGAGACAAGCCTCAAAATTTTGGAGTGAACTTTTTGGCCACAACCATTTGGAGAGGAGTCAACAAGGCCTATGATTAAAGGTACACTATTCCTACTGTAAAACATGGAGGTGGATCGCTGATGTTTTGGGGATGTGTGAGCTACAAAGGCACAGGAAAAGATGAATGCAGCACGTTAAATAGAAAAATACTGGAGGAAACTTTGCACTGCATCAGTCGACCTGTCATTGGCTACAGCAACATAAAGTGAAGGTTCTGGACTGGCCATTTCAGTCTCTTGACCTCAATATCATTGAGACACTCTGGGGTTCAACGTGCAGTTCATGCAAGACAGCCCAAGAATTTACAGGAACTGGAGGCTTTTTGCCAAAAAGAATGAGCAGCTTTACCATCTGAGAAAATAAACACAACGACCACAAAAGACTTCAAGCTGTCATTGATGTTAAAGATGGCATTACACGGTATTAAGAACTGGGGTATGTAAACTTTTTATCAGGGTCATTTGGGTAGTTTCTGTTGTCATTATGATTTAAAAAGAGTAAACACAATTGTTTAACAATAAATGGCTTCACCCAACCACTAACTATGAATGAAAGAAAGGATTTTGTGTTATCAATTATATTCTCGGAAAAAAGTCTTTCAACTTATGAGCATAACTGTATTTATGTTGAATGGATGAATATAAGACTCTATAGAAAACAATGAATATTTTTAAACCCTTTTTTAAATCTTCATATTGATGTTGATAGTTCTTAGTTCCTTAGTCTGACAGAGCGGACCGTTACATGATGATGGTGTCCAGGAACGGCTGGTGTCAAAGGGCTAGGTGGGTCTTGACTTTAAATGCATGTTTTGTTTAAATATATTGTGGAAGATTTTACAAGATAGTGTTTATCATTTTGATGGCACTAATCTTCAAAACAATCCTGCAAATCTTCAAAACAATCCTGCAAAATACCACAACAATTTAAAACTTTTTCTAAGCGCTTGCACCCAAGCACTTTGACCATTTGGACAGCGCACAGAATAAGCTCCAGACTCGCCATCACCAAGAGAGTGGAGAACAATCCCAGATTGAACTCCACCACATTCTCAGGTAATATACACAACTTCCACAATTCCTTGTTCCCCAGGTAGCTCCCCGTACTGAAAAGGACAAAAAATGACATAGTGTTAGGTACCCTTTCACCCACACAATAATCAACTTTAAAGATTTTTCAAATCCAAAGAGAACACTGACTAAGGGATTACAGTCTGGAGTCTCTTTAGATTATTCCTGCTAGATGCTTAGAGCTTTCTCCACCAAATTTACAGAATTAAGAGCAAAAAATTAAAGTTTATGAATTTGACCTATTTAAGTGAACGTGAGCGATGGTAACATAAGTGCACATGTAAAACTCAAGGCTCCGGGCCAAATGCAGCCCTTTGTTTTATTTGGCTCTCCCAGGTTGCATTTTGGGCACAAGATTTTAGTTGGATTTGAACAGGTTTTAAAATCAGATTTAATTATTGATGAAATCTTAGTTTATGCCAGTTTTTGCTTTAAAAATAAATCAAACCTGTTTAAATCAAGCAAAAATCAGTTCAACTCAGCTAAAATTTGTTCAAATTAAATATGAACCAGTGGAAATCCAGCTAGAACCTGTTCAAATCCAACTTAAACCAGTTTCCTTTAAAGGAGGATATTAATGTTAAAAGAACCTTATGTGATAAAGACCAAATTTAATTAAATCTTCCCAAGTGTCACAATCTTTGGCCTTTGAGTTTGACATTAGTCTTACCTGTTGGCAAAAGGAGTACCCCATTGTGGGTTGTTGAATTCATCAGACCAGAGGCACATAGGTCCATTGGCGAGACCCAGTAATGCCGCACTCAGACTGTAGATGGCGCCTAACACACCCACAGCAGCAAAGCCGATGGACAGGGGATCCATCTGCACACAATAGCTCTGTTACCATGGCGCCTGGGCAGCAAACACAGCAGGAACCAACATTATTAGCAGTACTTTACAAGTTTGTGTTTAAATTCACCCACACTGTAAAAAGCATTTTTGGAGTGTACTTATTTGCCTAGTTAGTTTAGATGATGTAATTACAAAGTAAATTTTTTATCTACAGTATGTTATAGTACAGTATGTACCCTTTTTTAACCGGTATATTACATTACCTATAAATGCTTATTAAAGTTTACACAATTATATTGGATTAGTGTGGATTTGCCTGATAGGCATCTCTCCTTTAGCCCCGCCTCTCTATTCAAATATTTGAAGAAGTTCTTCTTAAACAAAGAAGAGTGATAGATCTGAAACCATGACTGACTTACAGAGTTACAGAGACCTGATAGAGCTGTACCCTATACTTCTGTCGTTTTACCTGGCGACTCAGACAGACGCTACTCTTGAGACACTGTCATGTCATGGGGTTTACAGTTCAGGTTTTAGTGGATGCTAAACAATTTGAGATTACTATTAAGGTATCAACAGCCAAAAATTATAAAGGCCTCAAAAACCAGATTATCTTTGATTAGTTTAAAACAGACCATAACACATAAACCTGCTTAAAACTCGATTTAGATTGGTTAAAAGTTTAACTACAACTGTAAGTTTGAGGAATAGGGTTAGGTTTACCTTTAGAAATTAAACAGGCTATAGACTGATGCAGACTTTAATTATTATTAAAGGCATTCAACCTTGTTCTAAACAGGTTTGAATGAGCATTAATTGTTCTAACACAGACCATAATCAATTTTAAATGTTAGCACTGGGTTTGAACAGGTTTAAAGTAGTTTAAAGTGGCTATACAGCACCACACAGAGAAATTCACCCTGATTTATGAATGCTTCATAAAAATAATCTTAATGTTATTGCTTTACTGATATAGTGTAATGGCGACTAGAAAAGTTATTGTTTTTACATAACCTGACTCTGCTCCACAGTACCATGAGGGAGGACTCCAGTTGAAAGTGGTACTTTAAATAAATACCTGTTTTTGTGATATGAGTATTGTGCTGTTACAAAAAATGTGGGGCGGCAGTGGCTCAGTGTTAGAGCGGTCGTCCTTCAACCGGAAGGTAGGAGGTTCGATTCCCGCTCTCCCTACAGTTCATACTGTCGTTGTGTCCTTGGGCAAGACACTTAACCCCCCTTGCCTACAGTGGTGTTCCAGCTGTAACACTGGTGAATCGAACCTTAATGTAAGTCGCTTTAAAATGAAAGCGTCAACTAAAATGTGTAAATGTAACACTGTTGAATGGAAGCTGCGTGTAGGTCGCTTTGGAGAAAAGCGTCTGCTAAATGACTAAATGTAAATGTATGTATAATTTATTGAACACCTATTTCATTTTCTGTGAGAAGGAAGTTTTATTGCTTATTTTTTTAAATCAAAGTATTGGGCTCTTTAAAATAAAATGCAAAAAAAAAGGCACTCTAAGATAAAAGGAATCATACAAAGTTTGATGTGCAATGTGGTCCCTCAATACATTTGGTAAGTCATATTTTTGGCACTAGGTTTTAATTGGATTTGAATCAGATTTATTTAATTTTTTCATTAAAAAATGTATTCAAATCCATCTAAAACCAGTTCAAATCCATAAAAAACTTCTTTAAATCCATCTAAAACCTGTTCAAATCCATTTAAAACTTATTCAAGTCCAACTAAAACTAGTTTCCATAAAAGGGGATATTTAATGTTAAAAATATCTTTCATGAGATAAAAACTAATTTTCTTTTTAGAAATGTGTATTGAAAATCAAAGAATGACTTATTTGATTTTTGTTGTAAAATTCCAAAGATAACATTGAAATAACAGCCGTTTTTCTTTTTCATGGCCAAAGTGAATAAGAGATATTTCACAAATATGTATAATTTGTAATATTTATAATATTAAATATTTATAAATTATTTTAAATAATCAGAAACCGGATGTGGTCATAGGTAGAGGCGCCAAATGCAGTTCTTGCAGTTTGCCAGTGGATCTATTCGAGAAAACACCGACAATCATACAGTCAAGTGTAGCAAGAATGACCTTGGAACTTTGGAAGGTTGTTTATTCTGATATCCCTAAAGTCAAAAATGCCAGTAGTACTAGCAGAAGTTAAATTCCTCACTAGTAATACTAGTACACATAATTTAAGCCTTATTATCCCAATGCGTGCAAAATGTCTACTAGTGGTACTCGACTTTACTAGTCGTCCAACTGGTAGCACTAAAATTACATCAATTAGGCCTTTTTCACATAGCATTTTTAACGTTAGGCTTACAAGTAAAGAAGAAGTAAATAAGAGTGTTATTGGCAATGTCAGAATAAATGGCCTTCCAAAGTTCCAAGGTAATACTGGATTAATTGATTGTCGGTGATCTGTCAACTAGTGCCACCAGCAAACAGCGGGAGCAGAAAAAAAAAAAAAACAGCCCTTTTTTGTTTCTGTCTCTTTGTGATAAAACATTTTCAGGCAAGATTAATCAACTCTGCTCATTTTTAAATCTTCAACTGAGCGTTTTGTTTTGTATTTTGATGATAAAACTTTGACGACACCAATGGAAAAACGTTTTGACGCAGATAAGAGCAGCGAGACTCACCCCACAGCCGTCGGCGCAGCAGTTCTTGGCACTGGTCAGGTGAATGTGGATGGCAGGAATAAGGACCTGGCAGCAGATAGAACCATAGATAGTATAAATATGGATGATATCCGCCCACTGGTCCCCTATTCACCAATATTGTCATTACGAATGGGCAATAAAATGGCCGTTACATCCTGGCTTTTTCCATAGTAAAACAATAGTTTTTAGATAGCATAAACAAACATATTAATCAAAAATCCCCCAAACACACAATTTCTTACTCTCACAAACATGGCCGCGGGAAGTGGGGGTGCTGGGGGTGCTGCAGCACCCCCTAGTGACGAGAGGGAGATTTAAAAAAAATGTAGGCCTATTAAAATATTTTGCACAATTTATAAATTCCTTATGAATATTTTAGAAAATGATTTTGACACACGTAGGCTATTAGTTATATTTAGGATTTTAATTTCATATTTTGAGGCCTAATCAACACAGGTTCGGAAGTTACGTTGTCAACGTCAGGCAGGCAGGTCACCGCCTTGAACTCCAGCTCAAAATGTTTAGGCCAAGCATCGCCAAGGCAAGCAGCTTGCCGATGTCACAAAAGACAGAGGGTTTAGGCTATGTGTGTCACAGTCTAATATGTAGCATCATGTTTGATAAAGCTCCAGCCACAAACAAGAGCCATGTTTTCAAAGATAGAAAAACTGATCGAGTTATGTTTGTGACTGACTACCCATCTCCGTGGCCGAACGCACTTTCTCCGCCTTGCGTTTTTTGAAGACATGGGTACGCAGCACCATGACCCAGAAAAGACTCACACACCTTTCACTGATGCATACCAACACAGACATTCTGAACTCCCTGGACATTCGTCCCCTCATGAGAGACTTTATCTCCACGACCCCAGAGCGCACCTCGACATTTGGACACCTGTAACCACACTGCAGGCACCCCGCCTGCATGTAGCTGAGGTAAGAGCATGGTGCTGCCGCGCTTGTAACATTTATTTTTTTGGCAACAAGTGTGGGATCAGCTTTGACTAGCCAAGCAATTGTAAGTAGTACACTATAGTATTTTTGTAAGGTGGTGGGGATGGAGATGGAGAGTATTATTTCGTTCGTGTGTTCTTTGCGTAATGGATGTGGAGAACTGTTCAATAAACAAATTGCTTAAATAGTCGGAGATTATTTCCTTGTGGTGTGCGTAAAAAGATTCTGGAGTTAATAGAGTTGCGTGTGACATAAACGTGCAGTGACTCAAGCCAGCTGACCAAATCGATTGCATTGTTTTAGCGTTATTGTGAAGTTTGATTAATATTATACTTTGTTGTAATATTATTTGTTGTATCTAAATAAGTTGCATGTATGTATAGGCTATTTGAAATTGTAATGAAAGTAATTATTTAGTTTTCTTTCGATTATTAAACTATTATTTCTGATTCTGCTCCAGATTGATAGCGCATTGCGCATATCTTTGAACTGATGTCTGTGTGTTTCAGACCCTGGCTGGCTGTGCACTGAAGTGTATATGACAATAAAGTAGTAAATCTCAATGTATTTATTTTTAAAATATAGGCTCATAGGTTTTTTGTCAAAAAAAAAAAAAAAAAAACATTCACAGCACCCCCTGTTCAAAACTTCCCGCGGCCCTGCTCACAAATACATTCTAAGCATAATTGTCAAAACTGTCCTTACCATTATTCCTCCTCCGACCAGCCCTCCCATATATTTGACCTCCTCGGTGATCCGCGGGCCGTCCACTCCGTAGTCAGCGCAATAGTTGGTCTTAGAGTCAGGGAAGAAAAGGATAATGTTGCAGATGATTGACACCGCAGCCAACGGGTAAAGAGCGATGGCCATAAACTTTCCATACGCTCCATTATACATCTCTGCGGATCACAGGCACAGATTTTTTTAAAAAGTAATGTTTGGAAGAAGGGTGACGAGATGAGATCAACTCCACGTTCAAGAAGATGCTATGGACAAAAGGATGGTACTATATATTGGGATGAGGAGTGTGCACTTTGATCATTTCTCTTATCTGGAGCTAATGTCGTGGGTGTGTTGTTTGCCATTGTTTCCACTTTGGCCATAAAAAATACTGCTGCATCCTACGGCTTTTATTTGAGACTAAAACATGTCCGTGTGAGGAAATGTTACCTACATTGTTTTCACTGTAGACATTACCCTCTGGATGTCTTCAGTCTTGTGACATCATGAATTCTCAGAGCTTACTCACCAAAACTAAATCCCACCCCAATGATAAGATACCCACATGACTCTCAGATAAAAGTTACTTTGAGAAAGATCTTTACTGATTTATTAAAAATTGTATTGGAGTTTTGTTTTTTATTTAGTATATATTTTTATTAATTAAAAAAATTAACAAAAAAAACACAACTAAACACAGCTCAAAGAAAATTGAATGCAATAGGTGTGTGCCAGTTTGATTTGTTGGGAATTGTGACTAATCCAAGACAGGAAGATGTTCTTTTGTCCAGTAGTGATCAGTAGGTGTCTCATAGGGCCCCGCGGGCCCCATGGACCCCCATATATAAAGCATGTATGTTGCGTGCAATTCCCTATAGTCTATATAAATATTTGGGAATATATATTTTCATATTTTATTAGTTTCTTTGATAAGGTTACAATATGTAGGCCTACATAGCCTAAGTAGAGGTGCAAGAGAAATTAAGGTCAACAATTTACATTAATAAAAGAAAAGATGGTCAAGCTGCTAAATCTAATGTTTGGGACTTGTCAGAGATAGTCATTCATTATCCTATCTTGTTATTAATATGACCCTGCTGGTTTCTATGGTTCACAAGCGTATGTTGTTGTTGCCAGTTTACAGGGCAATGTAATCTAATGGTTGTCTTGGTTTCCAAGCACTTTTAAAATAAAGCCTGTTTTCATTTACAATGCGTAGTAGGCTATGTCTATTTAGTGGTCGGGGGTGCGGGGTGTTGTAAAAATAGATACAACGGTGCGGGGCGGAGTGTGGTGAGCCACATAACTTCATAAAGCGGGACCCGTGGGTTGGAAAAAAAGAGTCAATCCAAAGACATGAGGTAATTATCTCATGTCTTCTAGAACTGTGGTTCCCAAACGTTGGGCTCAAGTCTGCAAAGTGGGTTTTGTCACCAAAAAATAAAAAATTAAAATTAGAAAAATATTTGAAAATGTCTCTCAGTTTTCTCTGAGATAACTTTCAAAAGTACTTCTACTCACCGAGAAGACTCAACACTGAAGAATGGCCACAATGCCTCGGATGGCGTCATCAGCTACAGCACTTCTCCTGCCCCGCCTGCCTTGCTCAACGGGCGCTGAACCGCTTTTATGAGCCTGCCATTCTACCCGCCGATGGGGGCCGCCTCCGAGTCCCCTCCCGCTGCCCAGTTTCAGCTGGACTGTGCAGCTGGAGTAGCAGAGAGTAGCGAGAGTGACAGAACCCGCTCTCGGCAAAAGATCCTGTCTGGGGCTATCTGGGCTACTGCAATGTGGGGGACTGGAGCGGGATTGCCGGGATGGTGCCTATTGCATTGAGGATGGTGTGAGGCTGTGTTTGCGCCCATCATCCACTCATTGGCCAAGTGGGATGCCGGCAGTGGTGGAATGTAACGAAGTATTTGTACTTAGTTACTGTACTTAAGTAAATTTTTATGTATCTATACTTTACTTAAGTAAAAAAAATAATGAATACTTTTACTTTTACTCAAGTAGATTTTTCAGCAATTATCTGTACTTTTACTCCACTACATTATTAAAATGCGTGTCGTTACATCCTTCCAAATCTTGCATAAAAAAAATTTTAGTCGACTGACGTTTTGGCGTTGCTGGCCAATGCACGTTGAAACAGATCAGAGATCTGATTGGTCAAAGAGCGCTTTATTGAACTGTTGTAAATCGAAGAAAAGGACACGGTGGACACCAAATATCAAACATGGACGAAGAGCCAACAACGTCGACTGAGCTTGAGCCTGTGCCCTGCAGCTCTGATTCTGAGAGACATCCCTGGCCTTATTTAAGCAAGTTATTTGAATTTAAAGGTTCAAAGAATGACTCCTGGCGTTTTCAATGTGTCAAGTGCCTACCTCAACGCAAAGAACTGTTGGCGTTTAAAAACTCCCTTCAAATTTGAAGAAACATATAGAGGTAAGACATGCAATGCTAATTATTAATATTTAAGTTACAAACTTGCTATGACATGGTGCTATGACTGTTATAGAAAAACGGATGTCAACATAACAAAAATATTACACCAGTATAATATTTGTTTGACGTAAGTTAGTGGTACCCTAACAGGGCAACTTCTTTAGCTGGTTATTAGCACAGCAGGGACGATAGCTTGCTAGTACGTTACATTTTTGGAGGTGAGCAAACTACTGCTTTATCAAATTTTGTTTGGTGCTTATTTTTTTCTCATTCTAATGTGTTATACATTATTAGCCTAATGCTTTTGGATTTTCTGTAATCAATGGAGTATAAGCCTCAAATGCAGTTTTAGCTACGTTTTCCCGTAAAGGACTAAAGCAACTGTTGTTGAGCAGAATAAACTGGTCATACAAATTTGATTAAAGTGTTCAGAATAACACTCACCTGTGTACTTTTGAGTTTTTTTTTTACTGCTCTTAATAGTATAGTAAAAATAAAATAAATTGTATGTCATAATTGGCTTAGCCTAATTATTATTTGAGTAATAAGTAAATAACCAGATTTTTACAGTATCAGTATTGCACAACAACTCTTTCCAGTACACAATAGATATTGTTTGTGATTGTTACAATTGAACCGCCCAGACATTGATACAACTGATTTTTACTTTTACTTTTACTTAAAAAAATACTTTAAAGTAAATTTAAAAGTATGTACTTATGACTTTTACTTAAGTAAGATGTTGATGTAGTAATTATACTTTTACTTAAGTATATATTTTGCAGGGTAGTTGTACTTTTACTTAAGTACTAAACTTAAGTACTTCCTCCACCACTGGATGCCGGCCCTGCCGTCAGAGAAGGATAAGAAGACAGTTGACGCTATTGGATTGCTGATATGCCCAGGTGGAAGCAGTTGCTAGCAACATGTCTTTTCTGGCGGGCTCCATGGATAGGCTCACGCATGAGCGGTCTGCCCTCACGCCCAAAAAGATACACGCATTTTTGGTCTGCTCACCGTGTCTCTTTCTTAAGTTGGAGTCAGCCTCCAAAGCTTTGCAGCAGCTTTCTTCTCATCTCCAGCCTCCACCGCAGCTGGTCGGTGCTTGCCCCTTCTGTTATTGGAGCAGCACTGCAATTTGGGCCACGGGGATAGGGACACTGACTGTGGTCTGTTCCCCCCGGCCATCCAGGCAGATCCAAAGGGTGCCCCCTCTGGGGGAGTTGCAGTGGGTCCTTTGCACACAGCTCACAAGCCTGACGGCGGCTGCAGCCCTCCTGTGATGTGTTTTCCTTGCTCCTGCAACAATTTCGGAGCTGGACTGAGTAGAAACGGAGAAGGGCTTTTACTCCCCATATTTCCTGGTTCCCAAGAGAAACAGGGGAGTGAGGTCAATCCTGAACCTGCACGTACTCAACAGCTATGTGGCCACTAGAAGGTTCTGCATGCTAACAGTCAGGCATCTCCTGGAGAGTGTCTGCCCGGGAGATTGTATGACATCAATCAACCTGACGGACGCCTACTTTCATGTCTCCATCCGGCCGAGGCACAGGAGGTTCTTCAGGTTGGCCATCGGAGTTTGGTGCTGTCTCCCGTTCGGCTACTTCCTTGCCTTATTGAAACAGGTCTTCTGAAGTAGATGTTTTGAAATATCCCATAGAAAACACGATGCTCTGTTAAGCAGCTGTATAAGACACATAAGACAAATGTGCCTTTCTCTTTATATATATAGCATGCAAAATTTTAAAATAACATATTCTGAATGTATTTTGTGATTGGTGGCTGCACCAATAACTACAGAACTTCCTGAGGTATAGCTAACATCAGACCATGTTTGTCACACTGCCACTGTACAATATATAAACTGTGTTATCCTAAAAATAAATCTTTGAGAGAGAGAACTGACGAGAGGACCACAAAACCGGCTTTTCTTCTTTCTCTCTCCCTCTGATCAGAGCCTTTGTGGCATGCTTTATTGTTGGTAACCCATCAGATTCAAGAACTGACATAGCGGAGCAGGTCCCAGACGATATTCTGAATATGATATCATTGGTCAAGCAGAGCTGACTGCGGGCCAAGCGGAGCTGGGCAAAAAACTGAATAAGTCAAGCGGAGCGGACTGTAGGCCAAGCAGAGCTGGGCAAAGATATACTGACTAGCTAGAGAAAAAAGTTATTTCAGAGAACAAATGGGTTTGGCGGCCTCTTGGTCCTCCGTGTCCACTTTTGTGCAGTCCTATCTCTTGGACATGTCTGCTGGCTCTGTTACTTATTTGGTGCTGAATGGGAGCCAGAGTCTCGTCGCCTAGGTCGGCACACATTGCATGTCGGTGGTATTGCCGCGGCTGGTGGCACTCTTGGGGGCTGCCGTGGGTGGTGGCATCCATTTAGGCTGGTCTTATCTGTGCAGCCATGTTGGGGCCCATGTGCTCTTGGGAGAGGCAGCCCATCCCCATGTCATAGTATTGGGATTTTGGGGCTTGCCCATGGTGCCAGGAAGGTCTTGGGAGAGGCAGTCTTGGGACAGCTTGGTTTGGGCCTGCTGGCAACGGCACTGAACGCTCTTGGGAGAGGCGGCCTGGGCATCGTTGCCTGGAGGCATGCATGGCTACTCTTGGGAGAAGAGGGCCATTACTCCTGCTTTTTTCCGAAGCCAATCGTTTGTGAGCCTGTCCAGCTGGGAGAGCAGTGATCTCCTACAGCCTTCGCCTTGGTGGGTAACCAGTAGTGTAGACCATAGGTGGGCGGAGGAAACACGAAGTAGAAATAATAGTTACCTGATGTACAAGTTCTGTACAGTTCTATGAGTGTGTGCGTAGCCCGACTACTCTCAGGCTCTGCTGGACTGCCTCGCTTTGTCTAGCTGGTTCGAAGAACTCATTGCTGGCATGTGCCAGAGACATAACCAGTAGCAAAGCCCATTGGTGGGCTACGCACACACTCGTAGAACCCTAGTTACATCAATAACAGGTATTAGATGGATTTTAACATTTTAGTCGAATTTCTACAGGTTTAAGTTGGATTTAAACAGGTTTTAAATGGATTTGAACTGTTTTTTCTTAAGCCTAACCAATAACAACACAAAGGTTGATTACTAAAAAATGCACAGTAAAAACACTCCTTTATTGCCTGAGTTGATTGAAAACATTAATGAGATTTATGGCCGTCGCCATAATCCAAGTCCAGAACCAGACTGGTTTTAAAAAATCAACACGTCAAAAAACTGTGTCACACCAGTCACCAGGGAGTGATTTATTTCTGTAAAACTCCTTTTATTTATTTTCTACAGTCACTGGAAACAATACCTACTCTTTTCTATTTGTGACATTTAACAGAATCTCTCTACCGTTATTCACAATCCATTCAAGAATGTCTGGGACAAAAACAGGACAGAAATATGTTGAAGTGTACATTGCATATATAAACGACTGGTTTGAGGAGTTGTTTGTTCATGTAAATGCCACCGTAAGCTTTATTTGTGTTGTGTCTTTACACTTCCTGATTTACTACAACACTAAGAAAGTTTTGCCAGACTGTTAAATATGTTAAAATACACACTAACACTATGGTCAACCCATAGTACTGTACTTCCTGAGGCTGAGGTTTTTAACATCTGTCAGAAGCTGCTCCAGATGTCCTGCCAGACAGCTGCCTCTAGGTACATGCTCAATCTTAATATGATCTATTACACTCACACTATTATTGCAGTAGCATTTATTTGCACTTCTTTTACTATCTTCTAGGGTAAGCCCGAACCTTTAACCTGCTTGGTTACACATATAGGACTCTGTTCAAGTACGTACCAGTAGTATTCCATTATACCACCTTGGTACCCCTTCCCCCACCCTTACACACACACACACACAGTGGACACTGGACATTTACAGCACATCCCTGTAGCTGTCTGGACTTTGTGCTTCCTGAACTCTGTCTCTGCCAAGAATTACTGGTTCTGAAAAATATACTTACTCTGTGCTCCACGCTTACATCCTGCTTGGACAACTTATGCCCCCTTACATCTAGACCAGCCTGCACACATCCTCGCCTGCCCCTGGTTATCCGATGTTCTACGCGAGCACCGCGCCAGCCTCCGGTCAGCTGAGAGAAAATGGCGCAAGTCTAAAGATCCTACTAACCTCTCTATCTACCAGTCTCTCCTCTCTACTTTCTCCGCTGATGTCACCTCTGCAAAAACTGTCAACTACCATTCTAGGTTAATCAACTCACCTGACTCGCGCACTCTCTTTAAAACCTTTTCCGCCTCCTTTGTCCGCCTGCTCCCCACCTTCATCGGATTTAACAGCTGATGATTTCGCGTCTTTCTTTGTAAAGAAAACGACCGCCATCAGCAGTCAGTTCTCTGCGCCACCACCTGTCGAGCTCATTCAGACCCCTGATATGTGTTTGCTCACTTCCTTCTCTCCTCTAACTGAAGCAGATGTTTCCAAGGTCATTAGTTCTAACCACCCTACTACCTGCCCGCTGGATCCCATCCCCACACATCTCCTTCAGGCCATCTCTCCATCTGTCGTGCCTGCTCTCACCCACATCATCAACTCATCTCTTTCCACTGGGTCCTTCCCACAGCTTTCAAAGAGGCCCGCATCACACCACTACTGAAGAAACCCACTCTTAACCCTACTCTGCTTGAAAACTACAGACCGGTTTCCTCCTTCCCTTCATTGCCAAAGCTCTGGAGCGAGTTGTGTTTACTCAGCTCTCATCCTTTCTCACACGGAACAACCTCCTGGACCAGAACCAGTCTGGGTTCAAGAGCGGTCATTCCACCGAAACTGCCCTGCTCTCAGTCATCGAAGCTCTGAGACTGGCAAAGGCAACATCCAAGTCATCTGTACTCATCTTACTGGATCTGTCTGCTGCCTTTGACACTGTTAATCATCACATCCTCCTGTCCTCTCTCAGGGCGATGGGTGTCTCTGGAATGGTGTTGCAATGGTTCAAGTCTTACCTCTCGGATAGGTCATTCAGAGTATCCTGGAGAAACGAGGTCTCTGAGTCCCAACATCTCAATACGGGGTGCCACAGGGCTCAGTGCTCGGACCGCTACTCTTTTCTATATACATGACATCCCTTGGCTCTGTCATCCAGAAGCATGGCTTTTCCTATCACTGCTATGCAGATGACACTCAACTCCACCTGTCATTTCATCCTGACGATCAGAGGGTCTCTGCTCGAGTCTCGGCATGTCTGAGTGACATCTCACTTTGGATGAAGGACCATCACCTGCAGCTGAACCTTGCAAAAACAGAACTGCTTGTGATTCCGGCCAATCCAAAGACCCACCACAACCTCTCCATTCAACTAGGCCCATCAACCATTACACCGTCCAGCACTGCCAGAAATCTGGGAGTGGTAATTGATGATCAGCTAAACTTCACAAGTCATGTCGCCAGCACCACCCGGTCCTGTAGATTCATCCTCTACAACATTAGAAAAATTAGACCTTTCCTATCAGAGCACTCTACGCAAATTCTAGTCCAGGCTCTTGTCTTGTCCAAACTGGATTATTGCAATGCTCTACTGGCTGGACTCCCTGCCTGCACAACCAAACCTCTGCAGCTGATCCAGAATGCAGCGGCAAGAGTGGTCTTTAATGAACCGAAGAGAGCGCACGTATCTCCTCTATTCATTAGGTTACACTGGCTCCCGGTTGACGCCCGCATCAAGTTCAAAGCTATGCTCTTGGCCTACAAGACCACCTCTGGTTCTGCACCCCCATATCTCCACTCACTAATACAGACCTACGTTCCCACCAGATCCCTGCGGTCTGCAAATGAACAACGTCTGGTGGTACCGTCCCAAAAAGGTACAAAATCACTCTCACGTACCTTCTCTGGCTCTGTTCCACATTGGTGGAATGATCTACCTGCTGCTACAAGATCAGCAGATTCTGTAGCCATCTTTAAAAAACACCTGAAAACACATCTCTTCCGTCAACACCTGACTGACAAACACTGAGTTCTACTTCCTTTCTATCGATTCCTTTCTATAAAAAAAAAAAAAAAAAAATTCTCTTATCCTTAGCATTGTATACTGCGCTGGGTTTAAACTGACTAGTTTTTTGTGCACTTATGCTTTTTGTACCTTGTGTTGTTAAAATTGCTTCCATTGTTATCCTCACTTGTAAGTCGCTTTGGATAAAAGCGTCTGCTAAATCACTAAATGTAAATGTATTTCTTTATGTTGTTTTCAACTGTCCTGGACACATCATTGCATAGCCTCCTTCTGTGGTTCTCCCTGAGGTGTCTCTTTTTTCCCATCAGTTTATTAGGCCCGAGCCGGTGATGGCCGGGAGGGCCTATTGTTTTTGCTCGGATTTTTTTTTTTTTTTTTTTTTTTATCTTTCTTGTCGACCTATGATCCTAAATTTGACCCAGTGAACATGCACGAAAAGTCATTTTATTGGTCCCAGACTTCAAGCTCGGCGAAAAATTTATGTATTTGAAGTCGCCGAAAAAAAAATACGAAAAATGACTCAGTGGCGACCCCTACAAAATCAAAATACATTGGGCCTATGGAAAGTGAAAGTAACTTTTTTCCAACGTAGAAAAATGAAACTTGGTATATCCATAGGACACCTCAGGGCAAACAGAAAAGTCAATGACAGTCACAACCTAAACTTAACAGGAAGTCCGCCATGTGGGACAGAATCACAGCCAGACTCGAGCAGCCGATCTGAGGTCAGTTTGGTGCTGTGTGAGGAACAGAGGAGGGAGAACAGAGACAGAGGCAGCGCTGAAGCACAAACCAAACAAGCGATTATAAAGAACTGACAAGCGTCACAGCATTTGACTCAGACAACTTCAAAAAATATATGCATTAGTATATGCCATATTTATAATTATTGGTAGTAGACTATTTGTTTAGAATCCTACATTGTCACGTGTTTCTAGTGCTCGGTGCTCTTCTGACTCCCACTCTCAGTCTTTTCACATTTCTGAATGATCCCTATCGCTCTTGTTACTAACTCAGTTGCGGGGTCCGGGGAGAGGCTCCTTATTCTGATGTTATCAGACTGACTTGAAGGAGTTAAGTTCAAACCTAAATGTTTGAACTCAACACTTCTAGAAAGCTTAAAATCTTATTTTTATGGCAAAATTACATGTCATTCAGTCACAACAGGATCAATGCGGTGCCCCTCGGAGAATTTGGTCCCCTACGCACAGTGCGTGTTGTGCTTGGTAGAAGCGGCGCCACCGACAGTGCACATGTAGTTTCCTGAATTGTTTATTGAAAGAGAGCTATAAACCAGGGTTTAATTCAATACCAGTTAAGTAGGCTTAGGAACTCTCCTAACTCCTTTCGACTGACCCGGATATATTTCATTGTCGTTATAAGATCTGTCCCAATGACTATATAAATATGGACAACTTCCACCCATTGGTCCCCTATTCTGTATATTTATATTTATTGTACATATTACCTGTAAATCCTGTACATCTCCATATCCTGCACGTATGCAACCATTGTATATATCCTGCACTTGCTGCTATTGCACTTCTGGTTAGACCTAAACTGCATTTTGTTGCCTTGTACCTGTACTTGTGTAATGACAATAAAGTTGAATCTAATCTAATCTAATCTATTCACCGATATTGTTCTCACCACAGGGCAATAAAATGGCGGTTACATCTGGGATTTTCAGCTTTTACTGCATAGTAAAACAATAGTTTTCAGATAGCATAAACGGACATATTAATCAAGAGTTGTCATGTAGTAAAAAGCTCTAGAGACTGGAGGCATCCAGTCCTGGCATTTTGTGCCAGGTTGTAAACATGATTTTTTACACTTGGTAAGTTGCTCTCCTGGACTGAAAACACCACAGCACTGGCCAAGAAATCAAATCAGCGTCTCTACTTCCTCCGCAAACTAAGAAGAGCCAGAGCCCCACCCCCCATCATGTACACCTTCTACAGAGGCACCATCGAGAGCATTCTGTCGAGCTGCATCACTGTGTGGTATGGAGCCTGCAACGCGTCCTGCCGAAAGACTCTGCAACGCATAGTGAGAACAGCTGAGAAGATCATTGGTGTCTCTCTCCCCTCCCTCCAGGACATTTACGGAACACGTCTCACCCGCAAAGCCCTCTGCATCACAGG
The DNA here is from genome assembly GCA_024416835.2 of Perccottus glenii. Classification (NCBI taxonomy): domain Eukaryota; kingdom Metazoa; phylum Chordata; class Actinopteri; order Gobiiformes; family Odontobutidae; genus Perccottus; species Perccottus glenii. The sequence continues at coordinate 26,676,870 of CM044546.2, forward strand.
TGACCCCACTCACCCATCACACAGCTTTTTCAGCCTGCTACCATCAGGGAGGAGACTGCGGAGTCTCCAGGCCAGGACCAGCAGACTGAAGGACAGCTTCATCCACCAGGCTGTCAGGAAGCTGAACTCCTCCCGAACCTGCCCCCTCCCCTCTTCTTCCCAGGCACTACTGAACTATGAACCCCACTAATTATATGACGGCATGCACTAGTCACTTGTGCAGCATTGGTCTGCTCACTCACCGCTCACTACCTCATTCGACATGGAACTGATGTCATTCCACTACCTCATCAGTCAGTTAAATAACTGCTCTTGGACACTTGTCACTTTAATCAGACAAGATATTTTTTTTTTTTGCACTAAAAAAATCTTTAACTGCACTGTTGTTCACTTTATTGATTTGCACAATATCTGTCATTCACCTTGCGCCGCTTTATTTAACCTTATTTTTAGCTTTATTTTTAATTTTATTATGTCTCTTTTTTTATCATTTCCCTTTTTGTATAGTTGTACCTACATTTTTATATTTGATCCAGTTATTTTTTAGGCTTTAATGTTAATGTTATCTGTATGAATCGGGGACTGAGAGTAACGCAATTTCGATTCTCTGTATGTATGTACTGTACATGTGGAAATTGACAATAAAGCAGACTTGAAACTTGAATTGGGTTTCTCCTTATATTTACGCTTTTGGAGCCTGCCCTCTGGTGGACTACGGTATATCACTGTATATATGCTGTATGGTGGTGCCCTTACTCGAGGACCTTTTAAGGGGTTCCATGAGAGAGACTTGGCTCAAAGCCATGTTTTACTGCAGCAAACAGCAACAGTAAACAATAACCCTTTCATAACTAACAACTATGAGCCCAGAACAGCATGATCCAATTAGGTTTAGTTTTAGGTTAAACCCCTCCCTCTAGAGATATAAGCTCAGCTCTCTACCACTTGATCTCAGAATTGAGAAAATCTTTTGGAATGAGAGACGAAATATCTTCACCTTGAAAAACTTTTGCTTTAACCTTTTCTTCAAGATGACCTGGATGACTCAGTAAAGGGGAGAATTCAGTCTCCTTCTTCTTTTGTCTCTCTGTGCCCTTCTTCCAGTAAACACCTTGTTAGTTTTGGTTCAATGCATTGTTCTTTTGTTCTACCTCACCTCACATACATTTCATACACCAAATATACATTGATATACTCACACCCAGTGCTTAATGGAGGTTGAGGTACACAGAGAATAACAGAGGAAGTATTTCCTCAGCATCGAGAAGGGGAAAGAAAGTCAAGGGACAACTTTGCCTCTGGTTGCATAATACCTTTTTGTTTCTTTAATATGCTTTAAAAGACTGACATATACATCTGAGTTAAATGTATTGAATAGACTATTCAATACATATTCATATATGACTCGCCGGCACCAACATCTCCAACATCAGCTCTGTAATCCAACCATGGTCCTGGTCTGGTCCTGGGTTAGTGTTGATGTGGCCTGAACATTTTAATGTGATCTTCTTAATAAATTTAACTATTTTACTTAACTGAATAGACTATTCAATACATATTACAGACACTTTGTGCTGTTGTGTGGAATTCATTGTTAATCTAAAACATCTGATGATGGTCTTAGGTGTTAGGTGAGTTCTTTAATTAAAACAGTCCTGTACATTTTACTGATGTAAAGCAGCTAAACAACACTGAAGCTCCCTTCCTCCATCAGTAATAAACCTCCTAACGTCTTACTGTTGACCCCCAGACGTAGCTGACAAAGGTTAAAGAACAGGAGTTAGGATCAGAAATCGGGAGCTAGTTTTCAAAGTGTTCCAACTGAGTCTCAGTCCAAGCACCTGATGACCCTGAAGGGGCAGCCGTGCCCTGGTATGATGATGTTTGCAGACTGCAGCGCCCTCCGTCTGCTGAGCTCCTGTAGTGCAGGATTCAGACTTACATCCCGCCAGCTGTCCTCATCTGAGCAACACTCAAATAAGTCCCCTGCAACAAGCAGTGTCCCGGCTGTGGTTCCTGTCACCTGGACACTGACGTCCTGCCCGCTGTGGCCTGGACTGGGAAGTACACACACCTGGAGAAAGCAAGAGACAATCAGAGTCTGCTTCAGATACATTTGAACCAGCATTAGAGAAGAATGGGCCAGAGATGGGTAGCGACTTAGACGCGCTGAGGACACAAGATTTATTTCCATACCCAACTGCAAACACGTGTGACAACCACTGAAAACAAGAGGGTGGGACACAGGAGGTAACATGTCTACATCAAAAGCTTGTGACAGAGGCGTTCCCCAGGGTTCTGTTCTTGGGCCACTGCTGTTTACACCCTTTATTAATGATCTAGATGTTCAAATGTATGCGGACAATACTGTTATTTATGTGCATGGAAATTATGCACATGAATAACAAAATTAATCAAGGTCATGAATAACATTGCAAATTGGATTACCTCTGCTTCTTTCACACTAATATAAATAAAACAGTGGCCATTTATTTCCCAAAAACTAGAAAATCAATGACTTTTTCATGAATATTTGTAAAGGATAAAAAAAATCAAAGTAGTTTAATACTTAGGAGTCATTTTAGAACCAGCATTTGGATTTAAAAAGCATGTCAAATTTTTTTTCTAATACTTTGAAATACAATATTTCAATTTTTGACATAATCGACTAATGATGCAGCAAAACTATATCTGGATGCAATAATTGTCTCTCATTTTAATTGAATTGAATTTCCTGTTGGTCTCAAACAAGTGAGGCTAGATAAAAAAAAACATTAAGACATCATTGTAAAGTTTTAAAGTGGGTTAAAGCTGCTCAATTGTGAGAATTGTGTACTCAAATGAACGATTAATTTTTAAGATCCTAAATAACAGTGCACCTCCACCACTGAAGCGATTTGTACAGCTCTGCTCAGAACAGACTTCTAGGATAACTAGGTCCACGAGTCGAAATGACTGCAGATTACCGAAAAGAAGCTCTGCCTTTGCACAGACAGCCTTCAAAAGTCGTTAATCAATGGAACAATCTCCCAGATAGTCTGAAACTGTCCTCTGACCTGAGAGACTTTTCTCATAATTATTAGAATACCAGTTATCTCAGCACCAATTATGTTTACAGTAGTAAGTAAGGTTTTACTGTAGCAATTTAAAGAAAGTTGAAGGTTATGTATAGTGTACATAGGGGGGTGTAAATAGATAGGAGGTTGTAAATATTGATGTTTGATGCATGCATTTTATTGTATTTTATTGTTTTATCTGCTCAGGGACTGCAGATGTAAATTAGCTTTAGCTAAATCTGGTGTTAAGCATCTTTTCTTTTGTTAGATTAATGTGTTGGCACATGGTCCTTGTCAAATAAATAATAGACTAAACTAAACTAAGGAAATAGTGCCAGAAGAAGACGAAAGGAAGCAGGAATATCAAAACAACCATGGTGAATTTGTTTACCCTGGTTTGACAGATCATGTTAACTGTGTGATCCTCAGTCGTCAAACAAAAGTATGCTAAAACCAGTCTGTTTTTCCATGAGAGACTTGGTCGCGAGTCACAACACGAGCCACTGGAAGTAGGTCGGAGCTGCTGGCGGTGGTCTGCGACGTCATTCCGCAGCGGGGCCGAGCCGCATGTAGTGTAAATTGGGGGTTAATTGTCTAATTGAAAACAACGTTTGCTGCGGAGCCGCATGCATTCAGTGTAAATTGGGGTCAAATTAAACCAAGAAGGGCGGCTGGCTTGACCGCAGTCCTGTTTCTCACCTTCAAATCAAACTGAAATGGAGAAATGAATATTCCACAGTTTGTGTTTGAATAAATGAACACATAAATGTACTCACGTGCTCGTCCACAGTGTACGCGTGACCCTGCGCCAGCCCATTCTTCAGGTAAGTGTCTCCCTGACACACGTCAAACCCAACAATCAGCAGCGCGTGCGGGAACAGACCGAGGTTCCCGATGTGATCCGAGTGTCCGTGCGTGCCCACCACCACGTGCACGCCCTCCACACCCATCCCCTCCTCCTCCAGCTGCCTCTGGAGCAGTTGCCGGTCCCACGGCCCCCCGGTGTCCACCAGGATGTTCTTAGGTCCCGTTATCAGCGTGATGGTCCCGTCCGCTCGGACCGTCCCGTTGGACTGAGGCTGACAGTAGCCCACTTTGAGCACGCGCACGGAGTAGGGCTGTCCCGGGAACAGCAGCCCACACTCGGACAGAGACACTCCGGACACGTTGGCGTTTACCGTCATCGCTACTGGCTGTTTTGGTTTTCTCTCATCTTCTCTTTCTTCTTCGTGGATCTTCTGGCAGACTAGAGGCCTATTTGCGTATTGCTGCCCCCTCCGACTGCTCTGGTTACTGCAGTTTACATTCTGCGGTCCGAGTTTACATTGGTGATGAAGTTTAGCACCGGTTTTGTTACCTCACGCTGGTGCTCACCAATTACAGTCCCAGTCTCAGTCTTGAGTAGCCGATGCTCTCAGGAGGTTTGCTCTATCCACTCTAGTGCTCCACGCTAAGGCCCAGCAGATTGTCAGCAGCTTTGCAGAGTAGACGATGTGCTCTCAGGCCAGTCTGCCCTGCTGGCTCCTTTCAGCCCTTGTAATAATAATTAGTATCTTTATTTATATAGGTTTTGAAACCTAAATCAAAACAGTTTCACTCTAGAAGAACAACAACACCTGAATGGAGCAGTGTCACTAACGACTCACCTGAGCCTTTAACGACTCTCACATCAGGACTCACACTGTCCTTTCATAGCTAACAACTATGAGACCAGAACAGCCTGGTCCAATCAGAGTTAGTCTCTTGGAGAAGAGACGAAACGTCTTCACCTTGAAAACTAAGTCCAGATGCCGTTACTTTGACCTTTTCTTATATAGGCTAGAATTTTTAAAAACGGGTGCTTAGTAAATAAAGTAAAAAAAAAAAAAAAACAGAATGAAAAGTCATAGGCAGCTGATGACATGGAGGAAGGCTTTAAGAGACAATTTCATATTACAATTTCAATAATAACTTAAACTATGAATGAATGAATAAATCAAACCTTCAATAAATAATTAGCCAAAATTCACCCATTATATACAAAAAAGAAAATAAAGAAGTCTATAAAAGTGTTTTAAGAAGGGATTTAAAAGATGATACTTACTGTGCCAGCCATCAGGACAGACTGCCAAAAGAACAGTCGGGGCGATAGTAGCTCAGTGGTAGAGCGGTCGTCTTTCAACCGAAAGGTAGGCGGTTCGATTCCCGCTCTCCCCACAGTTTATACTGTCGTTGTGTCCTTGGGCAAGACACTTAACCCACCTTGCCTCCAGTGGCTGTAACACTGGTAATTACATTAGAACAATGTAAGTCGCTTTGGATAAAAGTGTCAGCTAAATGAATAAATGTAAATGTAGAACTTACTGACTACATTCAGTCAACTTATTTAAAAAGACCTTACAACCTTAGGTAGTGGTCCATGGGGTCGTTAATTAGCATTGTTAATGGTCCCTATTGGCAATAATATGTTAGTGCAGTTGTGCTCAGTTTGAGTGTTAGATATCCAGAAGGAGTAATGATAAGGACTGCACAGAATGTCTTTGAGCAGCAAACTATAATTATCATATTCACATCATAGGAAGAGCTTCAGTGGGCCATGACAAATACAGAAAACCTTAAGATTAATGCCCAATTAATGCAAATGAACTATCGTGCATCTTTATTTATTTCCCTGCCACCGTAACGCAATCTCCAACACAACCTGTAGGGGCACCCTTACACATCTGAACCGCACAAGCTACCGGAGAAGTCTTTTAGGAAGTGACGACGTCACGTGACAACGTTTCCACCATGGCGGCTCCTGAAGTGATTGAGAAAGGCTCGTCATTCATGGACCCCTTTAAAGGATTTCTGTTGAATTATCTCATGCCAGAAACATGTTACGACGAGTTCTTTCTCAATTTCAACTTTTTAGACGGTAACCCTGACTTATCCTTTCTTTCAATTTATCAACTCTCGCCCAGAAACAAGCAGCTAAGTGTATGTGTATTTGTTGAAGATCTTACTATTATTGACATGAAACTTGGTTGCGAGATGTTTCAAAATGCATTTGAACAGGTGGGTCGAGCAGAAATATATAGAGAGAAATATGAGTAGTTCTTCTTTCCATTTAAAGAAAGTAAAAGATACAAGCACTGATAACGAAGACTACTCTTACAAAGTGGGCAAATGTCTGAAATAAAAATACTTGACACTCAGAACAGAAGCGTATAAATATATGTAAGTAAATGTGGTAAATGCGTAACTTTAATGGGCTGACACTGTGAAGCAACCATCTGTACAGTTTAGAATTACACAAGTACACGTTATTTCTTAAACTTTTTGCCACAGAATGTTGGGTATCTGCCTTTTCTTCTTCGTTGCTTTCAGAAAGTTTTTTTTTATTTAGCAGAAATTCAAAATCTCTAAGCCAGTTACTTTACTGGTGTTGTTTAGTAAAATAAGGTGTCAAAAGTATGTTTTCTAAGCCCTTAATAATAAAAGCCATTTGTGTGGAGGTGGGCAGCACAGCCCTTCTCAGATCCTTGTGAGCCACACTAAGTAAATTACATGTACAGGCGCACAATACGCTAAGCAATGCATGATTCATTTTATTTACTGACTATTATTTTGGGAATATGAGTGGTGCCTTTCTTGACACTGCTTCAATAACGAGAGCTATCCTGTCTTTGTCCAGTGCCATGTTTGAAGACTGTAGTGAGCAAAGTCCTGGGGATCGGCATCATCCTGGGATCCATCATGGGTAACACACATCTCTGTCCTTTTCTAGCCTGTTCAGTTTTTCAAAGTAATGTGGTGATCGATGATACCATTGGTTAGAAACTGCTAACTGTAGTTAAAATTGAGCACATTAATAACTTCTCTGCTCTGTCCAATCTCTGCAGTGCTACACAGTAAAACAACTACATTTTAAATGTGTCTGTCTTGCTGTTTACAGTGAAGTTGCCTCAGATCATCAAACTGATTGGAGCTGGCAGCGCCGAGGGCCTCAGCTTTAAATCTGTGCTGTTGGAGCTGTTGGCCATCTCTGGAACTATGGCCTACAGCATTGTAAACAAGTTCCCTTTCAGGTTGGACGAGATTCAGGTTGAGCTTCATGGTTTAATGCAGTTTGAGATACATGACAGTATATAATTTATCAGGTACATGTTTCATTTAGCTGTGGAGTGAGTGTCTTCTGAATGTCTCCTCAGCGCCTGGGGCGAGGCTCTGTTCCTCATGCTACAGACAGTCGCTATCGGCTTCCTCATTCAGCACTACAACAAGAAAACCAGCAAAGGTACGCAGAACTGTTCAGCTGTTTCACTGCATGTGTAACTTGGCCCTGTCTAAAGCTGTTGGCTAGATGTTGGCTAAAAAATCTGAGGTCGCACCAGTGCAACTAGCTCAAGGAGGGAAAAAAAGAGAATCTGAATCCAGTTACATGATAGCTCCTGATACCTATTACGTCATGAGGTGAACAGTAAAACGTTATTTAACTTTAATTTAGATTTAAACAGTAGACTCCACATTTAAATGTATAATAATGGACAATAGACGTGTAACAGTGAAGAATAAGTACAATCAATAAAATGAATATAAAAGTTAAAAACAACTCCAGTCTGTGTGTATCTCTCCCAGGTATTGTCTTCCTGGTGGTGTATTTTGGCCTGCTCGGACTGCTGCTGTCTCCTGTCACACCCCTGTCTCTCATCACCACACTACAGGCCTCCAATATGCCTGCCATCATCGTGGGCAGGGTAGGCTCCTGCAGTCCCACTCCAACCTGCCACAGACAAACAGACACAAACAAACAGACATACTCACCTTCTCAAACAAACCTGTTGTCTACAGTAACTTGTATCACAGGAGTTGTTTCCAATAATATCTGACTATAAATGTTTGAAAACATGGCACAGCCCATGGCAACAGTACCATTTAAAATTTGAGTAATCTGAAACCAGATGCATCTCAAGGAAGTTTGTCCATGAGTTCCATGAGAAAAGAGTCAAGCAGTGACTATTATATAAAAATAAAGAAGAAGAAATATCATTATGTTGATGGTTGGTTAATTTAGCTGAGCATCTCAGCAGTGTTTTTATTCCATAGTGAACTCATGTCACTTTTGATTGTATACACTCAACACTGGGTGAAGACCAGCGCAGAACAGCTTCCTTCCTCAACTTACATTGTCTTCAACTGCAGTTCACCAGTGAGCTGTTTTGACTTGATAATCCCTCTTGTGTCATATAGTCTGATATGGAAGTGAATAAACAAAGACTCCTTTATTTGTCTGGCTCATGGTGTGTTTAAAGAGTCTGTTTTGTGTGTTCAGCTGATCCAGGCAGCCACTAACCATCAGAATGGACACACAGGCCAGTTGTCTGCTGTATCAGTCTTTCTCCTGTTTGCTGGCTCACTCGCCCGTATTTTTACATCTCTACAGGTATTTTTACACATTTTAAACTTGCATCAACAATGAAGAACCCAGATACTAGAAGTGTGTCTTTTTTAACTTATAACTTTAGTTTTTGTATGACTTTTGAGTTTACACAGGTGGGCAAAAATAGCCCACATTCAATTCTAATGAGAAATCATGGGGACCTTCTATCGGTCCTGTTAAACAACAGAAACGCAAAAAAGAGAAAAAAAATTCATACATCAATGAATAAATAAAAATGAACCACATTATTCAGGTGTTTTAGTCTGATTTTGAGAAATTTAAATGACTGCCCCCTTCAGTCAGAGTAAGCAGTTTAAACTCTCATTATAATCGGATGAAGGTTTTCTCTACCTGCAGGTAAACATACTGACTGTAGCTTCCTTTTGGAAACGTGTGCACAGTTAACTTGCAAAATACATTTCAAAGTTTACATATGGGTCACTTAGCTGCATGTTAACACTTGCAGATTTAACAATGTTTTAATCATGTATTATGTTTTTGAGTGCTTAAAGGGCAAAATATTATTTTTAACCCTACAGTGACAATGCAGGTATTAATGTGCAACACATACAACTTTATTTCAATGGATATTTTAGGGGTGTCAATCTTGAGGCATTCCATTCATGTGTCTAAATGATATGTACTACATTGCAGCTTTAATTAATGAGGTAAAACTGAAAACAATTCAGTCCATTTTCAATGTACAACCTAAAATTCATAGCCAAATAGTATCAAATTTACTGCACTCAAACATTTACCACCACTGAACATGTGGAGCTGCAAATATACGTCTTAGTCGATAAAGCGTTTATGTCAAATGCAATTATAAAAGTATAAGTACAATTTCTTATACACACAATCTTTAAATAGACAACAGACTAGTTTAACTAAACACTCCTTGTCTTTTTGGTACTTCTAGGAGACGGGTGACTCGCTGATGGCTCTGACCTACGTCATCTCAACCGTGTGTAACGGCGTTATTGCACTGCAGGTGCTCCTCTACTGGAACAGCCCTGCAGCCAAGACCAAGGCGGAGTAGAGGGAGTGTCGCTTGACTAGAGGTGGACCAAAACGACAGCAGGGGAAAAAAACTCAGCTCTACTTGATTTTTACATTTAATAACGGCGTCATTCCTCCCCGAGTCCTGCACTACACTTTTGCCATTTGCCTTTGTACTTCTGTATGTGATTATTTTCCAGCTTTAAAAATGTTCTGAGACTGATCCATTTTACATATAATAGTAATAAACAATTTGGTTTATTTAGTTTCCTCTGTGTGTCTTTATTAACATTTGTCAACACTTTGAGTTTACAGAAGTGTTTTCAATTGTCTGCTGAGAATTTGAACAAATCCAAGATCCATCCAAGATTATTTTAATGTGCATGTGGATAATGGTCTTTGTAAGCATGTTAGTGCGCCAACCCATAACAGAAGTCACTCTGTACCTAGTCATTACTGAAGGTGTTAATATTGCCTCATAATGTCAAGTGTTTTAAATGTAATGGACGCCAGTGCTGTTTAAGGTTAAAGTGATCAGGAAGAGGCAGAAGGCATTGTAGGGCAATGCTCATTCTGTCAGGGAACAGAAAAAGAAATGCCCAAAAGAAAATAGGGTAAATCAAAGCTCTTAATTCATTATCAGGTATACAAAGAATTTGCATATTTTCAATCAAAATTTGCAAAAAACGAGAGAAATATTTTTCTCAGAAAACAGCAGTAACAACTCTTGTGTCCTGTTTGCTACAGTGAACAGATAAACAAACCCTTCAGCTCTATTTCCTCCAGAATTAGTTTCTACCACTAAATGCAATGAGTTTGATATGTTTGTCAATGACAAGGTTCAAGGCACACATCAGTCCAGTTTTAAAATCTCTGCTAAGGGTCCTCTTGCTCAGAGAATATACCTTAAAAAATCACTGCTGGTTTACAAGTCTCTTATGTCCAGAGTCGGGACTAAACCTGGTTCAGTTTCCTGATGCAAAAATGTGGAGTTAGACAAGCCTCATCACTAACAAAAGGTTCTTCTGCACCTCTGTCCACTCTGTCAAGACAACTGAAAGTGTTTTATTGGCATTCTTCCTCTTTGAAGTATTTATTTTAATTTTGTATATGTGTTTTTAATTCCAAATCTCGAATCACATTGTCATTTTGTAAAGAACTTTGAGTCGCCGGTGTTTGAGTTGTGTTGCAGAAATAAAATCAGCCTATTACAGAGATGTAGATTATAAAAAAAAAAGCTATGGACAGTTTTACTACAAAAAATGTATGTAGAATGAAGCTGTTTGTGAACAAAAATCAAATGCGGAAATGTGTGAACAATTACCATTATATTAAAATATCCCTTTAAATCAGTGTTTTCCAAACTTTTTTTCCAGGGTAGCCATATTTCAAAAGACCAGATACTTTATGACCCAATTTCCTTTGGTTTGTTTTAGTGTCATTTGTCATTTTGTGTTTGGGATATTTTTCTCTTAGTTTTCTAAGTGGCATTTCATTGATTTAAAGCATTTTTTTAGAATGGTTCCACTTTTAGTGTCCTTTCAATTATTTACATACTGTTATTTCTGACCACTTTATAAATCCATCTAAAACCTGTTCAAATCCATCAAAAACCTGTTCAAAGCTATCTAAAGCCTGTTCTCCATCTGCATTTTGACTTTTACAAAATATATTTACAGAATTGTTGAAACTTGGAGTATTTCTGTAATTTTTTTAAATAAAACCTCCCTCTCCCTTACGCTTGCTGTTTTTTTTCAAAACGAACATAAATAAATAAAATGTCCGGAGCTTAAGGTGTTTTCTTGAGATTCAGAAAAGTCTGTCCACAGTCAACAAGTGTCTCGCGCCACAAGAGGCTTTTCTGTTGCAAATGCACGCGCACATGATGAAGAGCCCGGCTGTAATTGGTCCGCAGTCTGAATCACAATAGGACCGCCGCTGGCCTCAGTCTCAACAAGTGGGTTAGTCCAGTTTTCGAGCAGGACGTCCACAGAGCGGAGCTTGTGCCGGGTTTAGCTGCGTTTATGAACCTGTTCAGTCTGTTGAATGTTGATCCTGGGCCCGCTTATGAGAGAGTGCACACAGAGTTGATTAGTTAATCGGACACAGCCGCGCGCTCTCAGCCCTCTTCACTCACCGACGCGCTCCGCTTTCTCTGTCGGACCAAGACCTGTCCGCACTCGTCATGTACAGTCTGCTGGAGCATGAGCTGAAGTCCACGGGCCAGCCGCAGCTGCACAACCAGGGCCTGTCCCCGGTCACGGCCAGCGGGACCGCCGGTGGCACGCACCCGAGCTCCAAAACGGCGTGCGCTCCCGAGAGCGACCCCATGGACAAGGTCAAGAGGCCGATGAACGCCTTCATGGTCTGGTCCCGGGGCCAGAGGCGGAAGATGGCGCAGGAAAACCCCAAAATGCACAACTCTGAGATCAGCAAACGGCTGGGGGCCGAGTGGAAACTTCTGAGCGACGCGGAGAAGAGGCCCTTCATAGACGAGGCCAAGAGGCTCCGTGCAGTGCACATGAAGGAGTACCCCGACTACAAGTACAAGCCGCGCCGCAAGAGCAAGCCGCTGTTGAAGAAGGAATCCCAGATGGGGAAGTACCCGCTGGCCCCTGGGAACCTGCTGGCGGCGCAGGGCCAGAGCGGGAGCCCGCGGATGGACGGTTACGGCTGGGGCCCCGCGGGAGGCTACGGGGGGCTGCAGGGCGACTCTCTGGGCTACACTCAGCAGCTGCACCGCTACGACCTGTCCGCGCTGCAGTACCCGGCTGCCATGAGTCCGGCGCAGACCTACATGAACGGAGCCAACTCCTACAGGTGAGTCCGGCCGCGCCCACACTAACGTGTTCCCGGGTTCACCAGGGCACCCTTATGCACTGCAGCAACTGAACAAAGGCCCCACGGTCAGTTTGAATTGTGAAAAGCAGAATATCATCCTGTACCAGCTCTCCTGTCTACAGATTATTCAGATTCATGGGTCCTCTATAGTATTAGTCTGAATCACTCTGAGAACAGGCCTAAATGTTTGACACTTTCTTTTTTAATGGAGTGTGTTCTCTTCACAGTCCTCATCCCAATATCTGTACATCCTGCTTCTGAACATGTCCGGCACCAAAACCAAAGTTTGTGTTTGTCTCTGGTTGTTTTTGAGGCAGTGTAAGTTGAGCTGAAAGATAAGATATTGGTGTTGAGTGTGAACATGGTTCCGTCGGACTGCGCTGTAGATGAACGGGCTCTGGAGGAGGCTGGGGGTGAAGCTGGCCTGAGATCTGCAGAGAATGTTGATGAGGGTTTGAACAGAGACAGCTGTGTGTGGTCTCTACCCACAATCCCCTGCTTCTGCTAACCTTTTGTCCTGGGCTCCCAAGTGTTTGGCTCAAGTCCCACAAACTGAGAGGGTTGTGCTCGTCGTTCCCTTCAGAGACTGATGAAGAGGGAAATGTGGTCCAAACTTAGATGTTTAAATGAATGAAAGTTGACATGTCCCTGAACTGGTGACTGCACCGTGCACCTGTCCACAGCACCAGCATTTTCAAACTAGAACCGGTCACAACAGCATGAATAATAACACATACAAATGAGTTGAACAGGTGCAATTGTATTGTACCAAAGACAAACCTAAGCTTGTTAATCATTCAGTGTGCGCCTCTAACTCTTGTTTGATTATTTTCACGTTTTTCTTTTAAATGAAGTCTGTTTTTATTTAACTCTTCACACACATGTAGCCTTCACTGACAAGGAAACGAGAGTCCAGCCTGCTGGCATCTTTAGCTGGATAATAGTAAATATTAATAGTAACTAATAATGCAGATAAACACGTTTATACCATCTCATTTAAAACCAAGCAGCAACACTTTAAGCTGAGTGTCTGGCCTCTTTTGTGCGGGTCCCACTCTGTCCACTGGAGTAATTTTTTTTTTATAAAGAATATGTTTAGGGCTGGGCCTGTATAATGTCTGTAGTAAAAACCTGGAATCTAAAAATCCAAAATGATTGAACTTTCAACTGTGCTTTAGAAAGCAGGTATAACTGTCCCCTTTATCCACATACCACAGTCTCCATTTTTAACAGTTCAGTAAACATTTTTGTATAACTAAAGGCCTGTAAATGTCTAACGCGCATGCTTTAATGCACAAAGGCAATTCGCGCAATACCCAGATATCGGTGTAGTGGACTCAATGTGATTTTTATTTTTTTCTAATGTATAGTGACAGTTCTTTGCTTAACTGTTTTTGCTCTGCTCCATTTTTGAGGACTGGCTGTAGACACAGAGTAACATGTGTTTGTCTCCACAGCCCTCTGTCGTACAGCAGCAGCCCACAGCAGCACAGCCCCATGGCCATGCCCATGGTGAAGACTGAGCCCATGTCCCACTCACCTCCGACAGCGACGCCCGGCCACCACCGGGGCCCTCTGCAGGGGGACCTCCGAGACATGATCAGTATGTACATCCCGGGGGCCTCTGGGGACAACCCTGACCCAGCAGCCCACAGGGGCTACAGCAGCGTCCAGCAGCACTACCTCAGCGGGACGGTCCCACTCACACACATCTGAGACCTTCATGAAGCCAGAGTGTCACAGATGGAGCCCTGTACAGGCCTTGCAGGAGTGAGAGGGCAGCTCTGGTGTCAGACTGAAGGACAGTTGAAGGAGACGGATGTGAGCTGCAGCGCTTTGTGCCACTGTAGTCAGAACCTGTTCAGTAAGTTGAAATTCTGAGCCAGTATCTTGTTTTTATTTTGAGAAACTACGGTTGTGTCCACATTAATGAAATTTGTTGTAGTGGCCAGACAATTACTGTATTGTGTTGTAGTTCGGAGGAAAATGTAACATTCTGACATTTGAAACTGCAGCGCACAGCGAGGCTGCTTATTCTATAACAACACATTAAAGTGAGTCTGGTTAGTGTGGACAAAGCTGAAGTCAAATTTCAGTGTAGTAGCTGTAGTGTAGTGTATATTTTAATCAGTGGCAGAAAACACTGACAGTAAGAAACATTTGAGAAGCTTGGAACCTGGCCACTCCTGTTTTAACGCGTGGACTTAAAATGTGGCTGTGGATAAAAGTAGCCCTAAACCCACAGGACGCTCCAGCCTCTGGTCAATATTTGCGTGCTCCTGAACAGCTGCGTATTGGTGGAAAAAAAAAACTAAAATGCACTGCAATATTTTTTTTCTAAATAAAAGTTTGTTTGTGTAGTTTTTATATTTGAAACCGTAAAACACCAGTTCGACAATCAGCACTGCAACTGCGAGGCAGTGTTCATGCTGCTCGGGCCTCCAGAGTGTCCTCGCTTCGATGGAGCTGACTTCATCTGACAGAACCACTTTATCGGAGCATTTATTTGTAGTAGAATTTTAATATGGAAACATTTGACTAACGTGCACTGGCCTTATTTTGTGTAAAATGATGCAGAGGGCTGTCCTTTGCAGAATACTTTTGTACCAACACTACTTTTAGATAGATTTCTTATATTTTGTAAGCCACTATAAGTAGAACCCATGTAAAGAATGTTTTGAGGCTCTTTTAAACAGAGTTTTTGCTGAAAATGACCGTATTAATAAAAATGGCAAGTGTTTTTATTTAATTGTCATGTTTTGAATATTTGTACAAAGAGATAAGATGATATGGTGGACACACCAATTCACACCGACACTACTTCAGTTTGTTTTAAGGGTGTGCTGGGAACTGACCAAGAAGCGGTAAAGGAGCACCACAAAAAACTCAAGGCCCTTAAGTGTCTTGTGGTGAAAGTGAAGGAAACCAAGCCCACAACTGTGTCATCTTGTATAGGTGCCTTACTCCAAAGAATATTACAAAGTCTATTAAAAACCTGTCTTTTTATGGCTGGGCAGAACAATTTTGGAAAATGTAATTTAGTTTATTTTCCTTCTCCTTTTTTAAATAACACAATAAATATGGCTGACGTGTAGCTTAACAAACTCGTGTTTCTTGTATATGTTAAGATATTGGTTAATGCGTAAAACTATACAAGTTGCATTTTTATTAAACCACCTAATTCACACTGGATTCGCCTGTGGACCTTTAGTTTAAACCTTGCGGTCTTTGTCCTGTCGGCTGAGGAAACCGGTGTGGTCAGTGACAAACACAAGGGGCCCTAAATATGGTATGAGCCCCCACAGTTCTAGATCCGAGCCTGCATGTTCAGAAATAACAGGACATCTTTCAGAGATGTCACGGGACCAATAACTGCAACCACTGATTTGAAAATCTTAATATTGTGATTTAATTACAAGTGTGATTAATTGTTCAGCCCTACTGCAAACTGCACTTTGTTTTAAAGGGTCATACTAAAAAGATGATGAATTAGCATTAGAAAGGGACAAAAGGACAAAGGGACGTGAAGAAGACCTAAAGACTGCAGTTCCCATTCAGCCAGTTCAGACTAATCATTTACTGGTGTGGCCTTTCCACAGTTTGTTTGGCATTGATTTAAGTCAAAAAGTCATTATTGTAATGTAATATAAAAACTAAAGCTTACATTTTTTTCCACCTCCCAGTGGAAGAAACTAAAGCCTCCAAACAGGATGTGCCACTCTCTCCACTTTGGATCATTGTTTTCATTCTGGAGCTCTTATTTAAAGAACATAACTCCACTCACAGCCTCTAATCAAACTAGTTTCTTGTTTTACTAGTTAGACTTTTTCTGATGAGACGCAGCTAGACCCATCTTTGTGATGAATATTAGCAGCAGTGAACAATGGAGGAAATGATAAGTCAAAGGTGTTTAAGTGATTATGAATTTGAAATGTTTTTTTAAATCTGGTTATGGCCAAAAAATGAAGCCCACTTTGACACTGTTTTCCTTGTTGACAAGTTTAACTAAAGAGTGCTGTCAATAACTGGAAGGATTTAGAGCTCAATTATCATTTACTTTCTAATCTTTAGCCTCTTTAATATTCACTCTTTCGCTGCGTCCTCCTCAGAGAAAGGGGAGGACAGGCCGGTCGTAATTGGCCGTTTCAGAGAGCATTGTCCCGGGCCTTTCAGGCTGCAGGTGCACTTCGTAAAGGCCTCCTTTCTGCTCCTCCCCCAGGGGCCTTTGTTGGCGGGCCCCACTTCCCCCAGACCCCTGTGGGGCAGAAAATTGGGGCTACTTTTTGGGACTTGGTGTTCAGGCTTAACCCTTTCACCAACAGCAGTCTTTCTCATGGAAATGAGGAGAAGGCCACAGCGGCTAATCGTTGAGCCGGAGGAGGGGGCAGGGTCGGGCTGAAGATAACGCACTCTCCTGATGGTGTCTCAGTAAATTATGTTTTCTAAAAGTTTGTTGTCTGTTCACTCTAAAGTAGTGGAATTTTTAACTCAAAAAAGAGCAGCATCATTTTAAGCACATGTCTTTAGTATTACTTTGAAAGGTCAGAGTAGCCTACATTTCATCTGTATGTTTGGCCAAAGCAGAACTTTAGCACACACTCAACATTCTCCAAAAGCTGTTGAGTTCTCACTTCACTTTAAGGCTAAGCCCTTCATTCTCAAAACATTTGATTTTCCTAATGCATCTTGGTATAAAAGATTCTTCCAAATACAGCCTTTAGAACCATGTTGGCGGAACCAT
Organism: Perccottus glenii; assembly: GCA_024416835.2. Classification (NCBI taxonomy): domain Eukaryota; kingdom Metazoa; phylum Chordata; class Actinopteri; order Gobiiformes; family Odontobutidae; genus Perccottus; species Perccottus glenii. The sequence goes on from CM044546.2 coordinate 26,693,908, forward strand.
ATTCGAAAAGATCCGTACTATAGCATTTAGCCAGTTTCCACAAAAAATCTGCGTAACACTGGAAGTGTATGAGTGTTTTCTAATATCACCAATGGGAAGAATGAAAATAAAGTAAAAAGTAATGGTCCAAGTACAGACCCAGGTAGATAAGGTAGGTCCTTAACATTTGTGTGAATGGAAGATTCAGTTCTTTAATCACTATTAAGTGCTCTAATCTGTGCCATAAAATATGAGTCGAAAGCATCAAATGTAGGGCTCAGGTCTAACAGTAAATGTTTTGGCAGTTTAGGATCCAAATAAGCTATTACAACAGCAGGGCTTCAGCTTTAGCCCGGCTCGTGTTCCAACACAATGTCCAAACCATCAGAGGTAGTTTTGACTTGTTTAATGAAGATGAAGAAAATCCACTAGAGAGCAGGTTGTACATTTGGGCTGTATTTGGAGGTAGGTCTGTGCCAGCTAAGGTCAAGGTGAATATGGTCTCATAAACTTATATTAAGAGTAGGAGGCGGTGCTTAATTTGCAAAGCTGGAATTTGGGGAACACAGAGGGAATATTTGGGGGACTGTTCCCTCACCATTGAGAAGGGAAAAAAAGTCTATGCCTTTTTAACAGACCAATGGGCAACTTCTGCAGCGGGAGTTAAATGTATTCAAAAAAGAGGTGCCGGATCCAGTTAAATAGGTTCCAGTCTTGTAATGGGGGAATATGTTCCCCCACAAAGGAAGCCCTGGTAGGAGAATTCGAAGGCACGTGCAGAAAAGTGAAAAACAGAACATTTTTACTGTGTTGCAAAGACGTGGAATTAGACAAAGAGAAAGGTGTGCTGTGACCCTACAGCAAGTTGTCTAGTGACACCTTCAGACCAGGTCACAATACAGTATACAATCCCTCTGTTCACACAGGCCTACTCCTACACAGAACTACTCGTGCATTAGGGTTAGGATTAGGTTAAGGGTTAAGGGTTAAGGTGCACTTTAAGTTACACTACATTGTATCTACCTCATTAAATACAATGTAACACACTGTGAAACAAACTGTAATAACATGTAACTACATAGTACATACCCTAACCCTACCTACAATATGTATGTACACATAATTCCATTATGTATGTACTATGTAGTTACATGTTATTAGAGTTTGTTACACAAGGAGGTAGATACAATATATCAAGTGTAGTGTCAAAAGTGTCACCATTTATTTTACTTTTTTTTTTTTTTTGGCATACAGCTTAACTGTGGAGTGCTTAAAGTGCTTTTTTTTAGATCAGCAGAAAACTGACCTTTGTCCCTAAGTAAAACTGTATCAATTCACCTAAAACATTATATCAATCTAAAGTTTGCCAACCTGAAACTTCTGAGTCCAGCGTCAGACCCATGATCCCACTTTTATCTCCACCTCGTTAAACATCGTGTTAATACATTGCCAATATTTATATGCTTTCACTTTACTTCTCTTTTTATATAGTTCTGTTTCTCTAAACAGACATTTACCACAGATAATTCCTGTTACAAGACCTACAGGGGCACTGGTGGAAACTGGGCTACTGTTGGTCGAAGAAAGAGAGGAGGAAGAGTTAGAGGGAGCAAAGCTGAAGATGTCGAGGTTATCTTTGGGAGTGATGAGGATGGATAGAATCAGGAATGAGTCCATCAGAGGGTTGAGATGGTTTGGACATGTTCAGAGGAGGGAGAGTAAATGGTAAAAGGATGCTGAGGTTAGAACTGCCAGGCAGGAGGTCGAGAGGAGGTCCAAAGAGGAGGACATGAAGGTAGTCGGTCTGAGAGAAGAGGATGAGGAGGAGAGGGACAACTATATCTGAATGCACAAATCACTAATGCAATGTCCTCACAAACACCAGTATTTTGGAAAGAACAGTACAATGTGTGTTTCTGTCTCTCACTAGGATATTGATTTTTAACAAAATCCGTTTTTTCTCAAAAAGACCCAAAAGGATTTTATCTTGATTTGTCAAACTGTAAAAACAAATATGCAACTGAAACAGAGATTACTGTAAAAAGGGCTGTGCATTTGTAAAAGAGAAAATATATTCATAAAACTGAAGTTGTGCAGAATATTTGTATGTGTGCTACTGTATAATGAAGTAGAGCCTACAACTGTGTGACAATGACTAAAAAAAAAAAAAAAAACAGGAACGACTAAGTGGAGCTAAATTAAGTCTACTAACTGAACATAATATTGTAAATTCTCCTAGTCTGGGAGAGTCTTTTTGAGTTCATTTCTGTGAAAAAATAACAAAATTGTAACTGTTTAGACTCTAAAGTCAAAATAAATGCACAAATTTTAAATTTGGGCCAGTTTCTTCTTCTACTTCAGTCTCTTTCCAAAGATAAGAAGTGGAGATTTTCACCTCAGAGACAGCTGGGAGTGTGGTGAAAGCTGCACAAACCACTTCACAGAAGTTTTTCAGAGTCCGGCACATGTTGAAAAGCTTTCCCTCAGAGCTTTACTGACAGAGCATACCTATGGACAGTTGCTATATTACAGTTTTTTGTAATTGCTTAGACTATAAAGTCAAAACAAATTCCAAAACTTGACCCCAGTGAGCAAACGGTCATCTCAGGGGCACAACACTTTTTGCAAAATACTTGTCTATGTAGATTTTCATACCCTGCCAACAAAACATCATTTCCATTCAGCAACCATCAGGACTCTGACCGTTTTTGTTTGTTTTTCCTTTCCACCTTTTCCCTTTTTTGACCCCACTGAGGTTTTTTTCTGCCTGGTGCTGGTGAATATCTGACTGTCCAGTGAATGAGCCAGTCTAAAGGTGATGGAAGCAGCCTGTGGTGACACAGATTCAGAGATGTACCACTCAAGGTCATACTTCCCCTGATGTTTGTCCAGAGAAGACATTTATTTGTGATGCTGACGAGGCCTTGTGGCCTGAGCCACGTCGGAGACTGGTGGCAGTAATGTCAACAATGACATGTGAATGGTTATTTTCTTTGTGCAGTCGAATTTACCGTATACTAACAATGAAAATGTATATGGGCCCATCTTTAATAAAAAAAAAAATGCTGTAGATTTTTCACAGACATATGTTTTTACAATTAATTCTCAAAGTGCATCATTTTGCTCCTGTTCTGATATGTTCTGTCACTTGAGGATATAGTTCTGAAGTTTGTGTGTAAAGATTTGCCATTGGCTTAAAGTTTCAGACAATGTGCTTAAACAGAACTGTCAGCTTGTTTTATTGAGTTTGAGTCAGTTTGGTAATTTGGTTTCTGATGATGTGTTTAGTGTTTTGCTCTGTGTGTTAATTTTGACAACAGAATGTACAATATGACAACAGTGTTTGAAAGTTACAGGGTTTGTTAATTTAGTTTAGGTGTTCAGAAATGTGTTTTATGCTCAAGAAAATGTTTCTTAGCGATTGTGAAAAACTGTAATAAAAATGAAAAGTGGGGGAAGTGTGTGAATTGTTTTGGCCGTAGTTAGGGATGGAGTTGAGAGAGGTGTGGGGTGTCAAAAGAAGGATTTTCTGCTCCAATACATCCTCTCACTTAGCAACAGGCAGTGGGCCTTCAACAAATGGTTGCCATGGATCTTCTTAGACTGACTTAAGAGTTCTCACAAAGAACAGTGAGCTGCCTGTGACGGGAACCACTCTGCACTTTCTGCTCTAACATATCTCTTTGCCCCCCCCCCATAGAACTTCCACAGACACATATATATTAATGACTAAAAATTAAAAAAATAATAATTCACTCATTCACTTGGGCTCACTTCTTGACTTAAAAATGTATTTCTTGAAAACATTTCGCACAAATCTCTGATGTGTGGCTTACAACAGTTTAGTGTTTCTCCGTGTTTTAGACCACAGATGTCAAACATATGGCCCGGGGGAAAAAACAGGCCCGCTAGAGGATACAATCCGGCCCATGGGATGATTTTAGAAAATAAGAAAATGACATAAAAGACTTAAGCGCCAGAAGCTGGCTTGCATATTTTAAAGACTTGTTGCATTTGCTGAACATGAACATGAGGAGAGAATGAACAAAGAAATGGTGTGGTGTGGTGTTGCCGCTGCTGGAATTTAAAAGTTTTTAAAACACTGCTGAACTGATTAACTTGTTGTTGCTTTGTGGATTGAGTTGTACTGTCCTTCCATCTTCTTCCATTTCCGCTTATCCAGAGCCGGGGTCACGGGGGCAACAGCGTAAGCAGAGATGCCCAGCCTTCCCACTCCCCAGACACTTCCTCCAGCTTATCCAGAGAAATACCAAGGCATTCCCAGGCCAGACAAAGAGGCATAGTCCCTCCAGGGTGTCCTAGGTCTTCTCCGGGGTCTCCTCCCGGTGGGACATGCCCAGAACACCTCCCCAGGAAGGCGTCCAGGAGGCATCCGGAAAACAGATGCCTGAGCCACCTCAGCTGGCTCTTCTCAATGTGGAGGAGCAGTGGCTCTACTCTAAACTCCGCCAGAGTGACTGAGCGGGAGCGCCTAGCCATCCTGAGCAGAAAGCTAATTTCTGTCGTCTGTACGGGATTTTGTCCTTTCGGTCATGACCTAAAGCTCATGACCATAGGACAGAGTAGGAACGTAGATCGACCGGTAAATTGAGAGCTTCGCCTTTTAGCTCAGCTCTTTCCTCACCTCAACAGACCAGTATAGAAACGACATTACTGCAGAAGCTTCACCGATCCACCTGTCAACTTCCTGTTCCATCCTTCCCTTACTTGTGAACAAGACATGAAGATACTTGAACGAGGAGTTGAGGCAGGTACTTGAGGCAGGGACTCTCCACCAGCCTGAAGGGGACAAACTGAGAACCCTTGCCTCAGACTTGGAGTTGCTGATTCTCATCCCAACTGCATCACACTTAAAACCATCCCAGTGCACACTGAAGGTCCTTGTCTGATAAGGCCAACATGACACCATTATCTGCAAAAACAGAGACGAGATCCTGTGGTCCCCAAACTGGACTTAGAAGTCCTAGAAATTCTGTTCATTAAAATAATGAACAGGACTGGTGACAAAGGGCAGGTCTGACTTACTGCTGGCAATAAACCAAGCACCTGCTCCGGTCATACAGGGACCAGACAGCCCTTAGCGAACCCCATTCACCCAGAGCACCTCCACAGGATACGGTGTGGGACACAGTCAAATGCCTTCTCCAGATTCCACAAAAATGTAGATTGTGGATGAACCCTCAAGCACCCTGGAGTATAGTGCTGGTTCAGTGTTACACAAAAAAACACTTTTTCTAGGTTTGACTGTCGGCCAAATTTTTCTCTCCAGTACCCTGGCATAGACTTTCCCAGAGAGGCTGAGAAGTGCCAGACCAATGAAACTCCTCCAGGTGTCACCGTCCACATGAGGGTTAAAATCCCCCAGTAGAACAACAGAGTCCCCAGTCGGAGCACTTTCCAACACTCCTCCCAACGCATGGTGGCAGAGCTGGGGGGCTACAAGCAAGCCCACATCAGCCCCCCGCTTCTCACCATGGGCAACTCCAGAGTAGTGGAGAGTCCACCTTCTCTCAAAGAGTGTGGTTACAGAGCCCAAGCTATTCATGGAGGTGAGCCCGACTATCTCTAGGCTCAACCTTCCGCACAAGCTCATACTCCTTCCCCACCAGTAAGGTGATGTTCCACGACCCTAATCAAGTCGTTGGGGCCGTCACCTTTGACTGCTGCCCAATCCACTATGCACCGGCCTGTTAAGGTTCCTTCTGCAGGTGGTGGGCCCATGGAGGGTTTGCCCATGGCGCTCTTTTGGGCTGAGCAACCAGGTGCTCTCATGCAAGCCCCAACCCATGATACCGTATGTTGCTCATCATAAGGGGCTTTTGAACCGCTCTAGTTCTGACCTGTCACCTAGGACCTGTGGACAACATAGCTCCTAGGATTGTTCAGGTACTTAAATCCCTCGACAACAATAAGGTGGCAGTTCAAGGAGGAGAGTTGTATTGTACTGTATGGTGTTTATGGGGTAAGCCACTATATGTATTATTATTGGATTGTGCATTGTCCCTATCAAACAAAACAATAAATAAAATGAATCAATAAAGAAGTCTTAGTAAATAAAATAAAAATATTTCTATGTAACTTTTAGCAACTAGGGGCGCAGATTCCTCAGAGAAGAAACTATCCAAAACCGGCAAATTTGGAAAAAAAAAAACATTTTTAGTGCATTCTGTACGAGTAAGGAGGCATGGAATTATAAATCATTTAAATCATAGTCTTGTGTCCAGCTGAGGGTACTGTCAGTGAAATAGGTATAATTCTACCAACCGTGAGTCTAAAAATAATTTAATCAATACAAGAATGTATAGCCTGTTTTTGGAATTTAAAATTACGCAATGCTACTAGCTAAAAGTTACGCAGTGTTTACTTGAAAAACTTTGTATAAAATATGTTGACAATAACAATTTTAGAACATTAGGTGTCTCAGAAAGCAAGAATAAAATAAACAAAAGTAGTATATACACTGTTAAGTAAATAAATAATTGTTCCTATTTATGAAAAAGAGCTACAACAGGCCCCTGTAGGCCACTACAAAGCTAGCTGAACCTATACCAGATATGTGGTTTCATGAAGCAGTTTATAAACCCGTTGGGTTAACCCTGAGTTTCTTTGGAGTGAGAGCGTGTTCATGTGAAACAAAGTCGGGACTAGACAACCAATCACAGAACATGTGGGAGAGAGTTAACATGAGGAAAAATAAGTATCCTAAACTCAACTCCTGCAAAACCAACAGCACCAGAGACTGAAAAAACAGCACATACGCACAAAGAGCTAAAGACTAATAACCAACAGAATTGTGGAGTCTACGTTTTTGCTGATTGGTCAGTGATTCATGTTTTTATCCTCTACCTGCAACTTCACCAGCTCCAGAGCAGGTTAGCCGTTCAGCCTAAGTTTCCACAGAGAGCTACCTCGATAGAACTGAACCAGCTTCATGATACCAAAAACCCAGGGTTAACCCGTAACTTACTTCGCTAACCTCCTAATCCAGCTTCAGAGTACAGGGCCCAGCTCAAGAAACTGAGAACATCCCACTCTGTGAACAGAGTAATGACTGTGGCTCCATCTGCTGGCCAAACCTCATCTCTGCCTACACACACTGTTCAATCGGGGTCAATCGTGGGTTCACTTGTACCTTTGAGTAAGGCCATAAACGCCAAAACTATCTCTGCTGTCATCTACACTGTGTGCACAGTTATTAGGCAAGGTGTATGTTTGCTCTGGTCAATCCAAAATGTTAAACCCTCAAACCTGAACATTTAAGCAGTAAAAGTGAAGTTTTGGCTTTATTAGTTATTATTATTAGTCAACTATTAGTGATCAGAATTATTATGCAAACAAAGATTTTCCCATCTCATTTGTTTATTTTCACCTGTTAAAAGTGAGAATAACAAACAAACTCAAAATTTAGAAATAAACATTTCTGAAATAAAAAAAAAAAAAACTCAGTGACCAATATAGCCACCCTTCTTTTTGATAACAGTCACAAGGCTTCCATTCATGGAGTCAGTCCGTTTCTGGTCAGAATCAACTTTTTGTGCAACCACAGCCTTCCAGACACTGTTCAGAGAGGTGTACTGTTTACCTTCACTGTAAATGTTCTGCTTAAGAAGGGCCCAAAAGTTCTCAATGGGGTTTAAGTCAGGTGAAGAAGGGGGCCATGTCATTAGTTTTTCATCTTTAAGGCCTTTACTGGCCAGCCTCACAGTGGAGAACTTTGATGCATGTGATGGAGCGTTGTCTTGCATCAAAATCAAAGTCTTCTTGAAAGATGCAGTCTTTTTCCTGAACTTGAAGAAAGTGTCTTCTAAAAATTGGCAGTAGGTCTGAGAGTTGATTTTGAGTCCAACTAGCTCATCTTTAATAATACCTGCTCATACCAGTACCCCACCTCCACCTTGTGGAGCTCTGTGTCCATTACTGATCCATCCTGATCTCATCAATCCACCTTTGAAAAATCTGGAGTCTGAGAAAGAAAGAAATTTCTTCTCGACATTTACATTTACATTTACATTTAGTCATTTAGCAGACGCTTTTATCCAAAACGACTTACAAGTGAGGATAACAATGGAGGCAATTTTAACAACACAAGGTACAAAAAGCATAAGTGCACAAAAACTAGTCAGTTTAAACACAGCGCAGTATACAATGCTAAGGATAAGAGAATTTTTTTATTTTTTTTTTAGGGAAAGGAATCGATAGAAAGGAAGTAGAACATGACATGTTTCTTGCGACCCTGTTGACTATTTTCTACAAAACGTTTGATGGTTCTGTGATCACGCCCCGATATCTTAGATAGTTCAAGAGTGTTGCATCCCTGTGAAAGACTTTTCAGAGTCAGTTAAATCTCTTTTTTGGCCCATTTTTCTTGAGAAGAATCTGCCTAATAATTAGGCACACCTTGACAAAGGGTGTTGATCTCCTTAGGCCACACCCTCCCTCGTTACACAAATACACATCACCTGATATGCATTAAATCCATTAAGGATTCAAGTTTATACAGCTTGGTATCGGAAATTCTGGATAAAATGATGATATGGTCAAAACTTGCCTAATAATTGTGCACACAGTGTATATGAATGTACATTCCCCAGGGACTACATTCATGTAAATGTAAATGTCGTCTCAGGGGAACTGTTTCAAAATTGCTATATAACAATTTTAATTGATTTAAAAACTCTGAAAACAGTTACAAATCCTGGCCAATAGTTTTATGGCAATGGAGAATAGAGCAAGAGAACATACAACCCCATGAAATTTCCCTGAGCCCATGTTGAAGTTTTTGTTTTTACTAGAATATTGTAAGAAATAAATCTTGACATAGTAGGTGTATTAAAATGATAACAATATATCCAGCACTCTCAAATGTAGACATGCTGTTGTTCATATTAACTGTGTCCCAGTGTTGATCAGTGGGACCCACCTGATACTGAGATATAAGACAGAAGAGTAGAGTGGGGGCTGATGGGCAGGGGTTGTTCTTTTCTCATGTAGATAAGGCCTGCACAGCCCCCAGCCATCCATCACACAGCACAAAGACCGCACCCACCCAAAATAGGCCTCTGCACCCACCCATGCATCAGGAGGCGGGTTTGTGTGGGGGATGGTCATGTGACTCTTTGAGACCCTTTGAGACCAATGCAAATTCAAAATCAAAACTGGTTTTACTTTCCAGGACATTAGGTTTATGGTATATCCATATTTGAGACTGACAGGACAGAGCAACATGAAAATGGCAAGTGTTTTAAGAGAGCATGACATGATCTTTCATTCATTCTGTCATCTTCTACTGCTTAGTCCAGTTAGCAGTCACGGGATGGAGCCTGTCCCACAGCTTGGGGCCTGCCAGCCAGTTGTAGGGTTAACATTTAAGAGGACACACAGGGAGGGAATTCAGTTGGTGCTGTCAAATGGACAGCAGCAAGCTCCTACAGTATCACTCACTGAAACCCGTAAATGAAGATGTGCACATTTTATTCTCGCTACAGTAAACTGTTTCACTAAGTCACACATCTCACAAAATGTATTTTCATCTGAACCACACTTGTGAGCTTTCCTCTTGTTCTGACTCAATTTTGCAGCAGTGACACCGAGTTTCCTGTTTTTTACATTTTTTCTCATTCACTTTGGCTTAGTTCTTGATGCAGAAAAGCATTTCAAGTGTTTTATAGTATGTTTTAAAGAATAGGCACTACGAATGGTTTTCGAACGGTCTACAAATCTACTAAAACATGCTATTCAGTTTTTTAAACTTTTTAAATAAATACATTTTGTTTACCACCTTTTGAGGGGGAAGTATAGAAAAATCAGCCATGGGATCACCGCAGTTTCCAGTGAAAACATGTGCTGTGACTCTCAGAACCTCTGTTCAGAGTTCATCTATAGCATCATGTAAAGACTACTGTGGAGCAGTTCTGGCAATCAGATTAAGAATTTAGAAGTTAAAAAAAAAAAAAAAGTGGACGCATTTCTTTGGAAAATTTTTCATGAGCAGTTCAAAATTCAGACTGTTAACTTGGTACTTCAGTCATTTCACACAGCCAATAAAAACTGCTCTCAAGTGAACAGGGCTTTCATTTACACAGACTAATATTTTCACTGACAATTTAAATACAATATCTACTTTTGATTTTTTTTTTTAACTGTACCAGTTTTAGAAAGTGCATCTCTGGTATATTCTCTGTAAATTTAAGAAACATTAGTTATAAATGAACTTTGATTCATATGACAAACAGTCCAGAGTGATGTTTTGCAGTCAGGTTTATTTGGCTTCTTTCAGATTCAGCTTTGTGACCCATTTAGCTTGAACAGTGTTTGACTGATCGTACTGTTAAGTCATACGGCTGTGGGAAGGCAGACAGACAACCTTGTAATAATGTTTGAGACCCGTACTAAATTAAAGTTTCGTCAAATGGGTTAAATTGACAGCTCTAGGGAAATGTCAAAGATCACAAAACGGAGCAAGCTTTATTTTTTTTTATTAAAGACCATTAAAATAAATACTATACAGAATCCAATGTAGAAAATCCAATACACGGTTTCTGTCTCAAAAGGTTAACAATTTTTAAAGTCATTTTAAAATGGCAATTTCCCCAAACATGACAGTTCAAAGCTGACACCACAGTTTGAGAAAATAGCATCAAGAACTCCACAGCAGGAGGTAGAATCCCTGGACTTTTATCTGCAGTTTGGTCCTCATTAGGGAAAAAAAAAAAAAAAAAAACAAAAAAATATAAAAAAGGAAAACCTCAAACCACCCTCCCAACAGCCTGGCGAGGTAGCTTACAAAAGTGACATCACCATATTAGAAAAGAAAGCCAAACCCATTTAGGCCATCAAGATGAAGCCCTCTCTCTCCACAGTCCGCAGGACGTCCTGAGCCCAGAGCGTCGCCATCTCGTGTTCATATATGTACAATACCTCAACCTTACTACTCCAGTTCACTACAAATGTCTTTATTAACTGCCAATACTGCTCTGCATGATTAAGGAAAATAAGGCGCTTTAAAAGTACATTAATGATATAATACACTAGAAATATAGCACCCATTTTGTCTCATCACTCTGAGCTGCAGCTTTTATTAGTCACAAGTAAAAACCACAACCAACAACTGACCTTCAACTTTGCTTTATTCTATTTGGAGAGTTGTGTCCTAGAGTAGTAATGCTGATCTACAGAGAGCATTTCCATTCTGATGTGGGTGAGCACAATGGCAGGCAGAAGAAGCAGGTCAGTCATTGATCGGTGCAATCAAGAAAGCCCAAGAAAAATCTATGTATTAAAAGACTAAACACTTGAAAGTAGAGGGTATAACTCATTAGGGTAAGGGGCCATTCATCATTTGGCTTTTAAAGAAGCTCTGGTGTGTGGGGTCTACATCAGATCTGCCACATTCAGGGGCATCTCCTCGATTGTGGTGTTATAGAACGTCTCAATGTCTCTCAGGATGCGCTTGTCTTCGTCAGTGACCATGTTGATGGCCACTCCCTTTCTGCCAAAACGGCCTCCTCGTCCAATCCTAAAAGGAACAAGGGCATATTTATTGATCAAGCCATTTTGATTCAACGCGTTTAAGGCTTTCCTCCAACATTGCGGTCTGATTTCAACTCAGCACTGCAGTTCCCGTGATGCGTCACAAATAACCTCAGCTTTAAAGCAGAACTAAGATACACAGCTCCCCCTACAGCTTCCTTCAGTGAATCACACTGTCGTAAATACCCTTAGCACAGCTCTGGACAAAAGTTCTGTCTTTTTGGTGGCTCTGCCATGACTGATGATGAAATAAAGTTTATGTCATTTTGGTATGATCTTCGCTAGATCATACTGCAAGAGGTTGCCATGTGTATATTGACCTGCATAAAGCCATTTGTCACTCTTACACAATGTGCAGCTCAACTTGCAAGTGCTGTTTTTGGCTTGGATATGCCAGAGGGGGATAATGTGTGCTTCAAAATATTACAATTACAACTCAGTTAACCATTGTAGGGATCTGGAAAACTTTAAAGGTAAAAATGGTACTTTGTTCTGCTTCAAAGACATGGTTGAATAATCTAAAACTAGCAGATTTGACCAATACATGTGATAAAGCTTAAATTTAATAAAATGGTGACATTGGAGTTTATTTTCACCCCCAGTGAACAACGTTTTGCCGTCTTTGTGCTGCCCTAGTGGTTCTGACTTGAGCAGGTGATTAGTCATGTATGACCCACACACAGACTGGGGTTTACCTGTGAATGTAGTTCTCTCGGTTGGTGGGCAGGTCATAGTTGATCACCAGGGACACCTGCTGCACATCAATACCTCTTGCCTGAAGAACACAACACTCACATTACTGTTCCACACACAGACCAATCAAGTCTCATCCTACATTTCCTTTGAAGTGTTTCAATGGACAAATGCCAGCACAGTTGACTTTTAGTTCTTACAATCAGACCAATGTTTTCTTTATATTGGTGTGTGCAGTGGAAATTATATAGCCAACCTAAACTGCTTTATTCACACTCCAATAAGTAGTAATGCACACTGCTGCTTTGCAGTTTTGTGAAAATTTAAATACATTTGAACTTTTAGGTCAGTAGAAAGAAAACATAACAATTTCAATAAAATAAAGATTTTGCAATATCACCCAGCCCTATTTTTGGCACATGCAATACAATGCTACATCAAATATGGATGATATGGTCTTCTACACTAATTTGTTTTACCTTTAGTTTATTTAGTAGTTGATTTTAGCTTGAACTACTTGTGTTTCAAGTCCAGATGTCGAGCAGAGTTCCAATAGTGTTGGACCCAATCAGAGTGAGTTGTAAAATTCATATTTATATAACCACTAAAAAAAATAATCAATCTAAGGACTTACTCTTGTAACAGCATGTCTAGGCACTTTTTAAATACTTTGTTATTGTGGATAGCCCGGGGTGGAAAATGATGTACGCAATTTTAAAAAACAGACTATCGGTTCTTGTAAATAAAAGACAACTGTTCTGGACAACATCCCAAAACTATCAAAGTTGGAGACTCACCAGGAGGTCAGTGGTGATGAGCACTCGACTGGAGCCGGAACGAAACTCCTTCATGATCAGGTCTCGGTCTTTCTGCTCCATGTCACCGTGCTGAAAGAGCAAAGACAAACCTGAGCACACAACACAATTTACCTGAACAGGATAGCTCCTGTCTGAGAAGAAGTTTAACACTGAGCCGGCTTTCTTATCCCCCGCCTCTAGTGCTTATATTCATTTAAGTTTAACTGAAAGTTGTTGTTTTTTTTTAGATCCATATTTCCGTACCAGATCTGGGATGAGACTTTAGGATTAGTGTAGATAGCTGTGATAATTGTAGAGCTGCCCTGCTAATTTGGATAGTTTGGCTCCCACATCCAGGGGCCACCACTCCTCGTCTTTGTACAGGCTTCATAAGGAAGTCCCTTAACCTGAGCCATCAATGCACTTTTAAATGTCCAGAGTTAAACTCAATAATTTGTGTCCCATTAGAAACAAATCTTAACTGATAACTCTGACATTATACAAATTCCATTATTGCTGTATTAGAGAGACATTGTACAGCCATTTAGTCTGAAATGGCAACTATGGAACTCCCTGTGCTGGTCAATGGGACATCGACAGCAGTGATAGGAAGGAGACTTACCAAGCAAGTGCCATTAATCAGAATTTAAGTAGAATTAAGTAATTTATCTGACAGTCCAACATAGGCTGCCCTTGCAAGCTCCAGATGCAGTTCCTACACCAAACCTGGCTCTACAGACTAAAATTAGAGAATATAAAAACTTTGATGTTTTGTATAAAAAAGGTTCCTTACTGTTCTGTAAAACCATTAATTAAACTACAGTTTTTGAATTTGTTTTGCACTTATTAATTGACCACATGGGAGCTACACTCTTACCAGAGCAGAGACAGTGAAGTCTCTGTGGCACATCTTCTCAGTGAGCCAGTCCACTTTCCTTCGAGTGTTGATGAAAATGACAGCTTGGGTGATTGTCAGAGTTTCATACAAGTCACACAGTGTGTCCAGTTTCCATTCCTAAGACAAGACAAGTCATTTTTGGACTATGTTTAAAAGGGTAAAGAAATTTGCTACTAGATCCATTTATTTTCCAAACCTCTTTCTCCACATTGACATAAAACTGACGGATTCCTTCCAAGGTCAGCTCTTCCTTCTTAACCAAGATTCTCACTGGTTCACGCATAAACTTCTTTGTGACCTCCAAAACATCAGTTGGCATAGTAGCTGACAGCAAGACAACCTACAGGATGACATTTAGTCAACTTAAGAGACCTGGCCCCCATTTAGTCTTCAGACACAAAAGCTCAATCTTACTTGTGTAGCTGCTGGCAGCTTCTGAAAAATGTCATAAATCTGGTCCTTGAAACCTCGACTGAGCATTTCATCAGCTTCATCCAGCACAAACATCTTGATAGATTTTGACACTGGAAAGATATAAATGAATCTTAGACTGACAGTCCTTAGAGTTTGTGTTGATAATATTTAATGTTTGTTTCAATATTCAATGCAGTTTGCTGAGGTTGCTGTATTCAGAGAACTATGTGATCATGTCTCGGGCTTCCTGCTGTCCTGAAGACACCAACAGGCAAAACGCCTGCCAGTGCCTCACAACATCAGGGAAAACCTGAGTCAGTTGACACGCATGGGTTTCATCACAATACAGCAACTCATTAGGTACAGGTAGGAACACCTTCTACGTAGGACAAGCTTGTCAATGTGCATTTCCCCACACACCGACAAGCTCCCTGCCATAAAAAACTGGCCCGGCCACAGACTCCACACAAACCAAAAATAGATTAGCATTTGATTTTGCAATTGCAAATTACGTATCATGTTCATATTTCAGTCTGCTGCACTGGCCTGTCTGTAATGTGACTTCTATCTGCAAGAGGAGACTGCTTCCTCTGACCTAATACAAGTCTGTAATTGTCAGATCGTGGGACTCGCGGCTGGTACAGAAGGGTCCTGTGTCTGGTGACTTACCAAGAATCCGTCGTGTCAACATGTCAAAGACACGTCCTGGGGTTCCCACAACAATGTGAGGGACCTCCACGGTCAACTTCTGGGCTTCATTGCGGATATTGGTCCCTCCAATACAGGCATAACATTGGGCCCCCATGTAGTCCCCCAGAGCCAACACCACTTTCTGAATCTGCACAGAATCAGTAAGACGTTAAGTTTGAAGCCTGGTCCGTGTGCCTTGGTTTAGGCCATTCTTTTATTGCAGTGCAAAGACATTTGAAACTACACACCTGCTGAGCAAGCTCCCTTGTGGGGGCCAGCACCAGTGCTTGAGTGGCTTTTAAATCCAAGTCCAACTGCTGGAGAATGGAAATGGCAAAAGTGGCAGTCTTCCCAGTTCCAGACTGGGCCTGTGCAATCACATCGTAACCTAAAAAGGAAATGCACAAAGTCCAGTCAGCTCAGTCACATCAGAAGACATTTAAAAAAAAAAAAAAGATTTTTTTTTTTCTCCATAGCAGGTCAGTGTAGACTGTAACTGGGCCCCCCAGGTAGCCAGCCCTAAAGGGGGCCCAAATATAGTTTTAGCCTATGGCCCCCCCACCTTCCTTGTTCCAGTCCTATAGCATAAGGCTCAGTAATAACCGTATCAGTCAGACTGGGCTGCTCCAGAATCAACACCACCTTGAGCAGAGGTGGGAAGTGAAGTATTTGTACTTTGTTATGGTACTTAGGTTTATTATAAATATTTTACTGGTTCAAATTTTTAAAAAGTTCTAACCGATACACTCAGCCTGATGTGCAGAATGAGCCTGAATCACTGTGGTAATAAGGGATTCGGAATCGAAACTACAGCACCCTTTCAGCAGACATCATGTAATGTACATGCTTGTTTACCTGGTTCTCACTTCCTGATTTGACACCATAACTAAAACTAAACAACTCCAGCGACAAAGTTGAAAATTAATTCTGTGAACAAAAACAAAAAAATAAAAAGGAAAAGAGACTGGCCTCAGGACACTCAAAACCAGCAGATTCTTCTTCGGTTGTTAGCTAGCGCAGTTAACACGCACAACACTGGATGCAGTACCACTAACAGAGGGGACACACTAGTACAACAACTCTGGATCTTCTGTAAATCTACTTTCAGTAGAGTTGTCAGGCATCTGTACACATTTATTTGGAACCATTTACTTTAACTCCACTGACAACACAAGTAACACGAGGGTCAAGCACAAAAATAAGGTGGCGTCTGGTCAGTGTGGGGTTTTCAGCAGCAATATGGATTAAAGACTGACAGAAGCCATCCATGGTGGGTTTTTTTTGTGCTTTTACCTAAGCTGACTCAGTACTAGTGTTGTCACGATACTGGAATTTCTAACTTCGATACCTTCAAAATAGATATTCGATAGCATTTTCGATACCAAAGGGAAACCAACTGTCACATTATAATAATTAGGCCCGAGCCGGTGATGACCGGGAGGGCCTATTGTTTTTGCTCAGATTATTATTAAAAAATTTTTCTGCAAAATGATCCTAAATTTGACCCAGTGAACATGCACGAAAAGTCATTTTTATTGGTCCCAGACTTCAAGCTCGGCAAAAAATTTATGCATTTGAAGTCCTCGGAAAAAAAAAAAAAAAATACAAAAAATGACTCAGTGGCGACCCCTAGAAAAGTCAAAATACATTGGGTCTATGGAAAGTGAAAGTAACTTTTTTTCCAACGTAGAAAAATGAAACTTGGTATATCCATAGGACACCTCAGGGCAAAATGAAATGTCTATGACAGCCACACCCTAAACTCAACAGGAAGTCCGCCATGTGGGGTGAAATGCGCGGCCACTAAAAATCGCACCCCTTGCGCTAAAAAATTTGCGAATCATTGTGTTTTAATCTAAATGGCACCAAATGTTTGTTTTCACAGTAGGAATGGTGTACCTTCATCACAGGCCTTGTTGACTCCTCCCCAGATTTAACAATCATGGTTGTGGCCAAAAAGTTCCATTTTGCTCTCATCACTCCAAACTAATTTTTTCAAGTTTTGAGGCTTGTTTCTGTGCTGTTTGGCGTATTGGAAGTGGAATGCTTTGTGGCATTTGCATAGAAATGGCTCTCTCAACCATGCAGCACATTTTTCTTCAAGTGGCTCCTTATTGAGCAGCTTGAAATCTTGTATTTCAGCCTAAGTTATTTGTGGGTTTTTCCTTTACACACAACAATATTCTTGGCAATTGAGGCTGAAAATTGTGACCTGACCTTTCCACTTCGAGTTTGAACACTGCTGATCATCATTCTAAAGTCCTTGGTTATCTTTTTATATCCCTTTTGTTTTATAAAGTTCAATTACCTTTTACCGCAGAAGTTTATTTTGCTTTTCCCATGACTCAAAACAGAAACATCAGTGCAGCACTGGATGAAAGATGCAAGCGTCTGTCAAGAGCCCAGACACTCACTGACCAATAAACGCAAGCATACAGATCACAGGTGAGAATGGTTACCTTTAGTAGCCATTCAAACCCGTTTGTCTCAACTTGTGTGCATGTTACGATTCCAAAATCACCAGGGTACTTTTGTTCAAGGTCATTTGGGTAGTTTCTGTTATGATTTAAAAAGAGTCAACACTGGTTTGGCAATTATATATATTTTTCCTGCACTGTTCATTTTGTTGTCCATGACTCGTACACCTAGGCGTGATTCTGACTGTAGCCTTATACCAAAAAAATACCATTTCTAGATGGACTAGGGCTAAAAGCAGAACAAAACTAAGCCTAAACTGTCACACGCGAAGTTACATTTACAGTCATTTAGCAGGCGCTTTAATCCAAAGCAGCTTCCATTCACCAGTTATGGCTGGAACATCACTGGAGGCAAGGTGGGTCTTGCCCAGGAACACAACGACAGCATAAATTGTGGGGAAAGCGGGAATCGAACCGCCAACCTTCCGGTCATAGGACGACCGCTCTACCACTGAGCCACAGCGCCCAGTTCTGTGAGCAGCAAAGGGTAGGGGCTGAGAGTGCATGCAATTAATCTTAGACTGACAGTCCTTAGAGTTTGTGTTGATAATATTAAATTTTTGTGTCAATATTCAATGAGTTGGCTGAGGTTGCTGTATTCAGAGAGCTATGTGATCATGTCTCGGGATTCCTGCTGTCCTGAAGACACCAACAGGCAAAACGCCTGCCAGTGCCTCACAACATCAGGGAAAACCTGAGTCAGTTGACACGCATGGGTTTCATCACAATACAGCAACTCATTAGGTACACTAGGGGTTAACCAACTCAAATAAATGGAGTAGTTCGATTAGAAAAATGCCTCAATGGTTTGAGCGGGTACGTCCACCCATGCCTGTGGCAGCTAAAGCCACTTTCACATATGCACTGAGATCTGAAGCGGCACTTTTTTAAAATAAAGAATATGTTTACTTTAAGGAAAATTGGATTTCATCAAGCACACAAGATAAAGTTTTAATGCTGATATAGTCAACTGTTGCATTATATTCATTGTCAAAGTTTTAGCAGGATAATTACGCTAGGTTATCTTATAAACTTTAACTTAAATAAAAAAAAAAAGCAAATGCGCTTCATAGTACTTAGCTGCTCTGTGTTCTTGCCTCTCCTGGCTCTGCTTAAAAACAAATGAGCAGCATGGTCTGTTTTATAAATTGTGACAATAGCCTGCAGCCCTCTGCAGGACAAATAGCACAATACCCCAATAACAAATAGCACAGGGCTTGTTTCCAACACTTCATATGGTCAAAAACTAAAATGATAGACAAAATTTTGCCCGATGGCAATCTACAGTCTGATATTGGCCGACCAATACATCAGCCAAGAGCCTTTTAACTGTTAATTATGTCTTAATAAACTGCATTGGCTAAAACGAACCAGCAAGTCCTGATAATTTACAAATCTTAGTACAAGTTATAGGTTTTAATTACACACACAGTAAATGGTGTAAAAATCTTGTAAAGTGAACCCCAACTAATGTCTCGTCACAGCCCTAATGATTAATGCATACCAGGTCAGCCTACTCACCCTTGATACAAGGCAGAATGGCTCTCTGTTGGATTGCAGAAGGCTTCTCGAAACCATAGGCATAGATTCCTCTTAGCAGCAGCTCATGTAAGTTCATGTCATCAAAACTGTCCACCACCTCGGTCCAATTGCCCTGTATGAATCACGATAGGATAAGTTAATGCTGTAATGCAGTTTACAGTGTTTCCAATACACAGGAGACACTGCGCCTGACACAGTGCAATTTGTTCTGCCAGACTCTCCAAAAAATAAAACTAAATTTACATTTGGAAAGCATTCTGCTCATACTAGTCTGTTCTGTCAATAGCTGCTGAGTGAGTGCTGGAGTAGGTGGTTATTCACCCCAGGTACAGTAGATTTGTTTGAATAATACAACCCACCGGGAGACTAGTGATTGATCAGATCTCATAGCTCCATAAGGAATAAGCAGGCGGAATGATGCTCAGCTCATGGATTAGCCATCAGCCAAGTCACATCTGTGCATTAGTCCACAGCTTTAAGTCCATTCATCTTTAATGACACGTTAGCGGTTTGCAGAAAAATGCACTGCCACACACACACAAAAATAGATTATGTACCTTAGCACATGCTTTTGTGATGCCAGTGTCGGACAGAGTTTGCTGTGGTTTTAAGTCTCCATCAATACATGATAATTGTTGCAGTTTTAAGCCCCAAACGCCCAGCACCAAAACCCATACTGGAGAGCTATTGCTCCTCCTACATTTGAAGTAGAGGAGGCCATACGTGGAGGAGGCCATACTTTCTACAAGAGAGATGTCACTTCTGTACAACTTACCTCAATGACACCATCTGGCTCCATGAACTCGGGGCCATCATTGCTAAAAGAAAAGAAAAAAAACACAGGTTTTCCATATTTAAAAAAGGAGTGGCATTTATGCAGCAGGGCATGTCGCCACATACTGGCATGCTTTGTTCGACACACGTATGGAAGCCGCCATTTTTACTGCATACCGGTGATTCCAAGATGGTCGCTCTACACCAGTCTAAAGCAGCCCACCATGAGCCCACTACGACAGACCTACTCATCGCAGTGGCACTATTTCAACAAAAAATAAAAATTATATAACTAAGAGTATTTAGAGGACCAACACGTGAAAATTTAGCGATCGGGTTTGAACGAACACCTATATTATTACAAAAATGATTTTATAACCCAGTATTCAAAATCCTGTACAGTTAAATCCACCGTCGAGAGGGAGCTGGGGCACGCTCCCAGCGGGACGGATATGATACTAGAATGGTCCTCACCAAAATGGACGCGACCATGTGCGCCGATCCTTTGGAACAATAAAATCGTACAATAAACAAACACAATGGCAAGCATCGATCTACAGCATCAAACACGCACATAATCTATATAAGACTATCAGTTCCGTTTGATCATACTGAAATCAAATGGAAAATAATTACAGTAGGCCCCGCTTCGGGCGGGTGTGTTCACGTGCCAGCCCGGCATTAGCCGCTATTCAACGACAAAACGAGGTCCATTTGTCAAGTTTATGGAATTCATGTATAATATTTATATATCGTTTAGGAATACGGTTTACCTAATAGCTTCTATGTTATTAATTATGTTCTCGCGTGATGCTTAAAAACCTCGCTGTCAGGCTTATATTACGGCTAGGCCCGTAAATTTAGCCAAATTAGCTCGTTAGCCGTTACTGACACTATACTTAACGCTATACTAATTTACTGAAAGTAAGAAAATCTCATTTACATCCTGATTTAATCGAGTTCATCGCGTTATTTATCCGCAAATCTATCAATCTTATCCAGAGTTAACTTACCTATTGTCGTGTTCAGCTGACATATTTGCAAAAGCAGTAGTTGCGGCAGAAATGTCTTAAGTACACACAGAGGCAGCTTCTCATTGCTACGACTACCCGTCATTTAGCTATAATCCCACCCACAGCAGTTTGCGATTGGCCGCCACATGTGACGCAAAGGCTACGTATAGTCTGTTCCTTGCCTGTGTGAGTGCGTCTGATACTGTTCTGAGAGAAAATACTCTTCAGGGCAAAGCAGTTATAAAGCAGGAACCAGTGAGGCTGAAAATGAGGCCAACGCAGACATGAACGCTTCAGTGTTTAACAATTGTGTACGTGGATCTTTAACATTAGGATGGTGACAAAACTTCGTCAACCAGTAGCCTATGAGACATTTAGGTTGAGTCTCCTCCAAAAAGTTCTCCATTATTGGAAATTAGTGTATAAACATATTTTTTCACAATACACCTATTTGGAAAAATACATATATCTTAAAAAAAAAGTCCTTCTGTTGTAAAAGCTGGAGGAACAAGTAATATGGTCTATTGCACATCTAAGGTAACTCACCAGAGGTAACTAATTGAACTACACTGATTAATTGAACCACACAGATTTCAGAGTGTGTGATGTGATCAACACAATCACAAGCTCTTATTTGCCCCGTTAGTATCCCACACAATGAAAATACTCAACAATATTATTTATTGGTTGTGTTGGTAATGATCATTTTGTGGACAAAAATTTGTTTTTTCTTTTTCACCCCTATGAAACTTTTGGGTTCCTCATGGTAGCGAAATTGGACAAATTCAATATTTGTTATTCAAACATAATTACTAACAAAAATATTACTGTAAAATTAATTGCAATTGCAAAACAATTGCAATTTGAGCACATTTGAGCAATTTTAATTATAATCTTTTTTAATTAATCTTCTACTGCTTAGTCCTGTTAGGGGGTCACAGATTTTTGAAGCCTAGTCCCAGCAACTTTTTTCTATATTGCACAGCCCTCTTATTAAAGGTGTAATAGTTGTCCCTCTTGGATTGGATGGATTTTCAAAGACATTGATGAAAACTGCACCATTCGTACTCTAACTAGTACGTTTACATGAATGAGCTCCAATTCACACTGGACAATCTAAAGAAGTGTGGCAAGTTATCCATTATTTTACTTTGAGCAAAGCCGAAATTTGTATTACTTGCACATGCCACGTCCAATTTGGATCAAACTTGAATCTCTTATTAACTCCTAAACACATCTACATAAAAAGCACCCCCTACCGTTTCAAAAGAAAATTTCTATGGGACAGCTTTGTAAAAAAAAAAGTCTATTGGACCCATGCCCTAACTGCTATGGTGTTGCAAATCCTGAGATCAACTGGTAAGAGAGCTGAGCTTATATCTCTAGAGGTAAGGGGTTTGACCTGAAACTAAACCTTTCTCTTTGAGGTGGAGGTGGACTGCAGACTCAGGTCCTCCAGGATTGGCTCTTCTGTGCTGATACATTCTGTTGTTTTGTTTCACCGACATAACTGTCACTGCACTCTTTGCTGAACTGCATAAACTACATTACTCTGTTTGTGAGAGGGGATCTTGTCTTTAGGATGGACCAGTTTTTGACGCAGATTGTTTCCTGGTTTAAAGTGGCCCAGAATGTTGTGTTTGTAGAAGATCCTTTTAAAGTTTTTCAGATAAACTAGACACATAAGGGATAACTATGTGTCTGTTTGTTTGGTTTCTGTGTCCTCTTGGTTTTGTTGAAAGTCCATTTGGGGTATCCATAGTCTCTCAGGGCTTTACAGATTGTGTTGTTCTTCTTTCCGTTTACCTTCTGAGGTTGTGGGCACCTTATTGTGCTCTGTGTTGAAGAGTCCTGATGACTTCCAGCTTCTGCTGCAGTGGGTGCTGGGAATCAAACAGCAAATATTGATCCGTGTGTGTTGGCTTCCTATAAAACTCTACTTGGAGAGTCCTGTCCTCACAAATAACCACTGCACAGTCTAAGAAAGCCAGGCGGTTGTCTTTCTTCACGGGTGAACATGATGTCCACTGCGCTGATGTGCTCTGTGAAAGCTTCTACTTCCTGGGTTCTGATTTTGACCCACATGTCATCAACATATCTGAACCAGTGACTGGGCACTGCACCTGGGAAAGAGACCAGAGCTCTGTTCTCCACTTCCTCCATGTAGCCTACAGGTTAGCCACAATTGGGGATTTGTTAGTAAAGTCCTGTGAGTTGATGATACAGTGTTGTGAGTGGAGCCAAGATGGTCGCCAGGTGTTTGGCTACATTGTAGGTGGCTAAATATGTGCTGCTTTCTATGGGTTGTAGTGGAATACCTTCTTTGTGTTTTTTGGGAAAACTGTAGATACATGGAGTGGTGTTCCCCGGATACAGCCTGTAGTACATAGGTCAATCAATGACTTGGTCCTTCTCCAGCCTCTGCAGACAATCTATAACCTTCTTCTTTTAACCACTTGTTGGATATCTTCTCAGGTTGTCACTGAGTAAGCTGTTAATACTGGACTCATAGTCTTCTGCTCCGAGGTGATATTGGAAGGGGGTGGTTTTGCACTAGCCAGTGCGGCTGTGACCTTGAGTCTCAGTTCTTCAGCTTAATTTCCAGACAATTTGTTGTTCCTTATGGCTGATTCTGTTGCTGTAATGAGGTCTACTGTAACCTCAGAGCAACTGAGAAATTAAGCCCTTTTTTTAAGAACCTCATTTTCAGTTTGGGTGAAAACTCTGCCCGAGAGGTTTTTTACCCATCTGTCCCCCTGTCCCCGGTAGCTGGTATAATATCTTTGTTACACCTAGGATGGTCTGGGTTGTGCCACTGTCCATTAGCCACAATCGGGAACCTTAGAACAACACCTGAATAGAATGTTGACACTAATGACTCACCGACTCTCACATCAGGAGTCACACTGTCCTTTCATAGCTAACAACTATGAGACCAGAACAGCGTGGTCCAATCAAGTTTAGTTTCAGGTCAAACCCCACCCTCTAGAGATAAAGCTCAGCCCTCTTACCAGTCGATCTCAGAATTGAAACATCTTCACCTTAAAAACTGAGTACAGATGCTTTTGCTTTAACCTTTTCTCCATAGCAATTGTCAGGTGTTTTTACTAATTCCATTCAAAAAGTAAAACTTGTATATTATATTCATTCATTACACACAGACTTATATTTCAAATGTTTATTTTTTAATTTTGATGATTATAACTGACAAGAAAAAAAAAAAAACACAAATTCAGTATTTCAGAAAATTAGATTACTTAAGACCAATACAAAGAAAGGATTTTTAGAAATCTTGCCCAACTGAAAAGTTTGAACATGAAAAGTATGAGCATGTACAGCACTCAATACTTAGTTATGGCTCCTTTTGCCTGAATTACTGCAGCAATGTGGCATGGCATGGAGTCAATCAGTCTGTGGCACTGCTCAGGTGTTATGAGAGCCCAGGTTGTTCTGATAGTGGCCCTTCAGCTCTTCTGCATTGTTGGGTCTGACATATTGCATCATCCTCTTCACAATACCCCATAGATTTTCTATTGGGTTAAGGTCAGGCGAGTGTGCTGGCCAATTAAGAACAGGGATACCATGTCCTTAAACCAGGTCCAGTTGGAAAATTAAATCTGCATCTCTATAAAGTTGTTCAAGAGCAGGAAGCATGAAGTGCTCTAAAACCTCCTGGTATTTACATTTAGTCATTTAGCAGACACTTTTTAGGAAAACAATGGAAGCAATTTTAACAACACAAGGTAGCAAAAGCATAAGTGCACCAAAAACTAGTCAGTTAAAACCCAGCTCAGTATACAAAGCTAAGGATAGGAAAGAGTGATTTTTTTTTTCCTTTTTGAGATGGTACCACCAGACGTTGTTCATTTGCAGAGCGCAAGGATCTGGTAGGAACATAGGTCTGTATTAGTGAGTGAAGATATGAGGGTGTGGAACCAGTGGTGGTCTTGTAGGCCAAGAGCATAGCTCATAGGAGTTACGTGCGCTCTCTTCGGTTCATTAAAGACCACTCTTGCCGCTGCATTCTGGATCAGCTGCAGAGGTTTGGTTGTGCAGGCAGGGAGTCCAGCCAGTAGAGCATTGCAATAATCCAGTTTGGACAAGACAAGAGCCTGGACTAGGATTTGCGTAGAGTGCTCTGATAGGAAAGGTCTAATTTTACTAATGTTGTAGAGAATGAATCTACAGGATCGGGTGGTGCTGGCAACATAACTTAGGAAGTTTAGTTGATCATCAATTACTACTCCCAGATTTCTGGCAGTGCTGGACAGTGTAATGGTTGAATGGAGAGGCTGCGTTGACCTTGGACCTCAGAAAACACAGTCGACCAAAACCAGCAGATGACATGGCACCCCAAACCATCACTGACTGTGGAAACTTTACACTGAACCTCAAGCAACATGGATTGTGTGTCTCTCTTCCCTTCCTCAAGACTCTGGGACCCTGATTTACAAAGGAAATGCAAAATTTACTTTCATCAGAGAACATAACTTTGGACCACTCAGCAGCAGTCCCAGGCGAGACGCTTCTGACGCTGTCTGTTGTTCAAGAGTGGCTTGACACAAGGAATGCGACAGCTGAAACCCATGTCTTGCATACGTCTGTGCGTAGTGGTTCTTGAAGCACTGACTCCAGCAGCAGTCCACTCTTTCTGAATCTCCCCCACATTTTTTAATGGGTTTTGTTTCACAATCTTCTCCAGGGTGTGGTTATCCCTATTGCTTGTACACTTTTTTCTACCACATCATTTCCTTCCCTTTGCCTCTCTATTAATGTGCTTAGACACAGAGCTCTGTGAACAGCCAGCCTCTTTTACAATGACCTTTTGTGTCTTGCCCTCTTTGTGCAAGGTGTCAATGGTCATCTTTTGGACAACTGTCAGGTCAGTAGTCTTCCCCATGATTGTGTAGCCGACAGAACTAGACTGAGAGACCATTTAGAGGCCTTTACAGGTGTTTTGAGTTAATTAGCTGGTTAGAGTGTGGCACCGGTTTTCACAATATTCTAATTTTCTGAGATACTGAATATGATTTTCTTAGTTAGTTTTAATCATCAAAAAGAAACATTTGAAATATATCAGTCTGTGTAATTAATGAATATAATATACAAGTTTCACTTTTTGAATAGTTAGTAAAATAAACTTTTTGATATATATATATATATATATATATATATATATATATATATATATATATATATATATATATATATATATATATATGACCAGCCTCTGTATAAAGGCAATAGATACTCAATTTAAGCTTTTGTGTGCAATACTTTTTGGATAATTACACTCTGTAGTACATCACTTTTCTGCATTCTACAGAGCAATTTTTGTTTACCTTTGCAATTCAATCTTAAAACCATTTATTTATGAACTAATACATTGTGTATTGGTGGTGACAAATCTTCCCAAAAGAATATGTTTAAAATGTTTACTTAAATATGGAAAGTGTTTTAACAAATCTTTCAAACTATTTTGTCAGCACAGTAATATGTTTTTCTTGCATCATAAAATCAATACATTTACTGGTAAACTGATGAACACATTTGTAAGCATTTATTTCAAAATCTAAGTCTCTTTCTAACTTGGTGAAATTGTGTTTGCGTTTTAAATATTTATGCCTATGTAGACAGTAAAGTGCTGTTTAAATGCAGGCATTGTTTGTACAAATCTCTCTGTTTTTTCAGAAATTTATTTGTTTATACATTTAGTTCACACAGTATTGAACAAAAAGTAAGCAGAAACTTCTGCTGCACATCAACATACTTCAAACTGAGAAGCAATCATAAAACAGGTGCTTTGCAATGCAAAAAAACATTAAAAGTAAAAAGGACAAAATCCAACTGTCTGTCACATACACTTATGCATTAATGTATTACAAAAGATACAAAACAACTGCCATCAACTTCTGTTTAAGGGGGGCTGGATCACAGCTATGAATGGGTTTGTCTTTTATTTAAAAATCTAGCAAATTACAAACAAAAAAACAACTGTTTTCCATAGACAACTTTTGGAGACGTGTATTCACGTCTCCAATCAGCCTTCTCATCCAATCTTCTGTCCCAGCTTCTCTCTGCTTTACACATCTTTGTACGCATTTAAGTCACAGAAATGTATGCTTGAGGAATGAAAATATGAGCATGTTTCCAAAACGTAAAGCAACAGTCATTTGAATTAAACACTAGACAAAATGTAACTGGAACTAGAAATGTGGCATCGGCACTGGCTCCAGCATAGCTGCGTGTTCCATGACACATGCATATTTAGCTGTTTTTCCAAAGAGCATTACTGTGTTTTTACACTAAAATATGTCAAAAGACAAACAAAAAACTGAAAAGTGAAAAAGCACCGGGTAACAATAAATGGAATATCAATATTAAGCAATCAATTTACCATTAACCAACCCCTCAGCTACGATTTGACTTTCTTCTTCGGGCAGTGGCTGTCATGCTTCCTTCTTGAAAGAACAATAGTGGGCTACAAAAGGATGACAGAGCAGCCCATTCTCAACCATGAGAGGGAATAAACATGATAGAAATTCAAAGTCCAGCGAAGAAAAAAACAAGAAAATATTTGAAACTTAGATTATGGAAAGACCCTTTTCCTGTCAATTGTCTCCATCCTTACTTTACTGTTCCTCTGTGGTCCGGAGGGTCACAGGATAAGTTTGCAGTGACAAAGTTCTTTGTACATTTGCCTTCTCAGTCTGGGCATGTCCTGCTGGCCAAAGGTGAACAGCTCCCCGAGGGCCAAACACTTGCAATACTGCAGGGTGCATGAAGAAAAACATGTTAATTGTTGTAAATAGAAAACAATTAAAGATGAAAAAGATGTACTCTCTGTGCAACAGGCTCCCAAAGAGTGTAACGCATAAAGAGGCAGCAGTAAAGAGTAGGCTCTCTCTGACTCCAGCGCTCACTTGAGAACACCGTTTCTACAGCATTGTAGATGTGTAGTTGTGTTCATGCATGTAGCTCCTTCAAAAAAAGTCAGGGGTGAACTGCATGCGTCAAACACGCTATAGATCCTTGCAGATGGCAGAGATGGAGTACTTTACTCCTGGACTGGACTTCATCAGGCTCAACCTGTTTATTTCTCAGACACAAAGACTCATGGCTCAACTCGGACTTCAGAAGTGATGACTTGTACTAGACTCCGACCCCCAGAAGCGTCAGCGTCGCTGCTACTGCTCTGCTTGTGTGGATCTCCTTCTCTTTTGCTGACTTCATCCATACTTTTGTAATATTCCTGCTTCTTCAAATGGCTAAGCTACATTATCTACTCTCATATTATGTTTGTTGCACTTTATTTTTTCTTTTAGTTCAAATGACACAACAACAGTCGCTTAACAGGGAAAAAAACCCAGCCGGGAAAAAAGAGAAACCTCAGGGAGAACCACAGAAGGAGGGATCCACTCCGAGGATGGACAGGCCGTGCAGGAATGTGTCCAGGAAAGTTGAAAAATACATAAACACACAAACATATTCACAAATAAAAACATTTATATTGGCAGTGTCCCGTGTCCACTCTGAGTGTGCAATAGTGGATGGGGCCGCAGCCAACAACAAGGACAACACAAACTACCAAAAGCGCAATTTTTACATCACCACTATGTTTTAGTGAGCTTTTATTTTATTAGCGTAGTGTAAGTTTATTTTGAAATTTGATGCCCATTTCCTGTGTTTTCCTGGTGTAGCTCGGAGATTGACGCAGAGCTGCTCAAAAAAAAAAGAGAAGTCCAACCTATCGATTGCGTTGCAACACTTCGGTGTAAATTGTCAGACTGACTAACAGAAAACAATTCACCAGCATACGACGCCGCAGTAACGCGACGCCGCAGTAACGCGACGCCGCAGTAACGCGACGCCGCAGTAACGCGACGCCGCAGTAACGCGACGCCGCAGTAACGCGAGCACCCTATATAGGGTGCACGGCCACCCTATATAGGGTGTGGTTAGCACTCCTGCCTCACAGCAAGAAGGTTGTGAGTTCAAAATCCGTCCGACTCAAACATCCTCAGCCGACTCCGGTCTTTCTGTGAGGAGTCTGCATGTCCTCCATGTGTTACCGTGGGTTCTCGCCAGGTACTCCGGCTTCCTCCCACCATCCAAAGACTAACTAAGGTTAATTGGCAACTCTTAAGTGTCCTTAGTGAATGAATGAGAGATGGTTTTCTGTCACTGTCCGTCTCTAAATGTCAGCCCTGCGACTAACTTGGCCATTGTCCAGGGTGTACCCCGCCGCAGGCCCAAAGCTGCCGGGATAGGCTCCAGTCACCCGTGACCCCTAACAGGACTAAGCGGAAAATTTATGAATGAATAGACCTAATCCGCCATAATCAAAACTCCATTAAAAAGGTCTTGTCATGAAATAGGCTTATACAAAACTGAAATCCCAATGCGTCAGTTTTTCTCCCACAGTTTTCAGATTTGTCACTCACTTTAGTGACTCGATTCAAATTGTTTTGGACTTGACTTGGACCTTTCTTAAGGGCCATGGACTTGTAATTCAACTTAAGCTGATTAGACTTGAAACCATAGTATGTACAGTATACCTTAGTATGGACTTGTACTTTAAGTGATGATGACTGGACTCGGACTGGTCTTTAGTGACTTGGATTTTGACACTGAGAACTTGAAAGTGACTGATTTGTGAACTAGTGATTTGACTACAACACTGGCACATGTACATTTTCAAAAACATGCTGAAATGCAAAATAATAAAAGAGAATACTCACCTGAAGCACAAAAGCTCCACAGTCACTGTCATTGTTCTGGCGACCCACATTCTGCAACACATTGAAGCAACTCATGAGCCCGAAAGATTCAAAGCCTCGATACAGTGGGACGGTACAGTCTTGGTCGGGTCCGTTCTGGCGTGTTTCAATTACCAAAAGGGGTCCCCAAAAACCATGCCGTACCACTCTGAGGACCTTGTTGGCAACTAACCTGACGCTGCCAGATAGGGCAAGAGGGCAGGTACTTTAAATAAATAATTGGTCTCTTATTGGATTATCAACCAAGGTTTTAGCCAATCAGTGCAGCTCCATGTTGCGTCACTACATCTTCAAACCGTAAACACAGCCAGAGCTGTCAGTGCTGCCACATCATTGGATACAACGGCCAAGGTTGACCAGGGTTCGGACATGAATACTTTGCTTTGAGCAGTTCAAGTTGTTTTTTGTGAGCTGCAAGTCCACAAACGGGAACCTGGCATATGTCCCTGGGCAGTCTATGTATTGCAGGTGTTGACTGTATCCACAAACCTGTTTGCCCAATAAGCTCAGGGCTCAGGGCTTGTAAGTTACAGGTGGGAACACAGATCTTACTTTTTTTCCAGCACATCCCACAGATTTTCAATTGGATTGAGATCTTGGGATTCTGGCGCCAAATCGATACCTCAAACTCAGACCAGGCCACCTTCTTCCATTGCTCCGTTCTGATGCTCGTGGCATGGATTTTATACAGCGCACTTTTCCGTAATTTACATAAAGCTTCCATTCACACACACATTCATACACCAGTGCCACAGACACTGGAGGTAAGCTGGGTAAAGTTATAGGACGACTGCTCTACCACTGAGCCAATACCCATTCTTGGGGCTTCTGGCGCAGGGGTCAGCATGAGCACCCTGACTGGTATGCAGCTAGGCTGCCCCAGACACAACTGCCATGCAGTGTATTCTGACACCTTCCAATCAGAACCAGCATTAACTTCAGCAATTTGAACAACAGTAGCAGGTCTGTTGTATGGGACAACAGGGGCAGCCTTTACATCAGATACGCATGAGCCCTGGCCCATGACCCTGTCCTGGGTTCACCACTGTTCCTTCTTTGGACATCTTTGATGGATACTGACCACTGTCAACCGGGAACACCCCACAAGAGCACAAATGTTGGAGATGTTTTGACCCAGTTGTCTAGCCATTGCAATTTGGCCCACGTCAAACTCAAATCTGTACACTGCCCGTTTTTCCAGCTTCTAACAGATCAACTTTGAGGATAAACTATTCACCTACTGCCCAACATATCCCACTCACTAAAAGATGCCATGATGAAGATAATCAGTTGTATTCACTTCACCTGTCAGTGATCTGAAAGTTATGCCTGAAGGCTAAATAAAATAATGGATAACATCAATGGTAAATTAGGCTGCATAAAAGTCAAAAGGAGGAGGACACACCATGAGCGAACACAAGATTAGCCACAGTTAGTCTGTTTTACATGCGAGTTTGACAAGGTACTGCTCGTTGCTTGTGTGCCCACAGCAACACCAGTGCCTACAATTGCCGACCCCTAGTTTAGATTTAGTTTTGGCATTTATTACTGGTGTTGTTTTGAGCCCTGGTTTCATGCTCTTACTTACCAATACTAAAATTATCTTACCATTTTGAAAAATCCTTTCCATCCAGTCAAAAAATCTGGTCGATCTTTCTTGATAGCCTCCGCTTGTAGATATTTAAAAATATGCTAGGAAGACAAAGATAGGAATAGATTACAAGCTTTATTTAAACATTGTGTGACTTTAGATTACCACACCACCACCCTCTGAACATTATCACAAAGCCCCTCCCTCTGATATAATTTACATTTGTGAGGTTTGAAGACAAGCTTGTAAAACACATTACTACTTAGAATTGCCAGAGGGTTTGAAACACTTTAATGTAAAAACAGTGAAGCAGTGATTAAAAATCGATTAGAGATGAAATAAAATGAGATATGTAATCTATACACAACTGTAGCCTGTTTTACATTCAAAAACACATCACTCAACTGGACTTATACCTTTGGGCAGCGTCTGTTGAGTGTTCGCTGGGAGTCAAAGTATGTGATTGCTCGACGAGAAATATCAACACTGACCAGTGACCAGTGCACCTCCAGGTGAATTGGAATTAACAACAGATCTTTTTGAAATATATCGACCTAAAATGAGAAAAATGTTGAGGTTGTCCTTGTTTAGAAGAAATGCAGGTATCAGCCATTTAACATGAAGACAATCACAGCTGCAAACTTACATTTTTTGTCCACCGTTTTACTCCTTCATAGCCTTTTGTCCTTAACTTATCATAGAAAAAGCTGTTAAAGAAGTGAACCTGAGGAGAAAAAAAAAATTAGGACTAAGAGGTTTACTGAAAAGTGGATGAAGGGAAGTGCTTCATTTGTAAAGTGTGAGGTCTCGGAACACAGAGAGGGTATTTTGGGGCATGTCCCAGCATTAAAAGCAGAAAAAAAAAGTCACAGAACGTCTATTGCTATGAAGACTACATAATAGCTATATTATGCAGTACAAAACAATGCCCTAACAGACAATGGGAAATTTCTACAGCCCAAATTATAAATCGGAGTTACATTTATTTAAAAGCTGAAGAATCAGATCAGATTTTTAAGCCACATGAACTTAAACCAAGTTATCCTGGGAAAAGCTCCCAGAATCCATAAGAATACTCTACAGAAGTCAAGTTTAAGGTGGTCTCCCTTTGCCAATTGCATTTTGATCCAAGTCGATCGATGCACCCTGCGGTCAGTTTGAAACACAGTCATGTCCTTGTCTTCTCTTGCCGTCTTGTTGACTGGCCCGGTCTCAACCTATCCCGCTGGCCTTACTAACAACACAGTGGTTAGGACCACTCTTACAATATGGTTTAAGTTTTAGGGAATTGTTTCAATTGAATTCTGCTTCATGTTGCCAGTATTTCACTCCTCCATACGAGGGAAAACATAAAACTCATACACAAACACAGACTGCAACCATCTATCAAAACTAAAAGTGTTTAATTGCAGAGATGAGAAATAATTTTATTAAGTGTATACCTTCTCTGGTACGGAGTCCATAACCAAGTCGCCATACATGTTCATAACCTAATTTAGCAAACAGAAACAGGACACAGATTAAAACCATACAATCAATTGTTTTAATATAAAAAGGAGAGGTGTATGGTGAGGACAGAGTACACCTGCCTCATGGGTTTTCTCTGTGTGCCCTTCTTCCTGCGGCTGAATTTGTTGCACAGTGATGTAAACTATTCTGAACCGTCATAACGTTCAAGTAACACAAGTCAACCAAAACAATTTTTAAAAACAACAGAAAATGATAAGACAATAGCCTAGTCTAAGACTATTAATTCAATCCTATTTTACCTATATGCTGAAAATTTTATATCTTCATGAAATTTAAGACTTTCAAGGCCATCAATTTGGCACTATTAAATTGAATACTTTTTAAAACTTTTAAGAGGCTACCCTGTTGAATAAGAAAAAACCGACAGCAGTAACAGCCGTACGTTTCCTGACTTTATGTCTGCAGTGACAGCATGAACATGGTTTTGCGTCTAACATGCTATAGCTGATGGCAGTGGCGTGTATGAAATATACCTGGTCATTCAGCCAGTTCTGACCATATAAAGTTCCCAGATCATCCATTGTCAGGACGTGACGTTTGTAGTTAACTCTGAAGCCTTTAGCCAGCGTAGCTCCCGAGGAACGTTGGAAGGATTGCATTAAGTGCTGAACCATTGCTTTCCTAGAAAGACCAACCAATTATTTGGCATTAATCACAGCTCATGAGTGCAATCAACGCAATTAGATTTTTATTCAATTGACAGCACAAAATATTATACATTTCATCTCATCTTCTATCACTTATCCAGGTCATGGGGGAAGAAGTCTAAGCAGAGAAGCCCAGATTTTAAAAAAAGTAATCTTTACCCATTTTTTATGTGCTTTCAAAATAAGATTTTTTTTAGTCAGTACTTATTAGGTTTAACGCAACCACAGAATGTGTGTTTTGTGATGCAAGAGCTGTATAAAGACTTGTATTAAAAACAGGAGTTCAGGAGCTCAAAACTTTGCTATAGATGTATAATGTATAATGGTATTGAATCAGTATCGGGTATTGGCAGATACTCAGATTAGTATCTTGATGTGAACATAAATAGATGAATTGGTGGCTCCCTAGTTTATATGCAGTATGAGACATTTGATCACCATTTGTAGCACATGTTAAAGAAAAAAGTATCCAGATATAGTATATTGTATATCGGAATCCCTATTTTTAACATTATAATGTGAGTCTGACCTGTGTGGTTGAGAAAAGTTCTCACTAAACATGTCCTGAAGCTTTTCGATGATGTCATCCACGTGGATAGGAATCAAACTCCCATACTGCTGTAAAGACTCTTCAAGGATTCCTACAGACAACAGAAAAGAAAAAAAAAGGTAAAACAAATATTCATTCATTTTCCTATGGACCGTTCTCACGTGACGTCACGGTCCGTTCTATGACGACGTCGCTACATTCTTGGTTGGCATAAAGTGGTTGGCACTGCCATAGCAAGGCATTGGGCTCATTTACAATTTTTACATTTTGTGTCTCTAGCCTCGACAAAACACTGTGAATCTGAATATCCTTACTTTAACCACAGTTAAACTAATGTGGATAAGTTTCACTATTTACTTTTTTTTTCTGACAACCTACACAGACATTCATTTACATGTTCTCTGCATTTTATGTTTGAATACAAATAAAAAAGTGACTTTATTTGAGACAAAATGAGATTTAAGAAGCCTTTCAATAAGCATAAAATAAAATGTAAATTGTTTCAGCGTATTATCCTCTCAAGAACAAAAACACACCCTAACAGATCTGTTATCTGGCTCTTCACAGCACACTGATACACTGACTCCCAACACCTACGGTTAATCAGCTTCAGCTTTGCATTTAACACAATCAACTATCGTGTCAGGGTGGGCAGCCTTAGACCCTCAGCACAAGTGCCCCCAGAGATGTTTTTTTTTTCTCTACACAAATCAACTCTAAACCACCATCCAGAAACTCTCTAAACCAAAGCTCATTTAAAATGGACTGAGGCAAAATGAAAAAGTGTTCTATGGTCAAAGGAATCAAAATTATTTGCACAGCATGTCCTGGAGAAGACAGCAAAGACTCACATTATGTTCTTTCCTTGATAAAGCTCTAGTCTAACATAAATCCACTGACACCCAAAAAGATCACAAGCGTCCAATTCAGACTTTTGGCCTTGTCCTTTTCACAAAGATTTCTCCAGAGTCTCTGAATTGTGTGATGATATTTTCATTTATCACTGAGGCTCAACCTCAGATTTTGTTGAACCACGGCTCATTAAAACTGACTGCTGTTAGTCTGGCTCTGTGTTAGCACTAGTCTTTGTGCAGCCACTTCATCAACAAAAGATAGAATTTAGATTGCCTAAAATATTACAAATTTGACATATTTTGCTCTAAATTTGGTCATGTTTTTTAGGGCTTAATTGAAATTATTAGTTTAAGTCTGGGCTAATAGTAGTAGTTTTAGAAATTAAAGCCTAAAATAAGTCTTGTTTAAATAATTACAAATAAGACAAATGTTCAAAACTTCCTATGTCAGGGGTTAACAAGCAATTGCCTTGTGGATACACAGACTTCTCCTGACTGAACTGAAGGATTCTGACTACAATCTAATCAGTGCATGTGCTTTATTTTGTTGCTTTAGCAAGTAAAACGGCCATTTCGTTATTAGTCACAACGCTCCCGAGCAATGAATCAGCCTTTTTTATTCTGGATTTAAGGACTTAACAAATGACAGTGTTGGTATTTGGAAATGACCAAAAAAAGGGTAAAAATAAAATAAAAATAATAATATTTACTCTACTTAACCATGCCCAGGGTCCCGACCATTGTACTACCACTTCATTAACATAGTTAATCACATAGCTACAGTTGTATGAAACTGGGTCATTACATGAGATATTTATGAAGCAAATACCAATCCCCAACACCAACAGCTGTGGGGGATCCCAGTCAACACTAAAAGATTTAAAAGAAGGCATCTGGACATTGTTGTGAAGGAGAAGACATTTTGTCCTTGATCCACGAAAGACGTCCAGAATCCAGATGTCTTCTTTTTAATCTTTTAGTTTAAAATCTCAAAATTGTCCCTAATGAGCACCAGGGGCCTCATGTACTAATGAGCCACGTTCTACTGACACTGGCTCTGCACTGTGGTCTTGTCCAAAGTAAATATGTTTACGACACGGCAGTCTCTCTGTGTTCCAAAGTCTGTACTACTGTTCAACAGCACATCTACAGTCTGTTCTACTTTTTTAATATGGGATGAGACTATTAGAAAAATACTTCCGACAAGCCTATTACCCATTTTATTATAAACAAAGTTACTTAGTTATGTTAGATTTTAGGTTTGATCTTTTTAATTGTGCAAATCTTCTGCGCAACAAAACCTACAGCTACATGTTTGGACATAAGAAACAGGGGAAAAAAGGGCGTATTTTATGTTTATGTTAGATTATTTTAATTTGGTTGTGGACTAAAGACACAGGGATTTTTCTTTAACTCACGTCATGTTAAGCTGTTCTCGTTGTTTCATGTGGTAGTTAATTGGTCTCAAACACATGAACATTGCATGATCACTTCAGCTTCAAAACTGTGGAGCTGTTTATGCGCAGTCAGAGCAGACAGGTCACACCTGTCAGGACTTGGTCCAGGCCCAGGCAGAGATGAGGAATGTGGATGATAGCAGCAACAATGAGGTCGTAACTGTATTTTCACAATGCTCCAAACAACAGATTTTAAATAAATATTAATATTGTATTTAATAATTAGCAATTTAATACATTGCACTTTTTTTTATTATACCAGACAGCATTTGCACAATAATAATAAAAATGTGCAGTGCAATGTGGGAGAGGGGGGGTTTGAATCCAGCCAGTCTACCTGAAGGTATACTGATGCTTTAAACAGTTTATTCACAGCTTTTCAAAGCTGCAGCAGTTTCCAACATTTTAGGCACTCACTTTTTAATGTCACATTATGCTTATATTTTATGCAACATTTGAAAAATTGTTTTTTTTTCTCACAATGCAGAAGCCATTAGACATGGACACTATCTCACACCAGAAACAGCTGCTGCTAATACTATTGAAAAAGGTACATTTAACATTGTTCTTCTCGTAATATGATTGTCATAGGAACACGTTCTTGTGACTTGGGGGGGAAAAACGCATTTCATCATCCGTTTTCATCATCAGAAACCAAAAGCCAAGCACACTAATGGGCCCTTTTTTGCGACCCATACTGACCCCATCCGTACCAACCCCACCCAAACCATAGGTCCCTACCTGTCACACAGTTCATATGTTCCTCTGCAAGCGCCGGCTCCACTGTTTTTTCTTCCGTCATCAATCCTCTGTTCTCACGTCTCTCTGTAGAAGGGCCACTAACATACTTATCTAAAAAAATTAAATAAAAAAATTAAATAAGAAACATATCGTCTCTTTGTGTTCTATGAAAGTTTTACAAAGCTCTAAAAAGGCCAGGGCTGGTCCTGCTGGATCATTTTGGATGGAACCTATCGAAACTTCAGAAAAGGTAGCACAGAGATTCTTTACATTTTGTACTTTTCACAAAATAATGCAGCCCAGACCATCAAACAAATGTATGTATCCATGTTTCAAAGCACTGTGCCGATATCAGAAGAGTTCAGGTTCAAGTTCTGCAGTGCCCCAATCAAAATAACTGCATGTACAGTGTGGGCTCAATGATCAATTAGAGCACATTAGGTTTTGGGAAAGAGCCCTTAAAGAAACAGACACTTAAGATTGATTTCACTAAGAGTCAACTGTGCTTTCTTAGTATCAGTTCGTTTTGACTTTTTTTATTTATGCAACAACGTTAAATAATAATTTTAACAGTTATTGATTGAAATGTCTGCATTATAATGTAGACTAGTATTTGAGAATTAATTTTTACCGTGATGCATTTTATTACCTTTTTCTCCCACTGTGAATATGTCATTTTGTCCATTTGAATATTGGGACTGCCAGTGTGTTTTGGGTCTTCTTTTGTTGCTGTAGAGATTGTATGTTTTCCCCCCTCTTCTCCAGCTATGGCCCCGAGAGCCCACCCACTGGGCCCTCTGTCGCCAAATCCTCCAGTGGCCAGCAAGTCCAGTATTTCTGCGAGTCCGTAACCTCCGAGGCCTTGACCAGTCTCTGTGCGGACTGAGAGGGGATGTGAACACTCCCCCTGCTTTATCCTGGGGAGATACTTCCTCCATCTGAGGCTCACCATTGTCTGATGCCTTCAGTCTGGGTCCATGGTGTTGGAACTCCTGGAACTGTGGGTACACTGTGGCCTGTGAGGGGATTTTGGGGAGATGCCAGTCGTCCTGTGCCTGGTACTCACTCCTTTCCATATCCTCACTATTATTTTCCCAGCCTTCATCTTGATTCTCCTCATCGAGCTCATCTTCTTCCTCCTCCTTATCTATCGTTTGAATCTTACCCATCCCATCTTCCTCCTCATCGTCCACGTATTCACCCATCCACACTGGATCTTTTTGCCCCAGTCTAAGGTGCATAGGGCTGGGTATGCTGTGGCCAGAGACTGGGGCCATTAGGTGGTCAGCAGGAATCCCACCTATAAATAAGCATTAGGATTTTTACTCACAACCAATACCATGGATGTACACTTCTACATCACTACACAGAGGTAAAGTTACTTGTTTTCTCTCATGGGTCTGCACGAGCCACCACTGACATTATTTAGGCTACTCTGGGTGCTACATGCAGTCCTGAAAGAGGAAACCGTTTCTATTCAGTTAGATTTTTTAATGTCCCTATTTTTGACATAAAAAAATGCCATTTTGTGGGCATTTATGCATAATCTGTGGAGCCCAAACAGGGACACCAAGGCTTTGTTTTGGCTCAATTTAGCCGAGCATTGAATGCAAACACTGGGATCACACTGGGTGGCATGTGCTGGGGTTAGGTGTACATTTCAATATAAAAAAAAACTTATTGTCAAGGCAAATAATACAATACATCCACATTTCTTGAAAAATGATCCCAGTCTTTCTTAACCCAATAAGCCAACCCAATAAACCCATATCACTTCTTCTGCACAATCAGATAGTAGCATACAAATGCCTACCTCCACCTGTGTCGTCCTGGCCCACAGCTGTTAGACCCAAGTCTCCCTGCCAGCGGTTCTGGGCTAGGCTCCCGCCAGTGTCTCGCATTATCCACGGACAACTTGCAATCTGCGCCAGCTCGTCACCTGAAAGAGGACAGAACATTTACTACACAAGCAACACGTCATTTTGCTGACAAGT
This sequence comes from Perccottus glenii, assembly GCA_024416835.2. Taxonomy (NCBI): domain Eukaryota; kingdom Metazoa; phylum Chordata; class Actinopteri; order Gobiiformes; family Odontobutidae; genus Perccottus; species Perccottus glenii. Next base: position 26,732,879 of record CM044546.2, read on the forward strand.
CACTACAAAAAAATAAAAGGCACAGAAATGAGTCTGTCCACTTCATCTAAAGCATCTAAACTGACATTTTGTTTGTGGTAATAATCACTTAACTTTTGATGAGCAGGACATTACTGTGTAATTTACCATGATGACAGTAATAATACAAGCTTGTACTAATGTTTGGTGCATGTACATTTCTAGAGAAAACTACAACCCTGTACTGTGTCTGTAAGGACAGCGGAACGTTACAGTACCATAAACCGTTAAAGTAATTATTTGTTGTTGGTATATTGTTGCCAGTAAAATTGGAGGGAGAGCAATCCTTTCTGGTGGATAAATGAGAGCAGCTGGTGTCGTTGATGGCGGTAATTCTCAACACTGTTGACTGCCGATCCTTGCAATTGAGCTATAAGATACATCTTTGCAAGACAGTCACTAAATCTTAAACTATAACCATGAATAAAATACGACGTGTTAATCTGGCTAATGTTAGCCACGTTATCGTTAGCTCACAGGCTCGCATGGCTAAAACAATGCAATAACAAATCTGTAGAACTGAATACAGTCTTAGGTTGTGTCCTTACCGTTTACCTTCGCAGATTTATGTGACTGCGAGTCCCTTTAGTTCTGTCTGCTTTTAAATTGACATATGTCTGAAACTAACACAAATGCTAACCAATGCTAAAGTCCATTCAATGAGTCATGTAGCTAAAGAGCAGCTAGATGCTCCCTCCCCCAATTTTTTATTTCTTCGTAGTCCTTTTGTTAAAGGGAAATTACAGACACCCAAGAACGCGCAAAAATAGTGTTTACATTTAGATGCAACTGAAGCGATTACTCAATTTTAGACACTCCTCAAATTTGAATAATTGTGATCACCGCTGTTTCGGTGTCAACTACAAACGTTCGTCGCGTGGATATTGCGTTGCATACAGTTCTTCTGTTTGTTATTTAATGACGAGGGACAGTCAACGTAATGTGCTTTAGCGCCATCGTCTGGCGTGGAGTGAGTTGTCGAAGAGCTTCTGGAATTTGTGATTTCCGGCAGACTAGATCAGTCAGTCGCAGGCACAGCAGCACCTAGAACAGTAGCTTTGGGGAGATTGGAAGTAATTATTTTAGAGGGCTGTTATTATCTAAATTAACAACATTTTGGATAGTTTGCAGTTATGGGAGGAATACTTTGAGTATGGAACATGTCTGTGAAGGTTCTCAGTCATCCAGAACATCTTGGAAAAAAAAGGTTGAAGTAAAAGCATCTAGATTGTTTATAAAATGGATGTCGCGTGCCCATTGCTCCCCTCTTTACTGATATTGTCATTATGACAGGGCAATAAAATGGTGGTTACATCCGGGCTTTTCGGCTTTTACTGCATAGTAAAAAAATAGTTTTCAGATAGCAAACGGACGTATTAATCAAAAATTCACCCCCCCTCTAGTGACAACTCTGGGAGGGGGATTTTAGCTCTATAGACCGGAGCCATCTTTTGTACCAGGCTGTAAACATGATTTTTACACTTGTAAAGTCGCCATTGGGTTTCTTCCTATAGATTTCCGCTTTTGGAGCCTGCCCGCTGGTGGACGGAGGTATATCGCTGTATATTGCTGTATATTGCTGTATATCGCTGTATGGCGGCGCCCTTACTCGAGGACCTTTTAAGAGGTTCCATAAGAGAGGCTTGATCTGAGGTTGAGGTTCGCTTGGTTAACTTTTAATTAAAAAATGTGTTTAAATATACTTTTTTATTAAGTTAAATCTAATTTATTTCACATCTACAGCCTCTTGAACACTTCAAGATACAGCTCACAGAAAGAAGGAAAATGCTACAAAATCTAAAGAGGCTAGAGTTCATCAAAAGCCACAGAAAAACTGGATTTGACAGGAAGAATAAGGCACAGGCAAGCCTCTCTCATGGAACCCATTAAAAGGTCCTTGATTAAGGGCGCCACCATACAGCAATATACCACCATCCACCAGAGGGCAGGCTCCAAAAGTAAAAATATAAGGGGAAACCCAATGGCAATTCATTTATTATTAATATGTCCGTTTATGCTATCTGAAAACTATTGTTTTACTATGCAGTAAAAGCCGAAAAGCCCGAATGTAACCGCCATTTTATTGTCCTGTGGTAACAACAACATCGGTAAATAATGGAGCAATGGCCGGAAGACGCCCATATTTTTTCAGGACCAGATCTGTTTATTAATATAAGCCTAAAATCCTACATATTGTGCCTTCAATGCTCCTTTATAAATGTGTGAGAACATTTTAAATACATTTGTTTATTAAAAAATATAAAACAGTGCAACCATAACTCAATTCTGTCATTCCCCTGAGGACAGCAGGCACAAGGAGAAATACACTAAGCATTTAATTTTAGCATTAGTTGTTACCGTTCAGTTGCTCCAGCTTCAAAACCAGAATGCAAAGATTTATTTCTTGTGTTTTCCCCGTGTGGGGTAACATCTTAATTAAAATGCTTATAATTACTTATATAATGCTTATAATTTGAAAATGGACACTAGGGCAGACTTTTTTGTCATTCAACTTTTACATTTTTTTCAAATTTACATTTAAGTTCAGATGAATGGTGTGAGCTTTTACTCACATTGTTCGCAAGTTTAAATAAGGACAAGTATGCGAGACAAACAAGTCAAGTACCTTACAACAGAATAAAATAGTTAACAGATAAATCCTTTTATGTCCATAATGTCAGTAAATGTCCGTAATGTTTTGCCAACGAAGCCCGAACAGACCCCGAGACTCAACTTTTTAACTGTGGTCATTTCTAACTCCTTTATAAAGCAGCGTTCACACCAAACGCGAATTGCGCGAATAAATCGCGCTATTCGCGCGTAGTTGGACGCTTGAACATTTTGAGTTTACTCGCTTCATTCGCGCGTGAAATTCGCTTCATTCGCGCGTGAAATTCACTCAACAACAGACGCGAATTCGCGTCATAGGAGGGGCTTCTGCCAGGCGGGTTGTCTTCCGGTCTTGTTGAAGAATGGTTGAGATGGATTTTATCGATAAAGTAGCAGTGCTCTATTTACTTTGGAGGACTGAAAAACGGCGTGAACCCGTTCGGCGCTGTGCGGGGGGCCATCGGATGCTTCATAGGCGGACCCAGCTCCGTAAGTTTCACAAACTTCTCCAGGAGCTGCGCCTGGATGACGGCCGCTTTCAGCGGTACTTCCCACTGACCCGGCCCCAGTTCGATGACCTGTTGTACCGGGTCGGTGCGAGGATTTCCCGCAGGACAGCAACTACTGACGCTCTATTCAAGTCTGTCCATCGGTCTCCAGTCAATATTTGGTGTGATTATGAGTAATTAATATGTGGACAACTACAGTCTTCTGAACACAGTTGTCAGTCCTACAGTCAATATAGTATTATGTCTATAAAATCGTATTTAGAATTGTATTTATAACAGTGTGTTGTATCTCTTATTTGTTTTTATTTCTTTAATAAATGGAGGCAGCCTCCAAAAAGAATCTATGACTCATGGCTTGTTTCTCATTAATACAACACTGGTCCAATCATAAATATCTGTTTTCTTACTCTACTATTGTAGATGTGTTTGCAATAGAATATAATAAAAATGAACAAATGTTTACCATAAGTAATCTAGTCTTAAATACTGAACATTATAAACTTTCTTCTATTTATTCTAAATAAATCAGTCTGAAATATTGAAATGTTTGTGACAAACACATCAAAACCTTTGGTCATTATATAAAACATTTATTTAAAAAAATGGAATTATGAAACTATACAGAAAACTTAATGCACTATTTCTGAGCTGGAATAAAAGAATCCTAAAGTGAAGGAGAGGAGAACAGAACAGAGAGAGTCTGGTTTATTCCCTGCTGTGACAGCTGCATCATTTTAAAAACTATACACTGGGTTCCAAATGAAGCAGAACTGTGCTGCTTTCATAGATTAATGTATGTATTTGAAATTTGACAAATTGTTTCGTCCAAGACAGTAACTTCTGCAGAGAAGGGACCAGACTCAAGAGAAGATCCTCTGAACCTGGAGCTACAGTATGTGTTCTGAGAGCTTCTGAACTGGGTCCTCTCCTGGGGTCTTCTCTTTGGTTGCTCTGTATTAAATGACACATGAAAAAGGCAGAAAAACATTATCAACTCATTAACAAAGCACCAGGGTTGTGTTTGTAACTGAATGTAAGAGGCTATGAGGGCTTACTGTAAATGATTGTATATGATATGTATTTATTGCCTGTACACACCTGTGGATACAGCAGCAGGTGTGGATGGGGCAGGGGAAGCTGCAGCAGCAGGTTTTCGCAGGGGGGGTGCCCAGGCTCATTGGCATCAAAAGTCAGCTCTGTCATGACAATATATATAATATACATATTATATTATTAAATTATAATACAAGTTAACATTTGAACATTACACCAGTCACAAACTACACATATCCTCTATAAACTCGGCGGTGGAAAACTAGTTATAAAGTACGGCAAATTAGCTCAGGCTTTAGCTAGCTAGTTGGCTCAATATATACGACTCTATAGAATTAAAAGGCGTTTTTTTGCAACTTACCAGAGTTTCCGACCCCCTCACTCACTTTTCTTCGAGCAAGAACTTTTAAGATTCCTGGCTCTGAAAAATGACGAAGATGTTTCGTATCCCACAGGCTGCCCCGATAACTTCGTCCTCCATTGTTGTTTTGGATTTCTGCCTCTACGGTCCGCCTCCGTTCGTAGCACGTCACTACTAGAGCAAGCTCCTGATTGGTTAACGCGACGCGAATTTCTCCAAAAGTTCAGATTTTTCAACTCGCGCGAATGAAGCGTTGGACGCGTTTCGCGCGTCAAAACGCTCAATTCGCGCTATTCGCGCCGCCTCATTCGCGCGAATCGCGTCATTCGCGCCGCCTCATTCGCGCGAATCGCGCCGCAGGACTTCCACGCGCGTCTAATCGCGTCTTTGCATTGACTTAACATGTAAATCACTCGCGCTTAACGCTTAATTCGCGTTTGGTGTGAACGTACCGCTATTGTCTGTAACTATAGTAACCCGAGGACCCACCCGTATATATAGCTGTCCTAGAAGTGCCGGTACAAAAATATATTTTCTGCAATGTGCTTGTAATTATGGAAAATGTCTTGCGCTCCAGATCAAACCTTCTCAAGGATGGCGTCAGCTCAAACAACGCAAAGAACTCAAAACTGATTCTGACGTGGCTTTAATGTTAATGTTTAATGGCTTAAATCTTTTATCCACTAGTGAGCCTTTTGCTGTGTACTAGTTCCACTAGAAGACTTTTTTGCCTCAGTTGAGTCACTTGTAAGATTACAAAATGACTTGACACGTAAGCGTTTGGTGTCCACTTGTACTACTATTAACAATTTTAGTCTTACTAGTATTTTGCCGTTACTAGTATTAAAAATAATTATTTTTAAATTATATTAGCAGTACTAGTACCATTAGTAGCCTAGTACTAGTACCACTGGTGGACTGTAAGAATGTTGGAACGGGATTCTTATTGGCCAGTGTAGAACAAATTGTCTCATTAGTAAAAAAAATTTTAGGATTTACTGGTTGAATACTGATTTTGCACAGCATTTTCTATTAAGGTACTGTCCTTTGATTTGCGTTTATAAAATTAAAGTGTCCCAGTTTTGAGGTTTCAAAATGTGGTCACCCTAGGTATACAGGCTTTAGACTGTGGCCGGACCTCCCGGCTGTTTTCATAAACCCTAAACCCTTGGCCAGCCAGTGTGCGTAGTGGTGGTTGTGGATTGCCAATTGCCAAAGTTTGGGATTTCGGCGCTGCTGGAGACCCTGTTACAAACTGCATTAACTTTAAAACACAGCTATCTTTTCTAGTTTTTCCTGTAGGACAAATATGTCTAGACAGTAGGCCTACCTGTTTATTATTATCATTACATTTGTGTATCGTAGAAAACTGAGCTGTTTACATGAAATATATTAACTAATAAAAATATTTTGTTTAAACAGACAAACGTGTAATTACGGCAATGTGCAGCTTTATTTAACAACGTCCGGTACGAGGTAGTTACACTTCCTGTCTGCACGAGAGAAAATTTTCGTAAACGTCAATACTTCTAGGAATATGCAGATAAAAGGTTAGGGAAAAGTGGGCTCTGGACACGCTGCTGTTGAAGGTAAGCCTGGCTCAGGTTAGACATAGATCTGTCAGGAACAGACTCATAAACAGATAGAAAAGCAAAAAAGACGTGCGGGACGTATAGCTTTAGGCTAATGTTAGCGCTAGCCTCTAGAATCCACACGCACTCATTCATTTATTTCCTCCCGCTTTTGATTCACCCTATTCTCAAAGGAACTGGAACTGTCATATGCTAAACCTATTTCAGCTCTGCCCGTTTCATGCTCTGCCCAGTTTCCAAAGAAAATGTGTATGTAAATTTGAACTGCTTTACTGTCATGTGGCCGTTGTGAATATAATTTGTATCTATTGTTTTGAGTATTTCTCTAGTTTAATCACCTTATCCCAGCTCCGGCCTGCCAGCTCACCATGACAGAGCCACGAAACCCAGGTGTGTCGCCCATGTCTCAGACTTCCTCTGCTCACACGGACATGAACCCCGCTGTTGAGATGGACCCAGTGGAGTACACCCTGAGGAAACGCCTTCCCCGAAAACTGCCCAAAAGACGCAACGACGTATATGTGAACATGAAAACTGACTTCCGTGCTCAGCTGGCGCGATGTCAGAAATTGCTGGAAGGCGGAGGTCACAGAGAGATATGTGTCCATGGTCTTGGCCTGGCCATCAACAGGGCGATCAACATTGCCCTTCAGCTGCAGGCCAGTAGCCAGGGAGCACTGCAGCTGGCAGCCAACACCTCCACTGTAGAGCTGGTGGACGACCTGGAGCCTGACGAGGCCGATGAGTCTGGGGAACCTATGACACGCACACGGAACAACTCTGCCATCCATATAAAGGTCTTTTACCCAGACCCCTAGTGACCCCTGACCCCCAGTGACCCCCCAGCCTGCATGCATCATTAATCTTTGTGGAACTGTGTGTGCTACCAAACCTGCCGCCAGGGACTGTGTGAAGATTTGATGATGCTTTATAACTTCTCCCTGTCGGAAAGCTGAAGGATTTTCTTTGTCTTATTTGTCAATTGAAAATATGTTGCATTGTCATGGCATGTGTTGTTAATCTTTTAGACTAAAGCTTAGTCAAGTTAAAAGTTGCATGCTCTTGTGTTTATGAATGAAGTGTACAGACTGAATATTATTATTATTATCATGTCATTGAAGGGTTGTCATGGTAGTTGTCCATTAGATGTCACTATTCACTTCTAAGATGTGCTGCAACCTGACAGCCCTGAACTTCATGACACGTCAAGAAATATGTTTTGTCCAAATCTGTAGCTTGTATTAAGTGTTCCACAAATGCATTTTGATTAATAAAGCAGTCTTGGGAGAAACTATAGAATCACTTTGAATTGAAGATAGTCAATTGATTTAATGAGGATGCTTTTCTCCAAACAAGACTCCCACTGTTGTGTGCAATAGCAGCTTATGTTCTGTGAACTCCATTGACCTGAACATGACAAAACAATGAAAAAAAACAGACACACTTCCTCTTGTTGTCAGGGTTTCAGTCTTATCTTTTTTTATATCCAAGAATAATTATTTCAATTTAAATAGAAACTCTACAGCCATGAGATAAAACAGAGTAAAATAAAAACCACAAAACAGGATAAAAATCAAAACCAAACATCCTCAAAAAACATCTTGCATTAGCACAAGATATACGGAAAAAACAGGAAGACCAGTTAGTGAAATTTGTAGGTACGTCAAAAGCATCAAGTTCCCAAGACTGACTGACGGCCTACCCTTTGTTTCATGACAAACGAGGGGGAGAGGGAAACAGTGTTAACGTCAGATGACGGAAAACTTTGTGCAATTAGGAGCTTTCAGGATATTGACTGTATAGGCCAGCAGAGTTTGGTCTATGTCTCGCTGCTGGAGCGTGGGTTGGGACAGATCCTGACAGACAAACAGCAGGTCTCTCACTCGGGCTCCGTCATACACTAAAACTTGTTGTAACAGTCTTGCAGCAAGTATGGTACATTCATCTCTCAAAGAAAAACAGCAGCATGCCATTATAATTGATAACAATAAATAACTCTTACAGCCTTGTCCACATTCCAAAATCACTAATCTTAGAGACAAAAATAAAACAGTCTAAATGACAGATTTTTTTCTTATAAATAATGACTATACGTTTCCAAAAATATATTAAAACATTTAATAATAAAACTAAGACTTAAGACTTGAGGCATGGCTGAAATATTACAGTCATTACACAAGGCCTCATTTTTTGCAGAGGCATGGTATATAGACAATATTTGCTGGTTGTTCCAATCCACACTTTAAAGACCAGTGTAGAAATGCACACACAAAAAATACACACACAGTCACACTCATAAATCACAATCACCATCCACACACAAAAGTGCAAGAGAGTGCCAGTAGAAGAGTTTTGGGAGCAGTGTTTCCCAAGGCCTTGCTTCGTTCACTGTGTCTTTGGCCATGTTCATATCTGTGCAGGTCCAGTCCACACAAAGCCCACCTGGGACTGCCCTCTCCTCTGAGATAGTATCCAGTGGAGTTGGCTTTTCCCTCCACACTTCACATACTACTTTTATCTGACCTGCTAACGAGCATGTAGACAGTGTCAAGTCCCCCTTAGCCTTAGAAAGACACATCAGCTCTGCCTGGAGAAAGGAAGTCTTCTGATCAGCTGACATCTTGCTGACAAGCCTGTGCGTCCAGAATAAGCAGGCGTAGTTTTCCACGCAAGAAGTTGTTGTGAACTTGAAGCAAGTCTGCTGCTGAAGACACTGTCCATGTTCCCTCGAGCACCACTGCACTGGCTGGTGGGCGATACTCCTGAAAAATGAAAAAACAAACATTATGAGCTTTTGAAGTTTAAATTTTATTGATTTTGACCTTGTTTTTCAAGGACAATTTACTAATGTTTATTATGGGATTTTGCTCCACAAGGCCCTACTCTGTTACCTCACACAGCAACTGGATTCTCGCAAGTTTACAAATTAAAATCTATCTTGTTCTGCTTCAGACAAAGAGTCAACCCACTTTCAATCCACTGCATGGTCGGACCAATCATGTGTCAGCACTGACACTTCGGGGGTAGTTTAAGGACAAAGTGAACGTTTTAGTGTTACAAACGTAAAGAAAGCAGAGTTGCTCTGATTGGATTAAGCTGAGGTTACTCACAGGTGATTCATTCAATCACAGACCAGCTTTTTATCTTAAGTACCTGCTCTTTGCAAACGATCTCTCTGGAAGTTAGTCAGGTTACTACCTCTGAACAGGTCACATGACATTGCAGTCACTCACCTGGATGTTGAGGCTGCGCAGCACTGCGCTGATGCTGAGCAGGTTTCTGATGGAAGTGTCTATGTGGCTATGCAGTGCTGTGTTTGTAACTGAGGCCCGTAGCAGGCTGAAGGCCTGCTGCAGAAGCCATACGCCAGACTGCACCTCAGTGGCTTGCTCTGATGCCTTACGATAAAAACAAAACAAAAAACATTTGGCTCCTTAGATATTTCAAATCACAACCTAAAGACAATTGCTAAAACAATTTATGTTTTTGTAAAGATGCTTTAATGCACATGTACGTTATGATACTGATCAGTTGACTTACATTTTTATTTTCCCAGACTTCAAAGTCGACTCTGGTTTGTGGAACAGTGACAGACTCAGAAAGACTACATCCTTCTTGACACGATTTCTAAAGGATATGAAGGCAATTCATATTAGAGGCTTCTTTCATAGACAGTGTAGTATAGTAGTATACAGTAGAGCTCAGAAAGTGCTTCTCACCATAGCGACTTCTGTGTCTCGTGCCTCCTTAATGAAGTGATTGAGGACCCTCAGGTCACAGATAGGCCTCAGCGGGGACAATAGGCCTGGCCTAGACAACTCCATCATGATCAACAGCAGGGCAAACAGTCCTGCAAGTAATGTAATACAAGTAAAAACTCCAGAGCCTGCTAACATCAAAACAGGATGAAAACAAGGAAGAGCTCAGAGCCCTGTTTTGTCTCCTTTAAGGCATCACTGAAAGTTTACAGTAGTCTTTAGTGGCTTTTACGTAAATGCCATCATTTTGACACCCATTGGATGTTCAGAACCTAAATTGTTGCATAGCCATTGTTTCAATGGAAATTATCTCTAGTAGACCTAAATTTATTTATGATTTTATTGAATTATAAGTTTCTCACACAGCTTTATATTACAAATAATACAAAATCTTTCTATTTGATTTTATGAAGCAGCTTCTTTATTTATTTTGTGTTATGTTGGATTAAGGTCATGGCTTTTGATGACCACTTCAGACTTATTTACTTTGCTGGCCTTCTGCCATGTTGGCACTGCTTTGAAAGTGTGCTCGGGGTAGTGGTATTTCTGTCCAGCTTCCTGGTTGAAAGCTTTTGATTTTTTATTAGTCCCTCCAGGGACAACTAACTTTTGAGTTGATATAATAAACAAAACTGATTAAGTTTCTATAAGTATCTACAACTTATAGACACTTACTGTAACTATAAGTTGTACTGTAGGGACTCACACAGCATGTCTTGTGTGACATGGTGGTTTCACTTAGACAGAACTTCTCCTTGATAAATCACATGATATCCAGGATCCCTAACACACACTTTTTTTAGTGTCACAGTTTAAACTATGTTGAGAGTGGCTGTGATGAGGAACAGACCTTTCTTTTGACCTCTTCTGGAGGTCAGATTCTCTTGAGGTTTTCATAAGGGCTTCAAACCCATGAAAATGTAACTGTATTTTTTCACAATTTTCAGTTTGTATGTTGGTGTAATTAGTGTAATGTAAGGTATGAAAGCCTAAACAGACTGTCAGTGTCTGAACAGTGCTTAAAATTACCCTGGAAATGCCAAGCTCAATGTGAATTCTAGGCATATACTTGGCAGTGAGACTGACTTTAGTGATGTTGATCATGAGGGTATCAAGTCGTGTTTCTTTGTGCCAAACACTGAATGCACTCTTTCACAGCAGCCTGCCCTGGATATGTGATGCAGAAGAAACACAGAAAATAGTCACAAGTGTCACAATTTCCCCCCTAAATATGACAGAATAAGCTCAGCTATAGACTGCTGCAGAACTATGCATTTAAAAGCAAGGATCTAAATTGGCATTATAATATCGTCCCTGTTGACCTATTAATTAGAGTCACTGCTATGAGTAGCTAAACCTCCATGCCCTTTTTGCACAATGCCACGGTAAACAGTCAATTGCACCCATGGCCAGTGTGTAAAAAACCACCCACATTTCACAGAAAGGCCTGTAAACTGAGGCCACAGCAGGGCAGTCTTTTTCTGCATTTGTCACTTATTGTGTATTGCCAGTGTTTTCCTCTTGTTCCTTTGAGAGAGGATCTTCTTCTGATTACAAGCTAAGCTACTGTAGTAGCTGTAAAACAAGTCTAAATCCTTCCACACTGGCCTGTCACTTAAGTGATTGCTCTACTTAAGTTAATAGTTGTAACATATTGGTGGGTTTTCACTTCAGAGATCATTTAAATAATTATCACTGGCAGCCTTTCTTCAAATATGGCATTATAACTAGTATGTTACCAGTGGAAGGGCTTCAATGGTATATAGACACTGAAAATGTATAGAGTCCCGTCTTAAATAAACACCAGCCTGTTTCTCCCACACTGTCATGAGTCAATTCAAAGAAAAGTGTGAGTTCAGGATTACTGCTGACCATTTCACCGTATCCAGTGCCTACGTGAGAATGCATCAATCCAAACACACTGCTCACTCTGTCTCACTACAGTGGTGGAATTTGTAATCTAGGACTGTGGCCAAGGTAAAAGTTAGCCACAGTGCCTTCCAACATCAGCTGCCAACGACATGTGACTATTTTTAAACCATTATTGAACAAATAGTCTGCCAGAGGCAGTGTTTTTTGGATAAGGTATGTGACAGATGTTTGAACTGTGTGGAATGTGTGAGGAAGTGTTACACATGTAAGGACAGGGAACCCAGGGCATTTCTGTCTGTCCTCATCTCTATTACATGACACAACAAAAAGCAGATATGTAAATAGACAAATGCCAGATGACACAGGTGTGACATCATTTCCTGGATTTTTTACAGATATCAGACTTAACTAACCTCCTGCTTTTTTTGGCTGACATCAGAATGACATAAGGAGAACGTGCCAAATACTGCAGATTCAGCTTTGACATAACCTAACTTTACGGTCTGCTGTGTCATGGTCCCACAGATCTGCAGAAGACACACTCTCCCGCTTTGAGTCAAACTAGTTTAATGTCAATAAATAATGTGAATAAGACTGTAGATCAAATGTTGCATTAGGATGCAACACAACATCTTTACTAGACATCTTTAAAACAGTGTGCCTAATTACCCTCATTTACACTAGCATTCAAGGAACTGGCATTACACAACACATTTCCTTGAATTGATTTAATACTAATCTCTCACAGCACAGCACAAATTAGAGCACTGGCCAACTAGAAGCATGCAGATTTGGAGACATCCAAAGTGCCATGTGCAACACTACAACACATGATGCTACACTTGCTCAGACCACATAATGCCACAGAGCAGCCTTACCTCGAGCAGTTTTCTGAAACATTCGCAATTAGGAGCCGCCTCTTTTAAAAACATTGTGGAAAAAAACGAATATAAGCCTCACGGATCGAGTTGTAAGGGCCAATCAAATCCCACAAGTCCAGAGTATATCCATGTGCGCTATTCCGAGCAGGCTGCAGCTCGAACGGCTCTCTGCCTTTTGCCGGAGCAGCTGCCTTCTACATTCTACATCACTGCTGTGCTTTGAGCAAAAAAAAAAAAAACTTGTATTTACCTCCCCCCCCCGGGAAAGGCGATAACGTGATAGCTTGCGAGAGCGAGGACGCGCCTTTTACGCACCGCGCTGAGCGATTAAACATCAACCAAGCGGCCCCCCTTTGCGTAAAGCCAGAAAATAGATTAGGCACTAAAGGCAGAGTACAGAGAAAAAACATGAAGCCATGGCTGTAACTCACTGGGAAAGTCCATAGCGGTATCCACATAGCCCCTCACTGGCTCCTCGCGCTTTGCTCCATAGGTCCGTCTATTGCCCATTAATTAGAAACGAAGCTCTTTTGTGGATCTCCAGCACTTATCCGGTAGGTGTTTCTTAAAACTGATCCTGTTTGATTTTTATTGATGACTTTGAAAATAAAGTGGCATTGTTTCTATGATGACAATCTAAAGTACCTCCTCCCTTAAGCCAAAAATGCTGTCTTTCATTGTTTTCTAAATAATAGGATATTTATGTTTATCAAACATTTTCTCTAACAGTAAATAATGTCTAAAACGCCGTACAAACTTCCTATCCATTGTTCGAGTCAACACCGCTGAGAAAGTCATAGTCTACAGTTTCTTAATGCGGGTCAAATGTGTTAATAATGCATATACAGCCTAATTAGCCTATATGGCGAAATAATCCGGATTTCTTGCGGTTATGGTCCCTAACTTCCACCTGTTCCAATAATAATTCCCCTGTGCTGAGCCTTTTCAGTGGAATTGCGTTTTTTACACTGCCTTCACCGAAGGAGCTTTAGTTTGATGGAGTTACAGTGTGTTCAGGTGCTGCGGCATGAGCTCATTGAGTCAGATTGGAGGCCACTTTATGCACAATGGGAACAATCATCCTACGTTTGCTGCTTGTCAACATCTAGAACTTCCTTAGGCCGTTTCTTCAGGACGCTTTAGGTAACCGTGTGAGAGCCTACCCATTCGGTCTCAGCTTAGAAATAAGTAAGTAAAAGTTTATTTATATAGCACCTTTCACAGAAAATAGTCTCAAAGTATAATAATATAAAATAATTTGTCATTACTATGGGGCATATTTATTTAATTGAATAAGCTACCAATTGTTTGGATACAATCAAAAAGGTGCAAAAAGAGGACGGTGCTAAAGAAAGAAAGCAGGACACAGAGTCCACTATTGTGTTAGACAGTTCAGGAAGTAACCTGTTGGAAAGTTGGACTTTATCCACCAAAGCACATGGAACAATTTTATTGTAGATTATAGGGGAATGATGTTTTTATTATTTGGCTAAATGTATCTGATGCACTCAGCTCTGATTGCGCTGTGCTTCCCCAGATGACTAGCAACAATAAGGAGTCCAATAAATGAGAAAAAGGGTGTAATAATCTGTAATTGTGGAAGCTGAAATAGGAATTTTTATGTCCCATGTGCTCATCCCAACCTCTGGCAGCCATTTGGAGCCACAGTAAAGGAAATGTATTGAAATTTCCTGGAATTCCTCTGTGTGTGTCACTACGGAGAAGGTGTAATCCAGAGGTTACAGGAGACTTTCCATCGGATGGGAAGCGCAAGTCTGTTTGCATATGTATTATCTGGAGTCAACATGTCAAATGGCACAAATTGCTGAAGTGACAAATACTTGGAAACCCTGATAAAACCTAGCTTACACATTGACATTCCCACTGTCTCTAAAGGTGATTGCATTGTATTGTGTTCCATTCTGTGTTATTTTGCAACACACATCTTCATCTATAGTACAAGCTCAGACTACAGTCAAGTCAGATAATTATTTTAGAGCCACTCATCATTGGTTCTCTAGTGCTGAATGAAATATGAAGACATGTTGTACACACTGGCTAGTAGGCGTACAGCGTCTTCATGTCCGACCCATGTGGGTTCCAATACTACACAGTTACAACACAGTGTTTACAATCAGTGCTTGGTCAAAGGGACTGTTTGCTTATGTCTGAGCCAATGTGAGAGCAACAGAACAGAGGGAGACAAGGTACGTGCTTCGAGCCATGCTTCATGACCAGGGTCGGATCGGGGTGGGGGGTGAGGGATGTGAGGGGCTGGGGAGTCCAGTCACAGCGACTCCTCGCTTGGAGAGAAACACACTCATGGAATTAAAGGTGACTTAAAAGAGGAGGGGCTGTACATGAGTTAGTGACGAACGCGGCATGCTCTTTCCAAAGCCTGTCTGATGATATGACCTTATTGGCAGCAAAAGTGCTCATTCACAGCGCTTATGTTCCACAGTGTGTGTGTGTGTGTGTTTTACTTTCTCATCCAGGTTTTGGGCTTACAGCCAGCCAGGTCTACTCCTCTGGCGCGACACAAGACAGGAAGCTAGCATAAAAAGAATAGTGGGACGGACGATGAGGGACACAGGAGCCTGGACAAGAGCCAAGACAAGGTCGGAAGTCATTGTTTCAGCTTTCAGGCATCCACAGTGACAAGAGTCCAATCTGTCACTTGAGGATTTGTTATTCTCTGGAGATGACTCTAAGTGTGGAGAGCATACCAGCACCGGGATCTCTTAATGTGGCCCACAAAGCAGAGCACACACAGGTCGCACTAGGGGCAGCTTGTGTTGTCCCACAGATGACATCCAATCCATGACTAATGGGTTTTAGATTCAGACAATCGGGCAAAAGAAAGACATGAGGCAAATTGCTTTAATAAGTTAATATGAAACCAACAAAACTGCTGCTTCATGTGTGGGCATTGCTTGATATGATATTTCTGCATTAAAAAGTTTTGTTAAAAAGTTTTATTTTTTTCAAAGATAAATGTTAATAATGATGCTTTATGTATCTTGTTCAACTTTGATAAAAGTGAAGTGAAACAAAAATGCTTGTCTAATGTCTTAAAGGGGAGTGCTTTGCTATGACATTGTGAAAGTTCTGGTCACTTTAGTTTTGAATCGCAGCCTTGGGGTAAACCTAATGAATCTGAGGTGGATTAACAACATTAGGTTCAAACATTCAGAAGACAGGCACTGTCAGTGGGACTAGCACGAAGTAAATGACTCATATACGTAGACAGTATGGATATCTTGTCCCGTGACCTAATCCCATCTAGCCCTCCTTAAACAGGCTTAAATATTCAGCATCTGGTTCACCAGCATGATTAGTTCAGAAAGATGAATAAAATCACATTGTGGGCTGAAGGATGACTCAATAGTTTTACCCCACTGATGTCACAGAAGGAGACATTAGGTCTAACAATACTTTGATAAGAGAACTATTTTCTTCTGGAAAGAAACATGGAACAAAACGAACCTGTTTGTGATGTCACAGTGTGTAACCCAGTCCCATGTGGTTTCAGTGGTTTCCTTTCGCCTGCTCAGACAGACCTCCCTCTGTTACCACCAAGATACATTTTAGGATCTATTGTAGAAAATTTTATGGAAATTTGCCTTTGGCTTCATGAGTGGAAATGCAAACAGTATGTGAGCTATACCATCACCCAGGGTATAGCACAAATTTCTGGGCTGTAGGTACAAACCATCTTTGTAGGCGCAGAATAACATGTTCAGTATACGTAACCTTATGCAATATAAATTTCTAATTTATCCTTGTAAGTTTTTATAGTCTAGTTTATTTATCACTATTTTAAGTATATTAGCCTGCCTGTTTATAGCGTGACTGGTATATAACACTGATTTACTCATTTCATTTTTATCCTTTTTTTGGAACTCTGCATTTTATAGTGTTTAGTGCATGCTTGTTATAAATCGAAAAAACATTTCATTTTCAAGATGACCTGGATGACTGAGAACCTTCACAGACTTCTAAAGCTGTGCATTTATAAGGAAAGACCCAGCGCGTATATTAGCTAACAATTTAAACTATGCTAGCTCAGTTTTGGAGTGGAGCCTAACCTGTCTCCGCCAGATAGAACTGCTCACAGAACTGTCTGTTTCACAGAACTATTTGGGAAGGCTCCCGTTGAAAGCATTTGGAAAAGGGAGGTACCTTCTGTCTGAAACTTGTGGTGATTGGATGAAGCACCGACTAGCATCCACCTACCATGAGATTTGTTTTAGCCAATCATAGCAACGATTCATTTGACATAACCAGAGTGCGGCAGAAATGAAGAAACAAGAAACCCTAACAGTAACAGTTTTTGCAAAGTGAATCTGTGAATAAAGGGAATGTTAACAAACACTACATTGGACACAGGCTGATGAAAAGAGCGCGTATGAAAGACTACAAGAATTAGGATTTGCCAAAGCCATTAGGACGAACAGCACAAACATCTTTTCCTTCCAGAAAATCTTTTAGTGCCACATTTGTAGAGTTAGCAAAAGTCTTTCAGCGTAGTCATGTTGATAACAAAGAGAAGAAAATGCTTGTTGCATTTGTCACAAGAGGCCGGTGAGTCCATGGTTCAACTACTCAAGCGGTTGGCTTGGTGCAAAACAAGATGGATTTACCCGAGTTTGAAAACTCCCAAATCTTGCGAGAATGCAGCTGCAGCGCAAGGTTACAACTCACCTCTTTTCTAAGACATTTGTCAGTAGCTGCTTTCCTTCATTACACCTTTTCTACCTCTCCTTTCTTTCTTTACTCTTTTGATGGTCAGATTTTATTTTCTTGACTCAAGACATCTTTTTTCCATGACTGAAGGCTGAGACTGCTGTTGAGAAACAACCTGAAGCATGTAGTGGCAAAAGAAAATCTACTTTTAAAGTATACAAGACGAGAAGAAAAACGGCTCAAGCTGGACAAAACCAAAGAGTGTCTTAGGGATTTTTTTCACTCTAAAGACACATGAGGGCTTCCTACTGACGTGTCCGTTGCCAGATTTCTGCTAAACAGGTAACTTTTGTCAATTTTTGGTGAAAATATTTGATTTTGGGGAAGTTTGTGAAAAATACGAACTAGTATTCTGACACTGTAAAGCAATATACAAACAGGCAGTTTGGTAATGCTACGAGCAATAGCGGGAGAACTGTCCAGCGAGTTAGACTCCCACTAGCATGACCAAACTGCCTGTTTGTATCTTTCCCAAACTCACATTTTTAAGAATGCTAAGTGCATACTCAAATGTTAAAACCATGGAAGCGGGGCCGGTTCCAGCATGTGGCATTAGGGTGGGCTGATGCAAGTTATAGGTGGGCAACAAACAAACAAACAAACAAAAACTCTTTGACAATTATATTAATTGACTATATATTAATTTATATATATTATATTAATATTGTTTTAAATAGCTCAATCTATTACATGCAGATGCAGCTCTTATTTGCTGACAGAATTGGTCCTTAAAATGATCATTTCATAATTAATAAATGTTGTAATGTGTGTATTGACAACACTAACCCTTTCTCTTCATTTCTTTTGTATGCTTCAAAATATTGAAAGTTTAAAGCGCACAGCACTAACTGCAGGACACTCTCCAATGTCTCACCACAATGAACAGAAACACAACAGAATGTGTCCTGGCATTACACTCTCTGGTTGTAAATTAACTGATCGTGTTGTTGCCCTCATTTACCCAGATTAAAATGTTTAAGTATTCTCTACAGTCGTTTGATCATTTGTTGTTTATCTCTGTTAAACACACTAGAGCTTAAAACCCACTCTGAGAATTAAGACTTTATGAAAACCTGCTTCTCAAAAGGTTGCTAGGAACCTTAAATGTGAAAAATGCATCCTGTCAAAGACATAACAGTATCAATGTTATATTATTTACAGCCAAATGTCTCTAGAAACATCTGACACAGGTTATAATAATAACAAAAGATCTGGACTTGGCCACACCCCATTCACTATATATTCTGTTTATGAATAAAGCCTGCTGCCTCGTGTGCCACATTGTTACTCTTTCCTGCTCACTGGACAAAATACCTACCTTAAAACATGTTTTTGACATGGTAGAATTATGATTTACTCAAACCTCTAAACTTTTCTCGTGTCTGTGTGCGCTGATGTCTCTTTTCCTCTGAGCAGCTCTGCTACTCTCTGCAGATGCATACATAGACTACTTATTCTCATGTGGGATATCAATATTTTCCTCCAAATTCTATAAAATAATATAATAAATATTTTATATATTTTATAAATATATGATTACTAGATTTACTGACATGAAACCTGGCATAAAGTTTAAAGTCTTTCCTTTCAGCTCAAATGCAATTGTTTTTTTCTTTTTACAGCAGGAAAACACCCCTGTCATTTTATCAAACATTACATATTATTTAACAAATGTTTAGAATTTATTCTTAAAATACACCTTTTATTATTAAATAAACCTGTCTTCGTTGTTAAAAATGAGACACACCAACAGTAATAATCTATTCCATTCTGTGACTACGGAAAGTGGGAGCTGTAGGGAAAACTTATAAGTTAGCTAACTCTTATATAACAGCCTGATGTTTTTAACACGATTTACCCACCAACTTCTGCAAACCCCTGCCGCATTCTAGCGCTGCTTTCCAGTTGTTAAAACCCCTTAAGGTAAAAACGTATCACTCTCATTGGCTGTACCATAATTGCTGTTCTTATGAATGCACACAGTTGTTAAAAACATCTGTAACACCTTAAAGACAAACTGCGCCTGCTTCTAACAGATAAATGCTCATAAGCAGAGGTGGGTAATAACGAGTTACATTTACCTAAGTAACTTTTTGAAGAGGAGTAGAGTTACTGCACCATACTTTTTACTTTTAGATTTGTGAAGAAGTACACTCGACCAGTTACTTTTTTTTTACCATTTATTCAACACATTCTATGCCTCATTTTTGCCAAACATATTTAAAAAGTTTTATGTTATGGAAAAACTGCGATTTGTTGTTCCCTCATTTTTTATTTTGTAAACATTTTATTTATCTTTACTCATTTTTATTTTATTAATTGGAAATACCAGAATTTGCACATTATTTTAAATTTTTACCTGATTAAATCATTTCTAAAAAATATATCAGACAGTGTGATCAAACAGTTACTCGGTACTTAAGGAGACTTTTAACCAAATATGTTTTTACTCTTAATTGAGTAAAATTATTTTGAAGTAATGCTACTCTTACTTGAGTACAATACTCTACTCTCTAGGGCACAGTACCACCTCACCAGAACACATCTTACTGGAAGGAAACATCACATCAACATTTTTGTTTTCATTGTGGAGTTATGTTTTCTCCACTGCGTATGTGCAAGAGGGGACTGTTGCACTTTTTTTTTTTTACTTATTATTTATACACAGTGGCAACATGGGTCCCAGAGTAACGCAATTTCAATTCTCTGTATGTACTGTACATGTGGCAGAATTGACAATAAAGTAGACTTTGACTTTTTTGTTACTGGCTGTTCAGATGGAGGCTGTCGTCATAGTAACGTGTGTCAAGCTAATGCAAGTAAAGGACGTTGTTGAGTCAGCAGAGGATGGTTGCTGCTAGTCCACTGCAATTTGACAAGAAGACATCTTTTGAAAGTTGGAAAAATGAGATCTGGAGAAAAAGAAGTAGACATTAGCCGTTACCTTGTCGCTAACAGGCAGAGCGAAGGGAAAGTGTGCTGGAGACTTCTGCTGATGCCTTGAATGCAGACTTAACATAAAAGATAAACAGTTAGAGCTTACAGCTTGCCCTGTGTCCCCTTTGTTGATATGAAATCAGCTTTGAAAAGGATAGTTGGACACTTCCCTTCACCACAAGATGGCAGCAGCTCGCTTCAGATGTGAAATGATAGTGAAAACGTCTATTACATAAGATACAGCGGCAAAAGAGAAAGTAAACCCAACATCCCAAAGGCACAAACAGTGACGCAAGGCACAAACCCCCTTGATAAATATGGCAGAAGAACAAGGTGTGCTTTTTGTCAAAGCACATTTCACTGGGCAAAGGACTGTGCAAACAAAGAACTGTCCAAACAAAGAATTGTCCAAACAAAAAAGAACATGTTAAACGGAATAAAGATGGACATAAATTTGAATTTGAGCAATGCAACATCACCTTGTTTTCAAAGGAATGTTTGTCTGATACAGAAATCTTCATGGTGGAGGCTCCGGAATCCGCTGTGATTGACATAGCGGAAAAAATTGGCTTGAGGATCACACAAGTGGGCTGCTGCAAACAAAGTAAAAAAAAAAATAGTTGATAAGGAAGCCTAAGTGCAAGGCCTTTCAGAGGCCTTTCAAAATAGAAACAGAGGTTGTCCCTGCAAACATACCAATGCTTTCAATCAAGGATTCATTAAAAAGAGCATTAGTGCTGTGTTAGACATTAGACACATGACAAAGCTACAATGTTTACACAACCTGTTCAACTTGAATTGACATCATCAGGACATTATTGTGTGAACTTGAGAGATGATAGTAATCAGGATGAAAAGGAGACAGGTGAAAATGTTGTTGCAAAAACATAACAACAAAAGAAAAGGAGAAAATACTGACAGATCATTTGGACATGCTTCAGTTGACAGACTGCAAAAACTGACCAGCACAGATACTCATGACGATGAAAGCAAGCAGGTACAGTAAGTCAAAAAACAAGCGGGGTGGGTCTGCCTATAGCATCAACTTTGGCTGTTGACATACATGAACTTGGCCAAAGTGTGTGGTATTTGCATATTGACCACTTCAGTCACTTCAGTGCAGGGAGCATAATCACCACACTGAACTCAAAAGAGATAGTGAAGCAGTTTGTTGGATAAGTGTTCATGGCCCTCTACGCAGGCTGTTCAGTGACAATGGAGGTGAATTTAATAATGAAGAAATTAAGGACATGGCAGAGAAACTTAACATTGAACTTAAAACAACAACAACAACAACAACATACAAACAGCCCATGGAGCAATGGCCTTTTGGAAAGGCTATAGCCCCCTATCAACTAGCATTTGGCCAGAACCTACATCTGCCCTAAGTTCTCACTGATCAGCCGCCAGCCCTGGAAACTAATGAGAACACCTGGATAGCTCAACACCTCTCAACACTACATGACATTAGAAAAGCATTCACAGAGATATGAGACACTATAATGGTGGTTTGTAATGAGTGGAAAGGTCCAGGTGTGGTAATTGGCCAAGATGAGATTTAATTAATTTTATTTGATTGGGACAGTGCATGTTAATGAACATACATGAGACACAACCACATGAATGTAAACATGCCACATTCATACACCAGTGCTGTGTCACTGCAGGCATTGTTGTTTTTGTAAGATCAATCTAGACTGAGAAAAGTAACACAAATCAACGAGGAGGAAAACTGATAAAAATCCTACAGTAACATCAGCAGCAGATCTCTGGGAATCTGAAAGTGACACATAGGAAGTGACACAGGCAAGCAATGATACTGATGAAAATAATGCACTTTCTCATCCATCGGAGCAAACTAGTGGGAGTGATCTTAATCAGTCATAGACACCACAAGCCTGTTCTTCTTGTGAAGGCCTAAAACTGAAAATTGACAAAGTGGTGAAATACATAGACAATCAAAGTGGTCAGACTTACAGTCAAAAACATGTATAACAGTCCCTCCCCAAACACACATGGGACCAGGACTCCCCTGCAAAAGAGATTTGTAATCTCAGTGGGACTATCCTCGTTAAATAAAGGTTAAATTAAATAAAATAGTGGGAAAATCCTTAGAAGAGCAGAAAAGACTACTGCAAAACACAAAGACTGGTACAACGTGGAGTACAGCCAGCCTGAGGTGTTGCTGACAATTGGATCAGTCAATCTTGGACCAATGGACATTGTTCAGGTGATTCCAGAGCAGGAGGAACAAGGAGGATTGTTATGGCGCATTGTCAAGTGGAAGTGCATGGAGTTACTATGGTGCAGAAAGATAAACCATAAACGTCTTAAAAGGAGGTTGAATATGCCAAATAATTTATTATTATAGATGGGTAAAAGTCCATATAAAAGGTAAAACCTACAAATATTGTTGAATAAGTAACTTCAGTAAAACAAAAGTATGGTCAAAACCATTTGCCCTGTGTGCGCCACATGTGGAACTAATTGGCGTCACCTGTAACCTGTTGGTAGAGTGTGCTCCAACAGCGCCATCAAATGGCTCCACTAAGGATGATGTTTTAATAGTGCATGACAATGTCTTGATGGCCACCAAACATGCAGAACTCACCAGCTGGATTTTGGAGAGGTTAAAGATTAAGGTCAGAAATGCTTCTCTACCTAAGGCTAGACTAGTGGCTCTAGGCTTTGAGTTAAACACCCAAGATCTCTCCAAATACTCACCTACCTGTGCTTCAGGTGCTTCAAAATGATCAATGTAGTTATATATCAAAACAAAGCAGCTAAACTCCAAAGACATTAAAGCAAACTTCATACAAGGCAAAGCACTGACCAGAGACATTTATATTTGCCCACTTCAAGAAGCACAGAGCAATGATACTGCGTGGAATTTAAAGAAATGTGTTTATGGCCAAACAGATGCTTCTTTGTACTGGTATAATAAAGTAAAAAAACACTATGCAACATTTGGGAGCTACAGTGTTGAAGGTGGACCCAGCACTGGCTGGATCATTGTGGCAAGGTGACAGGGATCCTTGCATCTCACGTGGATGACTTCATTTGGGGTGATACAGATGCATTCTCCTAAACTATCATCCCACAGCTGCTTTTTAAGTTGGACGGGAAGAGCCCAGCAGCTTCGGCTACATTTGAAGTTCATTCTCTGGAGGATGAAATACAAGTACAACAAAGTAAATAAAAAAACTATTCTTATAGACCCCATCAAAGCAATGCAACATAAAGTGTCATTGACAAACAATGAGATGGATATGTTCAAATCAAAGATTGGTCCCCAAAGCAGACCCGACATGATGTGTGATATTTCCATTTTGGCATCTAACACCAAACATGTACTATTCAGGCTCTGCATTGTGCAATCTCAAATCAGAATAGGTCACCTTGAAGTTTCAGTACCTGGGAGAAAACAGTTCCCTCAAACTCGTGATGTTCAGTGACTCCTCTATGGAAAATCTCCAAGATGGTGGCACACAGGGTGGACATTTCATCATGCTCATGGGTAAAAATTAAAAATTCTCACCCATTACCTGGCAGTCCAACTGCATCAGGAGAGTTGTGCGGAGTAGCAGGAGATGGAGACACGTGCATTTGACATGCAATTGACAGTGCAAAAAAAAGTTTTAGCAAAGACATTTGGACTAGCTTTTCAAGGTAATGACGTTACTTCTCCAAGACTTTTTGGAGATTATCTGATACAAGAGCTGAGCTTATATCTCTAGAGGGAGGGGTTTGACCTGAACCTAAACCTGATTGCACCAGGCTGTTCTGGTCTCATAGTCGTTATTTATGAAAGGACAGTGGGTCCCAGAGTAACGTAATTTCAATTCTCTGTATGTACTGTACATGTGGCAGACAGTGACTCCTGATGTGAGAGTCGTTAAAGACTCAGGTGAGCCGTTAGTGTCACTGTTCCGTTCAGGTGTTGTTGTTGTTATAGAGTAAAACTGTTTTAATTTAGGTTACAGAACACTGTTATAAATACTAGGAAACATGAATCTGAGGCCACCTCCTCTGTTCTATTCAGGCTTTTCCTTCACCCCTCTCTCAAACCATCTGGCCTCTCTGGCCAAAATTTGGACATTGCTGTCCTCAAAGGAATGTCCTTTCTCTTTGAGGTGGAGGTGGACTGCAGACTCAGCTCCACCAGGATTGGCTCTTCTGTGCTGATACATCCTCTTGTGGAGCTGTTGTTTTGTTTCACCGACATAACTGTCACTGCACTTTCACTGAACTACATAAACCACATTACTCTGTTTGTGCGAGGGGATCTTGTCTTTAGGATGGACCAGTTTTTGATACAGAGTATTCCCAGGTTTAAAGTGGACTGGAATGTTGTGAAGGTGCAGTTTTCTATCAACACTATACTCAAAAATAACAACTGGTGACTGTTTTTGCAATAACCTGCCCATAACACTCAATGCTGTCCAATCCACAAAATCTCTCACAGAGACAAGACTGCACCCTGAGATTAGAAGTATGAAGGAGCCCATACACACACAGGGACTATTCAGCAGATCTTGTGGTCAACAACCAAAGAGCAGCTGGCTAACTGCTTGACCTAAAAGCATGCTGCACTTGGTCTTCTGAAAGCCCTCAGCGAAGACATATCTAAACTTAAACTGTGAAAGCCTGTGGATTGCAATTGTTAATGTTCTGTTGTGTTCTAATGGGTAATGTTTGCAATTTTAAACTGACTTTTTAAAACAAAAAGGGAGATTGTTAAGTTATGTTTTCTCTATTGTGCATGTGCAAGAGGGGACTGGGTGTAGCACATTTTTTTTCTGTTTTGTTTTTTGTTACCGGCTGTTCCGTCTGAGGTTGTCATCTAATGCGTAAATAAGTTAAGGACGTTTCTAAAAGAAGTGTCGTTATTGAGTCAACACTTTTATTTATTTATTTATTTGTTTAAGTTTAAGTTTGAGTTTGAGTTTGAGTTTGAGTTTGAGTTTGAGTTTGAGTTTGAGTTTGAGTTTGAGTTTAACCTACCTTTCCTTTATTATGAAGGTCAGCTCTAGACTTTGGTTTGATGCAGGGGCAGACTAGCAATACGGGACACCAGGGATTTTCCCGGTGGGCCGGCCACTGTCACGCTCCTTTTCTATTTCTCCTCCGCTCCAGCTCAGACAGGGAGCAGCTGAGAAAAGAAAAAAAATCCATTGCTCCATCCATCCAATAAATGTTGTGCTTTAGGTCCCGGCCCTCGACACAGGGGCACTTATTGTGATTTTTTTGTGGGGCCGTTGCTGTGCTCCTGTTAGTGCGGCTTCTCCACCCTTCACTAGATCAGTGTCTCAAACAGGAAAAACCTTTTCACTAATCTGAGGCAATACAATCTCCTTGTAGATGCATACAGCATCAAAATAAGACCGACAAGGCTGGACAAAAGGATTTTTAAAATTATTTTATATTTTTCTCATAGATCGTTTACAACCACAGGGGGGCGGTAATGCGCCCGCCTTTAAACAAATAGGAACGAGAAGAAGAAGTGGCGGAACGAAGAGGGCGACGGAGTGTAACAGCTGATGCACTTATTATTTCATTGTTAGTTTAGTTCAGTAAAATGCACAACAGCGCTTCAGACTGCAGAGAGAACAAAGCTCATGAGGAGGACTCTGTGAAGACGCCTGCAGCGAGAAACATCCACGCAGGTCTCCGTTTTCCTCTTGAACATTATGTGAGAAGTTCGATGATAAAAGGGGACTACATTTACTTCCACTATGGCTGTGAGGGACAGGACGACAGAGGCTGGGGATGTGGCTACCGCACCGTCCAGACCATGGGGTCGTGGCTGGTCCACAACTGCCGTCTGTCCCGGGGCCACCAGCTGCCGGCGCCGAGCCTGCCCGACATGCAGCCGGCTTTGGTCTCGATGGGGGACAAACCGAGTCATTTTTCCGGCTCCAGGGGATGGATAGGCACTTTTGAAGCTTCACTCATTCTGGACTACTTTTATGATGTGCCGTGTAAGGTGGTGCATGTCCGGGGAGGGGCCGCAGACCTGGAGCGGGCGATGGGACAACTCCACGAGCACTTCGAACGGCAGGGCTCCCCGGTCATTGATGGGAGGGGACAGGGACAACTCCTCTAAAGGCGTGCTAGGGGTCTGCACGGGGGGCGAGGGCAGCTACGTGTTAATCGTTGACCCTCACTACTATGGGCCTGAGCTGGAGAAGGGGGAGCTGCAGAGACGAGGCTGGGTGTCCTGGAGGAGAGTCTCATCTCTGGATCAGGCTTCTTTCTACAACCTGTGCATGCCCCAGACTGGCAGCATAATCATCACATGACCACATTATTGTGATTCGTGGGATCTTTTGGCAGAAGTTTCCATATTGAAAACAATTCATGTGCACACCTGGTTTAGTATTTGTTCTGTCCTGGGTTAGACCTGGTTTAGTCCTGGTTAGACCTGGTTTAGTCCTGGTTAGACCGGGTTCAGTCCTGGGTTAGACCTGGTTCAGTCCTGGGTTAGACCTGGTTCAGTCCTGGTTAGACCTGGTTTCAGTCCTGGTTAGACCTGGTTTGGACCTGGTTCAGTCCTGGTTAGACCTGGTTGAAGCCTGGTTAGACCTGGTTCAGTCCTGTTTCAGTCCTGGTTCAGACCTGGTTCAGTCCTGGTTTAGACCTGGTTCAGTCCTGGTTTAGACCTGGTTGAAGCCTGGTTAGACCAGGTTCAGTCCTGGTTAGACCAGGTTCAGTCCTGGTTGAGGCCTGGTTAAGGCCTGGTTAGACCTGGTTCAGTCCTGGTTTAGACCTGGTTCAGACCTGGTTAGACCTTGTTCAGTCCTGGGCCAATCCTGGTTAAGGCCTGGTTCAGTCCTGGGCCAGACCTGGTTTAGACCTGGTTCAGTCCTGGTTAAGGCCTGGTTCAGTGGAGCACATTTCCTTATAATTATCAAAGCAATTATTCTGATTTGAGTTTGAATGTTTGGTTCAAAAGAATTTCTCTGTACAGTTTAGCCTACATTTTATAATGGCGGATGTGACAAATAAAGCTTCAATTGATTTTTCAATAAAACAAGGGTTAATTTAAAATCACAAACTATGATATTAAATATATTGTAGGTTCCAGATGAATAGGAAACAATTCAAAGCTCTTTTTTGTTGGTCTCCTGTTGAACACATGGAGCTGCAGTGCCCCCTGGTGTTAGGCTTATGTAAATGTTATATTACTCATGTTTTGTGTTGTAAACCGAAGGGAAGTGTGGGGGGCCACAGTGTTTGGTAGAGGAGGGGCACAGCAGAAAGTCTACGCAGTGACAATAATAGAATATAATTTTCATTTAAATCAGATTAAAACAAAACATAAAATAAATGGCCTATTACAACTGTGTTCATTGTTTTGTTGCTAAAACATGAGCCAACACTGTTATCTGTTCAAAGCTGGCCATTCTCCAACCGCAGTCATTTTACAACAATGATTTTTTTCTATATATTTAAAGTGTTTCTAGTGATATCTACTGATCTATTATTGAAATGAAATGTGTCTCTAATAAAAAATATTTTAAACAAGTATATGTATTTGATGTATAATCAGGAGAGATAGAGCAGAGAGCTCAAATGTAGTTTTAGGTCATTATTTTCAAACAAGAAAATTAGGATTTTGTGTTGGTCACCTACTTGATTAGAAAGATGGAGAACTTTTAAAATTATTCATTCATTTTCTACCGCTTTGTCCCGTTAGAGGTCGCGGGTGACTGGAACCTATCCCAGCAGCTTTGGGCCTGGTTAGTTGCAGGTCTAACATTTAGAGACAGGCAGTGACAGACAACCATTCACTCTCACATTCATTCCCTAGGGACACTTTAGATTTGCCAATTAACCTGTACATACATGTGTTTGGGCGGTGGGAGGAAGCCGGAGTACCCGGAGAGAACCCACTGTAACACCTCACAGAAAGACGCCGATCTTTCTGTGAGGTGTTACAGTGGGTGTGCCGAGAATGTTTGAAGTTGGCCGGGTTTTGAACTCACAACCTTCTTGCTGTGAGGCAGGAGTGCTAACCACTCTGCCACGTGTTTCAAATTATTGTTGCCAAATACGAGTGTTGTTGGAGAATGACGCAGCGCTGTCAGAGGTTTCACTCAGTTATCGGGCACACAGTCATTGTAGAATATCTGGAAGTTCTTGTCCACGTCCATCCGGCTCTTTAGGAACTTCTCCAGGTTTTTCAGGGGCACCTCCACCATCTGGTTGTTGACACGGTCATTCATGCCGTAGGCACCAAACACCGGGAACTTGTAGCGTACAAAGTACGGGGCGTTTTGGTCGAATTCGGTGCAGCAGTAGGCCGACCACAGGTACTCGGGGACCGCCACCCGGTCCTGGTTGTTGCGGCGGATGGTATGTCCAGACATGGTGACTCCAGAGATGACGAAGGCCTTACCGCGGCAGTAGTTGTTGAGGCGTTTGCGAAGGACATCCTGGTGCTCTGTCCACGGTCCCATGTTAAACTCTCGGATCTGAGGCACCACATTGGTCAGAGTGTATGTTGACGCTTTGTCCAGTGGGTCGGTCTGGTGCTCGTCGGGATTGAGTTGACCCCGTTCGTACTGCACCACATCGCCGTAGTCCTCCAGAACGGCCTGGGTGTCTTCAAAGTTCATGTGCATGCTGGTAGACTGAGGGAAGGGCTCCATGTTGCTGCTGCTCTTCTCTGAAGCCAACTAAGACAGGACACAAGAATTGGTATGCTAAAGGTTAACTGATGTGACCTCATCAGGCAAAAGACTGTAATGAACTGGGAGGTCATCTTAACTAAGATAACTGCAGGCCCAGGGGCCACTTGCGGCATGGTTTTATGCGGCTCTCCATTACATCTGGTAGGTGATGTTTGAGACTTTGCATAAAGTTATAGAACTATTCTAAAGACAGAAGAATGAGGGAAAAGTACAGGAGGACATCAACAGATAGATGAATTTGAACAGATTTTAGTTGGATTTGAAGAGGTTTAAGTTGGATTTGAACAGGTTTTAGTTGGATTTGAACAGGTTTTAGTTGGATTTGAACAGGTTTTAGATGAATTTGAACAGGTTTTAGTTGGATTTTAACAGGTGTTAGTTGGATTTGAACAGGTTTAAGTTGGATTTGAACAAGTTTAAGTTAGATTTGAACAGGTTTTAGTTGGATTTGAACAGGTTTTAGATGAATTTGAACAGGTTTTAGTTGGGTTTGAACAAGTTTAAATTAGATTTGAACATGTTTTAGTTGGATTTGAACAGGTTTAAGTTGGATTAGAACAGGTTTTGGTTGGGACATAAAACAAGGAGTTTGACACCAGTGTCATAGACAGGGGCAGGGTGAGTACAGACATAGAATGGATCTAGTCAACAGCAACAAAACTCACGAGAGAAAAACTAATGTCCACAGTCAAATGCACACAGCTGTATTTCCATGAGTTTATCAGAACACTGGAACACTGGAAGCTGAGACTGGGATTATGTTTCCCATTATGTATGCTGCTCTTTTGTCTTTCCTTTGTCTTAGAGTCTTACCAGAAACAGCTGGCCCACGTGAAAACAAAGA
The DNA here is from genome assembly GCA_024416835.2 of Perccottus glenii. Classification (NCBI taxonomy): domain Eukaryota; kingdom Metazoa; phylum Chordata; class Actinopteri; order Gobiiformes; family Odontobutidae; genus Perccottus; species Perccottus glenii. The sequence continues at coordinate 26,762,756 of CM044546.2, forward strand.
ATGAAGGTGAATTCTTCTGTTTTTACTTTCTATTTTATTTGGGGTTTACTTTCAATTTGTCCCCTTTTAGTCCTTTTGTACCTGCACAAGTAAGGCATGTGCTCTTTCTGTGTCTGATGCCATCAATAATATTTTTCTATGCTTCTTTGTTACATTTACTTATAATGAATTACCCTGGTGGTAGTTTCAGTTTGTGAAAAATATATGTACTTGCAGCGCAGGTGAGAATTTGACATAGACATACTGAAGGCAAAAAGATAACCTTATGAGATATTTTCATCAAATGTCCATGCACCCAGGGGAAGGAAACTGACCTGGGGCTCAAACATCCAGGGGAAGTCCACCTTCTTCTCTCCGTCGGACTTCTTGAACACATACGCTGAATAGACTGGGATCCGTTTGAGTGAGTCGTACAGGGTCACATAGCGGGGCCTGTCCTCATATCGCTGACATATCTTCTTATAGGAGTTGCTCAGATAGCCTCGAGGTGGAGTGCCCATGTACAGAGAGTCCTTACAGCGCTCCACATGATTAAAGTCCATCACAACACCGGCCTGAGCACACTGTGAGAGCACAAAGACCGAGACCACCCAAACCACCAGGAAAAAGGCCCTTCTTTCACAGCTGGGCAACATCCTAAGTACACTTTTAGTTGAGTTCATTCACTACTGCTGAACTACAGCCACTTTCCCAGCTTTATCAACTTTATCTCGACTTAACAAGCAAAATAATGCCCCGCTGTAAAGTCTTGTCTATATATTCAAAGCATCTCACATGTCATAGAAGTAATTCAGAAGTGAATGTTATCACTGGTTATGACCATTTAGTATTAAGTACAATAAGACTGTGTGTTAAGAACAAACACAAGTCTAAAAGCATCCTAATAAATCAGCCCAAATTCTGTAAAGAATGAACCAAGAATAAAAAAGTTACAAATGTATCTAATTATGATAATATTTGCACACTTACACATTAAAATCAATTTAAACCGTACAACTAAAAACAGTGGCCAGTGCACTGGAATGGAATATGGGTGGATAAACTAGTCACTGTACAACTACTTTCAGATACAGCTGCTCAGCTGAAGCCTCATACTCTCTGCAGCTGTTTATACAATACTTTTGAGTGTTAACTTTTGTGGCTTTTATGTTCAAATAAACACAAGGCCGCTGTATAAAACCTGCGGTGCTTGAGAAATTTGAACTCTTCATCTGGCAGCTGCAATGGTATGTTTCATAATGCTTGGCTAGTCCATACTAGTTCTGCGCAGTTTACCTATGGCTGACTAGAATGTAGTGTTGTTGTGGATGTGTGTGCAAACCACACTGCACGTTCACTGCATGTTCACCTGACTTAAAAATCCTGGAGTAAAGTTCTGAAAGTACAGTAAAGGACGTGGACAATTATAGTAACAACAATAATAGTTGCTTAGACATTTTAGCCGAGGATAGGAAAATCTAGCTGCCACTCACCAGTGCACAAATAGGCTAAACGTTGTTCCCAGCTTCACTTTTAGCACATAAACCGCTGACATTGTGTAGTCACACAGTCTATTGCAGGTGTGGATGGGAGGGGTGCTAGATTGTTGCAGCAATTGCAATTCACAAAGTAGGTTTACACAAAATGAAGTTGAAGAAAATGTTAAAGCAAAAGTGAACGGTTTTAAGGTGAAGATGTTTCATCTCTTGACCAAGGGACTTTGTTATTTCTGACATTTGACAATTGACAAAAGGACAAGGGATGAAAAGTCTTCACTTTGTAACCTATGTCTACACTTTAGTTTAAACCTTTTCTTGGCATTCTTGGTGTCCTGGCTGACTGAGAACCTTCACAGACACAAAATTAAGTTGTATTGTGTTGCTTTTATTGCAAGTCTAGGTTTCTTGTTAAGTCAACAATTATTGTATGAAACTCAACAACAGTCTCCACTGACACCTGAATTGTTCTTTCTATGTCTTTGCTGCTCAATGATTGGGCTTTATTTGAAATTATAAACATACATGCAGCTCTTGTTACGTTATCTGAAAGTTTGAATTTAAATTAATAATTGAACTGAGTGAATCTCCTATGCTGCAGACCTTAACTGGAGCTTGGTGTGACACAGTCACCCACAAAGATCTGGAAGTTCAGTTGTACAAAAAGGGTTTTCTTCAGAAATTCTTGGAGCTTCTGAACAGACAGTTCCACCACCTCATTCTCCTCCTCTGCGTTGAGGCTGTAGTGAGCAAACGTTGGGAACTTGTAGCGAACGTTGGAGGGTGCATTGCGGTCATAGTGAACGCAGCAGTAAGCAGACCAAAGGTGGGATGGCACAGCCACTGGCTTCACGTTTTCTAGCCTTAAAACCCTTCCAGAAGTGGTGACGCCTGTGACTATGTATGCAGTGCCTTTGCAGTAGTTGTTAAGGCGCTTGCGAATGATGTGCTCTTGTGTGGTCCAGACTTCGTCGTTTAAGTCAGGCACTAGTGGCACAGTGTTGGTCAGGGTGTAGGTGGAGGCCTTGTCGTCGTGTTCTTCCTGGTGCACGTCTGTGTTGAGGGTGCCTCGCTCATAAAAGACCACATTCATGTAGTCATCCAGAACAACTTGGCCATTGCCAAGGTCCGTGCCCGTGTAGCCGTGTGGGAATGGTTGCATCTCATCGGTCGCAGAAGGTGTAGACAGCTGCAAGCACATAAACAATGTTACTGCGTGACCGCTGTGCCTAGACATGATAGACATGTACAAAGACATGCTAACCTGATAATCTACGCTTAATTCTGGTTCATTTTTATTGAGATTTAGGTTCCATCAAACTGGCTCATCCACATCCAAGGTCAGGCATAGACTAAATCTGAAATTGTATTTCTTGGCTTTATTATCAAGGAGGACAAGCTTTGGCTAACATTTAAAAAGGGCTGCTCCTAGTCAAACAAGGTCCCTCCCTCACCTTGTTGCCTGTGCTGAACAGTATATTTTAAAAGTTTTTTACAGCTGTTGTGACCCCTAGGGAAGATTTTTTTACTATAAAAGCCACTTGGTTGGAACTCATTTGTAATCTGTTTTATCTGTGTATGGTATTTTAATGTGATTTTGTCTTTTTGTCCAATTTTAAAAGTCCAAAGGACTTGCAAATTAGCACATTAACTATAAGACCTGTAAAGACAGCATCAGTTACATTTCTTGGGCTTGAATTTCCCTTTTCAATAAAGTCATTGTACCTGAGGTTCATACATCCAGGGCACATCCACACACGCCTCCCCGTCAGAGTGCTTGAAGGTGTAGGCAGAGTAGATGGGTATGTGATCTGCAGTGTTGTACAGAGTCACATAGCGTGGCTTTTTATTGTAACGTTGACAAATGAAGCGCAGGGAATGGTGCTCCAGTCCCATCGGTGGAACTCCCAGGAAAAGAAATTCTCTGCATTCTGCAGACAGCTCTTTGTCCACCTTAGCCCAGACCACATACGCATTTATATTAACAAGTACAAAGGTCACTCTCGCCCATTGGGACAGAGTCGGAGCCATTGTTGTAGCCTCAAAGGAAGGAAGATGCAGCACAGAAGCACCTGAGCTGTGACAAATGAGTGTGTCTGTAGTGCATCACAGTGGCCTTCACACTCCTCTGTCTGTTATCAGGCCTCTGTATGCAAACAGCAGTTCCACCCATAGCAAGAGCAATGACATTTACCATTTGTATTCAGGAGACAAAGCAAATAACTGTTGCAGTATATTCACACAAACTGTGTGAATCATAAATGCTGTTACAGAACTAATCATAAGCATTTTAATTAAAATGTTACCCCACACGGGGAAAATACAGGAAATAAATCTTTCTATTCTAAATTTTGTTTTAAGATGAACCTGCAAATTAAACAGTAACAGTTAATTATTAGCAACAGCTAATGCTAAAGAAATGCTCAGTGCATTTTCCCTTGTTCCTGTTGTTTTCAGAGGAATGACAATAGGAAGAGATTAATTATGACAGGCATCTTTGTCATATTTGTTTAACAAATATGTTTTGGCTTGAATTGATGATTTTGTATTTAAAATGTTCTCATACATGTTTTAAAGGAGTATTAGGCATTTTATGCAGGATTCCAGGCTGTTGTTAATAAACAACCAGGTCTTGAGCTTTAGCTTTAGCCTCTTTTGATTTTGTAGTATTTTCCTTTTGTCTGTGAGCTGTGTTTGGTGAAAGCTAAACACTCAAACATCCTCCTCATGGAAACAAAGGATAAAATACAGAAAACAGTGGATTATCAACATTCATCTCCATTTTGTTTAAGAGGCTGTGGGTGTGGAATAAATGAGACTTTACTTTAAAGAATTATATTCAAACACATATCCTTTTATTTAAATTTTCCGGACCCCTCATGGTGAGGAAAGTTAACTAAGCGGACCTCGGCTGATTTTAATTGAAGACCCCTGCTCTAGAGACCAGAGCCATCTTTTGCACCAGGCTGTAAACATGATTTTTACACCTGTAAAGTCGCCATTGGGTTTCTCCTTATATTTCTGCTTTTGGAGCCTGCCCTCTGGTGGACGGCGATATATCGCAGTATGGCGGCACCCTTACTCGAGGACCGTTTAAGAGGTTTCGTGAGAGAGGCTTGGTTTGACTTCCGCGTAGGAAGCTCTGGTGTATCCTTGCTTATGGCTCCTCTCAGAAGCCTCTTCCGGCTTCTCTCCTCGCTCCTCAGAACAGCGTTAAGAGCTTTGCGACAGCACTAAAGAGGGCGCATGGAGAATAACTTCCAGTGCGATTGAGGAGGCATTTTAAGAGAAATCTTAAGCACCCTATGAAAACATGTGGAAATGGGAATTGAGCCTTCTTTCTGTGGCAGAGGGAGTGCTATACTCTGCTGCTAAACCCCACTGGGGTTGTTTTTATCACAGTGGTATTTCTATGGTGACCTGTAAAGGTTTACAAACACCAAACTTTTCCTGTCACATTTCCCGAAGTGAGCCTGACTTGGTGATAAGATCCTGAGGTTCTCTTTGGGACTGACGAGCATGGATAGGATAAGAAATGAGTCAATCAGAAGGACAGCTCATGTGAGATGGAGACAAAGTTGTTGAGGCCAGGTTGAGATGGTTTGGAGATGAAGGTAGTCAGTCTGAGAGAAGAGGAAGAGGACAGATGAAGGCAGATGATTCACTGTGGAGACCCTTGAAGGGAACAGCCCAAAGGAAAAGAAGATCATAGTTTGATTTTATTCCAAATGCAATATTTATCAGTCCTACTGAACAGTGGTCAGGTTTCATCTTTTTTCTAGAAGTTATGTTCTGCCACACAGCTCTTGTAAAAAATAGTTACATCAGTATCTGTATTTGCCTTTAGGAATGACTCCAGAGTCTTAATTTGGACCTCCACAACGCCGTGGTCATTGTGTTCATTCAGTGCATAGCCGCCATAAGAAGGAAACATGTACCTGACCTCATACGGCGAGTTACGGTCAAAACGAGGGCAGCAGTAGGCTAGCCATATGTATTTAGGGATTCCCATTCTATCTCTATTTTCTCTCTTAATGTTATTTGCTGAAACTGTCACACCTGTCACTAGGAAAGCTTTCCCATGGCAAAAGTTGTTGAGACGGCGGCGAATAATGTCCAAATATGGATTCCAGAATGTGTCAAAGAAGTCCGCGATAAGTGGGACCACATTAGTTAAAGTGTACGTGGAGGATTTTTCATGTGGCTCAGCTTGGTGCACGTCTGGATTCAGCGGGCAGCGCTTGTATTGGATTGCGTCTGTGTAGTCCTCCAGCACAGCCTGGCTGGCTTCAATGAATGGAGGTGTGTCTTCAGCCAGAGGGAGAATGCGCATGTTACCACTGTCATCATCCAAAACCAACTTTAAAAAAATAAATAAATAAAACATCAGAAAGCTGCATTATTTCACCAATAAAGAAAAGAAAACAGAGCACTCCTCTCTGGGTTACACTCAACAATCAAACACATGTAGACTTTGTAACATAGCCATAGAATACATAAAATTACATCATAACATTGCTAAATAAATGTTAAATTGTCTAAGTATCTGCATATTGGGAGGTTAAAGGTCCAAACAGTGGCTTATGTGAATACACTATCACTAATGTATCTGTAACATATTACATACAATGAAATCCTTCTATTTTCTTCTACTTAGCTGCAGATGCTGCCTACAGGCCTACTGGCTTCGTCTTACCTGAGGTTCATACATCCAGGGCGTGTCCATACGTCTTTTTCCGTCACTTTTCCTAAAGATGTAAGCCGAGTACAGGGGCAGCCGGCGGCTAGTGTCGTATAGTGTGGCGTAGCACACTTTCTCGGCGTACTTCTGGCATATTCTGGTCAGGCCTGTTCCTCTGATGCCCACCGGAGGTGACTGCATGTAGAAGAAGAGGTTGCAGTCTTTGAAGTCCTTTGACACATTGCAACTCACAAGATGGAACGACATCTGTATGGAGACAAATAAGCAGCAGTATTTCATAATGAGGTTTCTATGACATTGATGAAACCAATTAAACTCCAGGTCCATGGTGAAATGATGAGATGTTCAGCACATCCTTCCTACCTGTGTATATGACTCTGGTAATAAATTGTTATCACTACTGGAACCTATGCAAACTTGGAAGAAACTCACCAGTGCTGTGCCTCTGGACAACTGAAGGGCTCTGATAATTTCAGAATAGAGGGCTTTTGAGTATATGTATTGTACAAGTCAAGTACCTAGATACTTATTTAACCCCCATTGCCTCCAGTGGTGTTCCAGCTTTAACACTGGTGAATAGCTTAATGTATATAAAGCGCTTTGAGTGCCTACTACAGTAGGTGGAAAAGCACTATATAAAATAAAATAAATAGAAGTGAACACCTGTAGCACTAAAATATTGTAAACAGCAAAATACAAACAGTTTAGAGCAACTGTTACTTCCTCTTGACCTTAAAAGGACATTAATACAAAGATGATGTGTTGTTGTCTTGAAGCTGAAGGAGAGATAACATTGTTCATGTTGATTTCTGAGAAATATATACTTCTCTTTTTTAGTTATTGTTCTGTAGATGTTTATATTATTGTTTATTTAAGTAATTAAGTAACTTTAGTAACAAGTTCAGTTCACAGGAGTGTGATAATCAGCAAAAACACAGCTGCAGTGTATGTGTGTGTGTGTGTTTTCTAGTATTAGATTATATATATATATATATATATATATATATATATATTATTGTAAAAACAATTATTTGTGAGGATTTTAATAGATGAGAAGTTTGATGAGAAGTAGGGGCTTTTTGCCAATCACAGCTCACGTCCAGCAAAAGGAGCGCTACATTGGTCCATACAGCTGTCAATAGAGTAGAGGTAAAACAAGCTCAAACAAGAAAAGTTTGAACAAAGAAAAGAGAGGCAACATGAAAGAAAGATAAATATTGACAATTTAATCATGTAATGTTTAACGAGTTGTGCTAAAGTGGCACCTAATGTTTACGTGTAGCTCTAAACTTCAGTTTGGTGTAATGTAATTGCGGTTTTCATCCTGGTCTTGGAACACTGGATCAGCTCTGGCTCGGGCATGTGTTCCGGACGCCTCCCTGGGATATGTCCAACTAGGAGGAGGACCCGGGGAAGACCTAGGACCTGCTGGAGGGACTGTCTCTCGGCTGGCCTGGGAACGCCTCGGTATCCCCCCGGTAGAGCTGGAGGAAGTGTCTGGGGAGTGGGATGTCTGGGCGTCTCGGTGACCCGGCTGTTGTCATTTATGTTTCCATAAAACAGGCTCATCCTGAACCACGAGCAGTCACTGGAAACTTATGCAGACAGCTTGGCCTAGGCCAAAGCCCAAACATTTGGAGAATTAAAGAACTTTACTAACGCTAGAACTATCAAATAAATATTTTGCCAAATTAAAAATTAAGTTAGATTATAATGTACATGAGACTAGGGTTTGTTTTTGCATTTCATTTGAATTAAATTATAATCCTAAATATTACGTGTATTTTATAAGTTTGTAGGTCACTTTTTTTCCCATAATGTAATTTTTCTGTGACATTTTGTGGAGTGTTTCTTTCTTTAAACTGAGTCATCATTAATAAATTAAATTATGTATGTGTTATTTTTATGCAGCTCATAGTACTTTATGACTTTGTTAAAAAGCATTTAATTAAGTCTCAGTTCTCTCGTTCACTCGTAAAGCTCTGTCACTTTCGCGTTAGTTTCTCAACTCCTCACTCGTCTTTGGTTACTCTGTTTGTTAAAAGGATGTTTGCAGAGGTGGGTGTTTCGCCAAAGTTTTTATTGAGGCTCACTTGAATCAACGTTTGACTTCAGTGTTCTGTCAACGCACGGTGTAATCGTCGCTTTTCAAGTGAGGCTAGAGACAGCCTGGCTCTGAGCCCAGAGTGGTCTCTATAGAACAGGCTAAGCCTCGACTAGTATGTTTACAATCATGCAAGCTAGACTTCGGTCTGAGCAAGTTTTATGGAACAGCTCTCAGTCCTAGTGTGACTGTTTGTAAACTAGGAGTATGATGCTCATACCCAGCTGCTTTGCATTGTTCATTGCACACTCACTGAAAACCTACACACTCCAAACCACACCCAAATGTCAAACCAAAACTAGTGAGACATGCTGAGACTGCAACCAGGTTACATGTTTTAGCAATTGATACAGTGGTTATATACTGTACATTGAAGAAGTAGGTTGACAGACCAGCGTTTCCAGAAAGTAAGTAAGTAGTAAAGTAAGTAAGAAAGTATGTAAAAGGTAAATAAAGATCAATTCATCTAGGGGAATTTTTTACTCAGGGTATTGATGTCAGAGTGGGTGGATCCTATACGAGTTTTGCAATAAACACATTATTATTCTACATTACACATTATAGAAATGGCCTTGTGGAGGGGAATGTATCTTTATACCAACTTCCTGCTCATTGACAGTGATATTTATTGACATTGTGTTTTGTGGAACACACATTGTGGAATAGAGTTATATATTACTATTAGTATCAAATAGACCTGTCTGTGAAGGTTCTCAGTCATCCAGGACATCTTGATTGAAAAAGGTAGCTCAGGCAAGTCTTTTCAAAACCTTAAAAACAAAGCAGAATTTCTGAAAACGTCTGATAACTGTCTAAGTCTAAAATTTTCAACTTATTCAGGATATAACAATGATGAAAATTGCTGTTGTTTTTTAAAAGAGAAGAGAGTTTTAAAATGCTCTCTGTTGCTGCTGTTAATTAAACTGAAATGTGTCAGACCAACACAGCAACAACCATGAACATTAGATTTAAGTCATTGTCTGAAATACTGACACCTGCAAAATAACACACTGCAATGTACTTTATTACACATTGGATTTTCTCTTTGAGCTTCATGATGATGAGTTATAACCAAGTTATAGACCTTTGAACAAAAAATATATAGTAAAACACGAAGAAGTTAAAGAATGTAAAAGTTAAACATGAATACATATATATATAAATATGCCAGCTCAGCTGGTAAGGACAAGACCTTTCACACGGGGGACCCAGGTTCGAATCCCCTCGGGTGCTATCCAGTGTGGGTCCTTAGGCAAGACCCTTCGCGCTACTGCCTACCGCATAATGATGAGAGACAAAGAATGCTATGAGAAGCCGGATCAGACGACGCCCGGCCAAACAAGGTCTGCGTTAGGTGTTGGGGAACCAGAGCAACTTGAAAACAAATGGGCTACTGGAACAAGACGGAGATGGGCGAGATGCGATAACAAGGCTCTGTTGGAATGCTACTACTCCAGTAACCCTAGTCAGAGGGGTTACATGAAGAGAATGTGGGATGAATGGTTACTACAAAACCCACAATCCAGGCTTACATCGAAGCAACTAGTAGCTCAGTGTTCCAACATCCACAAGCGGCAGCTGCTATCACAACTTCAGATTGACGAGATACAACTCAAAAAATACTACGGCAAGGGGGAGCCAGGACGCAAGGTCAGAGGGGAGCCAACGGGGCTCCCAACCGAGATTGGGTATGAAGCCCCAACAATTGAAATAACGCTGAACGAGGCAGCGACTGACCTGCAACTAAATTTTTTTAATCGAGTCCCAGCCCTAATATATATATAATTATGCAACATTGCTACATGTGTTTACTCTTTTTAAATCATAACAACAACAGAAACTACCCAAATGAGCCTGATCAAAAGTTTACATACCCTGGTGATTTTGGTCTGATAACATGCACAAGTGACACAAACAGGTTTGAATGGCTACTATAACCATATAAATATTTGACCTGAGAACAGTGAGAAGTAATTTTTCATATGGATTTTTAGTATACCATTGAATAATGACTGAATACATAAGCTTAATCAACAAAATATTGTTTATTTATTTCAGTCCAGCAGACCAGTGCAATGTTTGCCATTAAGTGTAGCAGTGTAGTTATCCTGGTCCTTGTAACTTTACTCGGAGTCGGGCTAACGTCCAAGCTAACTCCAAACTGGCTCGATGTGCTACGGTGATACGCAAATCTCTTGTTGCATAGCTTGCACACAACCATGCTCTTGTCGACGCTTCCATCCTTTCGTTTTTTAGTCTCCAGTCTCCTTTCGTCTCCAGTATAATCGGTCCGTCGAAACTCATTCATTGAAAAACGTGCCGTGGTGCAAAAATAAGTGTGGTTAAAATTATGTTATTTATTTTTTGCGTAATTAATCTTAGTTAACGCGTTAAAGTCCCGTAATATATATATATATATATATATATATATATATATACAGATTGATATGAATATTAATAAAGGGGGCACCACCTCGATTTTTACAGGTCCGAGGAAAATGTTAGATTTAGTCTCATTCTGAAAGGGAGAGAATTCTTCTGGGAAAACACTAATGTCTTTAAGAAATTTTATTAAATATGGTACAAATGAATAATGGTGAATAAAATGATGGGAACATAGGAAGCATTAAAACACAATAAGGGTTGAACACAATTAGGTAACATCAATAGGGACATTATTAAAGGGATGGTTAAAAGCAAAGCAATAAAACATTTACTTTCAGAGAATACTATGAAACCAGGAAAGTTTTGTTTATTCTACTCGACTATTAATCTTCACTAAGGGACTTTTAGGGAGCAGCGGGGTCTACTAAGTCAGGGCTTTAACAGACTACGTTTATTTTTTTTAACGCCAGACTCTGTGTGTCACGTGTCCTGTTCTGTCCTGGTCCTGAGTAACCTTTGGCCTGATAGTGAAAACAAACAGTTGTTAATCCTAAAGACTTCTTGGTCTTACAACCACTGAACAACGTAGAAGTAGATGGTTAGGAGAGGATGTTAATCTGCGAGTGGAATTCAAGACTGATCTGCTCCACACAATTCACCCTAACACTACCTATGAGTCAGTGGGTTTGTCATTAGAGGCAGGTTGACTTCTCTCCAAGATGTAAAGAGAAAAGCGGTTTTAAGAATCATAAAAATGCAAATTTGTATCCACATAATATTTATAATTTCAACAATAACCTTCTCAGATACAATAATTCAGTTTCTCCTTTTTAAATTACAGAGTGCATGCAACAAGATTACAACAGTGTAAAATTAGACGGCACAAATAATTGAAGTGGTTTTCTTATGACAACAGAAACATATCACATTAACCACTGTATTAACATACTCCTGTATTAACAGGAAAACTACTATAAAAGCGCTGTACACTATGATGCTATCTGCTAGCTCCAGAACAGCCTAGACACCAATGGTCAGCAGAGAAAGGAGAATCTGTGCAGCAGTAGCTACTTTAGGCAAATTAGCCATGTGCTTCAGAGGCTTTTGTGACATGTAGCTAATTCTAGACCTGCTTTATGGAGACAGAGAGATTAAACTAAAATGATCCAACCGAAACACTTTTATTTCCACTCTGAGGGAAATGAACACTGCTGCTGCTTTGATATTGTGGGGGTCAATCTGAGAAAAAACTGTAAACTTGTAAACAAAAACTACATTTTAGAAACATAAACAATAAAATATGTGTAATGTGTAACCCTAAGACTGCAAACAAAGAAAATAAATCCATTAAAAGGTTATAAAAAGTACCTGCCTGTCCTGAATAAACCTAAAGGACCACCCCTGGATGAACTGAGGGGTGATGAACTTACAGGTAAGATCATATAAGTTCACTTCTACCCACTCATTTTCAGACATTATTTATAATATTTCATATATGTCTGTTTGGTTTGAATCAAATGTGTATCTGTTCAAAATAAACTAAAGTCCACTAGAGATGAGCTGTAAACAGTGATGTACAGAAGACTCTAAACAGAGAACATCTGACATTAGGAGAGCACATATGACTTATGAATCAACAGATTGACCTGTGCATAGAGTTTACACACTGTCTCTGAATATCTCTGTCATCAGTCACCCGTCTGTAAAAAAGGGACTAAGGTATTTGAGTTCTTTGCATGTCACAAGAGGATTGTAACACAGGTCAAAGGCAGGAAATGTAAATGTTTCTAACAACCATGACATTGCTCTTTTTAGAGTTAAATTTAACACTCTGTGCCGTACTCTGAGCACACCTGTAAGAGCTGTTGCATCCCAGCTCTGTGTGGACTAATTAGAAGTAGGTCATCAGCGTACATCAGGTGATTAGTTGATTTCAGTATTTTTCAAATAATGTATAAAGCAAACAACCAAACATTATCATTAAACATCCAAAAGAGGTTTTAAAAAAGAAATAGTCGATACAAACCTAAAGGAACTTGTATCTTAAACAAACAAAAACTTATAAAAATAAAGGAATGGAGAGGGATCAGCCTGTGGAATAAAATAAACAAATATAGGAGTCAAAAACATTTAAGATGGAGGGGAGGGTTAGGTTGGTGTGTGGGTCTGATATGCACTTTTTCTTTCTCCTTTCTTTTCTTCTTTTTGTTATTGAATTGATAAATTATTGATAGTTAAGGTTCTTTGTTTTTCTGTAGAGACATTGGTGAAAGTTTTTGTTAGATATTTGATTTATATTTATATATGATTAAAAATTGTAAGTGGGGTGGGATTATATAAGTTCACATTTCAACCCCACTCCCTTTTAGACATTATTCTTTTAATTATTTCATATAAATGTCAAATTATTTGGTTTTAAATGTTGTAAATAACTGTAAAACTAAAAAAAGATGAATGATAGCCCCCTCACACTCTGCAGCCTGTAACTCTGAATAATGTTGCCATCTGCTGCTGGGGTCAAGTGTAAAATAGCATCACCACTGTCAAGTTCCACCAACATGAAATCATTTAATAATTATTACTAAATGCATTATAATATATATTTTAATTTCTAACATAATGAACTTGTGAGGCCCGTGACAATCTTCTGACATCATGTGGTAGCCATGGCGACCAAGGAACACTGCTGTGACAGAGTGGAGTGTTGAGAGAGTCATTCTGAGCGGTGCAGACACCAGAGCAGTTTAGCTCCAGATACTTGGAAGATTAGGTGGACTTTAACTCATTCAGGTGTAGTTAGGCTTTTGTGTTAGTTCAAATTAACATTTCTTGTTAGATATTTGGTTAGTTTTATTTAGTTTTACTTCAAATAGCAGTTAGTGTGTACTAGTGTAACATTAAATTAGACCATTTATCGAGATGGTGTCTAAATCCCGGTCAAATAAATCTGAGCGGTCTCCGAGGGTCCGGCGCAATAAAGGTAGGATTATTAAAACTGTAAATATGTTCATTCACTTTGATAATCACGATGTAATGAACTGTTCAAACAGGATGGTTTTTTTGTCGTTGCAGGCCGGCTCTTCTCTTTAGCGCCGAAGAATACGGTTTTGTCTCCGCCGCACCAAAAGGACTCTTTTAAACAACACCCACAAAAGAGTGGGTCCAGTCCAGTCTCAGGTCTTCTGTGTTTCAAACCTGGGGAAAGTAGTGAGGAAGCTGCCTCCACCAGTCAGTCAGGTGCTCCTTCAAACAGACCTGCCCTGAGTTTAAAAAGGCAGGACACTTCTGAAGAGACACAGGGAACAGCCAGTAAGAAATCCAGGAGGGATTCTGCTGGGACCCCAGGCCCAAGCCACAACCCGGCAGACAGCACCCCAAACGCCGAGCTGAAAAAAGGATCCGAAAGATCAAAAAGTTTTTGACATCCAAACTGCAAAAAGTCGAGAGCAGCTTGTCCAACACTTTGGCAGAGTTCACTCGTCGTCACAGACAGGTCAGACACAACACAGGTCACATCCATTCTTTCCTGATCCTGGTGACAACACTGTGCTCACTGTTGGACTGTTCTGGTCTTTTGTGTAGACTCAGAGGTCTCGCAGGGCTTACAGTACTTACAGGAGATGGAAGAGTTTCTAATAGTTATTTTTACTATGTCAGTCAGCACATTTACGTCTTATTGTTTTGTGTGCAGGGTTTTATGACAAGTACCTTGTCACAGAAGAGCTGAGAAGAGGAGAATATGGTGTGGTCTGCAGAGGGGTTCGTAAAGAGGACGGTTTCCCTGTAAGTCTTCTAAAATCTGTTGATTCACACTTCCTTTTATGAGCAGTGACATTTAAACTCGGTTGTCCTCTGCAGGTTGCCATCAAGTCTGTCCAAAAAAGGTACATTTCATGGATGGAACAGGTACGTTTAGTTTAGTCACCTAAACTTATTTATATTGAATGTATTAGTCCATTATCCACCTCTAATCGTCTGGATCTTTTAAAGGTGGTGAATGAAACAAGGACCACCATTCCTCTGGAGGTGGCTTTGCTCACTATAGTCGGAGCTGGACCAGGGACAGAGACCTGCAAAATCACCCCAGTCCTACTAGACTGGTACGACCTGGAGACACATATCTTCATGGTGCTGGAGAGACCAGAGCCCTGCATGGACCTGGTGGACTACATCAACTGTTCTGGGGATTACATGAGCGGCGTAAGGCTAAAGTACGTATCCTGTTTTATGCAGCAACGGTCAAACCTCTGGAAAAGATATTTAAGTTTTAGAAATCTATCATATCTTCATTGTTTTTGCCACAGAAAATCTTCAGACAGCTGGTGGATGCAGCAATAGAAATGGTGTCTCTTGGCGTCTTTCACAAAGACATTAAACCGGACAATATCCTCATTGAAACCGGTCATGCTGGGCCCCGAGCCCGCTTCCTGGACTTTGGCTGTGGCACCACTTGTGCTCCAGATCAAATCTTTCAAACAGCCCAAGGTGAGTTGTCTGACCTGCTCTTTACTGTGTCCTAGGATAGTGAACCTTGAGATCTTGAATCTTTAGATCTCTGGTTGTGTGTGTTGCAGGAACTGAAATCTACGCCTCTCCAGAGTGGCACAGGGAGTCCAGGTACAAGGCTGCCTCCACCACCGTGTGGCAGCTGGGGCTCACACTGTACACAATGATGCACTGTAAGCGTGCCTTTGGCAATGTGTACTCTCTGGCGTCCTCACGGAACCCTCCAATCAGAGCAGGGCTTTCTGATGGTGAGTATTTGCTATTAAACCTGTCACTGCTGTGTTCAATAACTCCAACATTTAAACTATTCTTTTTGTTCTTAGATTGCAAAGACTTCATAAAGAGGTTAATAGACAAAAACCCAGAAACCCGCATGTCCCTGAATAACATCAAGGACCACCCCTGGATGAACTGAGGGGTGATGAACTTACAGGTAAGATCAGGTAAGTTCACTACAGTTTGTTTGGACTCGCCCCTGGTTGAGAGGCACAGAAAGATTTCCACACCCTTAATTCTGTGCAGTTTAACCTTCGGTCCCTTCCTCAGAACATTCACACACCTCTGATAAGACACACCTGAGATAATAAAAGTACACGAGTGTCCTCACTGAGACCCACTGGACAAGCCCCACTGTCGACTGAATACGTTCAATGTCCTTGAACACATTTAGTCGACGGGGATGGGTCTTGTGAGTCTTAGAGAGGGCTTTGATGTGCTTCTCAGGTTGACTACATTTCCCAGAATACAAGGTGTTGATGCTCTGTCTAACTTTAAAGGGAAAATGCACAGAACAGAAGGAAATCCTTCTAATCCTCTGAAGAGTGCGCTGAGCCATGCAGTTTGTCTTGTGTCTGTGCTGTTGTCTTTCTTCTGTCCTTACACCACAGCTAGGCCTCGTCAGGCGGCCGTCCACCTTGAGCCTGGGTCTGTCCGAGGTTTCTGTCGTTAAAGGCGGTTTTTCCTCGCCACTGTCGCCAAGGAGGGATTCAATGGGTTTTGGCCTGGACCGTTTGGAATTTGACGCCACAAAATAAGGAGGGGTTGAACTGTCTTAAATGTCAACTTTGAACATTCAATAAATCCAAACAAGTTCAAGAATTATAAAGCGTCTGAAAATCATTCATTGCATATTGATTCATAATGCACATAAAACTGAAATTATGCTTATCCGTTTTTTCAGCTTTTTGTCGTCAAACATACTCATATATTTCTTGAAATTAAAAAAAAAACTATTAAAGTGGTGATATTTATGTTTATATATCACTTATGCAGTTTTATTATTGAAGCTATTAGAAGAACACTTGACTGAAGATTTATTAATTGTCATCATGATTTCTATTACCCACACATCAAACGGTGGATGATGTGGTTGAAGTCTCGGAGCAGGGCCGTGTTTCCCAGCAGGTTGCGGTGCTCCTTCAGCTTTTGGTTGTCCCTCTGCAGGATGTTGTGTTCTTGCTTGGCGCTGGTGAGCTCGTCCCTCTTCCTGGTCAACATGGTGTCCACTTGAGCCAGCTGCTCCCGTTTGTTCTGGACCTCCACCTGGACCTCCTTTATGTTGGAACGGAGCTGAAAGAGCACAGCAGAAAAATCATCTGTTACATGAGACAATATTCTACACAAAAAGATTTGGTTAGTTTTTGTTGATATGAGCTGGATATTCAGGAGGTAGAAAAATGGACGAGATTACAATATTGGATTAACTTACAACTAAAAACAGCCTCTGGTTTGGTGCATTTGAGAAACATACAACCAATCAGAGAAACAAAACACTCCAAGAAATCTGTCCCATTTTAGACAAAAGGTTATGATTGGTCCAGCCCGATAAAGGATAGACACAATAAGCACTTCAGCCAAAATCTTTTTCTTTTTTTCAGGTTTAAAAGCATTTATTGTAGTGGCTTGATCATGATTGTATTTAAAAGACAACATATTTTGATGTAATATCTGTGCTTTGTTAAAAATTGAGTGATTAAATTGACAGTATTTATTTGGTTTCACGTTACTTCCATTTTACCTGTTGCTGTTTCTCTGTCATAAAAGACACATTCAGCAGATATTCAACTTCCTGTAATGTCATATGACAAGCCGGTATCGACCAATGGGAGCGCTCCTTTTCTAGCATGTGATTGGCTGTTGATTGGTTCTTCTATGTAATTTTCTTACTTTACAAATTCATCCCACAAGTGGACCCTCTCTGTCAGACTGGTTTTGGCCCCTGGGCTGTATGTTTGACATCCCCAATTTTAAAGCATTAAATAAAAACCCTGATCTCATCTTGACACTGAAGAGATTTTTAGTTCAACTGTGGCAGATGTTTATTTTATCTGATGGAGTGTGTCCTCTGTGATCCATCTTCGTAAAAGTCCAAATCTCTCTGAACATCTTGAACACAACACAGTCACTGAGTCTCTGAGATACAAAGACTGTTCAGGAACCTTCAGAGTCACATGGTCACCTGTGTAAACAAAAGTAAAGATAAAATATCAAAACTGCTTTAGAATAATAGAAAAAAGTTGCAGAGTTTTACATTAAAAGTGACGGCTTTTTTATTTTTTTATTTTAACAGCATAAATTATCAATACAGTCACTTTAAAATTACCAATATGTCACAGAAAACTAGGTAAAGATTAAAAAGAGAGTTATTTACCTTTGGTGTGTTTGCAGAGGACGGCATTGAAGACTGAACTAAGATAACACCTGTTTAGGATAAAATAAAAATAATAGACTACATTTTAAATAATCATTAATCTATGTGCATCACATGTAAGACAGCAGTGGAAACATCCCAAAACATCATAACATCCCGCTCCCCCCCACAGCCCATACTGTCGTTGTGTCCTTGGGCAAGACACTTAAGATCTTTGTTATCTGTGTTATTGGCGTAAATATTGATATAGACCTATTGACTGAACAAATACTGATAAAAAATTTTTTGCCCTCTGAAAAATACAATCCCCCTATAGAAAATGTGCAATTTCTTAAAGCACAGCCTAAAATAGATCAACAAGGTTTTGCTGAATATTGCTATTGTATTGTTTTTGGTGCATTAGCCTCTATCTATATCTCTACTGAGTGAATGAGTGAGTAAGTGAGTGAGTAAGTGATACAGACATTAGTTTGTGTGAAACAACTAGTGATTCTGGTTTACAATTGCACACAAAGTTTCTGATTTTATGTATAGTGTAATAGTGTAAATAAGTGTAATATATATATATATATATATATATATATATATATATATATATATATATATATATATATATATTTACATTTACATTTATTTATTTAGCTGACGCTTTTATCCAAAGCGACTTACATTGTTCTAATGTAATTACCAGTGTTACAGTCACTGGAGGCAAGGTGGGTTAAGTGTCTTGCCCATATATATCTTAAAGTATGCATATATGCATATGTCAGCAAAAAAGTTGTATTGGACATAACTGGATAGAATAAAAAAATTCAACTTCTCAGTGATTTATACAAATAAGTAATCTTGTTTTGACTACCATTTAACATTTTCTTATTTAAAATAAAATATACTTTAATCTAAGAAGGCAGTGTCGAAGTAATAGACCACAGTAAGTGTTAGTATGCCTAGTTACACTGGCATACACAGCCTCAGCACTTCATTTCTTTCACAACAGCGCCAACTGGTGTCCGAGTCTAGTAAGATAGGACTTTATCGATCCCACAGAGAGAAAATTCCCTTGTCCAGAAGCTCTTAGACAGGTAAAGTGCAAAAAGTGCGCATGGAATAGGATAAAAAAAAATTATATACAATCTCAGCAGCAAAAAATATTTTATTAGAGTAAAATAAGGAGGTTAATTTAAACAAAAACTAAAAGCAAGTACTGCGTTCAATAGAGACCTTTACCACCTTCTAAATGATCAAAATGTATTTTCGCTAATTTGGTGTTTAGCATTCCACCTGATTGATCCACATGATTCTTTTCTGCAAAAAACATCAGTTGTAAGTGTGCGGTGCGGTGGCAGTTTAGGCCGCGAAGTGTCTGCTCTGCTGGTAAAGAGGGGTGTGTTTGTCCTGCGCCGACATTGGTTAGCTGCTTGTCAGTGTTCAGTCACGTGGTGTCACACGGACGGCCATGTTTCCGAAACACAAACAACAAGAAGAGCAGCGACTAGGATCCAGCAGACACACACTGATACGCAGCAGCGGCCGTTGGAGGAGAGGGAAAATTTAAGAGAATAAAACACAGAGCACGACTTTCTGAAAGTACGATTTTGTCGAATGAATACGTTTACAGTGTTTAAAGAGACCAATGCATGCGAAAATTTGGTTGTAGACACACCGTGTAGACCACCAATCTGGTAACAACAAACAGTGACGGTAAGCCACGGTTCCTCTTTGCAGCTTGTTTTAGCTAGTTGGCTAACGATAGCTAATATGCTAACACAGGCTCTTGGATCTCATGATTGGGTCACTGTCGGGGGCTTTTTAGCGAAATATATAACTTTACTTTGTTACCAGGAAATATATATTGCATACATGATTTTGTTTACGGCGCAGTGGCCCGCCCTTAACGCGGACAGCGGAGTGGTGATGGCCGTCCGTACATTAGCGATACAGGCCGGGCTAACTGCTCCATATCACTCCGCCCCCCTCGCCATCATATCTGTGTCATCTGAACCTCCAGCCGAGGCCTTCACAGCGCATACTTTGTGCTGTGCCGGGGAGCCAACTCAGAGCTCTTATGTAACAGAAACCTGAGATTGTGGGGCAAATGTGTTTTAACCATTTATTGAACCAATATATTGGACACCCCTCCGCAAATGATCTTCTTGGCGCTTGGCTAACGTGTGCGTGTAGTTATGCTAGTTAAAGAGTCCGGGAACTATGGCCAAGGCCAAGTTAATAACACCTCTAAACTAGCAGCGTTTCAGTCTGAATGTGGGGAACCGTAAAGCAAACAAACCTTTTCCTTTTAGGGTTTGACGGGTTACAAATGGCTAACTTCGCTAACTTTGCCATCGCTATACGATGTGTCGTTCACGCTGCTTTTTTAACTGTGTCCCGCCATGTTTTGAAGCATGCTAACGTTCGGACACACTGCACTACGGACCTTACTTCTATACTCTCGTCAGCCTCGTGTAACTGTCACAGCACAATCTAGACCAAAACAATAAACATTAAAATCTTATAGTATGCATCATGTTTGACCTATAAGTGCATCCGTGCATTTTCTTTTACCTAATTGCATCAAAATATTAAACTAGCAAACAATAGCTAGCACTAACAATGCAACCCAGTATTTTAGTTTTTTAACCCAGGTTGAAAAAGCTTAATTTCATTTAAATTACTTTTGAATAATCATGAATCAGGGCTAACTGATTCTGGTTGATTTTTTTTTTAGTTAATGCGTTCATATTTGACAAAAATGTCCTTGATTTGAATAGTTGCACAGGTTACTTTTAGCAGTGTTAGTACAGCGCGGGCCCCCTCCGCACTACTTTCTGTTTACTTTCCGTGGCACTAGAGGGACCCTATTTGGTGGAGAGTAATTCATTAGATGTTTTTAAGGCCCATTGATTGATTTGTTAAAGAGCAGCCCAGAGCATATTCTTAAATTGTTAACAAGATATTCAAGCTTTTTTATAGATGGCTGCTGTGAAAGAGATAGTTGAGATGTGATATTACTAAGTTGATATGTGGAGGAGGAGATTTTGGTTTGGTTTACTACAGTGGCAGCCCCTTGAAGACTGTGCTAATTTAGAATGTTGTAGTCACATTCTGATTTCTATTTTAGACCATATATGGTAAAAGTCAGTTGCCATGACCAGCTGCATGTTTGGAGAGTGTTGAAATTTTAGAACGGGCATTTCAGCATCTTTTTATTTATTTATAATATATTTTTTGTTAATACAGCATTACAGTAATGTATATTCATATTTCTAACATGTAACATTTTCTTTCTTCCCCAGTGGTGCAAAAGGAGGAGGCAAGAAAATAAAGGAGTCACCTGGACGGTCTCCGTCAATCCACATTTGAGTCGGAGAAAAAGGAAAAGGCACAGAAGGAGAGAGGGGTGGGATAAGAGGAGTGCTAGTTGCGTCTGCTCGTGGCAGCTGTTCCAGCAGCCTGTGTTTATCCTTTTGGCTGTTATTTGTTTTTTGACAAATCAGTTTTTAACTTTAATGTGAGGTATAACTGCTGTACAAAAAACTAATAAATAGTGAGAGTGTTTTACTTTAGCTTCATAGCTGATTTCCTAGGTTCGTTTAGTTCTTTTTTGTGTTTAACAAACCTTTTTTGGCTGTGAGTAGCAGGCGCTTCCTTTCATAACAATAGTTAAAGCCCCCCTCCCTACTTTGGTCAGCACCTGATTACCTGGTAGTCCTCAAACACCTTAAACTGGCAGCTATTCTCTTGAAATTTGTGTGTTTGGGGAGCTCTGTGACCACAGCATAAGCACCACTCAGCCTTCTAGTCACCTAAGCCTAACTTAAGCCAACCAGCTCAAGCCTGGTCCAGCCCAGTCAAGCCTGCTCCGAACATCTGGACAGGGTAAGAACCATGAGAAGGCATAAAATTATATGCTTATTAACTGCTTTATATCTTGTTATAGCACTCTGTTTTTTATTTAGATACTCAGTTCTGTGGGGACGTGAGGAATATGACTGCTGAGACTCTTAACTTCGGCCCAGAATGGTGATTATTGTTTTTTTCTTAAAGGATTGTTGGTGATGGGGGAAAAAAAAAATGAAATAATAATATGCAGCTTTATTTATATAGGGCTTTTCACAGAGAGCAGTCACAAAGTGCTTCACAATAAAAAACAGTAAAAATAGACAGACATACATTACAGCAAAGTACAGTCAGTCATTGCAGCATGAAGCCTATTGGAGCTGGAATGCTTGTCTAAAAAAGTGTCGCCAATATGTGTTTTTATTCATCATCGGCCCACTGGGGAAAAAATTTCCGCTCTGTAGAGGCGACATTACAAATTTTTTTTTTTTTACATTTATTCATTTAGCTGACGCTTTTATCCAAAGCGACTTACATTGTTCTAATGTAATTACCAGTGTTACACTCACTGGAGGCAAGGTGGGTTAAGTGTCTTGCCCAAGGACTCAACGGCAGTATGAACTGTGGGGAGAGCAGGAATCGAACCGCCTACCTTCCGGTTGAAGGACAACCGCTCTACCCACTGAGCTACTGCCGCCAACATTATGTTCTTTTGACTAGTTTGTTTGTGTTCCTGAGACACCGTAGTGCACCTGAACACAGCGGTGGTTCATTTTGGGCATGCGCAATTTGCCAATGCAGAGCAAAAGCCTCTCTCATGGAACCTCTTAAAATGTCCTCGTGTAAGGGTGCCACCATACAGCGATATACCGCTGTCCACCAGAGGGCAGGCTCCTAAAGCGGAAATATAAGGAGGAACCCAATGACGATTTTACAAGTGTAAAATTCATGTTTATAGCCTGACACAAAAGATGGCTCCGGTCTCCAGAGCTACGTTTTTACTACATGACAACTCTGGGAGGGGTGTTTTTTGATTAATATGTCCGTTTATGCTATTTGAAAACTATCGTTCTACTATGCAGTAAAAGCCGAAAAGCCCGGATGTAACCGCCATTTTATTCCCCTGTGGTAATGACGGTCGGTGAATAGGGGAGGAATGGGTGGAAGTTGTCCATATTTATACAGTCAATGGTGTAGTGCTGGAGCCGGCGAATCTGCTGTGAGGACATATTTTGTGGTGTCAAAAGAAGACGGTTGAATTGAAATTTGCAATCCCACGTCAAGTCATTCAATACCACCAATTTAATAACATGTTTAAAACAGCAACTAGCATTAGCAAGCTAGTTTTAGCAAGCAACAATCCCTTACACAAGAAACCACACCCATGTGAAATTCAGAAGAGATTCTACAAAAGCCAATTCTATAACCAAGAATTTAATAGAAATGACTGAAGTACAATGTGATTGCACTGTTTAAGAGCAAATGTGCATTTTAAATATAAAAAGGAAATTAATAAATGTGATTATTTTTATTTAGTAAAGCAATGGCTATTAATATTTTGAATATCGACATCAGCCGCTATCGGCCACAACAGCTTGATAAATATCGGATATCGGTATCGACTGAAAAATGTCATATTAGCCCAACCCAGACAACCTTAAACTACAGGGAGAAGTGTAGGGTTTAATAAGATTGACAGTTTAGGCAGGAGACTGCCCATGCAGACTCTAAATGTTTATTTTGAAGTGTATCCTGTATGCTGCATGTAAGACAAGCAAGCCAGTTGCACTGTTGTGCTAATAGAATTGGCAACAGAAGCTGTTGTTCTTCTTTATAATTTTTATTCTTTAAAGAATTTCTAAAAACTATGACTAGAAATTTTCAAAAAAGGTCACACAACCTTCTGAGGCCAGTCTCAATCTGAGTGACACTGCCAGCCATCATGAAAATTTAAACATGATCATAATGTACCTAATTCTTGCAGACAGAAAAGCGCTATAAATGCAGCCATTTACCAAAAAAGCATAAAAGAAAAATCCTTTCCGTGTGAATGGACCGGAGCTGTGTGGTGTTGGTAGAGAGTGTGGGCTGAGCTTTGGCTTAATTTTATTGGGTTTCCCCACCTCGATAGTTTACCACAGTAATGGTATTTCAAATAGAACACACCAAACAAAGAGAGAAGATGGATTGTTCATTCTGAATAAGATTTTTAATATCTGGATCTCTGCCAGTGAGAATGATTTTTCTTTTTCTTTTGGTGTGGTAGTTAATAACGTTGTGCTACAGCTTGATTCGCACAGGATTTGCGAGTTCACAAACTTGCAAAGATCAATCTTGACCTGCTCCAAGCAAAGTACTTATGTCTGAACCCTGGCCATACTGGCTTGAATCCAATGATGTGGCAGCACTGACAAGTCTGGGCGGGTTTTAGGTTTGAAGATGTAGCAACCATTTTACTGTTGCAAACCTAAGCTACACAGAGCTGCTCTGATTGAATTAAACTTATTAAATCTAATCACCAACGAGATATTCTTTGTTTAAAGTACCTACCCTTTTGCAAATGGTTTCAACAGCAGTCCTCCCAGACGGTTCTGTAAAACAGACTATGTTCTGTAGAGCAGTTCTATCTGGCAGTCAGGTTAGGTAGTTACTACCTATAGCTTACCTAAGGGGCAAGTCTCCAACAAACATGTAAAATGAGAAAACTAGACTTTTAAAAGTCTTCCTACAGTCTCTTGTCTTGCTGGACATTTGTTCTTCCATTTAATAGGAGACTTTGGCTGGTTAGCACTACAAATCTAATAGCCTGTGACTGTTGTATGCATTCTTGGTGTAGTGCCAACCTCTAGGAATACTTCTCCCTTTACACAGCTGCAGCTGCTTTCTGAGTCATGTTGTTTCCAGCCACCTTGATTTCTTTACATTTTTTAAATAATTTGATCCTGTTCTTGCACTTGCATTGCTGTCTTGCCACTTATCTGCCTAGTAAGTAAATTAATGTGTTAAGAGCTTTTTTTTTTTTTCCCTTTTCAAATATGACCATAAGGCTAAGGTAATCAAAAACATTATTTATTTTAAATGCACCATTGTGTCCCATTGTGTTAGCTGTCAGACCTTGAAGTTTTCTTTTCTCACTGCAACTGATTTCTGCCAATTCGAAAAATGAGGGAAAGAGTGAAGTTGCAAATGATTGCTGCTGTTTTACCAACAAACAAAGTTGTTTTGTAGGCTGCTCATCCAAATCCAAGTCGGTCATTACACCGACACTCCTCTTAACCAATAAAGCTAGCGTGAGCTGTGGAATCAGTCAATCAGAAGGTTTTGGGGGAGGGGGGGTGATTGTTATAATAAAGGATTTACCTTCTAAGCTAACTGCTAACCTAGCATGACAGCAATAGAGTTAAATAGATCTGAAGCACAAATAAGTGCTGCTGTGTTTAATACAATTAAGCACAACCCTCTTGTTTTGAAATATTGATGAATAAATCTAATTCTTTTAAAACACAATATAATGCCTAATGATATCAAAAGAACACTAATAATACATTTTAAATGGAGCGTATTTCTCCTCAGTTGGCTTATGTGTGGCTTTACTTAATTTGGGACTTGGTAGCGCCTCTGCGTTAACCAAACTCTATGGACTGATGACGACGATCGTGAATATGGTTGGCGGTGTTTCCCCCAGTGCTTTATGTTTTAGGCGGCGCGGCTGCCTCCGAGGCTGCCCCGTTCTCACAGAAAGTTGAACTTAAAAATACTAAATTTTCTGTTGACCAACAAAAAAGAGAATCCTTTTAGCCAAAATTGCTAATTATTAAATACAATATTTTATTTATTTAAAATATTCTCTAATTTGGGCTTGTATCCTTAAACATTACTAACAAATGACTAATCTACTGGCATTTATTTATTTTATTTTTACAAACGCAAAGCAGAAGGCACAAATGCACTGGTTTGCTTTAAAAAAAAAAAATATATATATATTTTACAGCCAGGACAACGCATGGCTAAAAGTTGAGTAAAAGTTTAGCAAAAAAAAAAGAGGAAGCGGAAAACTCACCAAATGATCTGGAGTTTGGGTCTGTGTTTGGAGCAATGTGAAAATACAGTCCCAAACTCATTGATGCTGCTATTATCCACATTCCTCATCTCTGCCTGGGCCTGGACCAGGTCCTGACAGGTGTGACAGCTGTCTGTGCGCCACTTTGAGATCCGCGCTGCTTTCCAGCGCAACAATGCTCCACAGCTTGTTTTGAAGCTGTAGTGATCATGCAGTGTTTATGTGATTGAGACCAATTAACTACCACATGTATTTAGTTCACTACCAAATTAAAATGGTCTAAAACACAGCAGTTTGTATAAAATACTCCACCTCTTTCTCTCGTGTTGATATAGTAGGTCAGACATGTAGATTTAGGTTTTGTTGCGCAGAAGATTTGCACAATTAAAATGATCACATAAAATCTGACATAAAATTCCCAATTCTGCCAAAATGATAAAAATATTTTTTTCTCCTGAATGTATGACTGTTTAAAATAACATGGATGATAAAGTATAGGCTTGTCTGAATGATTAGTCTGCTCATCCAATATTTAAAAAGGGCTTAACAATATATTAAACAATAAAAGAGAATAGGTATGCATTATAACACAGTCCAATGACTAAAATAAAACAGAAATAATAAAAGTAATATAATTTAATGATAATAATTGGCGCTGTTGCGGTGATTGGTTAAAAGCAAAACACACGTGACGCATAAATCCAGTGTCTAGATACCTGCACTGGCTCAAGCCTGCCTATTGGAAAAAGTAGATTTGGACACGCCCCTCAATGAGCTTCCGTCTCCGCCAGATACCTGCGTTTTGATCTGGCCCATTGAGTTTTGATCACATGCGAGTCTGTTTTAAATCTGGTCCTTTGTGAATTATATCAAACCTCCAGATGTTAATGTTTTTTTTGAAGCCCCCTACTGCAGGAGATATTGTAAGGGTAGCCTACCCCCTGCACTTTGAGAGAGAATTTTGAAAAGCTAATGTTTTCACAGAAGAACCTCAATACACAGGAATATTGCATAGACTACTTTAAAGCGGTACTTTGCAAGTCTGGCAGTTTCTTTGCTGTTTTCATTTGTATTTTTCCAGATAGAGCGCCCCCTACAGATTTGGTGTAATGTTAAAAAACACTGTCGTAAAAACTTGCTGGTGATGAGTGTCTCCCTGCCCTCCTCTCTTCCTGTTTGCCCATGAACAACGGTTTTCTCTGCTTTAGCTTCTTTTTTACCGGCTCTGCCACAATGAATGTCTGAGACTGACTGGGGCAAGTGTTTTGTGTGTAGTGTTGTTAAGCAATTTGTTTCTCGTGAGACCTGAGACTCCCGCAAGACATTTTGAATCCAAGGTACGGCGGGTCGCTGCACACATTTTGCAAGGCTGGTTTTTCCACTAAGAAGCGCCAGAGGGGTTTCAGACAGAAGCCACAAAATGAGCCATTAACCTATCACAAAAACCCCAAAGCTGTTATGTCAAGGTGAAAATCCTGTAAAGTGCCTCTTTACTACTACTGCACATGGCGTTCAATTCATGTTTACAAATGTACATTTATCAAAGTTATTCCATGAGCACTTTTTGTGTTTTATGCTTTATTAGTAAAATTAAGACCACATTGAAAATACAAAAGCTTTTGCTTCTTTAAAATCCACCCACAATGATTACACCTAGTTTAATTAATATCAAATAAAATTGTTTTAATGACACCATATGAGGTATGTATTTAACGGTGGGCCGGCTGTATTGTTGCATCCCTAGTAGAGCCCAACCGATATAGATATTTCAGGGCCAATACCAATATTAGGGGGAAGTGAAAGGCCAATATCCCAAACCAAAAATACTCCGTAAATAGCTACTTTCGGTTATGTTAAAATAGTGCCATCCCTTGACTTTGGAAGAGTTTAACATTTTCACTCAACTTTTATTTAAGTAAATTTAAATTTGTGTATTTAACACAGACAGTTTTAACTTCATATACAAATAGCAGGTTAACATTATTAATAGTGTGTAACATTGCTTTACAGCTCAACTTTTAGAACTTCTGTGTACTCAGTTGTGGTGAAAAGCCGTTAGCCTCGTCAATCAGCAATGGAACCTTTTTTTTTTTTTTTGCAGTGTGGCCTGTCATGTATTAAATTGTGACATAACAGCCTGCAGCCCTCTGCTGGACAAATAGCACAATTACACAATTAACAAATAAACACTGGGCTTGTTTCCAACACTTAATGTCAACATTTAGTCATTTAGCAGACGCTTTTTATCCAAAGCGGTCCACATTTTTCTTACGGACGAAAAGTGACTAAACTCGTGAAAATCCATCTTAAACTGTTCCATGCAAAGTATTTACTTCCAAACTTGGCTGGTGTGGCTCACATTGATTATTTTCAGCCATTTTTCTTCATCTGCCTAAAGCGCAGGGACGTGCCAGTGCATCCACACACATTTGTAACTTGAGCCTTTTTCACACATCAACTGAGGACTTGACCGTGCGCTGATTGTAGAAACTACATGGAAAACAAAAGTTTTCTAACATTTAGTAAGCAACACTTTGCCTTTTGCTGATATTTTGTTGACCATAGTGTGTAAATGAATTATACATAGATTTTATTGTGGGAATTGCATTTGGAGATGGGTTTGTTTGTATGTTATAGTCTATTGTTTGCCAGATAAATCTTAAAAAGTTAACAAATATTGTAGTAAATGCCACAACTCCCCTAAAAGCAAGCTCTGGTTGACCCGAGTCGGCTTTGGGCGATCGGTACAAGGGCAGGAGCGATGCTTAGCTAAACTATCAGCAAAACATTACTTACAGCAGCTCCCATCTTTTCTCCGATACATCTACAGACAAAGCTCTGTTTAATGATACAAGTCTTGTATATGAGGAGACAATGTCTGTTGTTATTGTTAGTCCCTGCGGCCGACTGATTCTGTCGCCATGCCACACCCCTGCCTTAGACCCACTGCAAGTTTGTGTGTGTAATGAGGCCATGAACTAATTTTCTTAACTCTTCCAGGCTCCGTGCACTGTCCAGTGGGGGGAGTGTGACATCTCCCCCTCCTTCCCCCGCCATGCCAAAGTACAAGCTGGCCGAGTACCGCTACGGCCGAGAGGAGATGTTAGCACTTTATATCAAAGACAACAAGGTGAGTGCGATAATAATGTACATGTCCACCTGACAAAAACGGGGATAGAATAAAACTGTTGTTGTCCAGAGGTAATAATAATCGGCCAGACATTTCCTCTAAGTGTCTGCTGCTGTTGGTTCCAGGTCCCAGAGGACATGCAGGATAAAGAGTTTGCTGCTATTCTGCAAGATGAGCCCATGCAGCCACTGGCGCTGGTGCCTCTCACTGAGGAGGAGCAGGTATTTTATAGTTTTTTAAAATTGTAGGTTAAAACATTAACCTAAAAGGGACAGGTGTGAAGTTGTAAAGTCATTCTCCAATTTTCCAACTAGCGGAGGGTGTAACAACGGTGAGACTTAAATGAGGTGCTAGGGGTGCAAGTAGTAGGGGCCATATGGATTGTATGAGGATATACATTTAGTGCCATTTACAGTTTATTTATTTATTTTTGCTACAAGTGATTGCTGCACAGAGTTTTGAGAACTTGAATTAATCAAAACCGTGTTTTCCTTGGAACAGTAGTATGTTGAGAAGGGGTTGTGAAAACGTAAAGGTAGTACATTTGTATACAAATGTAACAATTTATAACACTTTGTAGGAACTAGGTGTATTTAAGGGAGATTTTTACCAGCCACCCCTAGTGTGTAGCAGGATATGGATGAAAACATTGTGTGGTGGTCCTTTTTTGGTCTTGTTTTATTTTAAAAAAATTATTATTCTTGGAGTAGTATGAGTATGATATTTTTTACAAACCAATAAAAAAACAAAAACAAATCATAACTCAATCTGAGAACAAATGATAATACTGCATTACAGCATGTTTTCCTAATAATGTACAGCCTTTCTACAAACGCTCTGTTTTATCACACCATGAAATCTATTTAAGCTGCTCTGTGGGTTGACAAATGCTGCTGCAAACCTGAATTCTTCACATTTCTGCCTTTTGCCTTTCTGCAGAGGAACTTCTCAATGTCTGTGAACAGCGTGGCGGTGCTGAGGCTCATGGGAAAAGGAGTAGGAGGGGCTGCCCCAGCTGGAGTGGTTCGAGGACGAGGGGCCACACGAGGCAGTCGAGGTAACAATGAATGCTGCCAAAGACAATTGCACATTTCTCCAGACCTTGGGCAGTTATGATGCGGTCAAGTCATAAACACTCGACACCAATAGACTGTTGTACAGTTACTGCTCGGAGACTTTGGCCCCAACTTGAGTGGACACTGCAGGAAAAAACAAAATGGTTTATTCAAGCCAACCACTTAAGTGTTTATTTCCCCTTTTCTTCCCATCTTGATATAGCACACTTCCTCTTGGCCTGTTCAAACAGTGCTGCTTTTGTCCAGCCACATCTGTGTAAAAAGCACTGCTCTTATGAACTTGAGGATATGAACAGCCAGTGTAAATACAAGCTGCTCCGTTCAGAAAAGTGAAATGGCGAGCAGAAACTGTGACGCTGTGTGAGTTAACAGTTTGTCCAGTCAGAGGACAATTTAGGTTTTAACCTGGGTAAGTTCAGTTTATTTTTTTTTTATTTTATTTTCGCAAACTGAGTTTTCCGGCAAATTATTATATTTTCATATTCTTAGTTTATTTTATTTTTTTTCTTGAGCAAAAATGTTTACTGTTTTACTTGTTATAATGTGTGAAAACAATTAACACTTGGGTGAAACATCATAAAATATGTTGGTCTTATCCTCAGTGTGAGCCTGTAAAAATGTCCTAAATCTATACATCTATACAATCAACTGTTTATTTATTTTATTTTCGACTATAAAATTATTGCTTCCTGTTTCTCAGCAGAAATAGCCCTGCCCCCTTTCCCCTCCAGGTTCAAAGCTATTGGCCATTTACTGCACGAACAGCCAGTAATATTGGTTACGTTTTTACGTTTAGAACCAGCGTTGTGCAACAGATAAACCCAAAATTATCAACTTGGAACTTACTCTGCAACTCTTGAGTTTGTTCATCCGGCTTCCAGCAACAGCCCTCTGGTGTACTTCTCTAAAATGAGTTTTGTTAGTTTTCCTAATCAGTCTTGACTGACGGAGTGATCTGTGTTTCGGCGCCTACACACTTTGTCGCAGAAATACAACGGCAGTCTTAATAGAATATTGTGAGATGGCTAGAAATCTACCTTTTTTTTCCACTTTATTTATTTTTCTCTCGGTTACAAAAACAACCCTTCTGTTGATATAAATCTTGTGATAATGTTTGTATTGAATATCTCAGGTAGCTCGTGTGCTTTCAGAATTAAAAATCTAATCTAATAATTGTTAAACAGATAATCTGGAATAGTATAAATACAATCAGTGACACTTTCTTTTAATGTAGTAATAATAATAGTTCTTATTGTTTTGTTTTTGTGTGTTTGTCTTCAGGCCGTGGCCGTGGTGAAAGTGGATTCTACCAAAGAAGTATTGAAGATGCAGAAGTAGGCTTTGCCCGCAATGTTAGAGAGATACATCGCAGCCAGAGCTGGGATGACCGGTGAGCTATTCATTCGCTCAAGAAAGTCTACCTAATTATGTTAAACCTACTGTGGGTGTTTCAAATTTTTTAGGTTAATAATTAGATTATGAATCACAAAAAAAACTTGTATTAGACAAAATTAGAATTTTTCAATCTTGTAAACGTTACTTCAAGCTGCATTCCCCTTTTATCTTTACAAAAACAGATGCATTATAAGAGTCTGGTAGAGTGGGCCTGAAGGTCAAATCACTGCAAGAATTTTTTTTCTCAGTTTGATGAGTCTGACTGATCTACATTTACACGCAGAACATACTATGCTCA
The DNA here is from genome assembly GCA_024416835.2 of Perccottus glenii. NCBI lineage: Eukaryota > Metazoa > Chordata > Actinopteri > Gobiiformes > Odontobutidae > Perccottus > Perccottus glenii. The sequence goes on from CM044546.2 coordinate 26,794,374, forward strand.
GAGCTCGATTATTAACACTTTTTAAATCAGAATAGTTTTGCAGCCATTGAACGTGTTGGTGGTGTGTTGATTTCTATTCACCTGTGTAAAACTGCTCAGTATGCCAGGAGGGGCACAAAGGCCACTGAGTGTCTGCCCACCAGACCCCCCCATTGAGGGTAGGATCAGAACATGTGTGTTAGGGACACCTCGGCAGAACCACATCTGGCACATAGTAGGCTGACTCCGGGGTGCATATAGGACAGTTTTGCTTTGTGAACAAATTTGAATTTTTGATTAACTTAATTGAATTAACAGGTAGTGGGCACAAAGAGCATGAGGTAACCAGTTTAAGAGCAGAAGTCCTGTTCCCATGCACTTGTGAGTTTGTCAACCGAGGAGCTCCAAAGGTCTAACATAGTGTTTTACAGTTTTGAGATAAGACCTCTGGTGAATGGACTTGGGAGCATGACCCGGTCTACTGTGGTTGACTTCATTTGTTATGCTAGGCGCTTGCATAGTAATAAAGTGACTAATCTGAAGATAGTGGAAGAAATCTGAGTTATTGAATGTCTTTTTAACTGTGAGAGAGATGCCATGGTGTTGTCTATGAGCAGATCTTTAAAAATAAATGATGCCCGCCTGGTCCCTCCGATTAAGGCCTGCCTCATTGAGAGATAGGGAAACTGTTAAGACCAAAGTGCTTTCTAAACTGAGTCCATATCTTTATGGAATGTGGAACCACCGGGTTATTTGTCCGTGTGCACGTAAACGAGGAAGAATCAAACTTCTGTGTACCCAGCCTCAGCTCATGCTAATGCAACATTCATGTGATTTTTGTATTTGCAGGACAGATTTTGCATTGATTTAATTTAGAAATATCAACTGTAACACCCTGACTTTATGGGTTAAAACACATGAACACATCACAAACTTGCAGAACAAAGCTTTTTTCAAAGCTTTTTTGCATTTTTTTAACATTTGCAACATGATGTGAAATATGTATTTGTTGGTCTAAAAGTGAGTGAGTCTGTCTTTGTGTTTTTCTGTTTCCGTGATACTCTGTCTCTCCGTTTGACTGTGGAGCTGCTCAGAGCTATGTCCAACCTAAGTGGAGTAAGTTGTATACATGCAGCAATAGTCCGACAATGAATTGCATTATCGAGGTGTGTTAGTCCGGTTTAGAGTGACAGCCCTCATCCCCAATCAGAGTAAGACGTTTAAATGCAGTTTCAAACTCTTATTATAATCTGAATAAGGCAGGAATGTAAATTTTTTTACTTGCATCTTAATGTACTGTCGGTTTTCCACCTGTCCTCAGGGGTGAGCGTCGTTTTGAGAAGCCTCTGCGGAGGGAGGTGGGGCGCCCAGGCTTTGAAGAGTCTGTAGTTCCCGGGGTTCCAGGGAGGAAGGAGTACGCAAGGGCTGACAGCGATAACTGGCGCACCCTCCGTGAGGAGCAGCAGCAGGAGGAGGAAGAGGCGGCGGCGGCGGCAGCAGCGGTAGCAGTGGAGCCGGGCACTAACTGGAGACTGGCTGGTTCCCGCAGGGATGGTAGGAAAATTGTTTTATTTTTTTATTGTAGTGTAGCCTCAAACTCAAAGTGCAACAATTTTTTTGTGTTAGTTGTTGGAGTTAATGGCACCAATGCAAATTAATTCAAAGTTGTACAGAACTATTTTTTTCTTGGATTAAACAGTACTTGGAGTATTGCCAGAGCTACCCTAGGAGCAGGAGACTGTCTGCAGTTGTACATTTGTACATGCAAATGTACCACTGTTTCTATTATCTTCTTATAGACTAGTATGAAAGTTGTATTTTGTTGATATACAGTATTTCTTTTGCTCTGTGGGACAGATGGTGGTCCTCGCTCAGCAGGCTGGCGGGAGCACATTGGGCCTGGTGAGAGCCGTCGGAGGAAGTTTGACTTTGACTTCCGGGACTCTGAAGGCCACGGTGGTGGTCGCCGGCGTGCTGGCAGTGACGGCCTGGAGGATGAGCGGGACGGTTTGCCCGAGTGGTGCACAGACGAGGAGGACAGTGAGATGGGCACTTTTGACTCTTCTGGCGCTTTCATGCCTATGAAGGTGTGCTCTTGTCACATGTTATTGTCAGTTTCATGTTTGCAACTTGTGCATGTGTGTGTACGTGGCTCATGAGTTGCTGGCACATTAACCTGTGTTAAAGAGCAGAAAAAATAGGTCTTCATAGGCCTCTGCTGGTAGCAGGGCAAGTTCCTTTGCAGTGCAAAGGGGTCCAGAGAAGGTGACATTGATTTTGAAACTACACAGGAAGATTGCCTTGTAAATGATAGAAACCCACACACTGTTGAAACCTGTACATTCTCATCTGTGACCTTCATGTGTGCATGGGCTAGACAACCAAATGTCCTTGAAGAAAACACACATTTATACTCGTCACTCAGATTTCCCACTTTTAGAATGCGCTGTAGTGAGTTATATTTCTCAGTGACTGAAAGCAGAGTGTAAGGAACTTTTTTGTTGATAATGTGTCTGTAAATTTGAGTAGGACACTTAACTTAACTGGTGATAGTTTTTTAAATGGATACTAGATTAAAAAAACACCAAGTAAAACTTTTTTAAAATAAACACATAACATTCTTAACACGTCTCTCAGCCTTAAAGATAAACATACTGCAGTGTTTACTCTAGGCCAAGTGCGTGGTGGTCAAAGGTCACATGACCCATTATACGGGGGTTGGGAGGAGGTAAAAGTAATAATTTATCTAACATATAGCCTATTATATCTTGTTATTATTATTATTATTATTATTATTATTATTATTATTGCAGAGACTAAATGCATGCAAATAAAAAGACACTAAATTCTGACACTTTCTGAACAACATTAAAACGGGCCAAACAGCTGGATAATTGCTCTCTACCTTCATTTTAACTGACTCGGAGGGCAGTTAAGGGCAACAGCGGATTTTCCATCAACTGTGTATTTTAACAAACCCGTGACACATTACATGCAGTGCTACTCTGTCATAGCAGAAGGCTCAGAAGTAGTACTGTGTTAAGTGTATGAACTATACAGCATAATGATTAAGAGATTAATAAAAATTTAATTATCGATTATTGGTTAATCTTGAACACCCCTAATTAGTGCATGTATCAGTCTTATATCAGTTTTATCTTCTTGGTTTTGAATGTTTTAGAAGGGCGGTAAGGACATGATCTTGGAGGAGGAGCTGGAATTCAAGGGGATTGAAGAAGAGGATGAGGAGGAGGGCCTTGTAGACACAGACAAAAACAGTTCTGAAGGAGAAAAAGACATTGGTAAGAAAATCTAACGCATGTCTGCTTATTTCTTTGCACATTTTTGTAGCATTAATTATTTTTCTCTTCTTGCATCAGAAATCAAAGCAGCTGGCTCTGTGACGTTGGATGGTGAGGCAAAGCCAGCTTCTCTCTCCTCTTCTCCTCCTCTTTATTGTACCCCTCCATCACAGGAGCTTCAGCCCAGTAACACTGGCTCGGTGGTGGACAACACTCAGCTGAGCCATGGTCGCACTGGCAAGTCTAACAGCATGCTCAGTGAAGGTACTGTAAATTCTGTGGCATTGACACATAGCAGAGCTAGTGTAATTATGAATGAATGAAATCTAAAGCCTTCTCTCCCATTCTTCACAAAATGTGATATACTAACAGATTATTTACAATAATAATAAACACAGTGCCTTTGCATGTGGAAGGTGATGTACATCAAGATGCTAATTAAAGACCATCATCATTTAACGGACACAGCACAACTCCCAATTCTTAATCTTAAAGCTGTAGTTTAGTACACAAATGAACTGGCTAAAGCAGGGGTTCCCACACTTTTCAGACCGCAACCCCCGATATTACACTGCAGACGATCCGCAACCGATCCGAAGACAGTTTTTACAGTTTTAGAAATGTTTGTGTACTATTCATTCTTTACATGAAGACTTGTTTTGGTGATTTTATTATACTATGCTTTTTGCCCAAAATGGAAAAACAGCCCGCGGCAACTGTGTTAAAGTAACCCGCGGACTTGGCAACACGCCGTCACTTAACTGTCATAATTAATTGGAGCAAACAAAGTTTTACAAAGTTTTACTTTCAACCTCTTGCTGGTTGTTTCTGGAGCACTCTCTGGAACTGTGTTGCATCTTTGGTTTACCACTATGTGGCACTCTCTGCTCTGATGACTTTTGAGTCTGGCCTATTAAAGAGCCTCTCTTACTAAGGCCTCTGTGCTGCCAAAGGAGCCAAAGTTTTTGACCATGTTATACCATAATAATTAGTGCATTATTGAAGGATACCCACTAAAAAGTGGGAACTATGGGTGTGAATCTTTTAAACTGACTCTGCCAGATGGAACTGTTCCCCTAGAACCATCTGGGAGGGCTCCTGTTGAAAGGGTTTGCAAATTGGCATGTACTTGAAATTAATAACTGGTCTGTGATTGGATTTAACAACCACAGTTTTATCCAATCGGAGCAGCTCCATGTTGTTTTTGTTCGTAGCGGTAAAATGGTTACTACATACTCAAACCTAAAACACACTCAGACCTGTCAGTACTAACACAAGCAGGTAAGGCTAGAGTTCAGACAAGAATACTTTGCTTGGAGTAGTTCAAGATGAATATTTGTGAGTTTGTGAACTCACGAATCCAGGTGCATCTGAAGGTTGGGAATCTTTAGGCAGCTCACAATTCAATTCAGAAACGATGCTGTTCAAAATTTATCAATGAAGTAGTATTCTTAAAATTTAAATTACTGTATTTGTATTTCAAAATAGAATCAGAATCCTAAAAAAAACAATTCATTGGGGGGAAAAAAATAAAAATAAATCCCCACCCCTATTCTGAATGCTACTTCCACCTTGAACAGAACACTTTTTATTTTATTTATTTATTTTTTTAATAAAAATGTATTTGAAGCAGGATATAGCCGTGTTCTTTTTAAATAATGTTCGGCCCAGTCATTCAGTTTTTCTTTTTCTCGTTCCTGTTTTTTTTTTTTTTTAGATGTGGTTCCAGTAGCAGGCTCCAAAGTTCAGCTCGGTCCCAGCACAGCTGCCTCATCCAGTCTGCCTCCCCCGCCACCTTCCTCTGCCGCTCCCCTTGTCCCTGCTGCTGGAGGAGATGCTGAGGACGATGAGGGCATGAAGCATCTTCAGCAGGTATCATTTTAAAGTAGTGAAAGAAAATGAGCATTCTTATAATACAGAATCACTGTAACTTATAGATGACTTTGGCTATTTTAAATCATGCAAGTTTACCAGCGCAGCCAGGTCAATGTTGATGTCCACACATAGACACGTATTTTTTTTAAAACAGTGTGACAAACTGTAAGCTGCAAATTGAAAAGTGGTGGCAATAGCATAGCTTAATAGCTCTACTGTCTACTGCTCAAAGATTTTTTTCCAGGCTGCTGTATCCTGCTACAGTGGACTCATCTTTGTTCTCAAGGTTTAATGATGCGTATACAGTCTTTTTTTTTTTTTTTTACATTACATTTGTTTGCAATATACAGTTATGCTCATACGTTGGCAGAATTTTATTTTATTTTAAATAACACTAAAACCTTTCTTTCACTCATAGTTAGTGGTTTGGTGAAGCCATTTACTGTCAAACAATTGTTTATTCTTTTTAAATTATAATGACAACAGAAACTACTCAAATTACCCTGATCAAATCAAAAGATTACTTACCCATGTTCTTAATACCGTGTATTGCCACCTTTTAACATCAATGACAGCTCGTGAATGAAAGTCTTTAGTGGTAGTTGTGGATGAGGCTCTTTCTTTTCTCAGATGGGAAAGTTGCCCATTCTTTTTGGCAAAAAGCCTCCGGTTCCTGTAAATTTTTGGGCTGTTTTGTATAACCTGCTCGTTTGAGATCTTCCCAGAGTGGCTCAATGATATTGAGGTCAGGAGACTGGCCAGGACAGAACTTTCACTTTATGCTGCTGTAGCCAATGACAGGTCGACTTGGCCTTGTGCTTTGGATTGTTATCATGTTAGAACGTTCAATGTGCCGCTTCCGGGCTGATGGGTGCAGATTTTCCTCCAATATTCAACTTTTCCTGTGCCTTTGTAGCTCACACATCCCCAAAACATCATTGATCCACCTCCACCACCTTTTGTTTCGCAGTAGGAATGGTGTACCTTTCATCATAGGCCTTGTTGACTTCTCACCAAATGTATTGTTTATGGTTGTGGCCATAAAGTTCAATTTTGGTTAGGCTTGTAAGAAAAAAATCTGTTCTTTTAAATATCGCAATATTTCAAGGGGCAATTCTCGTATCGTTTAAAATTACTGCCAAATAGTTTTTTTAATCTTAATTAAACATTGTGTTGAGTATTTCTGAAAAAGAAAATCTGGAGGCAATGAGTTTTTTGCTTATTTAGTTCTAAAAAAAAGCTCTGAGAAATATTTACAGTGCTAACTATTTTGAAAATTTCAATATATTGTCTTACAATCAGTGTTGGAAGTAACGGCGTTACTAACGGCGTTAATTTTTCAGTAACGGAGTAATCTAATTAATTACATTACTTTTCCCATCGTTGTTACGCTGTTATCGTTACTGAGAATGTAAAGTGTCGCGTTACTACAATCTGGTTGAATAAAGCGCGAGGTGTCATGCTTTGGCTACACATCAGCTGCTGCTGGAGAGAGCGGGGGTGGGGATGATGACACCGTGGCAAAAGCGATGATGATTGGGTGACGCGGTCTCACTGCGCGCTCTGACTAACACTAAACACAAGACAGCGACAATGGCTAGGAGCCAGGGAAATTAAAAGGTGGCGTTCTCGAACTGGAAGTACTGGCACTACTGGCAAGAATGTTTTTGTAACATGCTATGTCCAGGAAAAAAGACTTTATCCACGTCTGCCTCAAGTAACTCAAATCTTATGAAGCACCTCACATCAACACATGCTAACACGACACTTGTTGCTGCTGCTAACCCCAAATGAAGCTAGCGTGAGTTCCAGTGAAGGAGACAGAGCCACTGTTAAAACAAGCAACGCTCTATTTTACATGTCAGCAACAACCACTGTTTTAGAGGTGTGAGAGGAGTATTTTAGAATAGATTAATGTATTATTCATTTTCTTTGAGAATGAACAATATGTTATTCTACAGAGAGAGTTGGATTGTGTTTTGTTTATTGTGCAATAATTTACAGTTACAGAGATTTGCACTACTTAATGGCCAGGGCTCCCTTTGTTTCTTTTTACACAAGTTTACATTTGTGTGACTTAATTTTGCCATTGAATTTTATTTTCAATATTTTTTATGTTTTTAGTTATCCTTTGACAATTCTTTTGCTTTCCCCATGACTCAGAATACAGAAACATAAGCGCAGCACTGGATGAAATATGCAAGGGTCTGTCAGGAGCCCAGAAACTCACTGACCTTTTTTATACACACACACACACACACACACACACTGATTAGAAAGAGTAAACACAATTGTTTGACAATAAATGGCTTCACCCAACCACTAACTATGACTGAAAAAAAGGTTTTGTGTTATTATTCATATTCTCTGAAAAATGGCCAAGAAATCACATTCTGTGAGGTATGTGAACTGTATAGCCCAATACGCTTGCCGGAAATGATACTTGGAATACGTTTCATAAGTTAACGCCTCTCTCATTCAACTAAATAAACAAATATTTTAATATTATTCAAATTTCTGCTTAATTATTAAATTTCTATTTGAAAAATCCCCATCCCTTGTATTTACGCCAATAACTAATATTGATCCAGCTTTTTTGTCTATATCGGGACTAGTTTCTGGTCCGGATATCGGATTTGTGCATCCATAGTCAGAAAAATATTATTTAGTACATCCAGGAATTCTTTGAGTCAATGAGGTCAAAAGGTCACACACAACAAAATATATCTTGATATTTTGTAATGTTCTAAACCAATGGAAAAAATGTTGACCTCGAATGTCGTCTACCTAAAATGATTCACCTGATTCAAGTCAACCTTTCTATTGGATTTTCTAGCAAATTGGTTTCTAAGAGGGAACCACATAATCAAATACAAATTACAAATAAAAATACATTTTTCATTCCAGTTCCAAAAAATGAAATAAATGTTTGTTTGGCAGTACTTTTTCATTAAACAGACATAAAACCATACATACTTTTTGTGTCTGAAGTGAGCAGAAAGTGAGGGAAAGGAAACTCTGAGCACGATACATTGCCCAGTCCTATTTAGGATGTCATTTGTAGATAGTATTTGCCAGTAACTTCTCGTTTGTTTGGGTGTAGCCCTTTCTATAAGGTAGACAAAGTTCCAAAATCAAAAACCTAGATGAATTATATTAAATTTATATATTTTACCCATATTGCCCACCCTATAATGTTCTCACTCTTTTATTTAATTTGTGGTGATTTTGTAGTCCTATTTCCTGTGGTTTAAAATAATCCTGAAATGATGTGTGTGTTTCTGCAGGAGGCTGAGAAAATGGTTGCGTCGCTGCAGGACACATCTTTGGAGGAGGAGTGCTTCACCCAAGCTCTACAGCAGCAGGAGAGCCGGAACACGGCCGCTGCCCTGCCGCTAACACACGAGGCTGCCATGAAGTGGTTCTACAAAGACCCACAGGGAGAGATCCAGGGTACACCTCTCAACTTCACTTTTCATTCTGCTTGTCTTGTTGGCATAAAATGTTTGACAACTGTCTACCAATGTTGTTTACATTGTGTTTTTTGTTTTCTCCATTTGTACATTGATGTGATGTGTGTTTTCTGTAAATGTGTATATACAGTACTTTTTGTTACAGTTTTTTTTAAGTTAATTTTGGATTAGCTACACATTAAACAAACCCATCACATGTAGTGGATCAGTGTCATTACAGCAGATGTTTATACTGAATTATAGTTTCATTTATTTCATATTTTATTTTTAACATGTGCAGCCTGCTCTATATTCACTGACACACTTTCTGCAGGAAACACTGTCAATATTGTTGTAGAAGATAATATAAAATAATATTAGTATCAAAAAGTATATAGTAAGTATGGTACAGTTATGGAAAACCAGATACTGTTCAGGCACTCGAAAACCTTTTCACAAAACCCAACTCTACATCAAAATATTTATCCATGCCCCCTTGTCCTGTTGTTGTTCAGGTCCGTTCACCACTTTGGAGATGTGTGAGTGGTTCCAGGCCGGCTACTTCACCATGACCCTGCTGGTAAAGCGGGGCTGCGATGAGGGCTTTCAACCACTGGGTGACGTCATCAAGATGTGGGGCCGCGTGCCCTTTGCCCCCGGGCCCTCTCCTCCTCCCCTTCTGGTGAGACAGCCCCCTCCACCGCAGCGCCCGCAGCCAAACCGGGCATCATCCGGGACTGTGAGTCACAGCTCAGCCGTACTTGCAAATAAATAGTGTCAAAATTTGTCTTAGGTTAGATTAAATTATTTTGATTACACCTAATTACTAAAAATGTAAGTTGTAGTTTAAATGTAGATTAGCCATTGCCGTATATTGTGGATTTACATTTAAAAGGGGTGCTGAATGTATGTAGGTTATATCTAACACTAGTTGTTGTTCTTTCAGGGAAACCTGGACCAGGAGCGGCTGAAAAAGCAACAGGAGATGGCAGCAGCAGCTCTTTATCAGCAGCTACAACAGCAGCAACTATTCCAGCTCATCAATAGGTATCAATTAGAGGAATATTAAGGCTAATGTTAAAATGTAACTTCACAAAACAGTTGCATAGTCTGTACCTCTTTCTTTTTCACAGAGTTACACTTGCTGGTACCTTTTTCTGCCAGGCCAGATAAAATTGTGACCTTGTGTCAAGTCCTTGTGATGCAAGTCACAGACTTGACACAAGGTCACAATTTTAAATATTTACAATATTAAACACGGAGTGTTTTGTATTAATTACACCTAGATTTATCAAAATGTCCCGCAAGTAAATTAGATTTTAACACATCTGAATCTTGTTGCTCAGTTCATTTTCACCTCATTCAAACCGCACCAGAGTTTACTTGGAAGAAAACCGAGACTTGTTTTTTTAGGTGGACCTGGGTTGACTATTTTTTGGTCCAAATCAGAGTTAGATTGCGTATTCACACCTCCACAAACAAAGTAGAGTTTGATTAAAGCGGACAAAACAGGGCTGGTGGGAATGCACTTTTAAACACACTTTTAATGTTGTTACCGACATATTTAATTTGCCACTCCCACTTATTTGAGACATGGACTTCTAATCAGCAGTACAGCAGCCCTCACCATGTTTCAATACCCTTTACAGTTTTTTCAGTGCGTTTGAAGTGTCAAAAATCCACTGGTAGGTTGCGGTTGGTGACCCCTGGTTCAGAGTGATGCACAATTTTATTGTGACTTTTAGTCTACTGTGGCTTATGTTGCATTTATGGGTTTTTTGGAAGCTCAGGTTTTTCTTGTGTCCATTTTCAAAACATTTAACATAACTTTTCACACTGGAAACAATAGTTTGATCTGGTGCATGAAAACAGATAGACAGTAGTTCAGGTAAACGGCCAAACTAAGTTATGAGCATTGTCCAACTAAGTTGTGCTTTTAGAAGTAGTGACTGTTGACTACTTCTTTCTGTGCATGTTTAAATGTTAATCTTTTGTATGTGCCAGGTGCAGTGAGCAGGGTATAATGCCTTCAATGAACAGGTCGATGTCAGTGCCAGATACAGGGTCCATGTGGGACATGCATACCTCAGCTTCACAGCCGTCAGGTACTCCTTACACCTGTGCATGTTGTACACACACTGACATCAGCTTATTGTATTTAGAGAGGCTAAACAAACCCTATGACCTTCTTTAGGCGGTGAAGCCAGTCTTTGGGACATAACAATGAATCCTTCTACTCAGGGTCCAACTCTCGAACAGCTTCAAAAGGTCAGTTAAAACAACGGTGTTGGCACATTTCTGCTACTACCCTCTCATGAAGTAGTTATTTGTTGGAGGCTAAAACGTACTGTTTTTCCTTTAGCTCCAACAGGAAAGGCGAGACGCTGAACTCAGGGCTAAGCGTGAGGAAGAGGAGCAGCGTAAGCGGAGAGAGGAGAAAAGGAGGCAACAGGAGGAGCAGAAGAGGAGAGAGGAGGAAGAGCTCTTCAGACGCAAGCAGGTAAAACCCAAGCCTCTCTCATGGAACCCCTTAAAAGGTCCTTGAGTAAGGGCACCGCCATACAGCAATATACCGCCGTCCACCAGAGGGAAGGCTCCAAAAGCGGAAATATAAGGAGAAATCCAATGGCGACTTGACAAGTGTAAAAATCATGTTTACAACCTGGTAAACAGTGCATAGGGGACCAATGGGTGGAAGTTGTTCATAGTATATACTGTCATTGGTAAAACCACACAGCTTTTTAAATCATGCTGTTTGGTGTTTTAGGTGATGGCATTTCTTATAAAGTAATGACATTTTTCAGTCTCCACCCACACAAACATCTGTTTTCAAAAGCAGCTTCTCTTATACTTAAACCGCTCGGTCATTGTGCAGTGTCGCCAGCAGCAGGAGCTGATCATGAAGCTTCTGCAGCAGGCCCCACAGCAGCAGGGGCCTGTGGCCGGTGGCTCAGGCTGGAGCGGAGCTTCCTCCTCTAGTCTGTCAAAGTCAGGAAAGTCTTCTGCTCTGAATCTACTGGAAATGCAACAAGAGGCAGAGAGGCTCCTGAAGCAGCAGCAGAGAGCCCAGCAGCAGAGAGACCGCGTAAGGCAACAGAAGGTTTATTTATTTTTTAGTCTAGCAATTAACATGAATGACAACTGAGATTTCTGCCTGTTCCATTTCCAGCATGCTGGCATGTCCATGGGCAGCTCGTCAATGGGAAGCCAGTGGGTGGATGGAGTTGGGATGTGGGGTAGTGCGGGAGTGATGGAGGGGAAGGCTGGCAGTGGAGGCTCTGCCGGAGGCATGGGCATGTGGGATGAGGCGGTGAAGAATCAGGCCGGCCTGCGGTCTAACACAAACAATAACATGGGCCTGAAGAACAGCCGCAGCAGCCCCTCTCTCAGGTACACCCCTGACATTTTAAGAGTGGACACATGATGTACCCACTACAGTGCCATGCTGACTCAGCTGGGTTTGCCCTTTTGCAGCGATCAGTACTTGATGCGGCGTAAGCGCACAGACGACGAAGAGAAGCTGCTGAAGTTGCTGCAGGGCATGAAGCCTCAGGACGGCTTCACCACGTGGTGTGAACAGATGCTGCACGCTCTCAACACCTCTGCCAACAACTCCTCTTGCTCTCTGGATGGTAGACCTTTTGGAACTGTCAAAAGTGCAGCCAGATTTATGTAAGTGACATTTTTCTTGTCATATTTCTAATGGTTCTGTTTGCATGTTTAGTTGCCACCATTGTGGCGTACCTAAAGGAGGTGGAGTCACCCTATGCAGTGCTGGACTTTATCCGGTCCTACCTAGGGGACACAGTGGAAGCCAAAGAGTTTGCCAAACAGTTCCTGGAGCGACGTGCCAAACAGAAAGCCAACCAACAGAGACAGCAGCAGCAGGTAGACCTTTTGTTCTCTTTTTTCTGTATCAAGATTTTTTTTTTATTAATACGTCTGTTTATGCTAACTGAAAACTATTGTTTTAATATGGAGTAAAAGCTGAAAATCCTGGATGTAACTTCCACCTTTTATTCCCCTGTGATAAGGACAATACCGGTGAATAGGGGACTAATGGTCGGACGTTGTCCATATTTATACAGTCATTGGACACCACAAAAGGGAACATTGACACTCCACAGCGGTATTGGCAAAATGTTTTGTGGACTGATAAAACTAAGATTGAACTAATTTGAAAAAACACACAGCGCTACATCTAGCGTTGAAAGGGAACGGCATATCATCATAAAAACATTATCCCAACTGTAAAGTATGGTGGAGGAAACATCATGATTTGGGCCTGCTTTGCTACATTAGGGCCTGGCCAGCTTCAATCATTGAGGGGAATATGAATTTCCAAGTATATAAATTCTTCAGGTCAACTGAAACTGTGTAGAAGGTGGTTGATGCAACAGGACAATGACCCAAAACACCAGAGCAAGTCCACAACAGAATGGCTTCAGAAAAACAAAATCCACCTTTTTGGAACAGCCAAGTCAGAGCCCAGACCTCAACCCAATAGAGATTATATGGATTAAGTTGAAGAGGGCCATACACATGAGACGTCCAAAGAATATGACAGTTAAAGCCATTCTGCAGGAAGAATGGGCTAAAATCAACAATGTGCAGGTCTGATCCACAGCTACAGGAAGCGCCTGGTTGAGGTTATTGCTGCCAAGGAGGTGTCAATCAGAATTGTTCTGTGTAATTATTTTTTAGACACATTGTTCTCAATACAATTGACTTTTAAGACATTTATTTAGAAAACCATAAATTCCAAAGGTTCACATACTTTTTCTTGCCACTGTATAATACATTACTGATGGGTTAAAGGTCTATTGAAATGAGTCACATTCTTTGTTTTCAGTTATCAAAGGAGGTGGCTGGATTGAACATGAACTTCCCTCTGCAGGTAATCCACAAATCACAAGAAAACAGATATAAATGAAAATCGAGTTTCCTCTTGTAGACATAGAATTTTTAACTAAATTTTTTTGCAGATTTATAAATATTTTTATTAAACCCTTATATTGGCTGTTGTTAACTAGTGTATTCTTTCTCATTAGGACTCTATGCGAGGTATGAACCCAAACGCCCTGCAGTCCATGTTTCAAGCCAACCACATGGGCAAGGCTGGTCTCTATGAGAACCAAGGGGGGAAAATGAAGAAGAAACAGCCCGTGATGCTGCACTCTGACCCCAGCATCTTAGGTATGTTTTCTCTCTACATTTCTCTATGTCCACAAAACACACATTTAAAGTTACCGTTGAAAGGTTATAAACTATGATTAAAGAATGAAAATGTGAAACATAAAGTTGCCAATTTGAAATGCTATTATTTCCACTCACAGCAGCGATTAGTAGGCTCTAGGCAAGGCACATGCTTAGGTATTTACCTACAATATAAACGCAACAAATACAACTTATTTATGATTATTATTTATTTACGTTATTTTATAACTTAACATTATTTTCAAAGTTTTATTTAAGGCAATAATATCAGGACCACAAGAAAATAAGATTCCCTGCCCAGCATGTTGGCTTGTGAAAAAGAGTTGACACTTTAAACTATATAATTTTAAGAGAAATCACAGGAGTATAATAATGTTAATAAACCTCCATTTTATTTGACACCTCGTTATGTCAGCCTCATTATAATAAACCAAGAGAGTGACGCCATCTTCTTATGAAGTTCTCCATAAAACTCAGAAAAGCCTGGCATATAGCTCAACTTCTAAGTTATTTTAACATAAATGCACACTTGAGACTGGTCTTGTTCACATACTCTAGACATAAACTCTGTCTAGACTCTGTCTTTAACACACAAAGTGAAAGAAGCCACCCCAAGAGAAACGTGGACAAATTGGTCCCTTACACTCAGCCAGCTGTGTGCAGGGGTCTATGGAGCATGCCCGGAAGGCTTAGTCCAGCTCCAGTCCAAATAAGCTTGCAGTATAAGCTTGTCCAAGACATCCAAGAAGTCATTGTCTATGTGTATTTACTGGACAAAGAGAAATTTGAACTAGTGCTGATTCTATTTAAAGCAAAGTTTTATGGCAATAAAATTATGGCAATGATTTCTGTTTCTCCAGTGTTAAGTGAATGTAGTTTATCAACTGCATTCTCAAATCTTCATTCTTGCAGTTTTTTTTTTCTTCACATAGATGTATTACAAAGCTTTAATATTCGCAGAAACTTTACAAAATTCTGTCTTTTTCTTGTCTTCCGCAGCAACATAAGCTCTTTCTTAGCTCTTGTGTGTGTTCGCAGCTGTGATCTGACTGCACATATCTCCTCTATGCCCCCTCACCCCTCTCCCACTCACCACAGGGTACTCATTCCACAACGCGGGAGAGTGTCTGGGCGAGATGGAGATGGTGGAGGATTACTGACGCGACGCAGCGCAGCAGCAATAGCTACCTGAGGCCTTCTTGTCTTTTAATCAGACAACCTGATGACGAATGTGCACTGCTGGGGGAAACCAGGGTTGGGGGCGGGGCGGTTGTTCACTTGAGCAGGGGTGAGGGAGAGATAAGCAAGATGGGTATCCTCTGGCACTCAATGTTTTAGCACCTTATTCTGAACTAATGCACTTTAATGAGATGGGATTTGAAATTATTTTTTTTATATATTTTTTTTTGTATGTGTGTGGTGGGGGAATGGGTGCACATTTGCACCAGAACTGGACGGGGAGTAGCGACACAGTGGTGAATGGTGGGAAATTTTAAGTCAGGGGGACCTTAAGTTTATTAGAGAGCAAATCCTTTCTCAAAAAGACAAACACTGTTGATATTTCTCTTGTTAAGCATTTTTTAAGTTTATATAAAAAAGAAAAGCTATTAAAAAATGGATTATAAAAAAACTTGAAGATTTGCACTTGCCTAAAAAAATAAATGACAAAAATAACAAAAAAAAAAGTCAAATGGGGTTAGTTAGAGAAGTGAATATTTTTGTGAATGTGTTGTGTGACTGAGAAAGCGACTGAGTGAGGATTGGTTGTATTATATCTGCACAATGTGTTTTGTTGTTTTCTTTTTGTTGCTTACCAAGATGTATGAAACATAAGAGGCCATTTTTGTCTTTATTTTTATTTTTTTGTATTCTCATGAGAAGTGCGTGTATGTCCCTATTCAAACAGGGGCAATTTGGATGTTTTTTGAGGGGCTAAGTCAATGAGAGAAAGAGGCCAATTGCACAACACATCGTTTCTCTCACCAGCGCTTCATCCCTGCAGAGACAAAGTAGAAATGCATCTATTTGGAATTGTTAGCTTTGCCTCTCACACAACCACCACTAGGTTCTTTCCCTTAGCTTCTCCTCTGGGAGCTGTCTGTAAAGCTGTAAGGTTGAGCAGGCAGGCCAATCATGAGGGACATAACTGCATCAGTGTGAGGCCGTGTGGATTTACTGTTCATAGAAATGAGTTAAGACTACAGGTACTCATTTTGAATACATGTGCTTTTTGTATGACTGCACAATTGTGCCTAAGAACTTGGATAGGGTGTGTGGCCATTGAGACATTAACTCTTTTTTGAGAGTGAGTGATGTGTGTCAGTGCTCAGCACAGAGTATGTGGAGTATGTGAGTTTCTATGATAAATCTTTGTAGTCTTGGTGTGATCCATCTGAAGGCTAGTCCAGGCTCTTTCCTGGGTGTGATCACATTGCCTTTTGTCAGCTCTCGAACTTGTGAATGAAAGGTGTCGAGTTTCTGACCCTGAAAAAACAGCATCTTAATGTGCAAGTGCACAGAAAGGTGCATAAAATGTTAGTTTATTGTGTTACTTTATTGTTGCAATTTGATAATGACGAGTTTTCATTTTTAATGAAAAATATATATGAATATATACATTATATACAAAGTTTAAAAGTATTTGGACTAAGATAATGAGCACTTGGGGCTGCTATTTTTTTTTTTTTGTTTTGTTTTTTCCTTTTTGTTTTTTTGTTTTTTCATTATTGCCATGTGAAGTGTGTATTATTTCTTAAGAAAATATTGAATGTATTCCAAAAAAAAAAAAAAAGAAACCCATGCTGATACAGACTATTCCTCAGAAGATTTCAAAAATGGAAACAAAATACAAAAAAGCTTCAATGTTAGCAAATTGTTATTTTTTTGTTTTGTTTTTTACACCGTGGAGAAGAAATAAATCAGAGGATGATACAGTTGTACACACTGCCTCTACAATCCTGGTCGTACAAACAGTGACTTTTTTTTTTATTCCTTACTGGAGCTTTGGTTGTTTACAAACCACATGGATATCTGTGGGTGCAGTTCATTTTTCTTCAGTTTTTGTTATATTTATGTTCCCACATATGATGAGTGGGGTTTGCAAGTGCGCTTCTGCCATATGGACATTGTGGTGGTCTTTATTTTAATTTTTTTTTTTTTTTTGGTGACAAGTGGCAGGCATCCCAAAAAACATGGACATGATCCTCTAACTGGACCTTTTGTGGTGGTGGTGGATCCTGAAACTTGATCAACTCTGGAGCATACGCGTGGACAAAATCAAGGATGGGCTCTGTTTTGTGTCGAAGAGAGTGCAAGGCAACATAACACTGAGAGGGTGGCTTGTCCCTCAGAAGCACTCACACCCTGCCTCACTAACTCACCAATGCACTTTTGTTCATTTAAGCTGTGAGGTACCATTTTGAGGATGGGAGCACAATTACAACAGGATTGCATTTGAAAAAAGTCCAAACTCCCACCTCCTGTGTATAAACCATATTTTTGTATTACATTTTTGAGAGCAGAAAATTGCAAATGGATGAAGGAAAATTCAAGAGACATTGAGTATTTGGAGTGAATGTTCTTTAAGAATCTTTTTTGAATATAGACTTGGGGTGTGTTTCCCTCAGTTTGCCAGTAAATATGTGGGATTGGAAGGGAAAACCACCTGGACTTGTGTTGGACATGCTACTTTGGCTCCAGGACTGACTGATTCTAAAAAGGATGGAGCAGTGGCTACAAAGAGCCTCAACAAGAGTGTCTGAACAAGAAAAAAAACAATTAAGATGGTCTAGGAGCTGTTGGGAAGATGTGTCGTCTACCAATGCCTGCCCTTAGAGCTGTGGAATGGCGGAACACAGAGAAACTGGGACTTGGTAAGAAGTATGCTGTAACAATTATGAGGGCTCTCCTGATCGACCCAAAAATGTCAAAGCGAATAATGAATTAAAAGGTTACAGACTACAGCAATATCCAGGACTGACTGAAATAAATGTTAAAGTATTCAGTGTCAGGAGTTAATGCCAGATTTATTTGCCTATCACAGCTCAATCAAACTTAAAAAGTTTGTAGCTCTGTATTAGATTACATATTCAATGCACTTTTTACCATGCCCTGGCATACATTTTATTTTCCTATTTTATCTGTTAACTGTTCAATTGCATATCAACTTATGATATTGTGCAACAGTGTTTAAGAATTGTTTTTATAAAATATATATATTATATATTCATTCTGGCTTTAAGGGGCATCAGGACATCCCTGTTGATTTGTATTACTACATTTCCCTCTTGTTTGATTTATTTTTTTTGTTTTTGCTTCATTCTGCAGGGTCTGGCTGTGCTTTATTTGCTGCCCTCTGCAACGAGGATCTACCCTACAGCCAACCCCAACCCAGCTTACTCTAATGCCTGCCTTTTTTGAGCTTAAACCAGAGACTCAGCAGTGGCA
Source organism: Perccottus glenii (assembly GCA_024416835.2). NCBI lineage: Eukaryota > Metazoa > Chordata > Actinopteri > Gobiiformes > Odontobutidae > Perccottus > Perccottus glenii. The sequence goes on from CM044546.2 coordinate 26,812,645, forward strand.
TTATGAGTTGGACCCTTACCAGATGAAGTTACAGGTTTATCAACTAAGGATTTCTGGGTGGCTCCCAGGCATATTCCTTTCAACAACAGAGGCATGATCTTCAACAGAAGACCATGTGCCCAGATGTCAAGACTCTGGCCACAAATCTGCCATGGCAGATTTAAGGCATGATTTCATCAGAGCCACCATTAAACCCCTGTAGCTGCAGAACTGGACAAACTAAACAAATTGTATATTTAAAAAAAAAAAAAGACTTAAGAAAATATAAAACACATTGCATAATAAATTGGAGACACTACACCAATAATACCATACAATACAAATAGCGTGGCTCTCCTTTTGAACGTCTACATAAATAACAGGGCTACATAATCTCAAATTGAACATGCACATGTGTACACGTACAAGCATGACTGCTTCACTATAAACACTTGGCAGTCAAATTGTAAATATTGTAAAAGTTTGTTAATTTTTTTTTTTTCTCATTGTGGTGTTTTCTTTATTTTTCTGTTTAACATGCCTTAAATTGTGTAGTTTGGTTGTTAAATAGTTAAACTAAAGATGTTATATTTGAGTTGGAAACCACCTTGTTAGGTAAATGAAAAGGGGCTTTTGTATTTTGACTGTTTTCCAATACATGTACAACTGATTACAATCAAAGTGACTGAACAGAGCAGCAAGCAGTGTCTGGCAAATGTGATTTTGCAGATGGGAAGCTCAAATGCTTTCCATAAATTCAAGAGTGGAACTGTTTGTGTTTAGAATCCAGCTGATGGTGTGGGCTGACCCAAAGGGCTAAAGTCTGTACTATTAATGGCTGAACTGACCGGGTTAATGCAATTAATGCACACAGACATTGGTTCAGACTGCTACTGGTACTTTTACATGGTTCAGTAAGAAGCTTAGTTGCAATAATATTGCCTAATATTTATGAGCTTTTAGTTTGGACACCACCTAAAGCGAGAGGCGAGTTACAACCTTGCATGTATAGACTTGGTGCTAATGGTGCTGGATAGAACTGAAGAAATTTGATTCTGTGTGTATCTCACTGGATATGAGAAAATAATGCTTTTAGTCAACCCATATTTGTGTGCTTTGTGACTGAACAATATACATGTTTTAATGCAAATGGAAACTGGTATTGTGTCAATGTCTGCTTACAGTATGTCTACATTGAATTGGCAGGGGCTATGTTCAGTTGTATCTTGCCAATGTTTGTGTGAAATGGAAAGTCTACAGTACGTCATAACCGTCTTAATGATATTGAATTACCATTACTAATGGTTACAATGCCTACAGATGCTGACTTTAACCAAATCTGATCGAATCTCTTCAGTCTTAAGAGTCTGGCTCAACATTTGTAATGTCTGATAATGTGAGGGTCATTTGTTGTTCCAGTCTTATTCCTTTGCAGTATACCAGATTTGAAAAGATGAAATATGTTTTTAGAAGACTTAAATGTCTTTGAGAACAACCTGTCACACCACAATTGGTTATGTATCAGCCAAATTATTTTTATTGAAAATTGAACCCGGTCAGGCTCAGCTCTTCTGCTCATGTCTTGAGTTAATCCAACAACATCCATAAAAAGAAACAGATTTGGAAAATGTGAAATGAAAGATGTGTAAATAGTTTGGGTTTTGTTTGATTGATGAACAAATAAATAGCATTTAGAAATTAATGTCTCGTTTTCTGACTGACTTCCAGAGGTGTAAAGTACTTAAGTATATGTACTTCGTTACTGTACTTAAGTTTTTTTTTGGCTACTTTGTACTTGTACTGAGTATCAAAAATATAAGCAACTTTTACTCTCTACTCAACTACATTTATGATTGAATACTTGTACTCTTTACTCCACTACATTTGAACTGACACTTAGCGTTACTCGCTACATTGTGTTTGTGCACGTCAAGTCAACTTTGTCTGCTGTGGCTACAGTAGGCGCCCTTATTGGAATGGAATATCGCGAGTGGGCGTGGCTGGCGGGGGCGTCGTGAGCACGCAGAGCGCGCAGGTACGTACAGTTGTCAGTACGCACACAGTTGTCTTTGAAAGATATTAGAAAGGTACCAAGATATGCAAAGATTTGCTCCAAACTTGGAGGCTTAACAGACTGGTTAGTGTTTGCTAACTTTATTAAGTTAATGTTTGCTACAAGCTACATTTAGATTTTGGTTAAACTTTATGGTACCAATCCTATGCATGACATATCTCAATTTTATTAAGGTAAAATACTGGTAAATATAAGGTAGCATGCACAATAAATGACTAGAAGCTGAAAAACATAACTTATGCAATAAGTCTGGTTTACTATGGAATCATTAATATATTTTGTTTAAGCATTAGCTGTTGATGTTAGCTGTGCTGTCAGACATACAGTCTGTAGTTGGGTGTAATTACAGGCTCATATCTCTTTCTCTCTCTATAAAGGTCTGTGCTATATATATATATATATATATATATATATATATATATATATATATATATATATATATATATATATAATGTGTATATATATATGTGTGTATATATAAGTGTATATATATATATATACGTCTTTCAACCGGAAGGTGGTAGGTTCGATTCCCACTCTCCCCACAGTTCATACTGTCCTTGGGCAAGACACTTAACCCACCTTGCCTCCAGTGACTGTAACACTGGTAATTACATTAGAACAATGTAAGTCGCTTTGGATAAAAGCGTCAGCTAAATGAATAAATGTAAATGTAAATGTATGTATATATATATATATATATATGGTTATATATATATAACCAGCCGCTTATATATATATATATATATATATATATAGCGGCTGGTTAGCTCAGCTGGTAAGGACATGGCCTTTCACACGGGGGACCCAGGTTAGAATCCCCCTCGGGGTGCTATCCAGTGTGGGTCCTTAGGCAAGACCCTTCGCGCTACTGCCTACCTCATAATGATGAGAGACAATAAATGCTATGAGAAGCCGGCTCAGACGTCGCCCGGCCAAACAAGGTCTGCGTCAGGTGTTGGGGAACCAGAGCAACTTGATGAAAAATGGGCTACTGGAACAAGATGGAGATGGGCGAGATGCGATAACAAGGCTCTGTTGGAATGCTACTACTCCAGTAACCCTAGTCAGAGGGGTTACATGAAGAGAATGTGGGATGAATGGTTACTACAAAACCCACAATCCAGGCTTACATCGAAGCAACTAGTAGCTCAGTGTTCCAACATCCACAAGCGGCAGCTGCTATCACAACTTGAGATTGACGAGATACAACACAAAAAATGCTACGGCAAGGGGGAGCCAGGACGCAAGGTCAGAGGGGAGCCAACAGGTGCTCCCCAACCGGAGATTGGGTATGAAGCCCCAACAATTGAAATAACGCTGAACGAGGCAGCGACTGACCTGAAAGACAAGATCATGGCGAGAATGAATGCAAGGCAACCCCGACGCCAATTACAACGGCTAAGTGAAGTACCATCAGAAAGTCTCCTAGAAGATGTGAATGCAGCATTGAGTGCGATCCCTACCACATCCATCACTGAAACCAATGAGCTGCTATACACCTCCGCAGCAGTGATCCTCGAGATGCTTGGCTATAAGAGCAACCATGGGAGCCATGAGAAACAGTACCCACCATGGAAACAAAGGCTGGAGGCTAAGATCAAGCAGACACGTAGAGAAGTAAGCCAACTGACAGAGGCCAAGAAAGGTGCAATGAGAAAACCGGTACCCAAGAGGTACAACCAGATGCCCATACCTGAAGCACTTGAAACTGCCAAACAAAGGCTCCAAGCCTTGGCCAGCCGCCTAACGAGGCACGCAAGAGAGAACGAGGCCAGAAGAATAAACCGGCTGTTCGCAACTCAACCTGCAAAAGTGTACGCTCAATGGCAGAGTAATAACAGCAGAGCAGACCCTCCAAGGCTGGAAACTGAACAATACTGGAAAAGTATATGGGAAGGCATCACACAACAGCGATGCACAGTGGCTGGTGGCTCTGAGAGAGGACCACAGCAACCTCCTGAACAGAATCCAGTTACCATCACAGCGGCAGACATCCAAGAAAGACTCTCAGGTATGACTGGACAGCACCGGGCCCTGACAGGATCCACACCTACTGGCTAAAGAAGCTCACTGCACTCCACGAGCGCCTTGCAGCACAAATGAACCAGCTGCTAAGGGATGGGACGCACCCTGAATGGCTTACAGAAGGGCGCATAATCCTGATCCTGAAGGATCCCACAAAGGGTACAGTCCCATCCAACTATCGGCCAATAACCTGTCTCCCACAACATGGAAGCTCATGTCAGGCATCATCGCGGCTAAGATAAGTGGGCACATGGATCAATACATGAGCAAAGCACAGAAGGGCATCGGCAAAGAAACCAGAGGAGCTAAACACCAACTCCTGGTTGACAGAACAGTCACCCAAGACTGCAGAACCCGACACACCAACCTGTGCACTGCCTGGATTGATTACAAGAAAGCATATGACTCAATGCCACACACATGGATCACTGAATGCTTGGAGATGTACAACATCAACAGGACTCTAAGAGACTTCATTGCAAACTCAATGAGGCTGTGGAAAACCACCCTTGAGGCCAATGGCAAGCAACTTGCACAAGTATCCATCAAATGTGGCATATACCAAGGAGATGCTCTATCCCCACTGCATAGGCCTGAACCCCCTCAGCCAAATAATCGACAAGACTGGCTATGGATACCGACTCAGGAATGGGGCCACCATCAGTCACCTCCTCTACATGGATGACATCAAGCTATACGCTAAGAGTGAGCGGGACATCGACTCACTGATCCACACCACCAGGATCTACAGCTCTGACATTGGGATGTCATTCGGGCTTGAAAAGTGTAGTCGAATGGTGACGAAGAGAGGGAAGGTAGTCCACACAGAAGGGGTCTCACTCCCAGAAGGAACAATAGCAGACATTGAGGATGGTTACAAGTACCTTGGAATACCACAGGCAAATGGCAACCTCGAAGAGGTAACAAGGAAAACAGCAACTGCCAAATACCTCCAACGAGTAAGGCAAGTCCTAAGAAGTCAGCTCAATGGCAAGAACAAGGCACGGGCAATAAACAGCTACGCCCTGCCAGTGATCAGATACCCTGCGGGAATAATAAGGTGGCCAAAGGAAGAGATACAGATCACAGACGTTAAGACACGAAAGCTCCTCACCATGCATGGAGGGTTCCACCCCAAATCCAGCACCCTGAGACTGTACGCTAGCCGTAAAGAAGGCGGCCGTGGACTAGTAAGTGTGAGAGCCACTATCCAGGATGAAACATCCAAGATCCACAAGTACATCAAAGATAAGGCCCCAACAGATGACGTGCTCAGTGAATGTCTCAGGCAATGGGGAACAGAGGAAGAGGAGCTGGAGGAGGGACCATCATGGGAGGACAAACCCCTACATGGGATGTACCACCGAACATAACTTGAAGTGGCTGATATCAAGAAATCCTACCAATGGCTAGAACGGGCCGGACTGAAGGACAGCACAGAGGCACTCATCATGGCTGCACAGGAGCAGGCCCTGAGCACCAGAGCAATAGAGGCCCAAATCTACCACACCAGACAAGACCCAAGGTGTAGGCTGTGCAAACAGGCCCTGAGACAATCCAACACTTAACTGCAGGGTGTAAGATGCTGGCAGGGAAAGCATACATGGAGCGCCATAACCAAGTGGCTGGCATAGTGTACAGGAACATCTGTACGGAGTATGGACTGGAAACCCCGAGGTCAAAGTGGGAAACACCTCCAAAGGTGGTAGACAATGACCGAGCCAAGATCCTGTGGGACTTCCAGATTCAGACTGACAGAATGGTAATGGCGAACCAACCAACCAGACATTGTGGTGGTGGACAAACAGCAGAGGAAGGCCGTTGTGGTTGACGTGGCAATACCAAGTGATTGCAACATCAGGAAAAAGGAACATGAGAAACTAGAGAAATACCAAGGGCTCAGAGAAGAGCTGGAAAAGGCTTGGAAGGTGAAGGCGACAGTGGTGCCTGTGGTCATCGGAGCACTCGGGGCAGTAACCCCCAAACTGGAAGAGTGGCTACAGCAGATCCCTGGAAGAACACCAGACATCTCGGTCCAGAAAAGTGCAGTACTAGGAACAGCTAAGATACTGCGCAGAACCCTCAAGCTCCCAGGCCTCTGGTAGAGGACCCGAGCTCGAAGGAAGAGACCACCCGCGGAGGGTGAAGGACAAAGTTTTTTTTATATGTGTGTGTGTGTGTATTTATTATTATTATTATTATATATGTATATAATATATACACATGGCTCATGTTACAATTTATTACGAACTAGAGAGTGCTCTAGAATGTTTGGTAGCAACATTGTTACTAGTATTGGGCTGAGAACTGGCCAAAATTGTTGCTGCATAGCCCTCTAGCACTGGGTAGTTGCGCCCCTGGGTGCCAGCCCTGATTTGACTTTTTTATTTTGTTTTTGTTTGTCCATTTTACTGAAATGTTTTACTTATGCCTTTTTTGAGCACTTGAGTTTGACTTGGACAGACTTGTTTAATCTGTGTTTTTGTTCTGCCGTGTCGAAATATTAAGGTATTTAATTTCTTTTCTATATTAGGAAGTAAAACCTCATAAATAAACGTTCTACTTTTTCACTGACCTACAATATCTTTTTTTTCTTGAGGTCTAGTGCATCTTTGAGCCCACATTCAGTACGAGTAAAATACTTAAGTACTTTTAAAATGGGATACTTTAAGACTTTTACTCAAGTCGTATTTAAATTGGTGACTTGTAACTTGTAGTGGAGTAATTTTTACAGTAAGGTATCTGTACTTTTACTTAAGTATGGCTTTCAGGTACTCTTAACACCTCTGCTGACTTCATACATGTGCAAGTATAATTCAAGCCAGTGGATAGAACAGCATGTCTGAACAACTCTCGCGATAACTACAGTCACAAGGCTGTACGCAATGTTTACAACTTGATATGTTAAAGTGACTAGATTTAGAAAATCATACAAGTGGGGAATTGTTATAAAACTTGATTCTCTCCGCCCTGGCTTAGCCGTCTGTGCACCCTTGGAGATTTGCGGCGGAACGGTGAGCAGAAGCAAAAGCCAACAAAGCAACAGCTACGAGGTGGGTTAGCATCAGAGTGCTAACAGGGCTAATGCTAACGTGAGCTAACGTCGAGGAGTTACTGTTGTGGGAATTAGGTTTATTTACCAGTGGTTTCAAGCAAAGTTGAAGTCCTTAAGTGACACAAACAAGAAAGAGAAGTAAAAAGTGTAAATGTTTTATAAAGTCGAAACTAACAAGTTAATGTTTTTGTGAACATTAGCCACAGGTGTCTGCTCGCACCAGCTCATTAGCACAATTTACATCTGACTAAGTGTGAAATTAAGTGTATCCATCGTGTGTTTTTGTTCCGGCTCTCAGGCAGCGGGTGCTGTAATGTCCTCCTCCCCCAGCCACAGTGTAGAAGGAAGCACTACCCCAGCAGCACGTAGTTTACCGGTAGCACGGTCAAACGGAGCTTAAAGATGACCGACCCAGGTGGAGGCGGTGAAGGTGGAGCTGTAGCCGGGGCAGGACTGGACGCAGAGGCAGATAATGAACCCCCTCAACACGAGCCACACTCTGCTGAAGATGGCAGCTCAGAAGGGGACTCTCCGGTTGCAAAGAAGCCCAGACTGAGTGAAGGAGAAAAAGAGTCTTTAGAGAGAGGAAAACCAGCAGAAACTGATATTCAAAACCCAACATCATCACTACCAAGTAGAGTCTTTTTTATTATAATATATGCATTTCCCTTTGCCACACACGGTTTGAAGGATACACAGGTTAGTGCTGGGTTGTAAGCAAGAGTTAGTGTTGTTTTGTTGTTGTACTTTTTTACACACCTGTCAAACTCAAAGCCCAGGGCTTTTGCATTGTCTTATTTGGCGCTCCAATACATCTGGTAGGTTAAGTTTTTTGGGACTTTGCACTAGTGTTTTCACGATTATGGATCGACCGATATGGACATATTAGTGCCGATGCAGATACCGTTTTTTTCCATCAGTCTTAGTCGTTGACCGATACGGGCTGCCGGTTTTCTTGCAACGATATTTGTAGCCAATACTGCTTTTGCTTCCTCAATTTACATCATGGTGCAATATTCTATGAGTTTGTGTGAGTTTATATTGTTACCACAGAAGCAGATAGGCCTTTTACACAGATCACAACTGGCAGTGTATTTGTTAACTGCAGTAAAATAACTCCACGCGGCTCTAGCGCGTCTTGTAGCTGCCCTGTTCTGCCGCTGAGTCACGTGACGATTTGGCGACACACAGAGGAGGTGACAACTGCACACACACCTGTTTAAATGACCTGCCCAGCCCTATGTCTCACTCAGTGAATGGTCTGCAAGTGAACTGCAGCGCATCGGCGAACGCAGCAGCCATGTATGGGCCGATGCCGATAAACATAAAAACAGCAAATATCGGCCCGAAATATCAGTCAATCACTTGTCACGATACTAACATTTTGAGTTTGGTAAATACCTGGCTTGACTATCACAATACTGATACTTCAACCTTAACATTAGCCTAAAACATAATCAAGGAGAAATATTTTCTCTTTGTCCTGCTCCTGCCAGGCTTTTGAACCCTGACTGTATAAGTCTAGCCTGGTATACCTGATTGTTTTCATTTTTTAAAAAGGGTCTGGTCCCTTTCTCATAGTGAATTAGCAATTTTGCGGACGGACAGATAACAAGCCGTTTGTTTGCAGCAGGGAGTTGTTTGATAGCTATGTCATACACAACTCGGCTTGCACGGCTAGTCCAAAATATTCAACATGGCGGACGCTGCTACCAAGAGACCATTTCTTTCTGCTCTCGTCTCGGTTTTGAATAACCAGCAAAGTATAACAACGATGACACCGCTATGGTGTCCGCTCTACTGCTGGCCATGTTAACTAGCGGCACTAGGGACAGACCAAGCCTCTCCCATGGAACCTCTCAAATGGTCCTCGTGTAAGGGCGCCGCCGTGTTAATACTGCCTTGAGCTCGTATTTTACATTTTAGAAATACTACTTCTACTCATCTGCATTTCTACAATGTTTTGTATAAAATGCTAATTTTGCATACATTTTTGAATAGTCTGTTTTTTATTTATATTTATATTAGTCATTTAGATTACTACTTTTTCCTCCACTCAAATTATTTTAGTATAAATTAACTACTTTTACATGTGACTTGTGCTACTCTACCCTCCCAGGTGTCATTTGCAGTAATTCTCTTTCTTGTTGGCATTAGGAGCACCAGAAGAGTGTAAAGAAGAGGGTCAAGCTGCAGATGAGGTGACCATAAAGGTAGTAGGTGAGAAGGAATGTCCTCAAAATGGAGAGACAAAGCCTGAGGAGGAGTATGTGAGTGAAGGATCAGCGGACAGCCCAAGTGAAGGACAGCGGTAAGGGGACCATTCATGTTTAACTTCCGTGTGACATACAGTAGTCTATCAAGTGAAATTGGTTAAAATTGTAAGTCTTTTGGATGCAAAATGCAATTTTATTGAGGGTGTATTCTTAACCCATCCACTTTCACGGTTAACAGTGTTAGCCGTGGATAAAACATCTTTACACCTCAAATTACAAACATTACAAATTACTTGATACAGTTCTATTACATCCTAACTCAAAACACCACCTAGTAGAAAGACAAATAAGTCGATTGACTTTAGTTCTTTAGAAATATGGCATGTCAATGTTTTTTTTTTTGGGGGGGGGGAAGCATTGAGTTTTGTGTCATGTCGTGTTTCTTCCTTGACGAAGGTGCTGTCCTCCTTTTTTCAGCCTTGAATTAGATTTCTCCCAGAATCCCCAAATGCTGACTGGTTCCTGGACTGAATTCTCTACTTTCCCAGAAAATTACCTAAAAGGCTGCAAATGGTATTCCATGTGGTTTGTAATTGTAACTGCAACTGCAGTGATGTTTTGAAAAGGGTCTCCATGAACTGTATTGGTGACACATTACCTACAGCCGATAATGTGTTTTATAACGAAAGAACTATGGTGTGTGTGTGTGTGTGTGTGTGTGTGTGTGTGTGTGTGTGTGTGTGTGTGTGTGTGTGTGTGTGTGTGTGTGTGTGTGTGTGTGTGTGTGTGTGTGTGTGTGTGTGTGTGTGTGTGTGTGTGTGTGTGTGTGTGTGTGTTACACACATACAAATTGTAAAACACGCACACAAATTGATAGATCACAGAACTTTAGTATGAGTTCACAAATACTTTGCTGCTACAATATTGGCCCCATATGAAAGCCCCTTTACTAAATGGTGAACAGTTCTTTTTAAAATTTTCCACCACAAAGTAAATTATCTCAATTAAATTTAGTACAGCCTAATATAAATAGTTTAAATCTGAATATTCTACAATGTTTTGACTCTGGTCAGGGCTCCAGATGGTTCCTGCATCTTGACCAACAGTGCTGACAACGTCCTGCGTGTATACAACGTTCCTCCAGAGGTTTACAGCTACAACTGGGACCTCCTTCCAGAAATGGTGGGCAAATTGTGTGTTTGTTTTGTTTATTTGAAAAAAAAAAACACCTCAGCAGGCAGTCTTATCCATCAAGCTCGGGTCCTCTACCAGAGGCCTGGGAGCTTGAGGGTTCTGCGCAGTATCTTTGCTGTTCCTAGTACTGCACTTTTCTGGACCGAGATGTCTGGTGTTCTTCCAGGGATCTGCTGTAGCCACTCTTCCAGTTTGGGGGTTACTGCCCGAGTGCTCTGATGACCACGAGTAGCACTGTTGCCCTCTCTTTCCAGGCCTTCTCAAGTTCTTCTTTGAGGCCTTGGTATTTCTCTAGTTTCTCATGTTCCTTTTTCCTGATGTTGCTATCACTTGGTATTGTCAACCACATCGGCTTTCCTCTGCTGTTTGTCCACCACCACAATGTCTGGTTGATTTGCCATTACTATTTTATCGGTCTGGAAGTTCCACAGGATCTTGGCTTGGTTGTTCTCTAACGAGATGTTTGCCACTTTGACCTCGGGGCTAACAAGCCATTCCCTGCACAGATGTTCCTGTACACTATACCAGCCACTTGATTATGGCGTTCCATGTATGCTTTTCCTGTCAGCATCTTACACCCTGCAGTTATGTGCAGGATTGTCTCAGTGGCCTCCTTGCTCAGCCTACACCTGGGGTCTTGTCTGGTGTGGTAGAGCTGGGCTTCTGGTGCTCAAGGCCTGCTCCTGTGCAGCCATGATTAGTGCCGTTATCTGGTGGTGGGGCATTGGGTCCCTACATTGGGGTATCCAATGTAGGGGCCTTTCCTCCCATGATGGTACCTCCAGCACCTCTTTCTTTTTCTCCCTCTGATTGAGACATTCACTAAATACTTCATCCATCAGGACCATTTTCCTGATGTTTTCAGGGATCTTGGAGGTTTCTTCCTGGATGGTAGTTCGGACACTCACTATTTCTCTGCCTCCTTCATTAATCTTACCATACGAGAGGTTGGAGGCTAAAATCAAGGCAGCACAGAGAGAAGTGAGCCTGTCACTGTCAGAGCTCCAGAAAGGTGCAATGAAAAACCAAGTGCGCAAGAGGTACAGCCAGAAGCCCATACCTGAAGCATTAGAAACAACCACACAAAAGCTGCAAGCCTTGCCCGGCCGCCTAAAGAGGTACACAAGAGAACTTGAAGCCAGGCGACTAATCCGGCTGTTCTCTACTCAACCAGCTAGAGTGTACTCTTAATGGCAGGGTAACGACACAAGAGCAGACCCACCAAGAGACCGAACAATACTGGAAAGGTAAATGGGAGATGGAGGCACACAACAATAATGCACAGTGGCAGGTGGCAGACATCCAAGAAAGAGTCCAGAAGGATTACTTGAAGGGAACAGTCCCATCCAACTATAGGCCAATAACATGGAAGCTCATGTCAGGCATAATAGCTAAGATAAGTGGGCATATGGATCAATTCAATGAACACAGCACAAAAGGGCATTGGTAGAAATACTAGAGGAGCAAAATGCCAGCTGCTGGTTAATAGAGCAGTTGCTCACAACTGCAAAACCAGACAGACCAATCTGTGCACCGCCTACGACTTAATGTCACACACATTGATCACTGAATGCTTGGAGATGTACAACATCAACATGACTCTAAGAGCATTCATTGCAAACTCGATGAGGCTGTGGAAAACCACCCTTGAGGCCAATTGCAAGCCAAAGTGTCCATCAAATGGGGCATATACCAAGGAGATGCTTTGTCCCCACTGCTGTTCTGCATTGGTCTGAACCCCATCAGCCAAATAATCGACAAGACTGGCTATTTATATCCAACAAAGCTTGATATGGACCGCTGTCTACTTTTAATGTTGTGTTTGAGCAAACAGGACATTTTTCACAGTGCCACTGGCAGACACTGTGGAAAGGGGGGATTTGGACAATGGCTCTTGGTAAGTGGCTGCTGCATCAAATTCATCAAAATAAACAGATTGCTGTTTTATAGACTGTATCAATAACACACAAAATCATCTGAAAGCTCACGCTGCACATGGCTTTAAAAGTAGATAAAATACTAAACTATTGTTACAGAGGAGTGTAACATGAAATATTTTCAAAGTGCCAATGCTTTAGTTCTAAATAATAGTTTTGCTGCTAAGCTTGGTGCTGACTTTAAACTTGTGTATATTTACTCCACCTCCTGACCTGGCTGGGATTTGAGCTTGCGTACACCCACGTTTATATTGATAAATGCCAAAGATTGCATGGAAATGGTCGTATAGACAAAATTAACCTCCTTTTGATAAGTGAGGGCAGCAGAGACACACAGAAGGCAGTACATGAACATTATTACATATCTCTGACAAGGATGGGCCTCAACAGGTGAACACTCAAGTTTAAGACGGCTGTGACTGTGTTATGAAATAATAACTGATGGCTCAGAGATAGTTTAGACTTGGAATGACAGCAGCCTCTGTTTTAAGTTGAGCCTTTTCGCTAACACAGATTACTGCTCACATTCTCTCTGTTCTCAACTGGTAACAAGGCCTCAAAGAAGAACTTGATATGGCCTGGAAAGTGAAGGCAACAGTGGTACCCATGGTCATCGGAGCACTTGGGGGCAATAACTCCCAAACTGGATTCGTTCCTGGATAATGCTGTAACAGAAAAAATACTTTTCTTTTTCTTTTTTTTTATTTACAAGGAAAAAGAAAAACAAACAGAACAGTGAGAATTTCTCATTATTCGAGTTACCTCTCAGATCAGAGCAGTAGTGTCAGCTGGTGGTGTTAGCTGTTGATTTGTTAGCGGTGTGTCGGTCTGGCAAGTTCTGGTGCTAACAGACATCTTTTGAGTGTTCATTTTTGTCTGTTTAGACATCCTTGGTTCTCCAGAAGCTGTCTTTAACAGCGTAGATGGCTCCAAAATAACAAGGTTATCAACAAATTTATAAAAAGCATAGATTACGTTGTTTTACATTTGTATGGCTTTATTTTTATCGCTACTCTACGATAGATGCCTCCTGTGAAGCCAACAGTTTTCTAAACAGTCTTATAGTGATTTAAATGTCTTAATTTGAAATTTCCAGTGTTTGTATTCTATATCAATAGAAACATGTCGACCCTACTCCATTTTGATTATTGTATTTCTCTAGTTCACCTGTAAAACAAGCCTTTGACACATTCAACAAAGTAAAACCCTGTTACGGCCCAAAAGAGTCGAACATATTTAAAAGAGGACACAGGAGACAAAACAGTTAATTTCAAAAATTGTTTTTATTCATTTATTTTTAGACTGTTAAGCTTTTGTTTTATCTTGATGTTTTATTCTTTAGAGTTATTAAAAAAAACTCCAAAACCCTCCCGTGCCAAAAAAAGACTGAAAAGTATCAAAGAAAAGGTGGACCTGGTGAGCCGGCCAAACAGAACATAAAGGAAGAAGCGACCCGGGCCAACCCTGTACAGGGCCAACTCCTCTACCACCCTACACAACACAAACCCCCATTACTAACCTGAACAAAATAAAGAACGAGAAATCAGACAGCCGGTCCCATCAGGCCAAACAAAAACAAAGCTAGGCTAACTACAGAGGCATGGAGCAAGCCGGCGGCGCTCACCAGCGTTGTCACCAGAACAGCTGATGTGGAAGCGATAGAGAGCGAGCGAGCCTACTCAGGTGACTTATATACTCTAATGAGCCTAAAAAACATCTAAACATCTAAAATATCTTAACTATGAAAACCACCTAATACAAAAGATACAAAGAAGATAAACAATTAACAAAATTACTACATAATATAAAGAAGAAGAAGAAGAAAGGTGCACCGGCACCTAACGAACCCGTCTACAGGAAGGCGACAATAATCACAGCAAGAGGAAAGGTCTGATAGTCCGCTTTTAAAAACTGTAGAGTAAAACCAAAAGTAACAGAACCAAATGAGTATTGCTAAATTATTTCGGAGTTCTTAGTGAGCATAAAACCATTACATTATTTAAATAAAAACACTGGAGTGACTAAACAACTGAAGTTCTTTTAGATTGGCCCTGTGCTTTAAGATTTGGAACTCTTAGGTGCTGAGCTAATGCCATCATTATATCATTGTCGAGTAGATTGGGATTACTGATCGAGAATAATTGTAATGTAATCCATTTATTCTCTTTAGACAGACTTGCAGACTTGTAAAAGGAACAGTTTAGCTGCAGTTGTTCCACTTCTCACCAGGCTTTATATCAGTTGACCTGAGTCTTTCTTATACTGTCTGCTTCGGTTCTTTCACGTCTCACTGTGTGCTTTCATCTCAGACTGCTGGTATCCCAAGATGAACTCTCTGGACGCAGACACATGCTTGTGAGTCACACATTGATCTCTTAGATCCTCACTTTTCAAGAGGCATTTTAACGTTTTAGTTCAGACCTTTTGAAGTAGGACTTTATGTGGTGGTCAAATATTAAATTAGAGTGCATTTTAAACACCAAGCAGTCAGGGTGATATGGCTAAAATCAATATGAGGTTAAAGGGAGTCGAGGTAAAGAAGGTGCTGGATTTAAAGTATTTCAACAGTGGAAAGGAGGGGAAGTGGCTTGTGCAGCATGTTGGAATGGGTGGAGAAAAATGTCAGGTACCAGCAAGAATAAAAGGGAAGGTGTACAAGACAATAGTGAGGATAAACTGGAAGTAGCAGAATGGAAGACGTTGATGTTCTCTTTGGGAGTGACGAGGATGGATGGAATAATGAAGATGAATCAGAGTTCACGTGGAGAGGTCATAGTGAAGTTGAGGAAGGAGAAAGAGTAACCTAGTTTATTTATCTATTTTATTAGAGGTTTTCTAAAGTTCCTCCTTCCTCTGCGTTGGCTCGTTTATGGAAAATCCCACAAGGCTTAGGAGGCTTTAAGTCCATGTTTATTTACAGTTTTTATAAAAAAACATTAATCTTAATTATTTTCAAAATTAACCCTTGATTAAAGAAACAAGACATGTACTGTATTATGGTGTCTTTTACGTACATGCCACCCCTCCACTTTTGGACCACTGGATAGTGGCGTGCATTAGCCAAGAGTAGGCAATTGCCTAGGACCCCAACAAGCACCAGACCAAAACTGACGGGAAAACCATCTGCATGTGAGCAGTGCTGACAGTGAGGAGACTGTAGCCCCGAGTGTCTCCAGACTCAGATAAAGCCCCAGTCTTTGTAAATCCCGTGCTCTCTTTCAGCGCCATTCTGTCCCGGACTAGTGACTACACCAAAATAAATGCACTTATTTTCTGTAATTAATGTATTTTTAATTGTTAATTTTTCAGTTGAAATTGTTGTACATATTTTAGGTGCAGGCTGGCACGTTTAGTCAATTTGAAGGAAAACTACAATTATATTTTGTATCTCAAATTTTAAATCATTGCATTAATTTTCAAATTGTACAAGGTAAAATTTTGTGCAGCCTTAATCCCAAATGATTCTAGAACCACAGCTGACAACCCACTTGAGAGCTATGTGCCTTTCTGCCAAACCCCTCCAAAGAGCTGTCTGTCATGAGGATGAGGATGCCAGTTGGGGCTGACAGTAGATATTGTTGATCTTTCTCCCATCAGTGCCCTGTATCGAAGAGGCTCCCACTGTGTGATGCCAGGTGGTGGCACACACTGAGATGAAAGGTTACGCTGGTAATGACTAAAGTCAACCTGTTTTAACATCCCCTTCTCTCTTCACATCTACAGCACACGTTGTTGGATGCCCCTCCTGTTGAGAGGGAATAAGGGCCCCTGTTGCCACTCGTCAAAGTTGCAGCCAGTCCTAGGCACGGCTCCAAGCTAGCAGCAGTCTAGCAATATAATTGGGCAATTCCCTGCTCTGGGATAAAGCAGCGGCTTGGAGAAGCCATAACAGAACACAGCAGCAGTGACTGACTTCCTTTGTCTGATCCAGCCGCAGTGATGTTTGGGCATTAGTTTAGCAGCCAGTAATTAGAGTTTAAAAGGCATGACTTTGGCCCTAATTTGAATCAATAAACATGTGCTGTGGTTTTACCTCTGTAATGACAAGAAACGCGTATTGGTGAATACATTACATTTTAAGCGGCTATGGCAAAGGCCTGTGTGCCAAATCCAGTCTTTTTCAGGTTACATAGGCATTAGCATCCGATAGGACCCCATAAAGAGACTCTACTGGTTAAATAAAGGCCAAATAAGTATAAAATACATTTCGGCCTTTTGTGGCTAAATATTATCTGGGTAAAACGTATCTAGTATTTTATTCTCTATGTATGTGCTGTAGGGTGAAGTTTTGATAGGTGCACTCATACGTGGCAACCATTTTGAAAAAATTTTTACTATACTTTTGCAGCATATAGGGCTGGATTGGGAGACAACTGCAGTCTTTTTTATTTTATAGCCTATAATATATATATATATATATATATATATATATATATATATATATATATATATATATATATATATATATATATATATATATATATATATATATATATATATATATATATTTTTTATTTTTATTTAGGCTCAACTTCTGGGTCACATTTAGTTAAATAAGATTGCTATGTCCACATGCAACAGGCAGAGGTTGTGCGGTTTTGTCCCTAAACGTGACTTGAGGAGTCCTTTGTCCGGGTCATCAGTTCTCAAGTCCGAGTCGAGTCATGAGTCCTTGTTTCTGAGAATAAACGAGTCCAAGTTCGAGTCCGAGCCATAAAAAGGCAAGTCCAAGTCTAGTCATTGAGGCTTCCCATCGAGTCAGGAGTCACAAGTCACAAAAATGAGCTGATGACTCGACTTGAGTCCGAGTACTCCATCTCTGCTAGGAGAGGGACGTAATCAATGACTTCAATGAATTGCCATTTAAAGTCAGGTCTCTGTTTTAGAAACAGTGGCAAGAAAAAGTATTTCAACTTTTCATGATTTTCTAAAACAAATGTCTTAAAATGTGATCTGATCTTCATCTAAGTCAAGGGTATTGACGAACATAAAATGTTCTTATATTTAATTCTCTTTATTGAGAACAACCAAAAAATGTCAAAGTGCTTGTGAAAAAAGTATGTGAACCCTTGAGTTAATGACCTCAATAAAGCTAATTGGAGTCAGGTTTGCTGCATCAGGGCCAGGCCAGCTTCAATCATTAAGAGGAATATGAATTCCCAAGTATATCAGACAATTCTTCATGATAATGTGAGGATGTTTGTACGTCAGTTGACACTGTGTAGAAATGCAACAGGACAACGACCCAAAACACCAGAGCAAGTCCACAACAGAAAAACAAAATCCGCCTTTTGGTACGGCCAAGTCAGAGCCCAGACCTCAACCCAAAAGAGATTATATGGATTGACTTGAAGAGGGCCATACACATCGTTCAAAGAATATGACAGAGCTAAAGCCATTCTGCAGGAAGAATGGGCTTAAATTCTTCAACAATGTGCAGGTCTGATCCACAGCTACAGAAAGTGCCTGGTTGAGGTTATTGCTGCCAGGGGGGGGTCAACCAGGTATTATTCTAAAGTGTTCACTTTTTCCACTGCCATTTTTTATGTTGAACGAGTGTGTTCATGAAAGATCAGAGTAAAGTGTAACTATTTTTAGACACATGTTTGTTAATACCACTTGACTTAGATGAAGATCAGATCACATTTTAGGACAAATTTATTCAGAAAACCATGAAATTCCAAAAGGTTCACGTACTTTTTCTTGCCACTGTAAGTCTGTTTTTCACAAAAATGAGGGCTAATATATTTAGTTTTTACTTATCTTAACTTATCTGTTTTAACTATCCCCTTCTCTCCTACATTACCAATCAGACCTCTAGCTTCACGCTTTTTGATAATGGAGAACCAACCTTCAAACTGGCCCCAGTGGAAATAAAGCTATATAGTCCATGTCAAAGCACCCTAACCCTACAGGAAGCCATTCTGTGTGAAACTTGCAACTCCCAAAATTGTTTAAAATATGATCAACAAATTTCTTCATCCTTCAAATGTCCCAATCATGTTCATGATTAGTGCATGAATGGAAATGGGAGCACAAACACACATCATGGCTGGATTATTCCCATGTTTGGTAATCAGTACAATCTAATAATGTGTATGATACTATGTTTCCCAACCAAAGTATAAAGCCTGATGTTCCTTTACTCCAGGTTGGCGCAGACTCAACAATACAAGGCTCCAAGTCTTCAAGAGCCTTTTTACTATTTACTATACTATTTGTTTTGTAATGTTTTATTTGTCTCTGCAGTTATAATACTCACTGTAATTCATGTTCCTCTTGTCCAGTCTGGCCAGCAGTAGCCGTGACAACCCAATCCATGTCTGGGATGCGTTTTACGGCGAGGTGCGTGCCAGTTTCCGACCCTACAACCACCTGGATGAGCTGACCGCCGCCCACTCCCTGTGCTTCTCCCCCGACGGCTCCCAGCTCTACTGCGGCTTCGACAAAATAGTTCGAGTCTTCTACACTGATCGGCCGGGAAGGGACTGCGAGGAGAGGCCTACCTTAGGTCAGCTCTCTTACACTTCGTCAGTTAATTTACAAAATCCCCTTTTTGAAATTAAATATTCAATAAACTTACATGGTAACCACACAAATACACCAATCACAAGGCAATTTTAAGAATATCAAGCATATGATTACCACAGGTCGAGGAATATATCAGGAAATGTTTTTTTTAACCTATAAAAGTATTATAATCAAGCTTTTCATTAAAAATAATTCTGACTCAATAAAGATGGCCTTTATTGCATACCCACATCCCCCTAGAACAGTGATTCTCAATTGGTGGTAGGTGAAGGAACCTCCGGAGTTGCGTAAGATTGAAGAAAGCTAATAATTGTTAAAAAAAATAAAATTGCATCCATGCTAAAATGTCTTAAAAATAACATATATATTGATACATGACTTACCATTTACCGCTGAAAGACTTCCCTTCCAAAGGGCTGAGAGCTACTGCAACAGACCAGGTATCAGTTCTAAACTGTGTCCTCATTTTGTAAAGAAATCGAAAGTCATGCCCAGCATTGTTTTGTATCTCTTGTTCTCCAACAAGAATAGAATATAATTTTAGGGTTTCAAAAGTTTGACAACCATTGTTCAAGAACTGTCTTTCACCATTTTCCTCCAAAGAGGAAATCCTGTCAAGTATGCCATCATTGCATCGGTTGTTAACCAAGCCACTAATTTAGCTCCTATATTTGAAACTAATGTATACTAAAGTCAGCCAGCGACAACTAACCTACTGAGCTAACACATCCATGTGGCTCCTGTAGACTCTAGAGCTCTAGACTTGCTCCATGTTAACCTAGGACACAGACCTCTGAGCATAAAAGGAGACAAATATGAACTGTAGAAAACAAACTAGAATACTGCTGTTGTAAGGCTGCATTATATGAATTATTAAATCTATCTTTGGTAACCTCTATATTAGTGATGCACCGATACCACTTTTTTGGAAAACGAGTACGAGTACTTGCATTTCAGTACTCGCCGATACCGATACCGAGTACTTAATAAAAAAAATATGATTTAAATTTACAGGTAACAGCTTTAGTCATATAATTTAACAAAAAAACAAGGCACGGGGCAAACACTGCTTGTCCAAATATCCGTGGTGAAACTAAACGAAGAGGAGGCTTGCAGTAGGCTGTGGATGTGTTTTTCACGGAGTCGTAGTTTAGGCAGCTCCGTGTCAGTCATGTAGCGGCGGCTTGGGAGATCATAACATGGAGGAGACGCATGAATCCCACATTTTCTACCTCCGAAAGTGGCTGGTCACTCAATGCAATGTACTCGATGATTGCCTGTGTTATTTTCACAGCACGTGGATTGTCTCTAGACATTTTCTCTCGTCTTGCAAGAGTTTGCTGCAGTGTGGGTTGTGTTGGTTTAGAAGCGTGGGTAAAAACTCTTTATACTCGTTGTCGTGTTGGGATTTTAGGTGCTTGATTAAATTACTTGCGTTAAATGCGCTACCTTTTGAGCCTCCTCTGGACAATTTAGCACAATTTGCAGTCCGCTTTGTTTTGTTTTGTCTTCATTCACTTTGAAATAGATCCACACGGCTGCCATGTCTCGTCTTGCCTTCGTTCTCCCGCCTGAGCTGCAGCCGGGGCCTGGGGCGGGCACTCGGCGCCTGTGATTAACCCTTACACGCCGCTCAAACATAGACATTTCTCAGACCGTGGTATCGGCCCCAGGTATCGGGGGACTTTTAACGAGTACGAGTAGTTTCAAAAATGTGGTATCGAGGTCGATACCAGATACTGGTATCGGTGCATCCCTACTCTATATGGTTAGTCTCCAAAAACATGTACATGCAGCTTGTGCCAAACGTATTTTCTGTTTGATCTGTTGTAAGAATGACTAGAAAAAAACAGTTAACAGATAATCCAAATGTTATGTGTTTCCAAGTAAAATCTGTTCCTCCTTGAATTGTGTAATCACAAGTGGAAGAGCTGCCAGCATCTTAAAAGTGAATGGGGTTGTGTTTTTGAGAAATAAAATGGCTGCCAAATGGGACTCTTGTCTTTTGTGCAGTGAAGAAACAGGGCCAAAGTGGCATCATCTCGTGCTTCAGCTTCAGCCCCTGCCAATCTGTTTACGCCTGTGGCTCATACTCTCGCTGCGCTGGCCTCTACTCCTGCCAAGATGGCACCCCGCTAGCCCTGCTGCCTACCCGCCACCACGGAGGGCTCACCCATCTGCTCTTCTCCCCTGACGGCAACTACCTGTACACCGGGGGGCGCAAGGTGAAGACCCCACACACACTTATACAGCACTAATGTCTTATAAAAGCTGACAGACTGGCTCAACAGAAGGCTGGATGCTATATTCAACAACTTGGGCCATTCTCTACATTGAGGTTCAGTGATACATAAATATTCTGGTTCACAGCCAATAAATTTGAAAACTGATTAATTACATTATATAGATTACATTTTAGTTTGCTACTACAAAAATGTGTTAACTTGTAAGGTTAGTATATGTTACCGTCTGATTTTAAGTGGGGTTTTAAAATTAAAATATGTCTGTTTATTATATATTGCCACGTTTATGGCTAAGGATGGGCACAGCTCATAGCAGTTCCATAGTTGGACAGAGACACAGAGAAAAGATGAGAAAAACATAAAGAGCAGTGTGACAATAAAGACACATTTTGGGTCATTGTGTTGTTGGCAAAACTTGTTTGGTGGTAGTTTCTGGTCCATTACATAAAATTAAAGTGGGAGTGTTTTTGATGATACTCAGCAATGAATCAATGATTACAGAGGAAATTAGCTGAGTTTCTTACATTTAATGCTACAAAACAAGTCAAGTTTAAAGTTGGCTTCTTTTCCCTTTAAAATGTTCAATTCCGGCCACATGAAGGCAGCGCCATTAGTGAGGGGAGTGTTGTGGACTCTTGTGCATGTACTGTACCTTACTAGCTTTATTTATAAAGCACTTACAAAGCTATGCTGTCTGCAAGCAATAAAAGACAAAGTAAAACACACCATGAAGGGTAAAGACATTAACAACAAACAAATCAAACCTGTGTCTTTGCAGTACTTGAATCTCTTAACTGAATTCATCTTTCTTTTGTGGACTGTGGTCTATTTATTTTGTATAGGATCCAGACATACTTTGTTGGGACCTAAGGGAGCCAGGTAAAGTGGTGTTCTCGCTCAAGAGGAACGTGGCCACTAACCAGCGCATCTACTTTGATTTAGACGTGTAAGTTTACTGCTGTTGTCGGTCTTGCCTGGCCACACTGCTTCCAACTATCATCTTGGGAAATTTCTGTTTCCAGGTCCGGCAGGTACTTGCTGAGCGGGGACACGGAGGGGGTGGTGTCCGTGTGGGACACCCAGACCGCCCCTCCTGACAGTAATGAGGAGCTACTGCAGCCTCAGCTCAGGTTCCAGGCCCACTGGGACTGCACCAACGGCACCAGGTATTACACGTACAGACATCAGGAGAATGACAGGTGCTGTGACAGTGTGAGGTTACCTGATGTCAAGACATGTTAAAATAAAAAAATACAAAATAAAACATTTTAGCAAGTTGGAAAATGACATTTAGAAATATGTTTTATAAATGAACGCCTCTCATTAAACTTAATTTAAATAAACAACTTTTTGAATAATATTAGAATTATCCATTAATTAATCTTCTTCCGCTAATCCGGGGCCGGGTCGCGGGGGCTGCAGTCTTAGCAGAGACGCCCAGACTCACCCTAAACACTTCCTCCAGCTCTTCTGGGGGATACCGAGGCACTCCCAGGCCAGCCAAGAGACATATTCCCTCCAGTGTGTCCTAGGTCTTCCCCGGGGTCTCCTTCTGGGGTGTGACACGCCCAGTAACACTTTCCCAGGAAGGCGTCCAGGGCATCCGGAATAGATGCCCGAGCCACCTCAGCTGGCTCCTCTCGATGTGAAGGAGCAGCAGCTCTACTTTGAGCTCCTCTCGAGTGACAGAGCTCCTCACCTTATCTCTAAGGGAGCGCCCGCCACCCTGCGGAGAAAGCTCATTATGCCGCCTGTATCTGGGATCTTGTTCTTTCAGTCATGACCCAAAGCTCATGACCATAGGTGAGAGTAGGAACTTAGATCGACTGGTAAATTGGGAGCTTTGTCTTGCAGCTCAGCTCCTTAGTTACCAGAACAGACCGGTACATCGACCACATCACTGCAGAAGCTGCACTGTGAGCAAGACATCGAGATACTTAAACTCCTGCACTTGAGACAGGAACTCTGCTCCAACCTGAAGGGGACAAGCCACCCTTTTCCGACTGAGAACCATGGCCTCAGACTTGGAGGTGCTGATTCTGACAAGTCTAATATATAATTGTTAATTGGTTACTTCATAGTCAGTTTGTTTGTTTGTATAACTTGTTGTTGGTGAGACTGGGTAGATGGCCGTTTGCAAAACAAAGAAGCTAATATTGCTTAACAACTTTGAGTAGCAGTCATCAAGGAACACTGGACATCCTGGAGTATAGTTTTCATGTTCTCTGTATGAAACAAAAACAGCTGCATACATGATCACCAACAGCTAATAACACAAAAGACAAAAGGGATGTAACAATTCACTCAATTCACAATTTGATCACAATTCGATATCGTCACAATTGTCTTTTATGAAATGATTTGAGACCAATTAGAAGTTATAAAGTTCCCTTTTATTATTTCACAAATCAGGGCTCCTGACTAACTTTTTTAATCACTGTCCCAGTATCGTCCCGAAACACAGTCCCTAAGTAAATGTCAACTGTCCGCATATTTATTTAAAATATATATTTAAAAATAAAATATTTCATTAACTTTAGCTGAGACGTAAAACCTCTTTTAGTTCAAGACAAGATCAAGAGTTCCATTGTAATTTTGTTGTATTTTAATACAAGGACAATAAACTAAACTAACTAATAATAGCAAGAATTTATTAACAGTAATGATTAATGTGAGAACCAGAAGTACTTCATAAAAGGACCAGATATGGTCTGGGGACCTTAAATTGGAGACCCCTGGTCTTTACTCTCAGTGGCTGCAGCAGAGACTCACAGAAGGCTGCACATGATCCAGAACATTGTCACATCTCTCTGACAAGGGCCTCAAACAGAACACTTAGTTTAAGACGGGTCTGACTGTTATGAAATAACTTATGGCTCTGAGATGCTCTTAGACTCAGGACGACAGCAGCCTCTGTTTACAGTTTAGCCTCTTTGCTAACACAGATTACTGCTCACATTCTCTCTGTTCTCCACCGGTGATGGGACATTTAATTGACTTTTTGTCCGTTTTGGAGAGAGTAAAGCTCAGCCTCAGACACAGACATGTTTTCGTTGTGTGCTCGTTAAGTTCCTCTCGTGTGAAGCTGACTCGGCCTGGGACCGGTCTGTACAGCAGCAGCGGAGGGACACACACATTGAGCGAATGAATGCCTTTGCACTAAAGTAGATTTATTTATGCATTCACACCTCATTTGAACGAGGATGATGATTATCATTATGAGACAGCTCATTATCAACATCTGTACTTGCCATCGCCATGCTAGAAACAGTTTGCAACAAGTTGTTGAAAGCGAGTTTGCAGTAAACAGAGTGGCCCCTGTTGTTCAAAACATTGTGATTCAATTAACATCTCAACCAACTGGAAAAGTCACATTTGTGAATCGATTTTCAACCAGCTCATGGTTAGTTGTTACATTCTTACAAAGGACATACACAGATTTTATAAATGCTAAAAACAATACTGAAAAAGTAAACTCATACAACCAAACATTTAGCTCTATAAAATTGTATAAAAATGTAATGCAGATCCCTGTGCTCTGCAAATGAACAACGTCTGGTGGTACCGTCCCAAAAAGGTAAAAAATCACTCTCACGTACCTTCTCTGGCTCTGTTCCACATTGGTGGAATGATCTTCCTGCTGCTACAAGATCAGCAGATTCTGTAGCCATCTTTAAAAAACGCCTGAAAACACATCTCTTCCATCAACACCTGACTGACAAACACTGAATACTACTTCCTCTCTATCAATTCCTTTCTTTAAAAAAAAAAAAAAAAAAGATACTCTTATCCTTAGCTTTGTATACTGCTCTGGGTTTAAACTGACTAGTTTTTTGTGCACTTGTGCATGCTTTTTGTACCTTGTGTTGTTAAAATTGCTTCCAATGTTTTCCTCACTTGTAAGTCGCTTTGGATAAAAGCGTCTGCTAAATGTAAATGTAAAATAAATAAATATAAAAATGTATTTCTAAAGTATATAGGCTGCAAATATAGCAAAGGGCAAAGTTCTTCCATGATTGAAAGACTGGTTTAATTGTGATCATCATAAGGTAAGACTCCTCCTTGCTCTGTGTCTGCAGTATTCACCCCTTCATGCCTCTGTTGGTGACCTCCAGCGGCCAACGGCAGTTCCCGTGGCCCAGCGACAGTGAGGGGGACTCCTGTTCGGAAGGCGAGGGCGAAGGGGACGTCCTGTCACCTCAGGAGAGCCGCCACGACAACGCTCTGTCTCTGTGGTGGGCCGGACCTCTGGGACCTGCCGCCGAGGGAGACCAGCAGCAAGAGACTGCGGCTTGAACTTTTTTATCCAATCAGCTGAACTCCTCTGAGCAGGGCACACATACAGTCACTCTGTCGTAGTCATTTAATGATGCAGCAGCTAGATTCCTTGTGCCATTTGTATTAGTTAAGTCTAAAATGTTTGGCCTAAAAGAAGTGGGGGTGAATTAGGTGAAAGTGTAAGCCTTGTGTGTAGGTGTGTGCTGACTTGCTCCTGTGATCTGAGTCTGTTTGTGGCTGTAATGCTGCCTGGGCATTGTTGCTCTAGTCCCAGTAAGTGCCATCTGCGTTGCTTTGGTAAACTGACAGAATCTCCTGTTTTTATCTTTCTTTTGTTTGTTTTTTTAGGAGTTATCAAGCTGCATGCACAAAAAGTGTCTATTTTTGTAAAGCCATTTACTTCAAATGTTAACTGTGCGCTGTTGGGTGCAAGTATGGTGACAACCTTATTTTTTCTACAAATAGTGGCAATAAACTAAATTACTATTAATAATGTACAACAGTGATATGCTCAATGTTGCCAACTGTAGGCTGTGTGTTTCCTTGGCTTTTGTTCAAGTTCAGCCAACGCCTTGTACAACAGACACTGAGGAAGCTGTTGGTGATATTGGGCTGATGTTTTCTCTCCTGGTCTGTATTTTATACTTGTAGGCTGAAAACTGAGGCTCACAGAAGCAGTGTGGAGCGTTAGATTCTGTAGCATCGGGAAAAAAGTTTAAACAAAAAGCCGTCTTTTAATATCCTAATGTCCCTTTAGAAGTACGCAGGACCTTTTTAAACTTCATAGCTGTACAGTTAAAAAACAGACATCTAAAGCATTATTCATTTGTAAAATAAAATAAAATAAAAACAATGGAAAAGACATTGTTTCAAATACACTTCAGGTACACTGCTTCTCTGAGGCTGGCCTCTTCTCCACAATTTGTCTGCACAGATGGTTACTGCAATTAACCAAGTGAGAAATCCCCAAATATCACTAAAGAAACCTCAGGCCTGACTTCTTGGTTTTGCCAAATGATTGATCAGAAATGTTGTGTAAGCCTTGATAAACTCTGAATACATAGCTGTGTTTTTAACAGTTGGCTTTGCCATTCAATCTGCAGTGAATTAAAATCATATCTCTTTTACATATTCATGTTGTCCTTTCTGCTTCGATCAGTTCAGAGTTGCCAGCCCTGTAATAAATCCCTGATGCATACAAGATGTTACACTCGAGTCAACAGGCTCTCAAAAGCTGAGGGGACTGTTGGCTCTCCCAAATGAGAGGGAAACTATTCATCACTTTCCCCTTCCCCAGACACGGTATGAATGCACACACAGGCACCGTTTGATTGTCTGAAACCACAGGGGTTCAGCCGAGATGGAGAGCTGCGCTGTTATGTTGTGTGCGTTTCCTAGCAACTGTCTGTGCCTTGGAAGAGGAAAGGAGGTAGAAACACAAGAACAGAAAATTGGGGGCAGAGAAGTAATGCCAAACAAGTATGATGAATAATCCAATGATGGAGAGACTGCTACTTGTTTTTTGTGAATATGATATATATATATATATATATATATATATATATATATATATATATTACTAGGCCCAGTAGCCAGACCCCTCTCCAGGATGTTTTTTGCTTTTCCTTTTTTTTCACTATTATTTTTAGTTGGTTATTAACTTGGTACATTAGGAGTTCATAATCTTTTTTTTTTTTTCCAACCTGGCCCTGTTTGGTCTCAAGAGTGGAAAAAACACTCTTTTGGAACACCCTTCATTTGGTATTATGGAAGTCTGAATATTGAGGTTGTACAGTCACATTAAGTGTTACAGATTAAGTAAATTTGGGAGGACGTATCCTAACAAGATGGGGACCATAACTAAATAACATTGGGCTTAGTGTAATTCGGCTTAACACTCGACCAGGGGGTGGATGATGGGATCAGGCACATCCTCACACCATCCTTGATGGCTGGAACGCCTGATCTCGTTCCAGCCCTCCACATTGCAGTAGCCAAGATAGCCCTGGGTGAGGCCGAGAGCAGGCTCTGCCACTGGGCATAGTGGGCGATGGGTGTCATCAGAGGGCAGAGAGTTGCAGATATTCAGGTCAGATAGGCGGATACAATGACCCCGCTGAAGGACAGGGGCGGAGAACCCAGTACAAGAGGAGCCAGCGTGCTCACCGAGACTCTCCATAAGATAACCATAAAAAAACCTAAGTTTACAATCCCACAGGAGGATAATCTATGTAGCAAGATCACCCACTAAGCATGCATTCACTAATGACATA
Source organism: Perccottus glenii (assembly GCA_024416835.2). Classification (NCBI taxonomy): domain Eukaryota; kingdom Metazoa; phylum Chordata; class Actinopteri; order Gobiiformes; family Odontobutidae; genus Perccottus; species Perccottus glenii. The sequence goes on from CM044546.2 coordinate 26,840,453, forward strand.
TAAAATAACATATCATTGTGGGCACCTCTTGTGCTCTGTACTGTGTCTTTAAACTTCTACTTGGAGAGTCCTGTCCTCACAAACCACCAATGCGCAGTCTAAGAAGGCCAGGCGGTTGTCTATGGCAGCTTCACAGGTGAACTTGATGTTTTGTCAGAGGTTTGCGTCTCCCTAGGAGGAGATAGAAAAGAAAAATAAGTGCTATATACTACTGCAACAATAGGCGGGTGTAATAATAATTTGAGCAAGTCAGGAGGCCAGAGTCCTACGAGCTGGAGTATAGTGATGAGGTCAGATAGGTAAGAGGGCGTGTGTCCATAAAGGATTTTATATGTTAACAGGAGAACTTTGAAATCTGCTCTAACATGAATAGGAAGCCAATGTAATGAAGCCAGGACCGCCGTAATGTGATCAAACTTTCTGGTCTTTGTTAAAAGTCTGGCGGCTGTATTTTGGACCATTTGTAGTCTGTGAGTACTTTTCCTCATCAGTCCAGAGAATAATGCATTGCAGTAGTCCAGCCTGGATGTGACAAAGGCATGAATGAGAATTTCAGCATCAGCTAAAGAGAGGCAGGAGTGAATTTTTTGAGATATTCCTCAAGTGACACCAGTTTAGTGACCTCACTAATGTGCTGCTGCAGTGATAGTGTGGGATCAAAAATGACACCAAGGTTCCTCACAGTGTTGCCGTGCTCCAACACACAGTTGTTGATCGAGACAGGAAGATTGTTGAACTTGTGCCAATGACTGGCAGGACCAATTAACAAGAGCTCTGTTTTATCAATCCATGTTTTAATTGAAACAAGGCAGGCCTCTAGACACTTGATGTCAGTAGTGTTATTTGCTTTTATTGGTAGCTACAGCTGTGTATCATCGGCATAACAGTGGAAGTTTACTCCATAACTTCTAATGATTTGTCCCAATGGTGTAACATACAGAGAAAATAGTATGGGAGCAAGCACAGAGCTTTGTGGCACACCAAATTTCTTTTTATTATTATTATTATTAAAAGAGACAAAATTTTGGGTTAGATTAGATTAGTTTAGCAACTGTCCCAAAGAGAAACCTGGGGTTATGCCGGTTTTCTCTGATTAGAGATGAGAAATAGGCCGTCTTTACAGCGCTGTGGGCGTGCGTATAGGTGTTTACACACAAACAGATTTGTTTTGGACTTGCGCAAAAACTCCTGCAGGCCTGTTTCAAAGCCTGGATTTCTTGTTATACCATGGCGTAGGTTGTCTGGTTGGTCTGGGCTATGTCCTGAGGGGTGCCACTGAGTCGGTGATGGCCAAGAGGGTTGCATAGACCTCCTCTGGGTAGGCCTCTACTGAGTTTCCAATTGTAGTTAAATTATGAAGGACATCTGTCAGCCATGTTGCAAACTCTTCTATTGCAGCTGCGCTGACGTTTTGGAAAGACTGCATTTGTTGGAATTTGAGGAAAATGTATAACTTTAATAAATTCCACCAGTGAGTGATCTGAAATAGACGAAAAAGCTAATCAACAACAAAGGAAAAAAGCCTGTCACACAAATCTAGTCATAGTATTTTCATGGGTCCTTTACGTTGTTTTTGCGTAATTAATTATGCAAATGAACCTGACGCTGTGTGCGTCTGGTCCTTTATTATAATTGCACAGCTTTAGAAGAGACTTAGGCCAATGATGTGTTTTATTTTAAAGACAGAATATTTCCTTGTTTACACAAATCTGCTTTAAGGTCTCTCTTTAGGATATGTATAATATAATTTTTTCCATCAGTAACTAAAAAAATATAGGCTACATACTTGCAGTAGCACTCTAACATTGTATTTCATTGAGTTTAGTCTCTTAACATATGAACCCTATGGCCTCTTCAGTTTCAGACAAAGATGAAAGAGAGGGTGTGCGACAAGGTGAGCTTATGTAGGCAGTTAAATAGCTGGACTTTAAAGACCTCAGCAGTTTTGCAAATGCAAAGACCTGTCAGTGGGCATTTAGTACTTAAATGTTAAATGGTTTTGTTCGTAACATTTTAATTAATAGCTATTATTTTAGCAACTAATAATAAGGATCAGAATTAAAATTGAGTTTATGTTAATAATGTTAATGAAATGTTTTTGCACAATTAGGGCTGTGACAGTCGCCATGACAACCATGCCACCGCGGTGTTATGTCGCCATGGCGGTGGTCAGTTGCAACCGGTGGTGACCGGCAGTAACCCTCTAAAAAGACAAAATTAAAATACAAAGTTTTGTAGTATATAATTGTGATCATCATATCAATTGCAAAAACAGTGGGTATTAATAATCTAGTATTTTGCAATTCTGTTAAATTTGTATTATTGAGCATTTATCAGTATTATTAGCAGAACAAATTTTGAGATATTCTGTTTCTGATCTGATGCACTTATATCCAATTGAGAATTCAATTAATTTTGTATTTTAATATTAATTAAAATAATAAGATAATAAGAAAAAAATTACAGCAGACGGAGAAAACTCTGTCACAGACGCTTATTCTCTATGAATTCTTAAATATTAACACAGTGCACTGATAAAATAAACCATGCTTCAACATGTATTAAGGAGTTTTCTATAGAGTTGAATTGTGTCTCCAGTGAAGTTGTTGGGTCAGTCAATTCAACAAATGCTGAATTTCTTTTGTTCTTTGTATAAACACTATTTACCCTAAGAATTTGAAATGCTGAACAACCATTGTTCTATGTATGATAGCCTATTTTCTGATTAGAGATGAAAAACACTGTTGCAAGAGGTAGACTTTGAGAGGTGTTTACACAGCAAACAGATTTCTTTTGAAACAAGAAAAGGTTCCTGCAGGCCTGTTTCAAAGCCTGGAACTTTCTTGTTTACCATGGCGTACTTGTCTGAATTTTGGATCAGGGCTGGTGTCCTGATGGGGTGCCACTTCCCAAGTGGCCAGGACACTGCTACACTGACTCCTCTGGGATTGCTGTTTCTGTCTCCTGAAGAGCAAACAAAACATATCCTGGTTTTATCACACTGATATCCTTTTATACTAATACCAATTCACTTCACTTTGCATAATAAAACAGGTAGACTTTATTTATATTTAATAATTTGCTATTTAATGAATAGACAGAATCACTTTAAGACCCTCTCTTTAAGACGATCTGTCACTTTAAGACCTCACCTGAAGCCCTGAAGGTCCAGCTACTTCTTCCTCAACATTCTCTATGACATCTTCACAAGATGTCTGAGTTTCCTATATATGTACAGTAATTAAATAATGAACTAATGAATCAAATACACACGTATCAGTATGCATTCAACGCATCATGTTTATATTTCAGAGCAATTTAAATATGAAGGGGACATGGTTTTTAAAACTTTTAAAATGCATGATTTCCTTTAATCACGCTTTAATAATTCATAGTTCATAAAGACCTCACCTGAAGCCCTGAAGGTCCAGCTACTTCTTCCTCAACAAGCTCTATGACATCTTCACAAGATGTCTGAGTTTCCTATATGTTATTAAATTAACTAATAAATAAAATACACACGTATCATAGTATGCATTCAACACATCATGTTTATATTTCAGAGCCATTTTTAAATATGAAGAGGACATGGTTTTGTGGATTAATGTGTTGAAATTTATGTTAATCTATGTGTTAAGTTTGTCTGTATGACGGCAGTGGCTCAGTGGTAGAGCGGTCGTCCTTCAACCAGAAAGTAGGTGGTTCGATTCCCACTCTCCCCACAGTTCATACTGTTGTTGTGTCCTTGGGCAAGACACTTAACCCACCTTGCCTCCAGTGGCTGTAACACTGGTAATTACATTAGAACAATGTAAGTCGCTTTGGATAAAAGCGTCAGCTAAATGAATAATGTAAATGTAAATGTATGAGACTAGCAGTAAGCTAGATCAACATTAGAATAAAATACAGATCATATTCTAACATTTTATTATTGTTGAACTATATAACATTGATTAGTGACTGGTCAGTCACTACTGCTAGTTTATTTGTGTGGCTAGCTAGTTATTTTGCCTGCTTACACTCGGACTCTGCTTTATGAAAAAGCTTCTTATGTTTTTCTTCTTGGGTGGCATCTACAAAGTACAAAAAGGGGCAAAAAAACGTAATATTAAAATGTTTTTACTCTGGCCTTTGTATGTGGCAGAGAGACAGCCCTGGTAACTTACCGTCGGCGTCGTCAACATGCGCGCAAGACACACACCAGCCGCCGCTGCTAGTGCAAGCACATAAGTAGTCCCGGCCCGCGCGTGTAGCCTGTCAGATATCCCGCCGCCAATCAAATTACGGCGTTTCTTGTACTGTCGTCGTCCTGGCCGATAGAATCGATCCAAATAGCAGTGCAAAGATCCAAATAGCAGTTCAAAAGAGCTTGCTAAATATTGGTGGGGACAAATTTGCCATCTCAAAATATTGATAGGGACTAGTACCTAGCGTCCCCCCCTAAACCTACGCCCATGGGCTGAGCTTGCCCTGTTTATTTTTCTCAAGTGTATTCTGTGTCTCCATTTACGTTACATCCTTGTAGAGTCTCCATGGCCATTCATAAGTGGCTTTCATTAGCATGTACACTTCAACCTCACAGCCCTTCTCACCAGAGACTGCACAGAATCATAAGTAATGGGATCTTGATATTAAAAGAGACATTTCAAAACAATTATTCAAATGCAGTCTGCCTGTTGAATCTTCTGATTCAACACTAAAACACTCGAGCAATACTCAGCACCCGACTGTATTAGCAAGGTGAAAAGAGGAAAACACTCGTCTAAAGCTGGCAATGCAGAAATGTCTCGGCTGTGCCCTGGTCTGTCACTCTCACGCTGCTTTTAAAAAGGAAAAAGAGGCCTTTTTAATACATGGAGCAGAGGGAACAGCTTTCCTGTAACTTTTAGAGGTTGTCATCCATGGCATTTCTGCAAATGTCAAAGTGATGCCCCTTTACCTGGAACAGGTTTTGAATGTGTTTGTCAGGCACTTAGCACAGGGCGTCACTCTGACCCCTCTCTGACTCACTGTTTAATACACCTTTTACATCTTTCTTTTAACTCGCCCTCAAAAGCAAAGGAGACATATGTGTCACAGGCCAATTTTCAATACTTTTATCAGAAGAATATTGTTTTAAAATGGATTGCTGACAGACACCTTATTTTTATTATGGTAAGTGAAATATATAATGTCCTATTATTTGTAGAACTACTGTATTAGAGCCATTTCCAGCATTTGAATTTGGTAGTGAACTAAAGACAGAAAACCAACGCTTTTCCCCCTTGTTTAAGCAGAATTTTTACTCTTCTCCGCCTCAATCATTACCTGTATATTTTTCTTTAGCAATGCGCTGTCCCGGCTGTAGCAGAATGAATTTTAAAAGTAAACCAGTGCTTCCATAAAGCCGTGGTTGTAAATTTTTTTTTATTTCGATCTATTCAAGTAATTATTTCTTATTTATTTTACATATTTTAAGTAAATAAATAATTGTATTTATAAATTAGCTAGCAATTTCACAATTAGCTATTTATTACATTTGATTTATTTTCTATTTGTATTAAACTAGAGAGCATGTGCACAATAATAATAAAAATGTGTGTGGTAATAACTTCACGTCCTAATTAAATTTAATGATGTCTGCATCAGTCTGTGCTTTGACTAAGACATCCTTGCTTACGTCTCCTACAGAAGTCCCCTCCGTCTCCCCTCCTTGCTCCTCGGGGCAGCGCTAAGAGACGTTTCCCAGTCTCCAAGATCCTTCCTTCAGAGGAGGCTCCTCAAGAGTCAGGTCTGAAGGCAAGGCTAGAGTCCTGGGCAAGTCCACATGACTCTTTTGGAACAGGCTTCAGCAGTTTCTATAAAATACTCACCTCTTTCTCTCGTGTTGATACAGCGCATGTAGATTTAGGTTTTGTTGTGCTAAAAATATGCACAATTTAAATGATCACACAATAAACTTCACAAAAAATTCCAATTCAGCCAAAATAATGATAAAATAAAATATATTTTGATCTGGATGTAAGGGACTTTGTTTACAATAAAATTAGCGAATGCTATTTTTCTAATAGTCTCATCTCAAATTAAAAAAGAAGTGCTTAACAAAAAACTAAACAATATGCATTAGGCTTTATCACAGTTGAATTAAAACAATTAACTAAAGTAATATAATTTAATGATAATAATCAGTGCTGTACTGGAGGAAAGCCCTGTGATTGGTAAAAGCAAAACACCCATGACACATAATTCCGGCCTCTTTATAGTTGGCCTCTTTATATCTGGCTGCCTATTTGTAACACTGTCTTTGCCCTGAAAATTGGAAAAGGGAAATTTGGAAACGCCCCTCAACAAGCTTCCGTCTCCGCCAAATACCTGCGTTTTGATCGGGAAGATATGGCCCAGTAACCTCGCTAGATTTGGGAGTTTCCAAACTTGGGTTGAGATTATTCTGTCTGTTTTCAAGAGCTATGGCTCATGATGGAACTATGTGGTTCTCCCTGAGGTTTCTCTTTTTTCCCGGCTGGGTTTATTTTGAGTTTTTCCTTACCCTGATGGAGGGTCTAAGGACAGGGGATGTTGTCTAGTGCAGTCTGTGAAGCCCTTTGAGGCGACTGTTGTTGTGATATTGGGCTATACAAAAATAAATGTCTTGTCTTGTCTATGGCTCAATATCAGACACACACCTGTCATTATAAAAATAATCTGCTGGGTTTTTCATTGTATTAATTTTGTTAACAGTATTTTTATTTATTTCTTTGGTAGTCATGGTAGTGGTACATGGTAGTCAACATGGTAGTCAAACATTTAATGATCCATAACGCCCTATAACAGAACTCACACTTTAGATATGAAATGTGTAAATCCTTGACTCATCACTGGTTTGAACTCTCAGTTGATGTGAGGTGGGGGCTCGTTCCTGTTCACTATGTATGTAATGTGTCACATGACATCTCTGCAGATACTCCTCTAAGATGAGGACAAGGGTCTGACAGGTCCTGGGGTAAGCTCTGTCTGTGCTGACATACAGCAGCTGCCAAAGATTTATAAGGACATCTAGCGGGACAACTGCTTTTATGGGCCGTATTTACTGTATGTGCTGTATCAAATGTTGCTGCTTTAGGCTGTTTAAAGTTGTTGTACAGGACACTGGAGACAAGAAGGAGGGAGCAGAGCTTCAAACCTGGTATGTGGTGCTCGCTCCTCTGGGTGAGCCACTACTGCACATGATCAGTGACTTCTGGTAACAATGGAATAAAATACAGCCCAAGATATGCAAATTCTAAACATGTTATTGTTTATATTGAACAAATGAGTGTAACTTTATAGTCCTGTGCACTGTCCTCATAGAAGCAGATGAGTAAAATTTACTTTAAGTTTTTGAATCAAGAGAGATTTTTTTTAGAAGGCCCAAACATCCTATTTTTATCAGGCCCTAAAATTGCGGAATTGCTCTGAATACATCCCATTACCATTCCAAAAGGCTGCGGCAGTGATTGACATGTCCTTGTTCTCTGGTTTACATTAGAAAATAATTGGCACCTGTCTCCCTCTGCACATGCTGTGGGTGTGAGTGCAGGAGTGCATTTCACTCTTGATCTCTTTCGATTCACTCCAGATGTGGAAGTACTATGAATATCTAAAATGGCTGACAAGATTAACACTGGGTAAAACTCTCTTGTTTTCTAATATTCCTGATACATTGGCGATATTATGCTCTCTCATACATATAGAATATCCATTCACAATATGTAATCATATGTGCTTTTCCTGTCTCATTCTAGACCCTCATCCTTGACCCATTTCCCTTTTGGACATGACCATAACTGCTCATCATGAAGGTGAACCTATTGCAGTTCCAATATCCTCGACAGATTGGAAGTAATCTCCAGGTTGTATGCCCAAGGAGGGTAATTGCACTCTGGGGAAAGTTAAAGCAGTCGGGCTTAAATTCATCCTTTTTGTACGTAGCCCCAAGCTGCACCGGGAAACTTTCATCCCCCAAACTGCTGTCTATTCTTCACACCCTGATGTAATTAACCTATCGTGACCAAAGGGGAGGTTTTAGTGAGGAGTCAGCAGCAGAGAGAGTGCTGAGAGGACAGATGGGAAGGGGATTAGCACCAAGCGCCCTTTTGATGAAATAAAAAGGAGAGATGCTGAGGACATGAAAGACATAGTCCCAAAAGGCCAAGAAAAATAGCCATAAGGGGTTTGGTGGGTTAGCATACAACATGTCCGCAGTTCTTTGAGAGGAGGCACTCGATGTGGTTCGAGTCCACATGGGACTACTTTAGGAATAGTTTCCATGATCAAAGTTAATGCAAAATCAAAGGACGTGTGTGGCAACATTATCATACAGGACAGGCTAGGCTGTGTCAGAGAAGTAGTGACAGTCTGGTAAAATATAACGTGGTGGTGTTACTAACTGGACTAACCTCCACCACAGAAAATGGCTGTTCATCTATTGCGATGAACTCTATGAACCATTATTTTGCAGTTTATTGCTTTAGTCTTTTCACTCTCTAGAACTTTTACAGTTTTCAAAAGCCTGTTGAAAGTTAAAATCCGCACTCTGTTACGCTAACCGCCGCAGCTTCATAATCTTTATCTACAGCTCAGTTTGTTGCAGGACAGAGCAGAGATCTGAAATGATGTCATAGATCAAAGTGAAATGACGTCAGGCATGTGACTAAATAGTTATTGGATTAAATTTAATTAAAGAGCCAATAAAAAATTACAACATTTTTACTGGCCCGATACTGCTACAGACAGTAAGGAATGCCTCAAGCAGTTTCATCTTTTTATTGTTCATTGTACTTTTGCTTTGATGGCACTATCATAGACATGGACTAGAGACTACTGCTCTTAGTAGGACTACTGAGTCTCAATTTTACAACAAAGCTTTATTTCCTGGCTAAAAACATCATCTTGTAGCACTTGTTCAGCTTACATTTTGCAGCTATGATGACATTCTGACTTTAAAGCAATACTGTGTAACCTCTGACCTACAAATAATAAGGGCAGTCTTTTTTCGTATTAATACTGAGAAGAGTGCCTCCTGTGGCTATGTTCATAACCCAGAAACATTAACTGTGTGAGACAAGCTAGACCCCCATGTCTTGTGTTCTTGTTCAGGTGACACGTTTGCTTTAGGCATTACTCCCGTAGAGAAACACTTTATGCTGAAAGTAAATGTTGTTGTAGAAAGACATGCTTTCAGAAAGAGAAAACAGGCACCTCATGGAGTCCATGACGTGGGTGGTTGAAATGATATGTAACCAGTTAATTAAACACATTAGAGGAACTTTTGCTTAAACCTGGTTTGACACTGGTTAAAGCTGTTAGAACAGTGGAATCTGCAGCTCATCAAGCTAAAACAATGGCACCAGACCATACTACTTCATTACAAGCTGTACAGCTATATCCACACATATCTAAAAAGAACAACCAGCAAAGCAGACGCTCAAGAAAATCTACTGATATTACTTTTGGTTGGCTAGCTTTACACAGTGCCTGGCTGCCAAGTCATGTGCTAAAATCTGTCATGTGTCTGCCGTTCAGCCAGGACCAGAGATGTACCTGAGATACGTTTACTTAAAGTGACTGTGCTATACTTGAGAGAGGCTCATCATGCACCAAAGAAGCTACAGTATTGCAGTATCAATTGCATTGCATTGATCTTTTCCTTGTTGTGGATTCAGGCTCTGCAGTGTCCATCTAGCCTTATCAACTTTATGTAAACTACAGCCACATGCTCTTCTGCTTGTGATTGACACAAGGAAGAGGATTCCAGTGTTAGGCTGCCGAAGTGAGAAGAGGAAATGTACCCCTGCAGAAAGGTATAAAGAGGTATTTCTATCCTGGGACGAGACCCTGATGAAAGTCTTAAAAAACAAAAGGGTTGATGCTTTGTCCTGGATTTCACAAATTCTTGAAACAAGACAGAAAACTGATGGAAAAAGAATGTGTGCTGATCTTTGTGAGCAAAACAAAGCTGTAAATACAGACTGTTATCCCCTACAACATGTGGATGAGCTAGTTGCAAATCATCAAGTTGCTATGATCTTTTCTACAATCAAACCAGCTAATGCATACTACCAACTGCCTCTGCATGAAGATAGCAGGGACCCCACTGCCTGTAATACACATGATGGCGTATTCAGATTCTGTAGAGTGCCTTATGAACTTGCTTATGCCCCCATAGTGTTCCACAAAATGATGGCTGAAATTCTAAAAGAACATTCCTGGTGTCCAAAACTACTTTTGGATGACCTCAAAACCTGGACACAGTCCTTTAGAAACTGGACTGGCGCTAAATGAAAACAATGGCCGTTTCAGAAAACCTTGCCTACGTTTTTTTGGGACATATTGTTACTGCACTCCCTGATCAAGACCATACTGGCGCAGTACTAAAAGCTCATCAGATGCTGCTACACTGAGATCATTCCTGGGACTAGTTTCTTGGTACTACACATTTCTGTCCAATTTTACAACTCCCATAAGGGAACGTGCCACCAATAAAGACTCTTTTACATAGTCCCCTGAAGCACAGCAGTGTTGAGGAAGTCAAGCGACTCCTTGTAAACAGCCCTGCACTTACACTGTTTGATCCTACATTGCACACATTTCAACTGCGGTACAGAGAAAGGTGCTTTAGCCTCCCATAAATGTACTGCCACTGAGCGCAAATACTCTAATAGTCAGATACTGTTGAAAAAGAAGCACTTGCTTGTTTATGGGCCACTGAGAAATGAGGGGGCTGAGAAACACTTATCGGGACGCTGCTTTAGGCAAGGCAAGGCAATTTTATTTATGTAGCACAATTCATACACTGGGTAACTCAAAGTGCTTTACAGGAATAAAAGACAATTTACAAGATTTAGATTAAGTAACATAAAAAAAATTAAAACATTTTAAAAGAAGAGTGCAGATATAAACACTTTAAGTTGTAATGTAGGCGGAGCTAAAGAGGAAGTTTTTTAACCTCCCCTTGAACATTGTTAAAGTTGAGGCTGTTCCAGATTTTTGATCCATAAAACGCTGCTTCACCAGGTTTAGTTCTAACTCTGGGCACGAGCAGAAGGCCTGTCCCAGTTGTTTTCAGAGTCCGAGAAGGTTCATAAGCAACTAGCATGTCAGAAATATATTCTGGTGCTAAACCATTAAGTAACTTGTAAACCAGCAGTGCTGTTTTAAAGTCTATTCTCTGAGCAACAGGAAGCCAGTGCAGAGATTTTAAAACTGGCGTGATGTGGTTGTACTTCCTGGTTTTGGTTAGAACCCGAGCAGCAGCGTTCTGAATAAGCTGCAGCTGTCTTAATAATCTAATCTAATCTAATCCGCTGGAGATAAAAGCAAGTCTCTCTAAGTCTGGTTGAGACATTATCCCTTTGACTCTGGAAATGTTTTTAAGATGATAAAATGTTGATGATGTAATTGTCTTAATGGGACTGTGGAAATTCAAGTCTGAGTCCATGATGACCCAAAGATGATTAGTTCAGTCTTGTCTCTGTTCAGTTGGAGAAAATTATTTTGCATCCATAAGTCAATTTGTTTGATGCAGTGACACAGTGAATGGATTGGTCCATTTTCACCTGCTGTGAGTGACTTTGATAAGTGCAGTCTCAGTCTGTGATGGGGCCTGAATCCTGACTGAAAAAGATCAAAGTCATTAAGTTGCTGATATACAACTTTTTCGATGACTTTCCCTAAAAATGGCAGGTTTGATATGGTCTGATAGTTGTTGAGCACTGTAGCATCAAGACTGCTCTTCTTTAGAGAGGCTTAATGACAGCAGTTTTTAAGGCCCTTGAAAAAGTTCCAGACTGTAAGAAATTATTGACTATATTAGAGTTGTGGTAACAAACTGCTTAACCCCACCAAGTGTCTCCTAGGTGGCTGCAGTGTTGTTTTATGCCCTTTGGACTGTATCACATGTTTAATGCCTTGAACCTTGTCGTTGAAAAACAATGCAAACTCATTGCATTTAGTGGTGGAAACTAATTCTGGAGGAAATAGAGCTGGAGGGTTTGTTAATCTGTTCACTGTAGCAAACAGGACACGCAAGTTGTTACTACTGTTGTTGTTGAAAATATTTACAGAAATACTTTACACTCTGTACAGACCATCGAGCCTTGACAACACTGCTCCACACAAAAGGTATTGGTCGTGCTGGAATGTGCATCTCACGCTGGTCCGCACGTTTGCTCTGCTTTGATAATGATCTACCAACCAGGTTTCCAGAATTACACTGTGGACTGTCTTTCATGCCGTCCATTATGTTTGACCACTGAAACAACTCTAAATTCTGAACCTAGAGGTAGTAGGTTCACAAGAATCACCTACACAGTCTTCACTTCCAGCTTCACTTCCGTTTACTGAGTTTGAAGTCACTTGCTTTGCCTGCCCTGAACTGTCATTTTTACGCACACAAATTCAGAATGGTTGATTAAATCACTGAACGACACACTTGCATGTTATTACAAACTACAGACAGTTCCATTCTAACGGGCTCTGGGCTGATTGCTGACCATAGTGACTGAGAGACCTCTACTGATGGCCTAGAATGGATACATACCACCATTGCTGCATGTATCCTCTGCTAGTCTAATGATTAAACTGCCTCTACATGCCCTGCTCCCCTCCAGCCTGTGCCATTACCTGTGGGTCCATGGAAAACACTTGGCCTTGACATAGACATAGACCTTCAACAGAGGATGTTATTCAGTTCAGTTTCCAGTCACCATGGTGACCCTGAGAACATAATAAGAGACAATGGTACTGCAGCTTCTGTCTCCTTCCTCAAAACAAAACCATAGCAGAATATCTGTATACCAATCTGACTACCCAGCTGCAAATGGTGCTGTTGAGAGAGTTCATCGGACCCTCAGATCTTGCATTCAGAGTCAACAGTCTTAGCCATTGAAATCTTGTATGGATGGAAAATGTGTACTAAATCAAACATTCTGCCTTTACCACCCACCAAAGTCTCCAGGTGAGGAATTTTCACTGTTGACACTGTTCACAAACATCAAAATAATATGCGATGCAAAATGTGGTGCTCAGTCAGAGACTGTGAAGAAGAACGTGGGTACAAACTCTTTCTTGCTGAGTGATGAAAAGAGTTTGAAATACAACTCACTTCACCCATTTCCCAAGAAAGATTGAAACAATCAGACTCAAACAATCAGAGTCTGCCCCAAAAGTGTGACACTCATACTCCTCCTACACAACCACGTGTATATATAAGCCTAGCTGGCACAAAAACTGTATTATGTCTTAACATTTATTTATTTGGATCCCAATTAGCTGTCACAAAATTTGACAGGTACTCTTTCTCTAAAATCAAAAAATCAGGTTAATGGAATCTAGGGGTCATCATGGACTCAGACTTGAATTTCCACAGTCACATTAAGTCAATTACATCATGAGCTTTTTTATCACCTTAAAAACATTTCCAAAGTAAAAGGGATAATGTATAAGCCAGACTTAGAGAGATTTGCTTTCATCTCCAGCAGGTTAGATTACTGTAACGGCCTGCTCACTGGTCTCTCAAAACGAGGGTTAAGACAGCTACAGCTTATTGAGAACACAGCTGCTCGGGTTCTTACCAAAACCAGGAAGTACAACCACATCAGTCCAGTTTTAAAATCTCTGCACTGGCTTCCTGTTGCTCAGAGAATAGACTTTAAAACAGTACTGCTGGTTTACAAGTTTTTTAATGGTTTAGCACCAAAATATATCTCTGACATGCTAGTTGCTTATGAACCTCCTCGGACTCTGAGAACATCTGAGACAGGCCTTCTGCTCGTGCCCAGAGTTAGAATTAAACAGGGTGAAGCAGTGTTTAAGTTTCATGCAGCAAAAATCTAGAACTTTAACAATGTTTAAGGAGAGGTTAAAAAACTTCCTCTTTAGCTCCGCCTACACAACTTAGTGTTTTTTATCTGCACTCTTTTTTTTAAATGTTTTAATTTTTTCTTATGCTTAATCTAAATCTTGTAAACATTCTTTTATTCCTGTAAAGCACTTTGAGTTATTTGTGATATATAAATAAATTTGCCTTGCCAGTGCACTGACTTTTTCTACATTGCTGTGCTTCTTTACTCAGCCACAGTACACCGCACACTGAGATCCAGAATGGACGGCATTCCTACCCACGTGACTGGATCATGTGAACAAATCCTGAGCCTATTCTTCAGGGACCTCAATGACCTGCTCGAGTAGCTGTAATGCACAAACACTATCAGTAGATGCCCCGCAGGAAGCTGAAGACAGGAACGCTGTTGGAGCTGAAACATCGTTCTCTCCTCAGCAGTTTGAACTTTAGTTTAAACTGTTTGGTTAAGTTTTGTTAAGTAATATTAGCGCAATAGCCAAATCATTGTTACCACAAATGAGTCAGCTCATTTGTTTGTTAGCTTTGTGTTTGCTCGGTCAAGATAATTAAGTGTCACTCCCTGTTCTTCCCCGCTTCTTAGTAAAACCAGCTGGACAATTCATGACATTCAGATTCAGAGACAGATTTTGAGGATTCCCACTAACTGGTGTTCGTCTTTCACTTACTGGTTTCAAAAGTCTCTCTATTGTTGGTTTATGTTTTTTTTTTTATTATAAGATGCAGAAGTGGGTGTAGTACTGTTACTTAAAAACAAAAGTAAATTACAACCATTCAACTAATCAACAGCTATTTTTTCAGTTTTTTATCAGTTTTAATTATTCTGTTGGTAATTAGTATTCATTAAGTATTCATGGCAAACACTAACTTGACAGTGGATTAAAAGAAAATACATACATACAGACTCTGTAATCAATGCGCAGCTACAATGCGCCTTATGTAAGAGTGACTGTGAGCTGCAACTGTTTCTGAACCCAAAGCCTTTACTTTTCTATTGAGACAAACCCTGCTCTACAATATATTTATTTATAAAACTACAGGGTCTCTTTGTGATCTGATTATTGTGTCTTAATAAATCCCAGTTTACATATCATAAAATAACCACAGTTTAAAACCTGTGCAGCTTGTGTCATTCAAATAAATCGTCTTAAGTTTAAAAGATAATGCTCTGTTCTCCTCCAACAAGTCATGCAAAGCATCATGGTCTATTCTGTTTCAAGTCACCATCACTGTTTTTATTTTGTGCTGTTTTTAATACAATTTTATGGTTTTGCAGAAGACATCATGGAGTGCCCCTGAGCCACACACGGTTCACTGTGCCCTGACTCTGGGCGTTTGGCTTGAACCCTGTCTTTCACTTTAATTTCCTTCCTCCCCAGCCGCACATGAACCGCACACTGCAGTGAGCCTTTCTCATTGTAATGTTAGGAAGTCAAAATATTTCCCAAAACATACATAAAAGGCCACTGTTGTTGTTTGTCTCTCCTTGTGGGGCTCAGAGTGTTGCACCGCAGCAGGCAGCTCCTGTTCAGTCAATGTGTGAAAATGTCACAAGTGTACCTTCACATTTATGAAGTGATCCAAGTCACTGAGAGAACAAACATCAGTGGAATATTTTGAAGAAATGTAGCTGTAGCAAAAATTCAATCTGGAAGACTCTGCTCTCTAATCACCTGTCACTCTGTTTCCTCTCAGCTCACTTTCTCTTTCAGCCAATCAGAACCCTCCCTGTACATAAAGATAACAGTGTAACCTGTTCACTGATATTTACAAATCTGTGTAATTTTCCCGCCTAAAATATAAACTCAAATGACACATACTGTTTATCTTTTAATTTGTTTCATTTCAGAAATCTATTCATAAAGTTGCTAAAGTTTCTTTGAAATTATGATATTATTTAACCTACCTATGCTTCTCTAGTTTCTTTACAGTACACTAGGCTAGTGTGCAGGTAACATGTTAAAAATGATGACTTACAACTAGCCTTGTTGCCACTTCTACCAGTGGCTAATGACATTACAACAATAATGATTTATTTAGTGATCAAAATAGCATCTTCTCCATTAAAACATACAAAAATAATGTAGGCCTATAAGGAAGCACACTCTCAGCCATGTTTAGATCCTAATTACCATCTATAAATCTATCTTTCCACCACACCTTGTTACACTTAACATTCTTTATCTCTAGCTCTCTAACATTACATTTCTAACATCTCTAGCAGGTCGTCATTGTAAATGAGAATTGGTTGTCAATGGTTAAATAAAGGTTATGTGTGTGTATGTGTTTGTGTACATTGTTTGCTGCCTTAACTGTCATGAAAGGCACTTTAGAAATGTATTAGTTACTAATGTTATTTTGTGAAAATACTGTATGCTAATCAGATATGTGCTGGAGAAATTCAATCAAGTCTTGTCATTTTGTTCAAGAATAGTATGATACATTAGAACTTACCCTTGTTCCAGCCACACTGGCACTGACATATTTGAAATGAAGTGCCACCAAAATTTACATTACCATTGGAGATTATTGTTCAGTGTAATAAATGTAATATATCACTATTATAAATCATATATTCTTCAGCACGGCTCTTTGACCATTTCTGCTGGAGCCACATGGAGGCAGTACAACCACAGTTTTGTCCTGTGTGTGTTCTCTTCACAGTATTGCACATGTGTGTGGCTCTGTCACCTGGCTCCTTCTCGTCAGTCTCTGAAGTCTCCAGGTTTGGACTTTCCCTGACTCTGTTCAGCAGGTTGAGTCTCTACTGTCCACACTGACCCACATAGTTCTGAGATGCCTGCAGTCATCTCTTTCTTTAACTGTACCTTAGCCATAATACACATGCCTTTATTGACTCTTCACTAACTGGACACACCAAATATTAAAGTATCATGATGTATAGTAATAAATAGTTCTATTTTTCTATGTATCTATGCATGTATATTGTATAAACCTTTTTTTTTTCATTATGTGAACATTTTACACAATATTATACAATTTATTTTTCACTACCTCTAAATAAACTCAACCATTCAATCCCTATGGTATTCTTATCTATTAATTTATCAGGGACAAAGTATAAAACATTAATATTTCATTCACACACACACACACACACACACACACACACACACACACACACACACACACACACACACACACACACACACACACACACACACACACACACACACACACACACACACACACAAATATATATATATATATATATATATATATATATATATATATAGTTTGAGGTCATAGTGTAGTCCTTGAACTCTACCTTCACCCAGAAAGGCTCCTTTATACACAGCGTAGGACTAAATCTGGTCTAGACCAGGACTAGACTCAGGACTAGATGTGTCCTGGGACCTGCGTCCAAGGCCCTCTTCTAAAAACCCCGTGAGCCCATGTAATACCTCGAGCCTCCAGTGAGGGCGCTCTTGCACCATGTGTGCACTGATCCTGGGAGCATGGCAGCGTCCACAGGCAGCAGCAGCAGCAGCAGATGGGGGGTCTCTTCTTCTCTGTTTGAATAGAGCCCCGGGGAGTCCAGAAGTCCGAGTCTTGGGGAGGGGGGGCTTAAACTCAAGAGAGAGGCGAGAGAGGGGGCCGTGAAAGGGCGTACCACCCCCCAAAAAGCCAAAGAAAGCGTGGAAGTGTCCGTGAGTGCGCCCCTGCCTGCCAGTCTAAGGATGAGGCTTTTTTCCACCATTCATCCCCTTTTTCCCTCCGCCTCTTTCTCTCAAACGAGCCTCTGTCAATGCGCTGCGAGCGTTAGGCCAAGTCAAAGCAGAGGGATTGTGAGGCGAGAGAGGCACGGATGAAGCGTGTTCGGTCGCTGCTTTGGAACAAGGAGGAATCAGCCGCTCTCTCCAAATGACGCGCAAAAATCTGTCCGAAGCTTATTTCTACTCTACAAGTTTGGCCTTTGTTTAACAGCCTGGATGCTATTGTAGCGCTTTTAGGAGTCTGGCATCGGATTGTATACCTTCAGTTTGGATTTTCATTTTCACCTTAACGGATCTATTGTTTTATTTGACCCCACTAAGGATTGTATTCACAGCGTTCGTACAAGGATGGAGCAGTGGACACGAGTGAGCCCATTCTAACGCACTTCTCGGACAGTTTTTTTTCCTTTTCTTTTTTTTTTTGAAGACGAAAGCTGCTATGTTTCCCTGGAGCTAAAGAGGACAGGTGATGGGAGTGAAATCAAAGCAGAACAAGGGAACATTGTTGGCAAGAAATTGGCAAAAAAAGACAATTAGGGCGCACCTGAAGCAGATTTCGATGTGAGTGGAGTTGTGTTGGAGTTGATGATAAACGAATGTTGGCAAAGTCATGAGATTGAAACAGTAGCGCAACAATCCTGGCTTGTCTTGCCTTTTGTTGGGATTTGAACAAGTTGCTTTAAAAACCATTGACTGGCTGTACTCACTGTCGTGCGTAAAAAAAACCTCCACACACAAACCTTCGTTTTCTTTCTCAACAAATGGGGTTGCACTTGCTAGGTGTCAGGGTTGAAATGGCGTGTCGAGGGAATGGGAATGGAGTCGTGATCCTCTTGGTTTTATTACTGGATTTAGTTGGTACGACGGCCAGCAGCATGGAGCCAATCTACTGGAACTCTCTCAACGAAAGGTAAGCAAAGTCCCGGTAGAGTAGTGCTGGTTTAGAGAGCTGTACACCTTTGGTAATTGGAAGTTCTCCAGCGCATACAAAGAAAGTCCAACTTTTTAATGAAGCCTTATTAAAGACGGGGTAAGCAGAATAAGAAAATGAACCACAGAAATGGAAAATGAGCCTCAAAACAAGATGAAAGCAGAATTTTTGTTGAAAAAAGGTAATAGCCTATGTTTTAACTCTTTTTGTTGCTGGATTTGAGCAGAAAGAGTGACAATACAAGGCTGCATCCAGCTCCAGCAGTATCTATGTATTGTTTAGACAAGCTCCCATGTTGCTTTTCTTCAACTGACATTCTGGTATAAAGGGAGAGTAAGTCTGACAAATGATTACAACAATCACCTACTCCACCTTATATTCAAAACTTTGCCTGATAGAAAAGGATCATTCTGTCCTCTTGCAACAAATCAACAGTTTAACCTAAACGTGTGCTAAATGTCCAGCGCTGACTGTCCACTAGTCACACTAACCCGGACTGTACGGGATAATACAGCTGCTGTTTTTCGACTCTTAAAGTCTGGCGAAGCTGCAGAGGCCTCACTTTAAGACTTGCCCATAATAATTGCTGTTGCAGAATGACCTTGGTTGAAGTCCCAGCACAAACCAGGCCGCTGTGTCCGTTTACATGTTATTATTCCCTGTTTTAGACAAAGGTCTGAGGCGTTAAGCAAAGGCAATGTCATTTTTAAAACAACACCAGTGCGGCTGTTCTCGCACCTCTGCCAGTTTGCAGTCACAGATAGATGCTCGGGTGCTGAGGAGGGAGGGGCTGCTTCTAACAAGGAGGCTTGTGTAAAAGGCAAAGGAAAGGGGGGCATTCAGTGGCACCAGTCTTTAGTTCACCAGCATTGTATTTAAACCAATGAGAATGATTGTGCAGGTGACCATAGGGCTGCATGGGGAGTTTAATGAAGGAAAAGACATGTCTAAACCTGATTGAGACAAATGAATATAAATGTATAAAACATTCTATATTACATATATAATATCATATAATAACTAGTAAAATATCAAAGGGCCTGTGCAGAGTGTGAAACTGGCATAAATTCATCTGGAATGGAACTGGGGGCTGAGCTAAAATAAATAATCAAAGATCAATATAAAAACTTGAAGTCAAAATCTATTAACGATTCAAAAAAGATCCTGTTAATGTTTAAAATGGCCTCCCAATGTATTACTCAAAAAAAAAAAAAAAAATGTTGGAAAGTTCCCTCAAAGTTCCGCAGATTAAAAAAATTTGGTAAGTGCCTTTTATTTCAAATCCACCCTATTTCAGCTGAAATATTGAGTTTCATGAACACAGTTTTGTTCTGTGTGGAGATAAAGTCTCTGCTGCAGATGTGTGAGAGCTGCTGCTGTGAAGCCCTTAATCTGCGCTCTCTGTCGGCGCTGGGTGGATTCAGTCATCAGGGAGCGGGGCACGGGCACTGCCTGGTGGACTCTGGTGTGAGGGGGGTGTCACGGCCTGCTCACTGTTAGAGGGTCCTCCAAGGCCATTTTACTCATTTAATTATGGATTATGTAATTCAATGCAAACAGTAAAGAAGAGAAATCTTATGTGTCGCTACCAATGTTTTTTAGTTGAATGTGTTGCTAAAGCTTTATACTCAAGGTCAAATTATTGTCCGACAAAAATGTAAATTTTGTAAATGTGCCCCACATTGTGTAGTTTCTAAAACCTTGAATAATGGACTTGTACAAAAGGTCAAAGTTCAACGCCTCATTACTTTAGAAATACTCATGGCAGATGTTTGAAATTTGTAGCGATAGTTAGGAACTATTTTTAACAGGTGGCCCACGTTTACACATTTTCCACAATATGTCCTGCCAAAAATGGAACCACAAAGCCCATTGTAGAATGTAATGCTTATTCAATGGACTCACTATTCATCGTTAATCAGCTTATTCATTGCTGCAGTTTATTTCTTGGCTCTTTTTGCATCCTTCTATGTTTCTGTTGGGTCGCTGCTTCGGTTTTGACTGCCTCAAGGCAAAGTAGGTTTTGGCCGAGGGCTGACATGCTAAGCGCTAGTGCTGCTTGGACACGGCCATGAGAAACTTGCCACACACACACGTGGCTTGTGCTTCGGAAATGGGGCAAAAAGTAAGCAGAAGCAGCAGCGTGTGTCCGACGGACGCACGGGTGCTTTTCGTCTGCTCTCTGTAGGAAATGGGCCGTCACGTTGTTAACCTCCAGACCCTGAATGGCTTTGAAGTCCAGACAGTCCACCTGGATCGTCCTCCATCCTGTCTTCATTTCTGCTTCTGTGAGCAATTGCTAGTACATTGACTTATTCAGCCTCATCTTCTGATTCTGTCTCTATTTCCATTTTGTGTCCCTCGCTGCCCTTTTTCCAGCGGTGTAAGAAGTAGGCCTACTGATGCTACTGGCCACAGGTTTTAGCTTGAACAAATTCTTTATGGAAAACACACTCACCAAGAAGTAGTTCTTAGCTGTGCTCGACAACTGTAAGAAACAGACTTTCTTTCTGTGGACCGTGAAAGAATATGTTTTATTTTGGAACCAAGGAAACTGCTAGACCCCTGTCAGTTCTGGTTGGATTTTAAGTTTTCTTTTTGCAACCTTTTTGTTGACTTAAACTGCACTGAACTACAAATTTACAAATTCAGTACCAGTAAAAAATAACTTTATTTCATTATTGTTATAAACAAACTGAAAAAGGAAAGGTTAAATGTTTTATTTACAATAAAAACCAGAGGGTGAGCCAAGTGTGAAGCCTCTGTCACAACTAAAACATTCTGAAAACATTAGCATATGGTTAAAATGACACAAATCAATGAATTTGGGCAGTCGTGAACTTTCTAATAGACCACCCACTGGACACACGATGGTGTAGGCCCCATTTACAGCGATACATAAAACAGATCACACCTTTTAGATCTGTTTTTGATCTCCCACGTCTACCTGAAATGATACCTTAATGCTCAGTAAAAACGAGGCTAGAGCAAAAAAATGGGCTTGTTTTGTTCTGTGCCATCTGGAGGTTTTGGTTTAATCACAGTCCTTTCTACGAGCTGTCGAATATTGTACATGCTCCTCGGTCTCTGCTCCCGGAAACTTGTACTACAACTGTTCCCCCCAAGATCCCCATTAAAATTTAATCCCCCTTTTTCCCTTTTCTCAATTATTCATTAATCGCTGGCTAATTGGCACTGTATAAAAGACGAGCTAACTGGGCTAAAAAAAAAAAATCACTTAAAATTCGGAGCCAGATGAGCGTTACTAGGTCAGACACTGTCATATCAAAATGTCCACTTTTTGACACCCATTTATTGATTGTTGAACGATTTGAATAATGCATGAACATGTGGAGGCATTTTCTGGCTTGTGTGGATAAGGAAGCATCCTACGGCGAGATGATTAGACAATATCCACTGGGTAGTTGTTTTTAAAATGTGTGCTTCAACAAATGCCTGTTACGCAAAAAGCAGCTCCCGTTTCCAGAGCAAAAGTGAGCAGCCGAATGCAACAGGAGTCTAGTTTAGGCAGAGCACACGGACGGGAGGGCTGCAGTGGAGGAAACGATAGGAGACATGTATCTGGTGCATTCACAAGCACACTGCTTCATGCAATGTCATGTAATTACTGCACTGCTTTGTCAGGCTCAATAATAATGTCAGGCACAGTCATGTGACCTCAGATCAATATTACATTTATTGAGTGGTGATTTTTAAAGTTTGTGATGTAAGTCAAATGTTTCTCCTTCACCGTCATTTGATTTATTTTCAATTTAATGTGCCTGCCAAGCTCTAAAAAGAAAAATGTATAGGTTCACATTACAATATTGAACACATTTTCTCTCGGATCAAAATTAAATTAATTAATATTAACCGATTGGTCAAGACCAGAACTCATTTACGTCATCATTGTGGCCTATTTCCCAAACTAATTATAATTATTGAAGTTGGTTGTTAGAGTTCTAAAAAACATTTTTCAGTAGTAGCTGAAGCACAAAGATTCTGTTTGTCCACTCGTTTACACAGGACAACACTTGGTGAAAACGATGATGTTGACAATGACAACCACATCCCAGACAGATACTGGCTACACAGCTAATAGCTAAGCTTTAGTAGAAAAACAACAGGAGATGTGTCAGTGTTAATGTACTTATTTAACTCATGTTCTGATAATGTCTTGTTGTTAATCAGCGCTGAGGCTCACTGCTCCTGAAAACCCAGGATTAGAACAGTTTTCTCTTTGAGAGCAGGGCATGCGGCAGGGTTCACAGCGCCCCTACTGGCCTGGCAGATATACTACAGAGTTTTCAGAAGCCCCTGAGTGTTCAGAGTTGTCTTTGTCTCAATCTCTAAAAAGCATGGCCTTGCATTGTTTTTGGTCTTAGTTCATGTGGTCCCGACCCCCTCCGACTTTTCAGTCGAGGTAATTGGCAGGCGTCACACACTGCTCCACTCGGAATTCATTCATCATTGTACCCCTCGATTATGGGTTTATTTGGTCTGAGCTGTGTGCATTCATCAGCATCATAACGACCAGAAAGCGCTGCTGTAAATAGAACTCATTTACTCTGCTTCCCTCAGGCTTTAGAAGTGACATTGTTAGAAGTGCTGGTAATTAGCTAACTCACTCAGTAAGAAGCATCTATCAGGGATCAGGTTCTTCTATGTAGATGTTGAAAAACCTGACTTAAAACTGCAATATTCTTTTTCAGTGTAGTGTAGTGTTAAATAATATAAATTGACTTATACCATTCTTAATTATTGTTAATGTGAGTGTTTTGTATTGGAGACTCATTGTTAGACCCAGTAAAGGACCTCAGAATAATGGTCCCATTTTTGACCTGGGCTCTGTGACATGTCCATCCCACGGTCGGACACTAGCTTAGCTTGCTTCACAGCTCCCTCGGCTTAAGCAGGTAGTTCCTCACAACATCTGGACTGAACTATTGGTGTGGACACAAGTATAATTTTTGAGTCCATAGGAATCTTTGATGAAATCTGTGCTGCTGTGTTACACGAGGCGTAGTTAGCCCCATCTCTTCCCTTGCAGCTACCTCCACGGCTCCGGTAATATCCCAGCTCTTCATTAACACCTCTGATCTGATTTGATTAGACATGAGCCCAAAATGTAACTGGAAACAAGAGACAAATGACGCTCCGCGGCCAACAGCTGTTCCCTGTCACTGCTGATGTTTTGGCAAACGTTCCACTAATGATAAGACCAAGAGGGCAGGCAAAGAAGAAGTGTAGAGGAGTCAGGCTGCGATGGAGGGACAGATAGAGGGGGGAGGAGAGTCTGCTGAGATGGATGAGTCTGGAAGTGGTATGGGCCGGACAGCCCAAGTGACTGATGGAGCAGAGGTCAACAGCACCAATGGCTGCTTCCTGGTTGTATTTAAACAAGCTGCATTCTCATTTATCTTCAGTGACACCTATAAAATTAAAACCCTCTGAGGTCAGCCATTAAACTAGAAAAAAGATTTTAGACATTTTGAAGTGTCGCATTAGAAACTGTCAGGGTTAGCGTTGTGGTTGTATATAAGACAACATAGTTTGGGAAGAAAGACAAAATACTGTGTTCCACCAATCACGGTATATTTTATAGTACATGCATCTTTATATCAACAGAAAATGTGGTCCATAGTATTCTCCAATAAGCCAAGATAAGGAATTGATATACTGTGCATCCTGGAATATACTGTATATAGAAATAGTATAGACATTTTTCCTTATCATTTTAAATTTGTCATCTTATATTTATCTCTGTGAAGTCAGCCGTATAACCTGCTATGTCTGAATCTTTTGGGGCAAGAATGAGCTCCTGATCAGGTTGGTGTGCTGTGATTAGAAAACTGGCTGCTTCCTCTTGCCTGGAGTTTACCACAGTTTGTATGATCAGATGAAATGATGTGGCGTGTGCTTAAATCTCGGTGAGGCGGAAACCCTTACAAACTAATTTGCCCAAAGCGAAATAAATGCCTTGAAAGGAAAACTCTGCACTGGATAATCCAAATTTGAAGTTCATTGCTTCCTGAGATGAAGGGTTGTAATTTACATTTAATGGTGAGCCTTCCATGTGGCATCTACGCCAGAGAATGTGCCATCGTATCAACAAAAATGTGTTTAAGATAAGCCAGGCCTGTGCAGGTACAATTGCTGCTGATCGATGGCAGTGCATGCCGGTTTGTTTTGTCTCTGACTTGAGGCGGCTTGAAGCTGACTCTCTCTGCCGCAAACAGGAATCTCGTGAGATCAAGGCGAACCCAGTTTTTGAGCCAGGCAGCCACAGTTGCTTTTTACCGACTGCACTCACCCGCATGGACTACAAGGTCTTGGTGCATGATGGGAAATGATGTCATGTCAGTAGTAGCTGATAGCTGATGCTGCTATCAACACATTCAAATGAACATCTATATTTATTTTAAACTCAAAATTTAATTTAACAATTAAAAGAGTATAATCTCACCTGTGTCGTAAATAATTCAGTCAGTGGTGAGTTGAACAGTCACTTTAAGTGCGTTCAAAATATTTGGTTTTATCAGGCAAATACACCAAACAAACGCATCAGTACTTTGGACGAGAGGCTGCGTGATCTGAGCCAAACCACGCTGTGGCTGGTTCGGAACTGTCCGACTTCCCTGCAGGCGTTTTCCCAGCCCACTGCTGCGGCCGCCTGCTCTGGTTTACAGTTCATCTCCAACACACCTGTTGTAAATGTGCTGTTGCCTTGCATTCACACACTACACTCTCTACGCTTGCTGCAGCTTGTACACACTTGTTTCCTATTTAATGCTCTCCATTGTGGCTGAAGTGGAGCATGGTCCTGATAAGTAAGCCATGTTGGGAATAGCACAAATAAACCTCACCAAACAATGAGGAGCGAGCGCTGCTGTAGCTGTGATGAAGCGGCTACAGGTGGAGTTTTCTTAAAATATCTTGGCATATTTTGGGCTTTGCAGAAAGTCAGCACACATTAACTCCAAGCCTGCTCAGAGACAAACACAGACAGTACAAGAACAGAAAACTGTTGCATTAATGGACCTCAGCTTAGAAAAGGATGGGTTGGCTTCAGCTTTTCTCCCATTTAAAGTATCTGTATATGATGGACTATGTGGATGTCCCTGAAGTTTTTTCCTTTTTCCCATAGCCTTATTTTTGTTCTTTGTATTAGAGCCATGCACTCACCTGTGGGACAACTAAGAAGCTCTATAAACTAAGCACTTCTGTCCAAATTGGGCCTGTTTTTATTCTCAATCTCAGATCGGCTCCAATATTCTCCATCTCCTCTGTCAGCTTGACCCTGATTGGTTTTGCAGCCTCTCTCCTCACATGTGTGTAATTAGAAGTTGAAAGTGAGTATTACATCTGGCTCAGCCATCAGCCCATTGTTGAGATCTTACCTAGCAGTACATGAGAAAAAAAAAAAAGAAGAAGTTTAGTTTCAAGGTCTGCTGTGAAGAAAATATAAAACCCAAAACATTTTTTGATGTGATTTTAGAGATATGGTCATTTCTGCCACAATTTTAAATCATTCCAACCAAGAATTCACACCATTTTTCATCCAAACTTAGTAATGTATCCAGGATAGTTTTTTTCAGAGGTAGCAGGGGCTGGAGCCTATCCCAGCAGCCAATGTCATGCTCTAAAATGCACTCAGATTTGTAAATGTATATTCACAGTTTTTTAAAAGCATTTTGGTGGAAGTTGCCTAAAGCGTAAGGTGGGTTGTATGTTTAGTTTATTGTGTGAATTTATCCAGTGTTAACAGATACGTTTGCCTCTAGAACTTTATGTCAAGCATCAGATAATCCCTATGTATTAAGCATGCTTGGACAAGAAAAAAAAAGGGTACATTTTGCGCAATACCATAACTCCTTAATTGTTCCACTCCAAGTTGTTGCAGCAAGAAGTCATACGTTGCCCTGCTTTGTTGTCTAGACCTCGAACAACATGTTGTATAGAACGAGCAGTGAAGTGGCTTATAGTGTGCATACCATACCCCACTGCAGCCTCTAACACACTTCAGAGCATTGCTTCTACTGTTTCTTTGTCTACCCACACACACACATATGCAAACATGGCTCCTATTTACACACCGATGCCTGCTCATGAAAAATGTTATTGCTCCCAGTCTTGGATAAAGTCCAAGTGCTCGGATAGAGTTTCTTCTAAGGGACTCCCCACCCCTTTGCCATATCTCTCACTACTACTTCTCTGTGAACAAAAGAGCTCCAAGCATTTCCAATGAAAGCCCACATTCTGATCCTTCCCATACATACTTTTTGTCTATAAAACCAGTCTTGCCCTAATCCCCCTTCGATTCATTATTTGCAAACGTGTATCCATTTTAGTAATTGCATTGTGGGTGCTGGTAGAGCTGCTCCTCCAGTTCTCTCATCACTGTCAGGTGCTAAACAGGACTTGTGTTGCCGAGACAGGCTGAATGATCCTGATTGCCTATCGCTGCAGTGTCAAAGCAATTTGGGAGCTTCACTCCAAACTCTGGAAGCAATTCTCTCATTTGCCTTAGTGAAAGTGCAGACGTGTGTGCAGCTGTAACCCTGGTCCCGGGCTCAGAAGGGGACCCACCAAATGGGAGCTCTGCTTCAATTATGCCCCGCTCTCAAACTCACAGAAAGGGGTATAGGGGTTTCCTGGGACAAAAACAGTCCCTATGTGCTTTTGATGGACGTGTGGCCTCATAACATCTGCAGCCCTGTATCCTAAGTTTATTTGCATGTCTGTTACATTGATGCATTGATAACTGGAGGCTCAGCTGCTGCTTTGTCTGTTTTGGTTCTCATTTGCTTCACTAAATATACTTGTCCTACTTAGGCCTTTTTGTTGCAGAGTTTTGTAATTGAGGTGCGTTTCTCTTATCATTGTTTTAGTCTTCCGTTAGATTCCTTCTTCAAAGGCATAGCTTGTGTCGGTTATCAGTTAAAAGTTTAACCTACAACTGCTGTAGTTCAATGTGCTGTATACACAGCTTTATTGCACACCTGTTGGCCAATCAGAAAAGAGTATTCAGCCAGACCATGGTAGGATGGGAGAAGATTTTACACAGAAGGAGTAGTAGATGTGAGATGTCCCCACAGCTGGGGAGATGGGAGCTTTAGCCCCTGCCCAAAACCTTAGGGTACGTCATTGGTTTAAAAAAAAAAAAATTGTCCAGAAATGACTTTTTTTTTTAAATAACCCCCCAAAAAATTAAAACTAAAAATTATACACAAGCCCAGACTGCTGCAAGATCAGACACCAGATGCCTTTGTCAAATGTGTGTCACCAATTATCTGCCATCATTTTAAGGTGCAGCCTGATCATTTTAACCAAATCAGCCTTACACTCATTTACATTTTACATTTTTAGTTGACGCTTTTATCCAAAGCGACTTACATTAAGGTTCCATTCACCAGTGTTACAGCTGGAACACCACTGGAGGCAATGTGAGTTAAGTGTCTTGCCCAAGGACACAACGACAGTGTCATTGGGCAAGACATTTGGGGAGAGCGGGAATTGTTCTCCCAAAGTGAGAATCAAACTGCCAACCTTCCGGTTATAGGACACCGCTGTATATTGTTCATGTTACATATGGCACACTTATTATCTAGGCTATAGGTCCACCTATAATATTTATTGACAGACATTACTTTTCCATTTAGTTTAATTAATTGTTTTGCTAATGTGACCCATGCATCACATCGGACACATAAGCACAAATATAGAGCAGGATGTTGGTTTAAAAGTCCTGGGTGGCGGTTCTGTGTGCATGTGTACACTGCTGACAATTGCAACGCATTATCTCACTCCAGAGAGCCGTAATGCAGCTTGGCTTAACAATGGTACTATCACTCTGACGTCCTTTTTAAATGAACTGTATTTTTGTCAGACCTTTCTGCTTATGTGTAAATTCAATCACTCATATGATGGTCAAGCTAACTCTTATACAGTGCTACTTAGGTGGAACAAAAGAAAGCCTTCGCAGCCTCGTTTAAGTGTCTGGACCTGAGAAACTTTGAATGAACCGTGTTGTATATATGGCCTGCGTCATGCGTGGGTGTGTGTACATGGCCTATGTGGGTTTGTGTACACCCCCCTCCAGTGAAGACCCCCCTGTATCTGCATTAAGAGTTATTACCGACACAACACTAACATTCTCAGACAAAGCAAGGTCTGTGAGCGAATGGAGAGAGCGCCAAAACAACAGAAAGTGGCCCGTACCACTTGACCCTATTGAAGGGGGGTAGTACGCTCAGTGGGAAGGGGTAAGCCACAGGAGAGATAATCCCTCCAGTCATGCCCCCCGTGTGTTTCAGGCTCAAACGTGGCGCGCTGAGCTGTCAATCACTCAACAAAGCTGTTTGTAAGGGGATTACCCTCCCCCCATCTTTTTTTTCTCCTTTTACTGATGTTTTCTCCTGTTTTTGTCTTTCTCCAATGCCAATCCTGTTCTACACCTTCTACAGCCCTCCACGACTGGCCCGACTCTCCGTGTGAAGCTTAGTTTATCTCTAGCCTCCCATCCCTTGCTCATGCTAAGCCCTGTTTCTGTCTTCCCAAAGTCTGGTCAGTCTTTTTCAACCTGTTTGTCCTACACTGTGTGCTCACTCAGAGACAGGTGTTTTTGTGGCTGTTCATTTACTCCTGTGTACCTTTGCAGTGCACAGGATCTGGAACAGGTTATTTGGATGTGACATCGAGATTTACCTAGAGTCTTGGACCACATAGAAAAGAGGTAGAAGATGATTTGTTCCTGTTTAGAGTGGAAGGGACCGTCCTAAAGAGGATACTGGTCCAAACATTTTAAGTTCTCATTGTCCAGTTCCAAATGACAATCAACAACTCAGTTCAGAATAAGGTCAATACTGTGTTAATGATAATCATATGTGCATACTAACTTACAATGTATTGGATCACAAGAGACTTTTGGACAAACGTTTGACCTTTTTGTGACCTGCTCTTGTAAATGTCACCCTTCCTGTTTGGGTGTGAAGAATGATTGCCTTATCTGTTGTTTCTGTTGTTTTATCTTTGTTGTCTCTATGGTGCTGACAGACGTTCCTCACACACAATCTTTTTATCTGCATCTGTTGAACTTAACTCTGTATTTATCTTTGCAGCTTCTCATATTATTTTACCGCTTCCACATGCATTTATTTTCAAGATTAGATGACCACCAGCACCAGTTTGGCCAGTTGGTCAAACTGGTGCTGGTGTTAACAGCTTCATCCCAATCCTCGGAATAATCTCACTCTCTTAATCCCACATCCAGCGTTCGGTCCCTGTGTGGGACGGAGTGAGACAGCCCTAGTTCAGTTCTGGTTTAGTTCTGTTTCAATTGAGTTTATTCATGAATCCGCTGTGGGGCTGGTATAAAGAATAGTTTCTTTTCTCCGATGCATTGTTGTGTTTGTAAAAACGAATTAGATTCAGTATTCAGTAAAGCAATAATCAGAATTTCAAAAAGTGCTACACGTAATGACAGCGTCCGCTTCATCAAGAGCTTCTGTCTGAAACATTTGGGATGTTTATGAAGTGGAAACTGGTGACAAATGGACCTCAGACCAGAGTGGCAGTGTTTACAGGTGTACACTTGTACAAACACTTGCCGCTGTCAGAGGCTTACACTGTGGTCGCACATATGAACATTCAGCCGTGTCAAAGTGTAATAACCGTGTTCATTTTAGTCTTCAGACGTCCTTCAAATACACTTCGATTAAAACACCCTGAGCTCAGACAGTTCATCAGAAAATAACCACTGTTGATTTGTAAAACTCATTCATTAGTCCCAGTCCTGAAGGAGACTAAAGGCTGACGCACAAACGCAGATCTGCCTCTGTTCTTCTGTCAGTCTGAATCTCACTATGACAGCTTTTATTCTTCTGAATAAGACGTATACATAGCTCTACATGTTCAGCAGTGGTTACTTTTTGAGTCCAGTAATTTTGATATTTTTGGGAAATAACAGTAACTGTAGGTTGGGCATTGATATTGTTTCTGTGGCCTACTGCTACTTTTCAAATATAAAGTATGAAATAAACAGATTTGTTTTTCAGTTTTACTTCAATTAAAGCTGATTTGTAGCACACATAATGCCTTAGATGCATCGTTTCTGAATTGGAATCAAATCAAATTGTGAGATGCCTAAAGATTCCCACACCAATTGAGAATATATGTCATTGTTTTATTTCCATTTACTCACTGCTTCCAAATCCCCTTGAGTGTGTTGTTCACGGCTGGATTTAGACGTGTCGTTAACTGTAATAACCTTGACAGAGAGTATGATGCAAACAGAATGAAAAACATAATTTAACAAGCATTCATTTTACCAATGAGAACAGAGATTAGACTGGAGCAGACTTAATGTGGTTGACAGCATTTTTATCTTTCTGAAGCTTTAACAGTTGTATTATCTTTTCATCTTGTATTGGATTAGGCTTCATTCTTTTCCACAAGTCACACTTATGATTGACGTTTGATTAAAAACATGCTGCGAATAAGAGACAGAGCATAAACAACTGGGCCACAGCGAAGTGGCTGGCACTGATTCTGAATTAGCCTTGATGCACATTAACTCAGGCACCACTAAGTTTAAAGATAATATCACAAAGAAACAACAATAATCAAAACAATTTTTTTTATGTTAACATATTTGTGTGGACTTTGGTTGTTTGGTCATTTAAGGTTGAACCTGAAATCACTCTCCTCTTTCAAAATGTATCTTCTCCTAAGGTTTTTAACCAAGACACTCTAAATTTGGTCAGAATAATCTACACGTGGTAAAAAAAAAAGTGATCTGTTAGTTATTTTATAAATCATTGGGTGTGTCTGTAATGAGCCTTTAACAAGGCAGCCATTTTGGGGAAAAAAAAACTCCTTTAACAACAAACATTGTTGGATCTGGTTGGACCCAATGATGCTGAACTTAAAACTGTTCAAATCCAACTAAAACCCATTACAATCCAACTAAAACCTATTTAAAACCAAATAAAACTCGTTCAAATCCAACTAAAACCCTTTCAAATTAAACTAAAACTTGTTCAAACAAACAAAAAAAATTTTTTTAAATCCGACTAAAATCCATTCAAATCCAGCTAAAACCTGTTCAAAACCAAATAAAACTCATTCAGATTCAACTAAAACCTGTTCAAATCCAACTAACTCCTGTTCAAATCCAGCTAAAACCTGTTCAAAACCAAATAAAACTCATTCAGATCCAACTAAAACCTGTTCAAATCCAACTAACTCCTGTTTAAATCCAACTAACTCCTGTTTTAATCCAACTAACTCCTGTTTAAATCCAACTAACTCCTGTTTTAATCATACTAAAACCTGTTTGAATCCATCTAAAACCCCCGTCCATCCTTGCATGCAATCTACAGTATGATTACCACAACTGCCAGTATAGCGCCACCTACTGGGGTCCACAGTTTTTCCACCCCCACAGTGGTTGCTGGGTGAGGACCCACCTGGCGTAGCATTTCTGTTGGGAGATCCTCTGTATCTTTTCTAATGTATTGTGTTTAACTCAATGCACCCAGTATTCTATTAATATATCTACAATATCCCAAAACCTTGGTCTAGTCTAGTAAATTCTTCTCAGGTAGCATGAATACGAGCAGAAAACTCAAGTTAAAACTACACAACAGTTTTATTGCTATCCAAATATGTACAGGGCAGTGCTTTGTCTGTGTCAGGTTGATGAAGAAGCCAGTGGCTCTCTTCTTTAATGAAGATGATGTTTACACTGTTCTGGGGCTGATATTGATCTGCAAGGGTTAAGTGTGGTTTGCAAAATGTAATACAGAAAAAAAACATGGAACATGTCTGGAACATTGACTTGTCGGAAATGTGGAAGAGTAAGCCAGCTGTCATCTTAGATGGAGAAAGTTAAAGACGTGGACCTAGAGTAGAGTAAACACAGTAGACAGTAAATAAACTAATGTTGAGAGCCTGCATCAAGAAGCCGGCTTCTTATGGACTTCCCAAAATATAAGCTCCTATAAATCTGCAGTACTGATGTTAGATATGTCATCAGTGAGTCAGAGCCACACCTCAGCTCAGAAGAACCACTTCCAAACTTCTTTCTGACTGGGACCAACCATCGTCAGGCCCCACTGCACATGTTGTGTTTCAAAGTTTGTTGGTCCATTGTTTTTCTTCTGTCTATGTAAAGATTAAATCCTATTTCACATTGTTTCTCAACTTTGACCATGGGCCTATTTGCTATCTTTTCACTCTTCCAACCATTTTGCAGCCTCACACAGCCAGCCTTTGGCAGTATGGATAATGTAGTATGGAGCTGTAACACCAGCATACAGCTGAGGGAATAATAGAATATGGGGATCCTGTGTGTGTGTGTGTGTGTGGGGGTTAAGAGATAAAGCAGTTTGAGAGGGATATAGAGAGCTTCGTATTATTAATTTAGCCATGAAAAGAGAAAGGGGGAATTTTCTTTCAATAACCCCCCTACATGGAGGCTTCCAAAGCGGCAAACAATGAAGAGATTGAAGGAGGGAGAGAGGTAGAGATAATCCCTGCCGTCGTATAAACCGTGGAGTTAACTATTTTGTGGAGGCAGCGCAGTGTTTTATTCTCCGTCATCAAGCTTCCAGATCTAATTTCCGTCTTTCCATCTCCTGGAATTTTTTTGCCTGTCCCTCCTGCAGATACTTCATCCACCTCTCTGTGGGCTTTCTGCTGTAATCCTCAACCCAGCTCTCTGTTTCCAGACCTACAGACGAGAATAAACCTGCTCGGTCTCAGCCAACACGCTCTTTGGGCACTTGATTCTTCACATGCAGCCAGTGTGGGATATTTGTGTGCTTTTGGAAGTGGGTGGGTGTTGTTGCCCAAGTTGAAATTGGCAGAGGGTTTTGTCACCTGGCACAAGAAAAAAGGAGGGTGTCCCATAGCGAGGGATTACAGCGTCTTACACAGACATTCATGGGCATGTATTTGAAACATCAAGAAAGGTTTAAGATAATATTATTTGCCCCATTCATTTAAAGCATATGGAGAAAGAAACCACGTTATACATTATAATATTAGATATTTAGAAAAACTGTGCTTTCTGTAACATATCTCAACCTTTCTGAAATGAACATTACATTCATAGAACTGCAGCAGTTTCCTATCATTGAGAGACTCAATAGTTGAGGCACAGGTTGTGCTTGTGTAGACAAGAAATACAATGTTTAAATTCATGAAGCTAGAGCTGTACATCACTGACTCTGTTTAAACCCAGAAAGAGCTGTTGATAATGTTAGCTGCTCTTTCTGGTAATGTTAGCTGCTAGTTAGCTTTGTCGTCGGGGAAAAAATAAATCTTTCATGTTTTCTGTTTTAAATGTGTCTGTTTTTCACAAAAACAAGGTGTAATTTATTTGAAAAACATTTCCGTTTAATGTTTTTACTCTAAGGAATGAAATAGAGAGCATAATAGTTATATTCACACAGCTAAGATGTAAAGGTTTGTATTCAATAGTTTGCTCTGATAATTATGTTCCAAAACTAGATTCCCCGAAAGAAGGTCCATCTGAGACACATTTGGACTCTGGAAGGCTGACCTCCCTGGATGTGGTTTCTAGAAGCTATTGACTTGTTGGACTGCAAAAATATTTTGATGGACAAAGATTCTTTTTATTCCACATTCTCTCTTCTCAGGACACGTTTTTTTTTTCTTTTTCTTTTTATGAAGGCACTTCTAAGACTCAACACTCTGAAGTGCTGTTCCTTTGTCTCTGGAATATGGGTAATGTACAGACTGTGCTGGAGTGCAGGGTCGGGAGGGTGCTAGACCTCATCCCTATGTGTGAATCTGATTGATGCCGAGGTGTGTCCGACCTTTAGCTCCTCTTGAGAAATCCTACAAGTCCTTCCGTGCACCTTCTACTCAGTGGCCTCTGTAACTGCCTCACACATCTTTGAGGAACCTAATTCTCTCTTTTCATTTCACTCCTTTTCAAAAAGCATCCAATTACAGCGCTTCACCTCCTCCTGTCCGCTCTCCCCTCCTTTCTTAACGAGCAATCTCGTTAATGTCAGGGCTCGGCTTTCTCCTCGTCCTTTTTTCTCGGTCGGGAGGGAGATATGAAGAGGTAGAGATAGGGAAATGAAAGAGCCAGCTGGTAAAGCCTGGTGTGGGGAGAGTGAGTCCAGAGCTGGCCAATAATGGCCAGACAAGTGTTTGAGATTACAGCCTGCTTCAGAGGGACGTAATTATACACCGCACTGTTTTCAGTGATGCACCGGTGAGGGGTCGCTGAGGCAGAAGAGATGACTACATGTCAGGGATCGACTGCCTCCTGGAATGGGAAAGGAATGGAAAAGACAAAACATTCTGGAAACTATATAGATATATAATATTACTTTTTGGTTTAATCGGTTTCTTAAAAGGTATTTTGTAAAGTATTTCTAAGAGATAAATCAAAAGTTCTGACCGTCACAGGTGTATTTCAAACATGTGGACCTGGTCTTTTTAGTGTGATAGTTCTTTTTAGTGTGTGCTCACTCTGGATGTTAAACAGTGACGTGCACAGACATTTTGTGGGACAGGTGCTCAACCAAATGAAAAAGGTGCTTCTGCACGTTGCAGAGTGCCTCCTGCCTCACAGAAAGAAGATTGTGAGTTCAAACCTCAGCCAACTGTGGTCTTTCTGTGAGGAGTCTGCATGTGTTACTGTGGCTTCTCTCCGGGTACTCCAGCTTCCTCCCACCGCCCAAACACACATGCATGTATAGGTTAACTGGCAGCGCTAAAGTGTCCCTAGTGAATGAATGTGAGAGTGAATGGTTGTTTGTCACTGTCTATGTCTAAATGTTAGCCCTGCGACTAAAAAAGGCCACGCCAGAAGGGCACTTAAAGGGCATAGGTCAAAGGAGCAGGTGCCCCACCACCTGGGGTCTATCTGTGCCTGTTCCTGCTGTTAAACCTTTGAACACTGTCAATAATTCAGCAGCAACCTGCTGGAAACATTGTAATTCCATGTCTGAGTGTAAATTATATTACCCCCAGGCCCATTTGCTGCTGTATCCCAAGGCCTTGGGATGGGCCTGGGGGTATGGGAGATTTAAAGAGGCTGGCACCATGTAACCCCCCACGTGCAGTAGTCAGGTCTTATTCCTCTCAGTGTGTCTTATCTTCTCATGTTCAGGGATTTGGTGCAATCTTTGTGCAGTTAAGTGAATTTTCTGAACACTTGTAGTTGGATCTCTTTATTACTGAGCTGAACATAAATCCAATCTGAAACAAAGAAAACTCTTTAGAAGTGTTGTGTTAAACTGTATAAATATCTTACATTAAATATCTTATAATTTGTGTCCAACAGCAGGACAGAATGCAGCTCTTGCTGATGGACATTGTGCTGTTGGACCTATTGCTCTGGGATTATATCTGCACTCATTTGTGGCTCTGTATTGTGATGGGCATTTGCACACTCTGTATAATGGTGAGACTAATTAAAGCTAAAAAACATCATTAGTTGGAGACTTGTGTAAATTAGCATGTACATAAATGATAATTGCTTCATGCTTGCTCGTGGCGCAGAGTGGCGTGTCATTAGCATCAGCTATAGAAGGAACAGAGCGTCTGATGATGGCTGCATACCTTCTTTTTATTCTTGTTAATATTGCATTTCACACCTGCAGAGAGCAACACAAGATGAATGGGCTTTTTTTAGTCAGGACAGATTTTTGTGCACAAACACTAGTAAATTGCTAACTGTACCAGACTTCAGAGGAGATTCTACAAAAATGTCAAAACACAATTGTTGACAGACCTGATGTATCATTTATGTTTTATGGTCTGGTTAGACAGGCTTCTTCTGAGGCTTTACTTTTTAATCACAATGTTTTTATTGAAATTTTTAATGGTTATAGTCAAACATAAGGGTAAAGAAAAAAGATATATCTGTCCTGAGGTGCTTAAGATGAGAAAAACAGGTTTACAGGTTGGTTTAGGTCCTTGACACTCCAGTGTACTAATTGTACATTCTTGTATGTGCTTATTGATCCAGGATTTCAGGGCTGTACTCCTCAACAGTATGCATCTGTTGACCATGGTCAAATTTATGCCTTTGTCCTGTGCTGATGCAGGTGGAAGATGATGGGGCTGGCTTTGGGGCTAGCGAGCGGTTCTCTGCCTAGAATAGACAGAGAACTAGTCCGTGACCACAGCAGCCTCCTTCACAGTGGTGGGCTCATGTTGTGACAAACAGGTGCCAAATAAACCAATCACACAAAGCGGACGTTACGACAGCAAGTTGGTATATTAAACTTTTTCTGAATCCAGTTGGAAGTACATCGAAAACTTAAAAAGTTATTAGAGCTTCCAGTTGTTACGGTTTTAAAGACATGTCCAGGTCACTTAAAACAGACGAGAGTGCCGCGGCAAACATTTTCTCTGTTGCAGGCACAACCTTCTTTGTTTTGGAATAGCTCTGCAGCGCAGTGTGTGTGACGTTTCCAACCCCACGGCTGTGATTGGTCCGGCTCAGCTTCAGCCGAGAGAAGGCAACGGGCTTATACATACTTTCTTTCGTTCAGAAAGGAAGTGGGTATGGCTACGACAGGCTAAGCGATGTTGATTTCTGGTAGAGACAGCTACTCTCAATAGACTTGGGTAACTGAAGAATACATATGTTTTGACTGCTGCTGTGGCTCTCCAGATTGGAAACTTTAGCTTTTATCTTGGCTCTATCCACTTGGAGAGATGAAGATTCTCTTTCTAGGTCTGTAACTCATTGGCTCAGGTCTTCTGAGGCAAGTTTGAAAGATGAAATACACCACGGGTAGACAAACTTTAGGTTTATTATCTCTAGTTTAGCTATGAGTGTCCCAAGCGCTGTCCTAAAATTGTCAGTTAGCGTCTCACTCAGCTTCTGGCGTTGCAACTCTAAACTCCTATAATGGAGTTGAGTGTTAAGCTAACCCTAGCATCTTCTTTCTCGGGACTGCTTTGTTAAGTTTAGTAGGAGAGTAAATTGTGCAAGATAGAGAACGAACACACCATCTCTAAGTTTGATGGCAAAATGTAAAAAAAACCCCAGAAGCACTCCCCTTGAGGCTTTATCCACATTGTCACTGGAAAACTTACCTTCCGCAGCTGAAATGTGCTGGAGTTTAGGGGCTCTCTTCTTCAGAGTGTGTTGGGCGAGAGTGGGAGGTGAACTAGCATGCAGCATTAGTTCTGCTTGAGCTGATGTGTTAATTAGCCAGCCGGGTGCATAGATAATTAATGAGAATCATGATTAACGACTGTACAGTGTGCATGGCAAAGACGAAGCGCCAGTCAGTGATAAGGAGGAGGTAATCTGCTGAGGATCCGTCCATGTGTGTGGATCTGTGACGCGTTTGCCTTTAAGGGATTTCACATGGGTTTGTGTATCTGAGTGACTGTTGTCCTAGTGTAGGCGTCGATTCCAGCACTGAGTGGGCCTGGTACTCGCTAGGTAGGCCTAATAACAGACTGCAGTGAGTCAGGGGGCATTTAACACTTCTAAACACACCGGCAGCGCTGCCCACTAGTGCCAGATCAGAGAGAGGACCTCACACACTGCCCAACTGTGGAGGCAGGGTCTACAAAAACTCATTGCTTTGTTGTTCTACTGAGTCAAATCAGTGGCTCACTCTAAACAAGTGGGAAACACTCAGTCACTTGGTTAGTGCTTGTACCATTCCCACCATGTCTTGTTTCAACATGTGGGCTTTTACACAATAACTCTGCGGCTCATAATAGAATCCAGGTTTGATTTACCAACAAAACACAATTATGAAATGTAGTTTTGGATACAAAAGCATATTCCATTTATCAACACCAGATGGTTATCTCGTTTGAGAACATGTAAATTTTCAAAGTAGCGTAGCTTTGGCAAAGGAACAACCTCCAGTGGGACAGAGTAGGCGCCACAGTCAACTGTCGAGGCCTACACACTGATTTCCATAACATTTTTGACTTTAAAAAAAGAGATAGTAATGGTAACAATGTTATGCTAAAATAGTTTTGTTATCTTCTTAAATTTTCATCTTAAATCCAACCAATTAAAGAAGAACTTTTTCACCTTAACATAATAGATTCAGAGTCATTGTGATGCCTTAATAACTTATTCCATGGTGAAAATGAATTGCTTAACAACACAATACACATAAACACTCGCCCCAGTCATTCTCAGACATACACTGTGGCAGAGCCGGTGTAAAAGAAGCTAAAGCAGAGAAAACCGTTGCTCATGGTCAAACAGGAAGAGAGGAGAGCAGGGAGACG
This sequence comes from Perccottus glenii, assembly GCA_024416835.2. NCBI lineage: Eukaryota > Metazoa > Chordata > Actinopteri > Gobiiformes > Odontobutidae > Perccottus > Perccottus glenii. Next base: position 26,879,259 of record CM044546.2, read on the forward strand.
CTCATCACCAGTGAGTTTTTGCAACAGTGTTTTTTAACATTACACTGAAGCTGTAGAGGGAGCTCTGTAGTGAAAAACATGAACAAAAACAGCAAAGAAACGTCCAGACCTGCAATTGCTGCTTTAAAAGTACTTTAATGAACTATGACCTGAATGAATAAAAATGTATTACATACTATGTATTTAGTCTACATTATACATAACTACATATTGTGCCTCTGTTTTGTTTGACTTCTTAATGGTCTTTGGTTAAAGTAAATTACATTATATGGATGTGTTTAGAAACATATGGCACTAGTATTTAGTGTTAAAGAAAGTTCTTATATATATGGTGTATATACATGTACACAGACTTACAGAGATACTACTGTTACTTAAAACAAGCCACTGTGATTAGAGCCAAAACTCTCTGGCCTCATGTTGGTCAGATGGTACAATATCCTTCCATTTAATCTCACATTATTTTGACAAATGGTACATGATTCATATGAAGCAAATATAAAATCTTATCTTTTTAATTCTCCGCCAAATCAGTGACAGACTGAATGACTAAATTAAATTAATTTACTTATTTATTTAGTTGGCAGATAACATTTTTGTTCTGATGAGTGAACATTTGCTTCACAGAAATTCCTCGTGACAAAAACAAGTGCATTTAGAGAATGTCATGTATTGTTTCATTTCAAATTTGCTTTCTTTCAGAGAGCACTACTACACTACTCTTGACCTCTCATTGGTGCAACCTGTAACATATGACGCTATCTGGGCCAATAGTGTGGAGGCTTGTGAGCGGCTGAGCTGAGACGGGGTGGGGGTGGGGGGACATACCGGTGCTTGGCCGCATGTGTGTGTTAATCTGCTTTGTCAGGCTGTGTGCAGCATCAGCACTCAAGCATGACCTCTAACCTTAAATAATGTCTGGTGGGGGTACCCCTTAGTACAATTGGTGAAGCATTACAAGCAAGAAAGCAAAAAAAAGTATGTGAACCTTTAGGAATTTCATGGTTTTCTGAATAAATTTGTCTTAAAATGTGATCTGATATTTGATCTGATAAGTAAAGGATATTGACAAACATAATGTTTCTAAAAATAATTACACACAAATTTACATACATACACATACATACACAAATTCTGATATTTCTTGTCTTTATTGAACACACTCATTCAAAATGGCAGTGGAAACAGTAAATAAACTCTTAGAATTAATAACTGGTTGACCCCCCCTTGGCAGCAATAACCTCAACCAGCCGCTTCCTGTAGCTGTGGATCAGAACTGCACATTGTTGAAGAATTTTAGCCCATTCTACCTGGCAGAATGGCTTTAGCTCTGTCATATTCTTTGGCCGTCTCACATGTGTGGCCCTCTTCAAGTAAATCCATATAATCTCTATTGGGTTGAGGTCTGGGCTCTGACTTGGCCACTCCAAAAGGCGGATTTTGTTTTTCTGAAGCCATTCTGCTGTGAACTTGCTCCAGTGTTTTGGGTCATTGACCTGTTGCATCACCTTCTACACAGTTTCAGCTGGCGTACAGACATCCTCACATCCTGAAGAATTGTCTGATATCCTTTGGAATTCATCTTCCCCTCAATGATTGAAGCTGGCCAGGCCCTGATGCAGCAAAGCAGGCCCAAATCATGATGTTTCCTCCACCATACTTTACAGTTGGGATGATGTTTTCATGATGATATGCCGTGCCCTTTCTTGGCCAAATGTAGCACTGCATGTTTTTTTCCAAATAGTTATTAGTTTTATCAGTCCACAAAACATTTTGCCAATACTGTTGTGGAGTGTCAATGTGCTCTTTGCAAACATCAAGGGTGCAGCAATGTTCTTTTTAGTAAACATTGGCTTCCTTTGTGGTGTCCTGCTGTGGATACCCTGCTTGTTCAGTGTTTTACATATTGTAGACTCATGAACAGAGATGTTAGCAAGTTCCAATGATGCCTTAAAATCATTGGCAAATCATTGTCATTGGAGGTGTTGTTGTTTTACTTCATTGATGAGTCTTTGTTGTGCTCTTGGTGTCATTTTGACTGGGCGCCCACTTCTTGGTAGAGTAGCAACAGTTCCAAAGCGTCTCCATTTGTAACCTGTAGACTAACTGTAGACTGGTTAATTTGTTAAGTTTTTGAAATAACTTTGTAACCCTTTCCAGCTTTATGTAAAGCAACAATTCTTGATTGTAGCTCCTTTGAAATGTCTTTTTGGCGAGGCATGGTTCACATAAGTGTGTTGTTCTTGTGCAGAGCAAACTTTTAAGAGAACCCCCTTATGTGTTTGTTTTATTTTAGGTCAAGTTTATTCAGAAAACCATTAAATTTCAAAAGGTTCACATACTTTTTCTTTCCACAGTATACAGTATATGAAAACTAACCAGTTTAAATACTGCACAAGCTTTCATTTCTTTACAGTCTCAAATAAAAACATATGGTACTACAAAATATTGAGAGTTTCGAAAAGTTTTTGGTTAAGAAAAAAGACAAAGAAGGTAACCACAGCTTGAAACAAGAAATGTCCAGCGTAAAAATTTATGTTTAATTGGACCCTTTCTATTGGCCTATTTCAGAAATGTGAATAAAACACATTTATATAAACCTCTTTAGTGCTTTGTCTTGTTCTCTGGTGTTTTTGATGAGGAGACAAACAGCTATTGTCATTGAAGCAGCAGCTCACGCTTCCATTGTCTCCAGGCTCTGTCTTTAAGGCCGGATGACAAAAGGCATTCTTCTGCTCTGCGTCTATCTCTGTCTCTCCTCCTCCTGCTCTAACTCCTACTTTTAAACCGGTGGCCTGGCCTTTTCTCCCCATTCTTCCATACTGTCAACACTTTAGTCATGCCCTTCCACTGTGCCCTTTCTACCTCACAGTCCTTCCATCTCATGGTCCTTCCAAGGGTAGATGGTCCTTCTACCATCTACCCTTTCACCCGCCACACTCTTCTGTTACATATCTGCATAATTATCCCCTCATTTGCTCGTTTTGCTTCTCCTGCTTTGACTTACAGTGCCTCTCAGCACAGAGCCCAGCTCTCTTCAGTCCAACACTCCACTTTTTATTTAACATCATAGTAGTAGTAGTAATTCATATGTAGATGTAGAAAGGGATGTCAAACATTATGGTTTACCATTTTGTTATATTTATTTGTTATGTTATATTTTGTTTTTAATTTTTTCAAAAGATGAATCAATTTATCAAATGATCTCATTACAGGAATACATTCTGGCAATGACCAAGAAGAAAATATATATATTTAAAATGCTTCTCCTTAGTGTTGTGGGGAATAAAGAGCACAAGTGCAAGTTTAAAATGTTAGAATAAAAATAACTTCATAATAATAGTGACTCACCAGTAATGTGTAGGAAAACTGGCAATAGTAAGGGAAAAGCAGTAGATAAATAAATATTACTCAGTTTATCTTTTTGATTGCACATGGAAAAAAACTCTTCTGTAGTCTGGAGGTGCCAGTCTTCATGGACCTATAGTGGCTCTTGAATTATGTAAGAACAATTATGGAACTGCAACGTGCATTGGGAACTCTTCTTTGAAATTTCACACAGTTGTGACATCCCATCATCACCCCCATAAACGACATGGCACAAAGACAACCAAGACAAGCTGTTAACAAAAAGATTTTTCTGTTTGAAATTAAATTCAATTTCTTAAAATGTGGCTAAGTTCCCCTGTGGAGAGGTCCAGGGTCTACCCTGCCTCACAGCCAAAGCAGCTGGGAGAGGCTCCAGCTGCTCTCTTCCTCTTGTTGTATTAGTGGTAATGTATGAAAAACTAGAAAATGTATGAATGAATAAATAAAATTAATCTGTCAAGCAAAATGTTTTTTCTTTGATTGGGTAATAAACATTAAAAATTGCACTTTAGATTTGTAGATAATTAGGGTTAACCCTAACCCAGACTTTGTGTACAATTCAGATTCTGAGGTCAGGTTTATTCAGCTGCAACACGTGTTTAAAATTACAATGTCAGTTAAAACTGCAAGCAGTGATAAAGGGGCCTTACACCTGTTGCGGCCGCTGAAGGACATGCTTCAGTGACTTCTTGTGCATCACAGAGCATGGCTCCAAGAGACTTTTGTCTTATTGGATCTAAGAAATATGTGTACCAAGTCATAAGTAGGTTCACTTACAGCCTATTTGATTCAAAATGGCTGCTTTCCTGTTGGTAATAGGATGTGGCTCCAAATACTTCTTTACCCATGAATCCCATGCTGAATATGTGCACCAAATTACATGTAGCTACGAGAAATAAAAGTTTTGTTTTGGAAAGTTTCAGGACTTTTTAAAATACAAGGACAACTGTTTGGGAGCTCATACATTCAAACCAAAATGGCCGCAGTCCTGTTGAAGATAGGACATGGTCGCAATAGAGTTTTTTGCTCTTGATCTCATCCTGGCATTAATAATAATAATGATAATAATAATAATGTATTGGATTTATATACTATATACATTACAGAGTCCATTATTCAGTCATATACTGGTGGTGGAAAGGTGGCAGGCATTTTGTGCCTACGGCCTCTCCAGCCTCCAAACATTCTCACACATTGAATACACCAGTGCCACAGACACTAGAGGCAAGTGTAAAAAATTTAATTTGGCTACAACAAACTAAATGTTTTACTTCCCATTGACATTTTTCACAATTTAGTGGCTTGACTCTATTCTTGTCCGCCCTAATTAGAAAAACCCCACAGAACACTCACAGAACCTCTACGAGTGTCTTTATCTGATCAAATTTGTCCCTCTTTGAGAAACATTCGAACGCATCTGATGTAAATGCACCAACTGTTGCTTCTGTCACTTCCATGAAAAATTTGTATTCCATTTTAGCACCAACGTACATAAACACCTTCCGTGTTTTCTGATGTTGCACCTGCTGGAACCGGCTCGCCGCCTTCTCCTTCGACACCTCTTTCTCTCACTTCCCACTGTCAATCAACCTCAGTTTTTTCATTTGCCAAGAACATAAACACAATTTGAACACAGTGTGATCGGGAGATTTGCTTTAGTGGGATGTGTCTCTATTTCTGGCCTCTTTCAGAGTCTCATTGGAGTTTTTGTGAAACAAAGCTGAGCGTGTATTTTTAGAGCCTTTCATTACCATAATGATTGAAGTTTTGTAGAGTCTTTTCATGTATATTTGACTTCTGCCGTGTTCAACAGGCTGTCTCTATAGCTGCACTTGGGGGCCCAGAGGTTGACTTCCATAGACACACACTCAAATCCCCAGCCATGCCTTTTGCCTGTTTATTCCTCGATTCATGCTATTCTTTATTTATTTCACACGCCACTTCCTAATGCAAATAGGATCGTCTGCTCCCCATCGAACTGTGGAAGCGGCATGGGAGCGTGCTTGTGTGGAGGAGGATGGTGCGAGTTTATAGGCTGTATGTGTGTGTGTGCTGCTGGGACCTAGTGAGTAATAGAGCCAAAGTCCTTATCTGTCACCAGAGAGCTGCCTGCCGCTCTCTCAGCTGTCAATCATCCAACCCAGGAGACAAACAGTGTGCTTCAAACGCTACCAGAGAGAGGTTGAGGGATGCTTGAAGAAGAGGAAAGACAGTTGGAAACGTGGAAGGGAAGGGAAGGGAGAAAAGAAAAAAGCACGGAGAGGAGGCAGGTGTGGCGGGAGAGCAGGGAGGCCAAGGACAAAGGGAGAGTGATGAAAGCAATGGGAAAGAATGGTGCAGAAAAGGCTGTTAATTCATTCATTGTGGTGTGTGTTCTTCTGGCCCCACAGGTAAATCCTGGAACTTAAAACACACTTTGAAAAACTCACTCGGGATTTTGTATTGGAAAAAGCTACTCTTTAAAAATCAGTGGGAAAGTTGAGGCACCTTTTTGGTAAAATAGTTGAACAAAATATAATATAATAGTCTGCTGACATTGACCCACTAAAGTCTTTGTTTTCTTAGTTTTACTGTGAATAGACAAACAACAAGCCAATCAAGCATAGCATAAAGGCCACTCTCACGGGCGGACGCATCAGTAACAGTAAATAAAACAGCTCTCAAACAGGTCAATCCAGCTATCTTATCTGCTACTAGCATCTTGTTAGCTTGCCTGCTGCTAACTTCCAACATGTACTTCCCAAGATTTACTTTTAAAGCATAAAAGGGCTTGTTTTGATGACAAGCTGTTCCTTTGTCATTAGGGTTTCTCTGAACATGACCCTCATGTACCAGTACTTTTCTAGCTGTTAGCATATTCCGCTACTAACTCTGTGACCTTGTGCTTTGTCTGACTTATTTTTTTTCCTAAATATGGTAATCACTTCTGTCTCTGAAACAGCTGCACAAGTCCATTAGGTTTATATGATGACCTCACAGTCTGTCGGTCCACTTTAATAAGATTCGAAGAGACACATGCACACTCTGGGCAAATCTATCAGCAGTGAAATATTGGCATGACACACTTCAATATCCTGACAGGAGTGAACAGGATTTTTGATGACCTGGAGGTGTTTTTTCTATGGCTGGCTCTGTGTGTGTCCCAGACCTCCACAGTCCTACTTTCACAACGACTTACCCGCCGCCATCAAACTGTTGATTTTACCGAGGGGCCCTGGCAACCTCCGGGTCGAGCTGGGACTGCCGCTCCAGCGCATTGCCCCTAAGCTCTTAAAGCCAGCTTCAGCCCGGGACTCATGGGGAAAAGGGAGGAGGGTATAGAGGAGAGAAAAAAAGAGAGAAAAGAGCGAGGGTTGAGCCCCCCAAATCGCTTCAAGATGCGTTCCAGTGCAGTCGGAGGAGCAGAGAGGCTGGGAGCCTGTGGGGAAAGCCAATGCGAGCCAGGTTCCCATTTCAAACGGTGGATTAAGCAGTGCTGCACATGCACATATAAGGCCCCCGTTAGAACACACACATCTCCAGACTGGCATCCATTTGAAGACCCTCTCATGAATTTAATAATTCCCTCGCTATAAACACACAGCAAGGCCTGGGAACTCCATAAACTTGTGTGAATTTGAACAGCTAAAATTTACTAATGATCCTTTAATAGTATTGGTTCTGGTAATGCTTTTTCTATTGTTTGTGAAAGAAAAGCAGTCATACACACACTTTCCTGACACTATTTGTTACAGTTGTGCTTTGTCAAGCTGTGTCTGCATTCATTTCAAAGCGCTGAGATTCTCAGAGTAATGCAGCATACCTTATATAGCATGTCTGTAATTATAGCATTTCTGTATTGTGGTGTTGGTTTGCCACAACTAAATGACTTAAACAATGAACAAAAATATTTTCCTTTCATTTTCTTTCGTGCTGTCTGTCATTTGCTCTGTTTTTTATTATCGTAGTTTGTTGTCATTCATACATAATACACCACCACAAACAGATGGCAACTGCCCTGAATCCCAGAATTAATCCATAAACATAGCTAGCAATAGCTTACATCACCACACAGCTCTAGATTTTCCAGTTGCTAGATTTGTGTATAAAATATGCCAGATAAAACCCTGCTGTTTTGGAGTGGAGTTTGTTTTGTCTTACTAAGTGGTTAGGTTCAGGCATTCAGTGTCAAAAAGAAGTTTAGGACCCAGTTTAGCAAAGTTCTGTGTCAGCTTAGTCCAAAGTAGATTTACATAAACATAAAATGCACCACTGGCAAAGCCCTTACAAAACAGACAGCCCTGAGAAATTGTCCTTTAAACCTTGCATAGTTGTTGGCCCCTAGAGGCCCCTATAGATTACAGTGCTCTCCTGACACTATGGCCTGACTGGGCTTCGAGTCCAGTCCTCTTAGCTTGGGTTTCAGCTTTGTGTGCCCTGTGGCCTCCAAAGAGCAAAGTTGAGCCTGCGCACAAACACTAGCCCGGCCTCACACCGGTCACACACCGAGGGAGGGGCCCCCCAGGGAGAACACAGGCTTTGGACATTGGTTATAACCTTCCTTCCTCCACAGACTCTGAGGCGAACAAGTTAGTGCTTAAAGACATATGAACATAAACATCAGCTGCTACAATCAACGACGGCATGCAAAATATTCTGACAAAAAGACAGGACTCTTGATTGAATTATAAAGTATGGGTCAATGAGGTCAGTCATCCCCTCGTGAATAGTAAACCCTTAAGATAAAAAACAGTGACAATTGAATCAGTCTATATTATTCTACAAGTTATTTATTGCAGAGACACTGGTCATGCACATGTAAAGCATACAGCAGCGAGACACCACTGTCAAACTGAGGGAATGTGAAAAGGCTCATAGTTACACTTTCTAAACATCATCATTGTTACTGGAGTACACCCAGTTTTTTTATGTAGTGTTTGTTATAGGAATCAACTATCAAGCTACATAAGTTATGTGCTAGCTACTGAAAATGTAGTTTTAGAATAGCCATAGTGCAAGCAATGCAGGCAATTGAATACATTTGTAGAAGTATATAATTTTTGTGGTTGTACGTCTAATGGTTGAAGTGCCTTTTGATTTATCCCCTCAGGGGTAGCCACAGACAGAAGTTTGCATGAGTAGCTTGGCAGTGTTTCTATGCCAGATGCCCTTCCTGACACAACCCTCTCTGTTTACCCGGGCTTGGGACCAGCACAGATAGACTGTGGCTTCTCAAGGAATTCAAACCCCAATCTCCCGCACCCAAGAGGTAACCCCCAGAGCAGTTACCTCTTCAACATCCATGGCCTTTATTGGTGCACAGTGTTTTCTGTCCACTTTCCATCAATGTTATAGTCCAGTTTTATTTTTCTTCCTCCCTCATGCATACTTCTTGGTTCATGTTGCCAGATTGTGTTACAGCTACTTTGTTTTCTCTGTTAAGAATAATGTGATGCTGTTTCCGTGACCCCTATAGGCCACATTGCCATGCTCAGAATAATGGGCCAACATTGTAAACTCATGTGTGGTGTATATATGTCATCATAAGCTAAACACACTAAAGACCTCACTGGGAGTTCTAGTCATCTGCAGCTTATGGGGAAATCTCAGGGGTCTCCTTTAGCCTGCGTTGTGGCCATTCAGTTTCAGCAAACACACATGAACTCCGCTGTCAGGCCGAGAGCACTCCATCAGCTAACACCTCCGCTAGTCCACCTTAATGGAAGCAATCCAGACTGCCCCAAATCATGAGGTACATGCTGAAAACTGGAAGAGAGTGAGGTGGTGAGAAGGAAAACATACAGAAGCAAATGTAAAAGGGAAAGCTAGATGTTTCCACAATCACCAAAACAAAGGGATTGGAAGTGTTTTTTATAGCCGCTGGTTAACACTACTCTTGCCAATTCCATGTCAACAGTACAGAAGTTTGCAGCAGAAAGTATTATGTTTGGCCAAAAGTACTAGAGAATTGACAGCAATGCTAAAGTTTAAAATAGTGGTGAGCATAGCCCCATGTTTAGTAATTTTTTAAAATTAAACATCTACTGTAAATCCTTTTCATCTGTGAATAAATATTACTGAGACCTCATCATAGCTCAAAAGGAGCGTACCTATTGGTCGACAGTAATGTCAACAATAACAGACCAAGGAAATAAACCAGGAAATGGGTTATTCTATTGCAAATTAGTCTTATTTTACAGCGGAATCTTAAAAAATGTTTTTCTAAAAACAAATTAGAAAAAAGGCGCAAATTAAATGCGGACAAATGTAGGCAATGCTTTGACGTTATGTTCAACAAGACATACAGGATTGATACAGTTTAATGGTAACCTCAGACCTAAAGGTTTCAGGTTAGCTCTAAACATCAGTTTAATGTAAATTATTTTACTTTTTTTAATAAAAGTAGCAGAAAAGTTTACTACGCTGCTGTTGGGGAAGAGAGGTAGGGCTGAGTCAAGATGATGACAAAAACAAAAGCAGGTAGTGAAGCTTGAAACCTTGAGTTTATTTCTGGATTCTTCTTAATTTAAACCCGGTTTGTTCTTTGGTTTATCCTAGCTTTCTGCTTTTGGCCAAATTTAAAAAAAAAAGATAAAAGAAAAAGAGTTAAATAGATTTTCCACTTGTGGAAAAAGTCCATTTACAAGAACATGTGCAAGGTCAGGCTTGAATTCCTTGATATCAGTGCATCCCATAGGTCCGGTCATTTTTGCGTCTGTTTATGGTTTGGCATAAATTCAGGTCAAAGAAAGCCAAATCAGAAAAAAACAGGAGACGTGGTTGGTAAAAGAGAAGAGATAAATGAGAAAAGCAAAGAAAGGTTGAGAAATGGAGCAAGTGGAAAGGCTCTGCGTGATCCCAGGATTGAGAATGTAGAGCACTTTCGAGAACTCAGTGTTTGTAGGAGTCAAAAGAAGCACAAAAGTTGAAGGCAGATGTGGGAACAGACACATGCAAATGAGATGACGAGGAGAATGAGAGATGTTTGGGAGAAAAGTTGGCTCTGACCTGAATTCGACTGCTTTGTTCAAAGTTGGTTAGCGCTCTGCAAGTTTCAAACTAACGCTCATCATTGTGTCGTATGGAGTGGATGAACGCAGTGGGGTGACAAATGTTACTTTCCAAAGGCAGAGGTATCCAGCAGGCTTCCATGCTGTGTTTCCTTGGTAACACCAGCGGTGATATTTACTAAAAATGACAGCAATCTGGACCTAGTTTAAAATGTGTGTGAGACAAGGACACGATTACCTTCAAAGTCCCCATGATGCCATTCCACCTTTCTTTCTCCATTAACACAACTTTCTGGCATTTCTGTGAGAAACTTTTTGATAAATCTGGATGATCTGTCACAAATTGAAGTGACTTAACAAAATTATATTTTATATTATATTCTTATATACGTAATATAATATAATAAATGTGTGTGATGCATTATGTTATTATATAATATAATATAACAATATATTACAATATTATATTTCACAATTTTGTGGATTTGAACAAGTTTTAGTTGGATTTGAACAGGTTTTAGATGGATTTGAGCAAGTTCTAGATAGATTCGAACAGGTTTTAGATGGATATGAACAGGTTTTTGTTTGATTTGAATAAGTTTTAGTTGGATTTGTACAGATTTAAGTTGGATTTGAACGGGTTTTAGTCTGAATTAAATGGTTTTCGGCGGATTTTATATTAATTGGGACATCTTAATGTTAAAAACAAACTGATGTGATAAAAACTCAAACAAAGACGAAACCTAACATTCAAACCTTGTCAAACTTAATAAAAGCTCCCCAAGGCCCCTGAAAGGATTCTGATTTAGTGTAGTGGCCCCCTCACCACTTTGAGTTTGACACCAGTTATTTAAATAAATAATGTAAGATCCTTAGGGCCGTTTCTTAAAGACGTGGAGCTGAAGGAACACAAACTCACTGATAACTAATAACTGTCACATAAACCTCCTTCAGTTTATCAAATCACATGCTCTTTTTTCAAATCCACTTTTGTCAATTCACACAATTTTCAATTTTACCACATTAACCAGTTTGAATTCACACTATTGGCATAATATTTCACTTTTAAATTTTAATTAGCATGAACTTTTACCACATCTGCTTTAATCAGTTCATTTTTACTTTCTCTGCTAATAACTATCAGTCATATGTACATGTACAGTATCAGTAAATATGATGCAATACACCAACCTGCAGTCATACTAGTCAGTTATTTCAGTTTTTTACACCTGAAAAACTAGTCAGGTCAGGTTCAGTCCCTTTGTTTAGATCTGTCATGGAGTTTTCCTAAGAGCCTTTCACCCTTCCCACACGGCACAGCTGTATTTCAGGTTTTCCAGGACCGCACGAGCCGACTGCTCTAATCCCCTGTCAGCGCCGCGCTCCTCTCCTTCACAGCCCTCCTTCCTCTTGCTCATTACGGACACATGGAAAGCATTAGCCAACATTCCACTGACTGCACATCGGCCTTCTCTTCACTGGTTCACGCTGCTCTTTGTCTCACCTTTGTTCCGTTAGGATCCACTTACAATGCAGTCCTTCAAATAACTCAAACATCCTTCAGTTTGGATGAAGCTAGAGCAACACCAAGATTCCAAAAGCTGTCTGAGAGTGCACTCATCTTTAATCTGTCTTTGAAAATGTTCTTACTCTCCTTGTATAAACAAATTTAACAATGCAAAGTATTAGTATTGGCATTTTGTTGTTGCAATATGGCGATATAATTAGGAAATGTATTGGCTGCTGCACAGGGCAAAGTGGAAGTTTAGCAGTAGCCTATAACAAACAGAAATTGTCAATTTTTCAATGCAATAACTTCTCCAGACTAAAAATAGTCCTGTTGTTTCTCCAATTACCACATAAATGAAAGAATAGGGCCATGTTTCTGGCTGCTCTGTCATGTTAGGTTCTTTACAGTATCACAAATAATACCTAAATCAAAGAGAGCTACATTTAAGCCAGGTTTTTGTGGTGAATACAAAGCCAGCTGCTCTTCTACTTAACTGCAGTGTTGTAGTTACTTTCAAGTAACTTTCAAGTCTCAGTGTTTAAGTCCGAGTCCAAGTGCAAGTCACCAAAGATTGGTCCGAGTCGAGTCATCTTTAGTTAAACTGCAAGGTCCAAGTCGAGTCAAGTCGACCCATAAAAATGCAAGTCCTGAGTCCAAAACGAGTCATTAAGGCTTATCGTCGAGTCACGACTCACAAAAATGGGCTGATGACTTGACTCAGGTACTCCATCTCTGCTTAATTGTGGTCTATAAACTCTATTTTTAGTTACTCATTATATTACCTGCCTCCTTTCTTATGTAAAAATGTTTTTGGCAGTGGCAGCAGTCTCTTTTTAGATCTAAATAACAATAAACCTACAGTTGGAGCCCATAATGGGCTAAAACAATGCACTTATTCCAGCGCAGAATCACCTTTTGGGAAAAAGTTGTTCAGGGTGAACTACTGCACTTTTGTGCAGTAGCCTTAAGGGTTTTTAATCACATGTGCCAAGGGCCGTGGTGTGTCTCACTGCTGACCTACTGCCATTTTAGATTCTTTAATGAATCAGAAGTTGTATTGTTTGTAGTTATAAGCATTTAGCCTCCACTTGCACATTTACAGTGGCCAAAAATGGCCTTTGACTCAAGCACACAATGCTTCAGCATATGCTTGAGCTTTTTATTCTATTCTATCAATTCTATTGTCCGTCTTTTGGTTTTGCAACAGCACATTACTTGATGCTATATTTACAGTCTTGTCCAATCTAAAATGACCTGACATGTTTGTCACAGTGGTTAGCGTCACAAAGAGGTCGCACTAGACTTTCTCACTCTCCGTCATTTTGACGGACGGAGTCGTAAAATATCCATCCTCGTCTATCATTACCTGTCATTTTTAATTTTTATACTTTAATAATACTTATAATGGCTTTTTGTTTTACTCACATTTTAAGAAATTTTAAGACGAGCATAGGACAGATTATTTGTTTTATTTAAGAATAACAGATAACGTTACACAAAAATTGAAAGGGGAGGGGGGAACGCCAATGGGCAAATGACCCGCGCAGGAATCAAATCCAAGTCTCTCGAGGATTAGGTATGTGCCCCAATCTCCATTTTAACATTTCATCTAAAATAAAGCTGTCGGAGGTATCTGGGCCAATGCTTCAAGAGAGATTCATCAATTCACATTCTTGCCCTCTGTTCCACTCCCAGAGCTTCATACTCAATGTTAAAAACGAACTCTATGGCACTTCTGCAGGGTATATGCTTCTTTAATGAAGAATCATTATGGATATTTTAAAAGCTTCTGTCTGCCCCGTGCCATCTCAAGTAAATCATTTAGTCAGGAACAGTTAGTCCATATTTTAGTCGTTTCTGTGACCTGTAATTCAAAATTCAAAATCTTTCCTGAAATTTATTAGTGACCATCTCCTCTAAAGCATTTATTTTGATTTTACTTCTCTCGTTTTTTGAAAAATCTTATTTGTAAGAAAAAATCTTCTTCTTCTCCTGTCTTGGAAATTCCTTGAACTTTGCGGTAGAGGTTGTGATATTTCAGTAGCCCCTGCTCCTTTACTGAAAGGTCCTTTACTTAAATGTCCTATTCGTCCTAAGTTTTGAGTCCTAAGTGATGTCTCTCTCCAAGGGTTAGACTCTTTAAAAGTCTTCTGTTCAGTCAGATCTGTATTGCCAAATGCAGTAGTATATTTCTACTGCCCTACAATAGTTTCCACACATAGACATACCCCCCAGTTTACAACTACATTGGGCTCCGCTCCGCCACACACTCGTACGTAACGTTGTTTTCAATGAAACAATTTACACAGCAGACCTACGTCCTGATCAGCAACAGTTTTATTTTTGCCGGACGCCAGAGTCAAACGCATTACTCTGAACAGATCAGACCAAAGTACGTGCACAACATCCGGATTTTCAAAGTAATACAAAAATATACCAACAAACTTTCCTCATTTGAGTATTTAAGCGGAAATTAGGAAAACCCGAGAATTGATGTTTATTTTAAATAACAACGTGTTTTCAAACTAAACTTGTTTTCTGGTTGTTTCCTCTGGTTTTTACGAGCACGTGATTGGCCAAGCTTTTCCGTTCTTGAGTAGAGGTTTGGATTTATTAAAATCTTCTACGTATAATAAATAGTAGATGTCAATATAAAGCCTGTTTTTGAGTGCTTTTACAATCTACTATTTGAGGTTTAAATAATTTTCTCCAACTAGGAGAAAAAAATATCAGGCAGTCTGTTCAATAAAAGCTGTTCAATAAGCAACATTGCATCTAGAGCCCTTTTTATGGTTGTTATTTACTAATTTGTCCCTTTAACAATATGACTGCTTTAGCCCAGAATTTCCCTCATTCCTCAGCAGCAGATGAAAGCATCAGACATATATCTAAAAGCTTAATAGAGTCAAATAAAACACTGTCTTCAATCATAAGATGAATATAGTAATGAGTTATTTCACAGCACAACCTCACATAGCGCTGTGATAATGGCCTTTTTTGATGCAAGGCCGACATTTAAAGGAGCTTCAAACGTAGCTTGTCGGAGCCCTTTCCGTTTCACATCCGATCAAAGATGAGGTCAAGATAAAAGCGAGCAACACAGATAAAATTTCACATCGTCTGAATGTTTTATTGTAAAGCTCTTCGACAGGCCAGACAAAGGTGAGGAGAGCTGAGAGAACGCTCCAGCTCAACAGGTTCTTGTAAACACTTGGACCACATTGTGTTCGCCTGAGCATATGTTGCACATTATGGATTTTTGCAGCATATAGGCACTGATTACTGCAGCAGAGATGTGTAGCAGAGCAGAGCAAATGATTTAATCCACCACCAAGGCTGGAATAAGATTTCTAACAATAGGTGAGTCTGATAGTCTTTTAGATTAATTATAGAATAAAATGGGCAGAAGTCTTCACTTGATTCAGACCCAGAGGATATACCTAAAGCTCATATGTTACAGGTTGGTACAGTATGATTTTGGACCAGACATGTTTGGGGGAAGAACGTGTACCTGGAGGAAACAAACTCCACACAGAAAGGCCCTGCCCTGGATGGGATTTAAACCTTAGGCCTTCTTGCTGGGAGGTTTGTGTCCAGCTGAGGGTACTGTGTCAGTGAGATTGACAAGAGTCTACTGATCGTATGTCTCAGAACCAATACAATGAGAGTGAGAATATTTATTCTGCCCCTGATTAATGAAAAATAGAAAAATGTTGTTTACTGCACCACTCTCAAACTGTAAAAATCTGTATTTTTGCATTTTCTTGATTAATGAAAGTTTATAGGAAGACATGCTTCATTTGTCCCTCTGTGTGTTCTGTCTGATTTTATTTATCTTTAATTATTTTTATTAACTGAGGATTATCTGTGGCCCAATCAGACTGCCTCTTTTGGTAACTGTACCATCTTGGTCCTAAGAAAGGGATGGAAAAAGTGCTACGAGATATTATGCCGGATGCTTCGTAGCTTTTATGATACCGTCATATAACTCCACCTTGTATGAAAGGTGCCATCACAGTTTATGTAGCTGGTAACACTATCTCCTACCAGCTACACAAGACATAAGGGGCAGGCCTAACCGTGCTGTTCTGAGTTGTAGCAAATACAGTAGTAGCGAGTGAGGTTTCAGGTTCCATCGGAGCGTTGTGTGAGGATGTGTGTTTGCTCATTGTGACTTTCCTGTGGAAAGCACCTCTCGAGCAAATGAGACCCAGTGGATTTAGCTCAGACAGCTACTAGATGGCCTGCAGGTGTAGCGGCACAGCCTGTGTGTGTTAGCTAACGGGTGTGCTGCTCCTCGCCGTGACACACTGCGTACATTAAGGAGTGGGGGACGCCCTGTGAGTGTCATTACGCTGTGTATACCATGAGGTTAGCCCAGACAGCTTTATGCACAGCACCCGCCGTAAATCTTCAGCCACCGTTTATTATTCCCTAATTGATGGCTCCTTCCCAGTCTCCCCAAGTTTAGCTCAAGGACAAAACCCCACCAAGGACACATCAGGTCAAAGTTGAGTAAAGGGGCTTTCAAGTAAATCCGGCGAGATGATTTAATTTTCTTTTATTTGCTGCTCGCTGCGAGTGTCTTTTCAACCGCCTCACCTTCACTTTATTGCTTGTTCAACCATTTAATGACCGTTTGGAAAAGGTTTACAACTATGAGCACACAAAACACATTGAGTCAGTGTTAAAGACTACTGTTGCATTGTTTAAACTAACATTTATTTATTCATTTACAGTTTCCACTGTTTTCTATCCATGAATTTAATACAACTGTTGCTTTGGGAGGCATTTTGGAGACACAATATGAAAGGTCACCATCATCCAACTCTTCTTCATAAACCCATACGATACCCATTTTTGCCTGATCCATTTTCTCGGGCCTTCTGACCCTCTCGGCCCTCTGTCACACACTCATGTTCACACACCGTCTTTTGTCTGCACCTGCGCCCGCCTTTGCTCCTCACACGGCTCAAGTTGCTGCTGTGGAATCTGGAAAATGTTTGAGCTGTCCCATGACCAGGGGCCTGTTTCAATAAGGAGGTTCAACCAACTCTGAGTTAAAACTTGAACTCTGAGTTGACTTACCTTGAGATGGGAAACTCTGAGTTTTCGGTTACAGATCAGCTGAAATTGGTTAGTTCAATCAACTCTAAGTTGATTGACTCTGAGTTAAGCGCATGCACCACAACTATAAAAAGCCATTATCAATGGAGCGCAGATATTATGAGTCACCATGGCAACGGCGCCAGACAAAAAGAGGTCTTCATATTTTTCACCAGCAGAACTGGATGTGCTTATGCAAGCATATGGAGAGTACGAACATATATTTAAAAAAAGCAACACTGCTGCAGCGAAGGACAGAGAGTTAGCGTGGGAGAAAATAGCTGCTCGAGTCAATGCGTAAGTTTACATTTGAATTACTGTTATACAGTGTTGTGTGTAATTAATTACTAAGTAATCTAAAAAACTTTTAGTTCTAACTAACTAAAGTTAACTAAAGTTTTAGTTACAGTTCTGTAATATAATTAAAGGGATTACTCCGTAATTTAAAGTAAAATCTTATGTAATTGCATTAAATGCTGCATAGACTACAAAGCAATTCTGTATAATATGGCGGCACAGTGGCAGAGTGGTTAGCTCTCCTGCCTCACAGCAAGAAGGTCCTGGGTTCAACCCCATCCTGGGCAGGGCCTTTCTGTGTGGAGTTTGCATGTTCTCCTGTGTCTGCGTAGGTTTCCTCCGGGTACTCGGTTTCCCTACCACCAAAAACATGTACAATAGTCCCCAAACACACATAAAAGATATATTTTTCAAGATTAATTCATGCAATTGTATGTTTATTTGAAAGCATTAAAAGTGCAGTTTCTTGTCTCTCCTTGTATTGTTCAAGTGGTTGATGTTGATATGGGATTTAGAAAGTAATTAGTAACAAGTAGACCAATACTTTATAGAGATAGTAATTATTACATTAATTCAACCTTATTTTAATTTTCATGTAGGTGCAATCCTGCAGGTGTTAAAAGAACATGGCAGCAGCTGAAAATGAAATATAAAAACGTAATTCAATCAGGTAAGGCTTGAGCATATCATGGTTGTAGTCTACCTGACTTTACTAACATTTGACATATTAAATAACTGAATAGCATCCAGTGTCTAGCAGTGCCCAGGAAACAACACAAAAGTCTGAGAAAGCGCTTAAGAGCGAGGCACACTTTCCTTACAACTCTGCAAACAGTAGCCTTACTAATATGTTCTGCATCCCGATGTTATACAGAAAACTACCATTTGCAAAGAAACGTAATGCAACGCAAAGCATCTGCTCGGATGTAAGAGCACGGCCGCGATGGCTGATATTTCTGATGTAAGGATGGATGAGATTATGGATGTATCTTATTGACTGTAAAGAAAAACGGTACCGCTCAAATAAAAATGAATATGGATATGACAAAAAATCCACTCTGGGCCTCAAAATCCTCTCCCGACGTAAATGTAACTCCCTACGGATTAATGCAGCCTCCAAACAGATCAAACTCTGGACCCCGGAGAGCGAGATCACCCTGCAGGATTGTTTTGCACTGACAGACTGGGATGTGTTTAAAGCTGCAGCCACTGTGGAGGACTCTTCCATCAGTGTACAGGATTATGCTGAGTATGTGTCTGGGTACATCAGCACTTGTGTTGATAACATCGTGCCCACCATACAAATCAGGAAGTTTCCCAACCAGAAGCCCTGGATAAACAGTCAGGTACGTCACATGCTGCGTGCTCGCTCTCTTGCATTTAGATCAGGCAATGAGAACGAGTACAAAGCTGCGAAGTATGGACTGAGAAAAGCCATCACAGCGGCCAAGAGGCAGTACAGAGAGAAGCTGGACAGCTTCTACTCTACTGCGGATTCAGGGCGGATGTGGCAAGGCCTGCAGCACATCACAGACTACAGGACCACCACCAACAACATCGCATCAACAGACAGCCTGCCGGATGACCTCAACAATTTCTACGCCCGCTTTGAGGCTCCCAGCAACACTGCAGAGAGGAGCTCACACACCTGGATCACCCAACCCCTCCCCTCCACCAACCATCTCAACAACACAGGTACACAGAGCTCTGAGGAAGATCAACCCCGCAAAGCAGCAGGACCAGACAACATTCCTGGGCGGGCCCTCAGAGCATGTGCCAACGAGCTGGTTGACGTTTTCACCTCCATCTTCAACCTCTCCTCAGCCAGCGCATTGTACCACCATGCTTCAAGACCACGACCATCGTCCCCTGCCCAAGAAGAACCCACCCACCTGCCTGAATGACTACAGGCCAGTGGCACTCACTCCAATCATTATGAAGTGTTTCGAGAGAGTGGTGCTGGCCCACATTCAGAGCAGCATACCGACACCATTGACCCCTGCAGTATGCCTACCGACCCAACAGGTCCACCTCGGATGCTATCGCTACTGCTGTCCACTACTCCCTGTCACACCTGGAGAACAAGGACTCATACATACGGATACTTTTTATAGATTACAGCTCCGCCTTCAACACGGTCATCCCACACAAACTCACCCACAAACTGTCCACACTTGGTTTGCACCCCACCCTCTGTGACTGGCTCCTAGATTTCCTGACTGGCAGGCCTCAGTCTGTCAGGATTGGTAATAGGACTTCAGCCAGCACCATCACAAACATTGGTACTCCACAGGGCTGTGTACTCAGCCCCATCCTCTACACCCTGTACACCTACGACTGTGTCGCCTCTCACAAGGACAACATCATCCTGAAGTTTGCTGACGACACCGCAGTGATAGGACGATCGCTGGCGGTGACGAGGCAGCTTACAGGAGGGAGGTGGCCAGTCTGGTGTCATGGTGTGAAGACAACAACCTCACCCTCAACACGGACAAGACAAAGGAGATGATAGTGGACATGAGGAGGGAGAGGAGAACGCCTCAGCCACTGTTCATCCGGGAACTTGAAGTGGAGAGGGTGAGCAGCTTCAAATACTTGGGTGTCCACATCAATGAGGACCTCACTTGGACACCTCACATCACGCAGCTGGTCAAGAAGGCTCAACAGCGGCTGTATTTTCTGAGGAGGCTGAGGAAGTTTGGCATGTCGCCCAAGATCCTCAGCAACTTCTACAGCTGCACCATTGAGAGTGTCCTGACCAGCTGCATCACTGTGTGGTACGGCAGCACTTCTGTCATGGACCGCAAACGCCTGCAGAGAGTGGTGAAGACTGCGCAGAAGATCACCAGGACTCCACTGCCCTCTCTGCAGAGCATCTACCACCGCAGAGTCCACAGAAGAGCTGCTTCCATCCTCAAAGACCCCTCCCACCCCAACATGGTCTGTTCACACTTCTACCCTCAGGACGGAGGTACAGAAGTGTGAAATGCAGGACTTCCAGAATGAAGAACTCATTCTTTCCTCTGCCATAAGACTCCTAAACAGCAGATAGGAGTCTACAATCACAATCACAACATTACATGAACAATTGTTTACCTACTGCACTACCTCACTTTACTTTACACCGTCACTTTACTTTACACGTCACTTTACACCATCACAACTGCACTACCTCACTTTACTACTTTACTCCTTTTGCCCTCTTGTATTTTTTTTTTGTATATTTGTATTTTTTGTACTGCATTATTATCACTTGTATATTTGACTTATTTTTTATTTTTACTTACTTGTGTGACATTTTACTGTGGACGGCAAAGTAAGAATTTCATTGTACAGGGAAACATGCTTTCTGTCTGTACACATGACAATAAACACTTTGAATCTTTGAATCTTGAATTTGAATCAATGAATGAATGTATCGAAAGAATGAATGAGGTGTTTAAATACCACTTCCTCTTTAAAAAGGAGGACACGAAATAAACTCTGGGTTTACTGAAGAAAACCTGCTCCCGACCAGGTTAGGTTCACAGAGTAAGTTACCATGGTAACTGACTCTGAGTATAAGTTACCTCTCTTTCAGAAACGGGCTTGACTTACTCTGCTTTCTTGGGGTTGATTTACCTCCCATTCTGAAACGGAAAACCCAGAGTTTCCCTCATTTCAGGGTTAACATACTCAGAGTTTTCACTTAACCTCCTTTCTGAAACAGGCCCCAGGTTTACACGGATGTACTGTATATATTTTTTATTTGTAGGCTACTTGGAAACCTGACTGACTCTGTGGTTAGTTTATCCCAACTCTGGGGGCATTCAAAACAGTTATTTATTGAAAGAACACGCGGGTGGGCCACAAATAGCCTACCTGTATATTACTGTATTTGACAAGTTTAATCAATTCCACAATTGACCTTCTCATGTTGAATATTTGATGCAGTTCAATATTTTGTGATTAATACTACACAAAAACTCCATAAAAACACAACTTTTGAATCCGGTCAAGTTAGTGTTTTGGGTTTGTTGCTCCATTGTGTCAAGTCCTCGGTAAAAACACAGTCAGGTATTGGCTGCTGGCAATGCACAGCCAACAGCAATCTCCACTACTGCTATTGCTTGTATTAATGCATGTATTTAGGGTTGCCTGGTTTTTCTCAACAAAACTAGCCAAATAAATTAGACCAATAATACCAAAAGTCAAAACTCTGTAACCCTGCAATAGGCTTTGTCAAACCTTTAACCCGCGGAATAAAAAAACAACCGTGGCAAGTGGTTAAAAGTAGCCCTATTCTGCGCGAATACCGCAGATTTGGCAACACTGCATGGAGTGTTAGCAGCATTGGTGTTGACAGTGCCCCTACTGGCCTGGCAGATGGACGCAGAGTTCATGATTACTAGCATTTGTGTTTTGGCCTTGTATAAACAGTAGAGCGGGGGAGGGAGGGAGGGGGATATTGGAATAATAATAGGGTCTATCAGGAGGTGTTAGAGGTCACTCAGACTGACACTGGAGTGGTCTCAGCTTTGCCCAAGGGTCGTGATGGGCCAGTGCTCGAGTTGAGAAAATGATGCCTCTCTGCTCATAAAAGACCCGCGGAGAAGGAAGAAAGCCCCACCCCCACCTCTGCTGTCACTCTGCCCCCTCCTGTGTTTCAAAGTGTGGCCACATAAATGGACCTATTGAGAGAGAGTGGACAAAAACAGTTTCTACAGAATGTTCCTCGCAGCTGGGTTTGGGGACTATGATTTAGTATTTAGACATTGTCACAAATGAACTCTGTAAAAGTTGTTTATAATTTCACCCCACTCTTCCACACTATCCTTTTGTGGATATAGGTCGAACATAATCACGGTATCTGTCTATCACTTTCATAAGCCTCGTAAATTGTGCGACGTTGTTAAAGGGGATTTATATCCAGTTGAAGGGAACCAGTGACAGAATGAGCAGCTCAAATGTAGTTTTCAATATACAATTTAACATGTTCCTGTAGATTTTATTCTAACTATTTATGTGTTCTTTACAAGATATTTTGGAAATTTTAACAAATAGTGTTAAACCATTACAATACATTTATTTATAACAGTTCATCAAGATGAGCAGAGCTATATAGGAGTTGAAACATTCATACATAATTTGGAGTCCATTGAACTGCTGTATTATAAACACACTTTTTAATGCTGTTAAAATTTAAAAACATTAATAAATCTGTCTTTACTACTAGTCAGTAATGTTGCTGTTAAATGACATTTATGATTCACTGAAGAGTCACAAACTCTGTGAAGACATACTTTAAAAGCTGATCATTGACAGCTTCCATTCTGTGGTGTTTTCACTGGTATTTTCTGACACAAGTGTCTTGCTTGGAGAGAAACAAAGGTGAATCCTGAGATATAGACTTCTATAAACACCTGGCCACCTTCTCACTATGTTCCCTCTCTTCTCTATTAGATCAGGACAAGGTCTTACCTCATCCACAAATATCATCTCCTGCACAGACCGGGTTAACTCAGGTTAACTCAACAAACCTAAGTTGATCAGAAAACAGTCACAGGAATTCACCGGACCATTCTATCACAGCATGTCTTCCATTTTTATATTCACCTTCATTTTCTGAAGTGAACCTCAAACCTGTCCAGTTTTTGTGTTGTGACTTCAGGACTACATTCTTCAGGACACTGAAGAATGTACTGACACGGACACTTCATTTTTTACTATTTCTATAACATTCCATGAAGAGAAATATATATGGTCTGTTTTCCAGGACACAAGGGGCCCCAGCTTTTCCTTCCATTTTACAGTCCTTTTGTTTGTGCTCGTTCCACACATTCTCTTTTGTTGTGGCTACATCCAACGCCTGACACCTCCAATACATTTTCACATCTGCAACAGCTTTTTTCTCTCTTCTTCTCCAGCACTGCACCTGCCCAGTGGCATTTCATTTTGCCGCTCTCACCATCCCCCCGTCTTTCTCCTTCCTTCTGTTTGCTGTGCCATTCTGCATTGCAGCTCGACTGTGACTCAGGGCACCATCAGATAGTGCTCTCACAATGCGTCATGCAGGAAGCCAAAGGTGCTTGTTTTTTGTAAGATACAAAGGCTTGTTTAGGGAAAATCGAACTTGTGTTTTCGGATGTGGGTGGATGGATTTAGGCAAACTTTTAGGGGCATTTGCACGGGCATGTGCTGAATAGAGGTTTTCTGTTTCGACATGGAAAAACCCAAAGGAAAGACAAGCATGTCTACACTACATGTAACCTACATTCACAAGTAATAATAATAGTAATTATAATTTTTATAATTTTGATTTGTTCCTTCCTGAGATCACAATTTCCGCAGACCAGTCATTGTTAGGGTTATTTGTAAGACTACAACTGGTGGATAATGTTGACATTGATTGAAAGAGCTTGGATTATTGTCATCTTGGTCTTGCTTGAAAGTCTAGTTTAATTCTCTAACTCTGTGATTATATAGCTTATGTTTGTGTGATCTACACCACTCAAGAAATATGAAAAGTCATAAAAGTTTAAAACAATTGAAAGTGGAGTGAATCATTTACTGCAGACATTTGGACATGATTTACAAAATGCACCAAAAAATTGTTACGAGTCCTATGGGCTGGAATACATAAATTTTTTTATTTTTTTTTTGTGTAGTGGTTTAAAAAAATCTTTAGAAATGCTGTGATCGCTGTGGGGCAGACTCACCGGTGCAGTATTTGTGTTGAGTGAGGCTAAGTGCCTGACTCTCAGTGTAAGTACGGGCTGATAACCTCGAGTGACCCTGCTAATGAGAAGTGGAACAGTGGCTTTCCCAGCAGGCCTCCAGGCACGCCTCAAACCAAAGCCTCCCACATCAACAGATAACGTCTCCATTTACAGCAGGTGGGTTTTGTTAGTGCCAGAGAGAAGATGTAGCATGGAGAGGATCTGTTCAGAAAGATTCTACTGAATTCTGATGAGCTTTTTTTTAATTTGAGAGCAAGAGCTTTCAAATGTTTAAAAATTTTCCACCTTCTATCAATGGATGTTGTGATCAGGTTGGGCTTGTTACCTATTGACATCAATATGCAGGCCACCTTGTCTTACAAATCAACAGGTTCAGTGGCTCAGTGGTAGAAGGTTTGGGGTTGGATTCCCACTCTCCCCACTTCATACTGTTGTTGTGTCCTTGGACAAGACACTTAATCCTCCTTGCTTCCAGTGTCTGTTGTGGCGTTTAAATGTGTGAGTATGTTTGATGGTGGTCAGAGTGTGTAGGGGCAAAATGGCTGCCATGTTTCCGTCAGGGTAGCTGTGGCTACAGCTGTAGCTTACCACCATCAGTGTGTGACTGAGCATTTTGAGTCTCTTGGGAAGGGAAAAAACTTCAATATAAATCGAATGCATTATTATTATTATTATTATTATTATTATTATTATTATTATTGTTATAGTCAGTTGACTTTGACTTGGGCTCATCTACAAATCTGTTTGTCTTCTTTTGTAGTTTTCAGAACAAGTTTAAGTTAAGTTAAAAAGTATTGTATGAATTGACAATGACTGTGGCAGTGTGGTGACATTTGCACAAATCCGCTTTAAAAGGACACAATTTCTACAAACTAGCTTTAGCCCTAAATTTCATAGTGCCAAAATCACAAAGGTCTGTTGACATTTTATAATGCTATATAATGTACATAAAAAGCAATAATGTAGTCAAATATTAAAGCATACTATACAGCATTCAGTTTTTTTCACTCTGACATGCTGAAGTATGCCAGTATCCAGCCCTAGTTTGGACTCACCAGTTGCAGTGATACTTTTTAATGGCACTATCTATGAGCTCCACAGCTGACTAATAATAGCAGCCTGATTTTTATCTCATCTCAAAGGCTTGTTTGTTGAGTGATGTTATTTAGGCTAGCGCTTCTCAAGTTGTGGGTTAGCATGGCGCCATCGCAGCTAACTGACATGGGAAAAAGATTTTTAAAGAGCTAAGTGTTTCTAAAAATACAGGTGACTCTGTTTGTCATTGAAGCTCTTCAAATGAAAAGTTGGTGAGCAGACTTTGTGGCTGGAAATCTATTTCTGTTAAAACCTATTCACATTTTGCACAGACTTTTGGGTACATGAACACGCGTCACATCAAGTGTGAAGCAAACACAAAATGGTCTTTCTGCCATTACAATGATAGTACAATTATGAAGTGTCTCTGCAGAACAAAGGTCTTCTGCTGTTGGCTTCTCTTTGACATTTACTTTAAGCTGTGATACAGTTAAAAGTGACAGCCTATATGCTCTGTTTTCTACCATTAGCCAAGCATGCTAGCACACAGCATTAAAGTCATCATGGCCCTCGGGAGCTAAGTTGATAATCATAATGTTTGGCCTTATCAGTGAGAGGTGTGCGAGCGCCGCGAGGGGAAAGACTGAGTCATCTGCCGGCATCTGGACTGTTCTGCTTCATGTTTGTTTCTGCAAAGACCCCCATAAGCTCTGCAGACACTGTCAGCACAGACCATCTGCAACAATAAAGAAACAAATAATTTATTATCTCTTGAAAATGAGACCATGTGTCTCAATGAGACAAACCTGTATAAATAAAGGAATAATAATAAAATCTTCTGGTCTAAAATAGAATGTAATAAAAAACTGTAGAGAGGTGGAGCACGGGTTTACATGGGTAATCCTGCTGTCTCAGCAGGAGGCTCTTAATGTGGGCCTTGTAAAAGATTACCTTAAATTGAAGCAGGGCAGTTTTTGTTATTGTTAAGCCTACTGCTGTTTCATTGTCCACATTTTGATTGATTTAGGGGGAAGTGTCTTAGCACAGTGGGACTTTCCTAGTAAAATAAGCACAGATATATACAATAAGCACTGTCAGTGGGTTTGTAGAATAGCTTGATTGCCTCATTAGGCGTAACTAATTAAGGGTACGCACCTGAGACAAGGCACCACGGGGGTTGTTTGGCAAAGATAGGCCTCCCTTACAATAAACAAGTTGTGTAGTAAAATTGCCATAGCATTTTACATCAAGCATCTTGCAGCTATGGGGTCCTAATGCTTTTACCTGTGTTCATTCACAGGACTTTTAGCGTCATTCATTACTGATTAATACTAGTCTGCGATGGTATGAAAATGTGTTAATGATGACATTAAACATGTCTTTGCAGTTCAAATATAAACTGCAACAGTTGACATCCTCGCTCTAGCACTACATTCCCATCTCTGTTCGTCGAATGTCTGCCTTCGTGCATTGATTTATTTTTTCCCCAATGTTCTATTAAACAGGGCTTTGAAATACTAATATACTAAAGGGTTCTGTTTCCTCTGGGGTCCTTCACAAAATATATATTTTGAAGGTGATTGACTCTCAAGCCACGTTTATTTTCCTATGTGGCTTATCAAACTGTGGTTTATTCTCCCTTTTTTTCCTTTCCTACTTTATGGGATCAACTGGGAATTAAATAAGAATTTTTTTTTTTTGTGTGAATAAAAGAGTAAGCTGTTACACAAAAGTTAAAATGGTCTTTTCTGTTTCTGGCAGGTTCCATGACGATAAAGGCTATATCCTGTACCCTCAGATCGGGGACCGGCTGGACCTCATCTGCCCTCCACTGGACACGGCCAAGTCCACTTTAGAGTATGAGTTCTACAAGCTGTACCTGGTGTCGTCGCGGGAACAGGCGGACCGCTGCGAGGTCATGGGAACGCCCAACATTGTCCTGACCTGTGATGAGCCCACCCGCGAGCGCCGCTTCACCATCAAGTTCCAGGAGTTTTCACCCAACCTCTGGGGCCACGAGTTCAAAAGCATGCACGACTACTACATTATCGGTGAGTCTGCTGCAGTCTCTAAACACAAACACTTTGCCTGAGTACACTCCCCTTTTAAAAGCACTTTTTCATGCCATTAGAACAAATTCAATTTTGCAGTTAAGTCTTAGGCAAATGCTCTTTCTGTGATATTATCAACCTCAACCTCAACAACTGTAAAGGAAGTTCATTACTGATGGAGGACAGGAGCGTCTGTGGTGTTTTGACTCCGACTCCACTAACCTCAGCAGGAAACAACGAGGGAAGTTATGCTGAAGCACAGTGGCTTAATAAAAACTACACATTCCAACATTGGACTATAACAAGTGCACCTGATCCTCCACTGGACAGTTTACAGAAATACTCCACGCCAGTAACAGTGAACTCCACACAACAGCACAGAGTGTGCATGTAGCCTATTCAATACAGAAAAGACTCACCAACAGTAACATTTCCAACAGCTATAATCCACCGAACGTCCTGGTCTTGTCCAAGTCCTGGTCTGGTCTTGGTTTGGCCAAATAATCCATTAAAGCCACGTCTTTTTTATTAATTAGTCCTGAATGAAACACAATTTAAGTTTTGTTTCTCACAAATGTAAACAAAAGTGATGTTTTATTGCAGCAAGCTTTAACAGTGAGGAATAAAAGTCTGGTATAGGACGCTGTGGCTCTAGAGCAGTGTCTTTTATAAACTGTGCTTTGTGCAGATATTTGATGGAAGATCTAATGGTTGATGAAGAGTGGAACATTTTCAGTAGTTGTGAGAGGTTTTTAGACTTTAGCATTTGAATATTGCTGATTGAAAAGATGTCTTGAAAATAACACACCATATATTTTAACAAAATTTGGATATGATTTTCAAACCCTGGAAACATTTCTTGTATGGCCATTTTAATGCCATAATAAGGATAGGGTCAGAAGCCTGTGTATGTGGACTGCTCTGTGGGCTGTGTTCCTGGTGGGCTTTTATCATACTTTGTGTGGGCTGGGTTGTGGAGGCCGTTGTGATTACACGGCTGGTTCTGATTGTGAACCATTGGATCTTTGTTTATCCAGTGCTGATTGGGTGGGAGGGTTTACACTAATGAGGTTTGAGGCTTTTGTGTGTTCTGGACCTGAGGTGGGTACAGTAGGGTGGCACAATGACCAGCTAGGAGTTTGGATCAAATCAAACTCATATCTTTAACTTTAATTAATACAAAAATTGAATTGAATTGAACTCCATGATTATTTATTTTGTCTATTGAAAGCTGTATTTGACACACACTTCAAACTGAATAGAAAAAGAAGAGATGTTGCCTTCTCCTCCTGTGTGTCGTTTTGGAAGTGCTGTGTTGCTTTGTCTCTGTCCTGCTCGCTGCTGTTGTGGCCTGGGGTCTGTTTATTGTTCGCTCTCCACAAATGGCCAGGCCAGGCTCTTCTGGTTTACTGCAGAGGTTTGTTTGGAGTTTGACCGAGTCTCGATGAGGTCATGGTGGCAGGCCCAGCCAAGTGTTTGTATCGGACTAAACAATCTGCAAGTAAAGGCCTTGTCAAACAAAACCTGAGGGTTGTTTTGTTTAAATACAGCCAACAGTGTTGAAGTGTGCGTGCATGAAGACTCTCTCACGCCCACTAGTTTCCAATACAAACACTGTAAAACACCTCAGGAGTGAACAGACGAGACAAAGGCAGACCATGTGATTCCCGTTGCTCTCCTCCTACGCACAGGTACACAGTGCTTTAGTTACTTCTTTTATCTAAAGCTTAAAGAAAAATAAATTCAAAATCCTGGCACAGCAAAATCCAGCTTTTGTTTTCTCATTCTCCGACTGTGAAAAGTAAATTAAAAGCATATTTAGCCATCATCTGAGTAGTCATGTAAGCACACAAGACTGCACACAGAGTCATATGTGTTAGTGCAGAACCAATGAGAGAGGAATTTTGGCCCGATAAGAAAAGGAGGAAAATGACTGCCGTCTGCTAGCTGCTGACAGCTGATGTGGTGACGGACACGCTGAACACTGGCACTGAAGGTGATCAGAGGCTCACAGCTGCAGCACACAGAACACACTCCAACAGTGAAGGTCATTATTTGGACCAGAGAGTCTCTAATCACATTCTGCTCATTTATAGAATAATCATTACATTTACATTATAAACCTGTTTAAAGGAGCATTGTAACTTAGAGTCCAAAAATCTTTATTCTCAAAATGATTTGGATGGTTCTTCAACATCAGTAGAAGCATGTCTATCTCACGGATGCAGTAACCTAGACAGACACCTCCAGTATAACCTTGCTGTCCCGGGATGGAGACACATTGCTGTTATGCTCTACAAACTTGTCAGCTTGGATAGTCTCCTCCTGAAAACAAATGATGTCCGTGAATATGGAATGCGCAGCCTCTACTGGCTGAAGGTTACACAGTGGCACTTAAGCGTTAATAAAACTTTTGTTTCCTGTGTCATCTAATTTAATTCTAAATGCTAAACCACATTTGCCCTTCCAAAAGGCATATCATTTGAAACGGTATATTATAATTTTATTTAACACTTGAGTTAGGTTGTAGAAACTAAACTGAATCAAATGGTTACTTTTGATTCTTATAAAACTAAAAATTATGCAAATGAGAAGAAATTTAGAAATGTTTCTAAAGATGCCCCAAGTCATTCACTTTTCCTAAACCAGTGGACTCAGTTTACACAAGAGAGCAAAGCAGCTCACGGTCATTTCTAGAGAGTTTAACAGTGACCAATGTGACCAAATCCACCGAGTCATTTTAAAATCCTAGCTTTCCTTTGTTTTTGCAGCCTGTAACACATTACAGCTGCTGCTGTTGGGTTAGCACATCACTTGGCTTCCATTAAGCACAATTCTTTGCTTCCCATTCCCGCAGTGAGCGCTAAAATTGATTAGTTATAGTCATTGGTTGATGTTTTTATTCATAACAGGAGGTCAGAGTTTATGTAAAGCCATTTCTCTTCCACACATTCTGTCCTGGTGTTTTGTCTGTGTCTGGCTCTATTCAGATGAATTCAGCCTCTACACCCAGCCCACACCACAGATCAACCATCTCTGCTTCTTTTAAACGACTCCTTTGAAAACAGCAGCGAGTGTGTGGTCAAGACCATGTGCATATTCTTAATGAGCGCGGCAGGAGAAGCTGACTTTACGCCGTGGAAAATAAACTGACAAACAGAAGAGGCATTGTCAGCCCCGCGTCAGGATCAGGGGATTTTAATTTGCACACACTTTAACTTGTTTACCCAGGGAGATTTTGTTGAATGAGAAAATGGTGATTTTGTGAGGAAAATCCACACAGCACAGAGTTTTTTTAAATCTAAATTAAAAATGTACATGTTACATTATAGTCAGTGCTTACTTTGTAAATGAGGAGCTCCCTGAACATGAGACGAGTCTAGTTGAAGAGAGAATTTTATAGTTCTTGGAGCACATTTGCCAACCAAAACTTGATTTGAAGAAAACAACAGATCAAAGCATTAATAATACATTTGGCATTGAGAGTTTTACTGAATAGATAAAGAGCAGTCTGCCCATAGGATATTCTTGGTCGAATGGTCAGCAGTAATTATACTAAGAGAGTTTTCACACTTGCCTTTGTTAGATGTGAACCAAAGTCTATTTGAAACAAGATGGTGAAAGATGATGTTGTTTTGTTTAATGTGACAAATTCTACAAATTATCCTTTGAGTAATGTCATAAAAATGAATAATTAATAAATTTTCTCAAAGGTAGATCTTCAGAACAATGTCATGAACAGGATATTCAGTGGATCCTGGTTCAGACATATAAGTGTGAGGATGGAAAATAAATTTAACTGTACTCTTAATCCTTGAATACTTGTCACTCAACTGCTGTTCTGAACAAAAGAAAACTTGGGCTTTTAGCAGTCAATCCAAGGTGTTTCTTTGGAGATTGAGTGAGCTTGAAAGATGCAAAGAGGCCGAGTCACAACAAGGTGGAGCATGTGTGAAGAAACGGAGGAAGTTCATGAGGAGGGTGACGAGTGAGAAGCAGGGATTAAACAAGGGCCAAGGAAAGTTTAGGAGCTCAACAGACAGTGCAGTTGTTTGTACAGGAATTGGAAAGTCTAATCTGCAGGCTGACACTGATACAACTAGTCAGGGGACTACAACACACACAAACGAGCTGTGAATGACTGCAAGCTCTCAGTTAACTTACATATGACCCCATCCCTGTCTCCACACCTCAGTAATCTTTACTCAGCAACATATGCACGCTCACAGGGCTGTACACAGGGGCATAGGCATTAATGTATGCACTCGCACACAGATCGGCGATGAGCAGCTCTGTGCTTGTAAACACACAAAACCAGCTGGGAATAGATCACACGGTTTGGTCTCTGTGAATGGTCAGCCATTGTGGGATTGCAGTGTGTGACAGATGGCATATGTGCTGCAGGTAAAGCGCCAACATGTTCTTATTTCAAAACTGAAATGGCCTGTCTGGTCCTCTAATGAAGCTAATGGAGCCCTATGGTGTCCTACAGTATGTTTATGTATAGAATAATTCTTAATTATAGTTTTATAGCATTTGTAACAGTTTTCAACGTCAGCCTGGTCCAGGAGCCCCTTTTCCTCTACTAACCACCAAGATAATTGTCTGATTTATTGGAACACTATACACTGTGTGTGCATCACTGTACACCCCTGAAGGGCACCTTCAGCGTCATCACAGTGGGTGATGCTTTATGGTTGAGTTTATATATGAGCTCATGCACGGTCACATGGGCAGGACCCTCGTGTGTCTGCATCAGTAGGTCCTTGTGGTGATTTTAGGGATAAGGGCCCCCAGGGCTTTATGGAGGGCCTGGTGCTTCCATAGCACAATAGCAGAGATAAACAATCTCCACTAATATGAATAATAAAAGAGCTGAGTGCAGCCTGCACACCTACAATAACAAGCACTGTGTTGGTTCCTGTTTTTCATCCATGAAAGGTTTGAGCAAGTTTAACTATTTTTTAGGTTTTCAGATAATTTTTTTCAGATTTGGTGACTGGGTTTTATCTGAATAAAGCATATCTGAATCAATGTTGGACTAAGTTGTTTGACATCTGTGTCTAGGCAATTGTCTCACCTCTCTACTTTTTTGGCAATTTTTGTGTCCTTTTGAGGATAATGTGTGTGCAGTGTCATTGTTGGCCAGCACAGTGACTGAGGACAGCATCCCTGAAGTCTTCAATAATGCAGAGGTACTTACTGTTTTATTTATTAGGGTTAAGCTGAAATAAATGACACAGAATCCTGAGGGGGAGGGGTTGAGTGGGTGAAAACATTGTTGGACAAATGAAGTGCAAGTGCGGGACCGACATGCTGCGAAACAATGAGGGAAATAGAGGAGAAAGAAAAGACAATGGAGCAGCCGCACTGCAGCCTAAATGAGCCGCACTGTGCTGTTCCCAATGTGCGTGCCCGTGCATGTTTGTGTGGCACACAAAGTTTATTTGCAGTGGTGAGTGATGGAAAGCAGCTGCGAGGATAGGACAGTGAGAAATCCATATCTGCTGAATATTTGATCATGTCCTCTGATTCGAGTGTCCCGCCAGGCCATAAAGCAACTCGAGACAGTGTGGAAGGAAGGAGGCAGCCTGTGATGACCACAGCGAGGGGCTCACGGCAAGGTTGTACTGGTGTGCTAAAGCGCAATGCCTTGTCTGTTTCTCAGTTGAAGGAAAACAATGTTGCTATTGTCTGTGCATGAATACATCTTAATCATAATCATGTCTGCAGCTGGTTTTATGGTTCTGCAGCTCAATGGGCTTTCATTAAGGCGTTCTGGTTAGGTATAGGCTCACACTTAACTGCTTCAGAAGATAATCTAATCTTTGTACTATTGAAAAACTACACCGGACAATGACTTTATTTCACACTGAGGGAGGAAATAAAACAGTTTTTAGTGTGCCTCTGTTGGTGGTACAGGTCATTGGCCCAGTCTTTGGGCCTGTACTGGGTCACTCACTGACTTGACATTCCTACCATGTATACATTTCCTTCTTTTTGCTCCCTTCAGAATGCAGCCAGCTGAGCTGCAAGATTGTTCTGTCATTCCAGACGTGATGATAGTGTGATGAGAGTCAGGCCGGAGTAAAGTTGCAACAGTGACACAAAGCAGCCAATCAGAGGCTATAGATCTGACACCTGTGTTTTGGAATGGGTCAAGGGAAATAAGCTGCAGTCCCCATGGCTCTGCTGTGTTCTTCTTTTTACTGAACAAAAGAGAGATATGCATGAAAACTATTTATTAAAAAAACATCTGTTGTAAAACAGACACTCTAAAATAGATGTTTTATTTATATATGTTTATTTGACGGGGTCAAAACAAAAAGCATTTACAATATAAAGAGAAATTTGAAGATAATTCCACTTCCACTGCGCCTCTGCCTTTACAAAGCACCACACCACTGAGATTCTGCCACACATTATTCAACTTAACAAGTGTTAAGCTTTTATATCTCCACAGTCCTAGGGGGGACGCCCTCAGAGTTTGCTTGAAACCAGCCCTTGACAACTCTTTTAAGGTGGACCTGTTTTTTCCTCCTGCAACACATTTTTCACACTCCACCAAACATCGAATTCTTGAGGCGAAAGAGCCTCGGTTAAACTCTCCGGTGTAAAAATAGTCTAAAAATAGTGCAAAAGTGGGAAATGGAATCTAACAGGTCAGTAGGGGTTTGATGCAATAGATATGGATCTGCATCTTTCAACAGGTACAACAACAAACAGATTTAAACTTCCGTTTCAATCTTCATGTTTCCAATGAGTAGCACGTTAAAAGTGAGTCTGGTACGGTCTGGTGCAGTGGCCTACAGGACAGGAGCACCACATGAGCAAAACCCTTATGTGTAGTATAGGGAGAGGCTGGACCAAGTCCTTACATTAAAATTCACAGAGCATTTTTGTACAACTCAGTAAAATCATTTTTTGAAACCCCTTCTAAAGTGTGCTGTATCGACCTGACCCGTACTCTACACTAGGAGTGTAAAATGTAATAGTGGAGTGTAAGCTGATTTAAAGTGACACTAGAAAAAGTGAGGGGTATGTTTAGGCAAGAAAAGATGTGCTTAGTGTGAGTAAAAGAAAGTGACAGATCGCCTGGCCGATTTAGGTCAGCAATCAGAGCAGGGCTACTGTCTGCGAGACTGGGTTGGTGCAGTCCTGTTTGTATGTTTATCTGGAGTGATAGCGTGGTTGTGTGCGAACAGTATTTGCCGCCTAAAGGTCACCCAAGAAGAATCCCTCTCTAATTGGATTGCGCCTGGTTAACGTTGTATGATGCGTTTAAACTCCCCAGCACTGTCTGCCTGCCGCAAAACTTTCCCCAGCACACAAAGACACCATTGTGTAAAACGCGTCTGCTCCTGAACCTTTATGTGCAAGGATGTGTCTCGCAGCAATCAAACATGGATGGCGACTTAAAAAAAAACACCTCAGTGCTGACCTCTGCCATCAGTGGAATGAATTATCTGGTTAATATAGCTTTGATTTAGTATCCAGGTTCACACAAACATGACCCTGATCAACATAATGAACACACTGACACAGGCTGATGCCCACACACACTTTCACAATGTTCACAAACCATCTGTCCACCTCGTTCTGTTACATTTTATTATTTACTTTGTTTCCAGTGGCATTTTAGCTTAGACCATGTTTAAAAATGGTTCCAGTGTCACTTTCCTACATATATCTTTTGTGCATTCATATCCATAACCATGATCCAACCTACTTTGCTGTAAAACATTTCTATCTTGTGCTAACCTAACAGTAAAATGAGAGGAAAAAAATTCCATGAGTTGAAATACCATCAAAACAGTGAACCCATAGCGTTCCATAATGATGACAATTAGTCCAGAACTAGTCTGCTAATGAAGCCTTTTCAGAGATATACACAGAAACAACCATAATGATGCTCTTTGTGGAGATTTGGATTTCTGTTGGGGGACAATTAGGCCTGCTTAAAGGCTGCTTTAAAAGGGCACTAATTGTTTGTTGCCGTGTGCTCGAGCCGACGGGCCTCTTGCTTGTTTTGCCAAGAGTCACTGTCTTCTTCCACCGTCTCATTCTTTCATCAGCCCGTCCTCAGCCAAGCGCCATTCCTTCTGGCCTCTCTGTAATTCACTATCACATTTTGAAACTTTTCTTCTGCTTCTCCTCAGCTGCTTGCTCCACTGTAATTGCACATGACAAACCTTAGACTTTATTCTGTAAGACAGTTGCTCCACAGTACAGCAGAGCAGAGTTTTGTCATAGAGTATTGCATTAATACAGTATTTTTAAATTTGATTCCCTCATAAAAAAAGGATTTACCCCAACACTAAGCACTAACGCACAACACTGGCACAGGAGAAAAACTAAACTGTCAATGACTTAATCGTCTAACGAAAGTCATTACAATGTCACTTGGCAGCGCATTTACCACAGAACTTTCTCCATTTATCTCCTCACTCTCTCTCTACCGCTTATTGTCTCACGCCAATCTAATGTTTTGGTAATGTCTATGCTTAAAGTACTTGTGCAACAACCAAACACAGTGTATTTGATGGGATCCACTGGATTTCAGCTCTGCCCTGAGCTGATGCCCTGCGTGTGCTCCAATTGTGGTGAGTAGTTGCTATGACGGAGCGCAACGTTGCTCTTCTCCAGAGAGAGAGTGGTGCGTTTAACACCTAACCGCTGATAGTGGATTGAGGCAGACTGCTGTGCACACGCAGACAGACGCAGAAAAGACCACAACTTGAGAAGGGCACCAGCATGGATCTGGGCTTTGGCAGATTTATGGCAATTCTAAGCTAAATCTTCCATCGTGAGGAAGAGAGCTGATAGGCTCATAGTACCCAAACAGACCAGGTATGAACTCTTAACTGCCTAAGTCTCTTTTTAAAACATGCTCAGACAATCCATTATAACAACCACTGACTGAAGCTTTGATATTATCCTTCATCCATTTTTCAAGATAGAGTCCAGGCGTATTATCTCATGGTATGCACAGTACTCACATGTAACAATAGCCTCAGAGCCAATCAGAGCTCTAAAACAGAAAAAAGTGAGAAAACTGAGCAGTAAAAGTTGTACTTCCTAGACTGAGAAATGTGGGCTGTGATCCCACTGCTGACTCGGCCGAGTGTAAACAAATGCTTCAGGCTCATAAGGGTCCAAACCTATTAGTTCAGGCTCAGGGCCAGTCCAGAATCACCAGCAGCTGGACTTCAGCAGAACATCTAGCTGAACATTTATTCATAAATATTCTGCATGTATTTGTCTTCCTTCTTTATTGGCTATCTGAACTTTCTTTTCTTATTAGTCTTTTGAGTCTTTAACTGATTACTTTGTTCATCTTAATTTGTTATTTAGATAACTTGTAGTTCTACTTGATCATTTTTTAAAGAAATTAAGATTTCTCTGGTAAAACCATCCAGTGAAGACTTTCTCTCAGAGAGGTTTTGAAGTATTCCCAGTAGTGTTCATATTAATGCACTCTTGTGTTCCCTGTGGGAGAGCTTATGGTCCACATTAAAGCCTCACATCTGTGCTTATTATATATTGATGAGACGACGAGGATGAGAGGGGGGCCACTTAATTAAATAGTGTAATTTTTGAGGGGTCTCGCTTGGTCTCGTTTCTCCACTTGAGACTACCTCAAGTGTTGGAGGAAGGTGGAGTTACTTTTTTTCCTAATACCTCTTTTTCAAAGGCTCCATCTTTAGATCCAAACCCCAACCACAGATTCACAGCCCCTCTAACCACCGGTTTAATATATGCAATTAAGAAGCTAATTAGAGTAATTAATTCAGCCAGGGCTGAGGCCTGGCCGAGCCCCTATTCACAGCTTTGGAAATGCTCTAATCCTCCTACTTTGCACGCAAACCTGCACAAAGACGAAGGCACAGCGAGACACCGCTGTGCCCTCATTAAGAGCGGGGGTATTTGTTGCATGTGTGCGTGCACGGTGAGAAGTCGGGAGATGAACAATGGCGTGTAAATAAAGACAGAAACAGTGAGCCGTTCAACTTGGGATAATGAGGCAAAACACTGAACTAAGTGACTGGCACCTTCAGAGCTGCCAGTGGCTGCTCTTTCAGTGGAATGGCCAGAGAAGACAGCTCCTCCACTCAACCACTTTCCTCTCGAAGCCTGGTCTGTGAGGAGCTGTAATACATGGTTTCTTTTATCAACCTGTTTTTATCCCTGTATTTGTTTTGCATTTCTTATTGGCCAAGTCCTTTCAGCCATGGGCCAATAAGGTTCTTCTCTGGAAACATTTCTGATTTGTAGCCCTTTTATGGACAAAAAAAAAAAAAGGATCAAACTCGCTTGGACAAAGAGAAAATAATATTCAAAAAACATAGGTGACCTTTAAGCCCTGTGTATTTGAATCTGCAAACCAATCATTTATGATTCATAGATGCACCACAGGGCTCTCAGCTCACATTGGGCTTGGGTGAACAAAACCAGAGACATTAAACCCAGGTTTGTTTTTTTTATATCTGCAGCGTGATTAGAAAATGTGTGATGAATCGCAGATTAGGCAGTGGGACAGATTTACAGCACGTCTTTAAAAGGATTAGTGGCAAAGTAATCAAAGAAGTTAGAAATAAAAGGTCGTAACCATGACACCCAAATGTGTCACCATCTATTTAGAGCTGACAATTTATGAGGTGCTAAAATGATTCTGCCAGAATATGTGCTACCTAGATATTTATAAGTGAGTATTCTGAAGCAATGTTTGTGCACTCGTCTGATGTCGTCTGTGTGAGTGCTTGGTGGATGTCAGCGCAGTGGGCCGATGGGAGCATGTGTTAAGTGGCAACATTTAAAATATGAATTAGACCCACCGCTTTCTTCCCTCACACTTGACCCTATTAAAAGTTTTATGGAGGTGGGAAACTTTCTGTGTCTCTTGCTGCTGGTATCACATAAAGAGCCTGGAAATGCACTTATAGCCTAGTTGATTATTGCTGATTTCAAAAATCTCTGAACCATGGCTATTTCAATGCTTCTCTCTTGGTTATGACAACACAGGGGCGGCAGTAGCTCAGTGGGTAGAGCGGTTGTCCTTCGACCGGAAGGTAGGTGGTTCGATTCCCGCTCTCCACACAGTTCATACTGTCGTTGTGTCCTTGGGCAAGACACTTAACCCACCTTGCCTCCAGTGGCTGTAACACTGGTAATTACATTAGAACAATCTAAGTCGCTTTGGATAAAAGCGTCAACTAAATGAATAAATGTAAATGTAAATGTAAATGAAACACTCGACAGATACTCATTTTACTTCAGTACATAACATAAACATGACTTTACATGCATCCGATCAGCAACGTTCACATGCAGAGTTTCACCTGGATGTTAAATTTCAAGGGACTACTCTCCAGGTTTACGAGAAAGCAGCAGGCTATTGATGCATAATTTCAGTGTGTTAGTTGAGCGAGAGAGAAATTCAAATTTCTGCAATTCTTAGCTCTTCCCAAGCATTTTTAGACCTTAATAAAATCTGAGTCATGCAGTGAGAACATGACACACAGAATACACAGAGCTGTGTAAGAAGAGCTGTGGAGCTATTCTTGTGTATAACTTGAGTTTAATTATGTTCAAGAACAAACTTAAATTGGACATATGACTGTTGTAAAGACTGAACAAAAGACCACTTTAGGCAGACATGGCGACAAACGGTTGGGATGTAGCTTTTAATCAAAAAATAAAATGTCCAGTGGAGTTTCAGATCAAGGTTTTCAGCAGGAAGCAGAGGCTGGCAGAAGTCTGGAGATCTGTGCAGAAAAGTCAGTCAACAGGTCTAGGATTCAAAGAGTTCCAACACACAAGTAGTGGAGTTTTTGGGCCAGGCTGAGTACCACTCAAGGTAGATAAACAATGTGGCTAGGAGCAGTAGAAAGCAGTCTTATCCTGGTGAGTTGATTGGTGATGAACTGCAGGTGTGCAGGGATGGCCCAGAGACCTCAGAGGCTGTGTCCAAATCAACACACTACATCACTAATCACTAAACACTATAAAGTGATTACTCCATTTTACAGTGGTGTCTGAATGTCTAGTGACTGAAATGTAGTGCACTCAAAGTTTCCCACAATGCATCAGTAAATGTAGCAGCAATTGTCACTAGATCATAATGCTTAGCAAACTGTCGGAGGAAAGCAGCACTACCGTGACATGTCTTTAAACTGAACACAACAGGTTTAAAAGAAATGAGTCAGACACAAGTTTGTTGTAATCTGTTGTAAATTGTTATCAATAAACCGTTACGATGTAAAATCACTAACGTTAGCTTACCTTAAATCATACAGAATGAAATATGAGAGCTTTCCTCTTGAGGCATAAAAGAGCTGCAATAATCCAGTCAGTTTTGGTTATTAATAGAACGAGAGTTATTGAATAAAACACATAAGCTTATTTATATTATTCCTTATATCACTATTGTGTTTTATTACACAAGTCCATTATCAGCGTTTTCTTTAACATGTAGGGCTACGCCAGAGTCACGTGACACAATATTAGCTGTGTAGTGTTTGAAACGGTTCATTAATTGAGTGTTCTATATAGGAATGTCCTCTGTATAGGGCCGCACAATCTAGTGATTAAGAGGTTAGAGAGTACATTTAGACACAGCCAGGGAACAGGACAGGAACACAAAGGAGGAAAACCCAGGAAACAAGGTGAAAAAATACAATCTTGAGCATTAAATTCAGTGATGGAATAACAGATTTGACAAGTGTGACAAAGACCTGACAAAGAATCTTTTTAGAACCATCAAGCGAGTGCTAGTAATGCCTGTGTCATGTTAGCGTCCTCTTTTCCCAAACTGTGATGACAATGATGTGTTTCTCTTCTGAATGGTTGTCATATGGTCTTTTTTGGAGGTTTTATTTTAGTAGGAATGCTTTTTTTCCAAAGGGTTGGCATTGTACCTAGGGCTTAAGGGTGCAAATAATACTATAAGAAGTGGATAGCCCCATTGCTATAGGCCATAATTTGTCAAATTATACCTGTAGGACTTTTTCCCAAAATATTTCCAATCTTGGTTCTGCACAATCCAATTAAAGCTCTTGCTAAAGCTCTGGAAACACAATAACAATCTTTCCTGTGTTTTTCCTAGAGTTTTTCCCTCTGTTCTAAACCATTGCTACAAGTGGCAGCTGTGTGCTATAATGTAGTGTAAATGCACACAGCGCTCACATTAAGAAGCACTCTAAACCTGGCTCTGCTTGAATGTTTAACTGCACTGAGCCAAGACACAGCCGTGGAGGTCCTGCTAATGGAAGCACTGGGCACAATGCTCCAGTGTGCCCACGCCTGCTTTACACATCCTTGAACCATGACAGCAATACATGAATGCAACGTCTGTGAGTTTGAATGTGCATATACATCTCGACACGTTTTACTAATCTGTAACAGTCCAGCCTCTTCGCCGTTCTTCCAGTTTTCAAAAGAAAAGACACACTTGTATAGAGAACATGGGAGGCAGCCAGCCGAAGTAATGCATCTTGACATGTGTGCTGCGTACCGCTCGGGGGAGAGAGCAGGAGAGTGGAAGGAAGGAGGGTGAGATATGAAGGGTACAGTGATGGACAGCACAAAGCATAGGGCAATTATATATTGTTGTGTTGGACGTGCGCGTGCAGTCGATGCTCGTGCACAGTCAGCAAACTGAGAGCGATGACAGTTGTGTTTGTTTATCTCCGTGTGATTAAAACAGCCTGTGTGCTTAGCTGTACACCGGACTGTCTATTTTTTATGTCTTGTGTTCAGCTCTGAAGTATATGTATACGTGCCAGTCTTGAATCTTATTTGGAGTTTTATGCCTGAGTGTTCTGGGCTCCTCCCTGGATTTATGTTTCAGTGTCTAATCTGTTTGCTCAGAGTCTGCGGCGGCAGTGGTGACTAGTAGAACCTGTATGTGCTAATTAGTGCGATGCATCTCCCAGGGTTGTCCTCAGGTCTGTTTACATTTACGTCTCTTTGATTTCATTTAAAATATTTGACAGTTGAAAGATATGTGTCTGGCTTCTGTTGACACCTTTATAGTAAAGTTCATCAGGGTTTAACAGTTTAATGGGATCTTTGTAGTGCTGAAAGAGGGAAGTGTACACAACTGTAGTGTATCACAGAGGAGACGTACCTACGGCCAAACCAAGGTTAAAGGTTGCTGATTCCGTTGGAGTTTATTATTTACTTTTTAGGTCAAGAGTGTACAGACCTCAGAAATAAGTGGACATTACTCTACACTGTTGTCCCTCTGTCCCGCTCTCCTCTGGGGGAGTGGATACTGTTGCAGCTGTTTGGTCCGCTGTTTGACGTCCCAGTGATAATTGGACCTTCGCTGTGTCCCATCTATGATCCTGTCCCTACCCATGCCCCCCCGACCCAGTGTTTCTGTAAAGCCATTTTACGAAACTGCTGTTTTGAAATTAGTCTAAAGAAATAAAACTGAACTGAATATGTTGAAGATAAACAAGGTTTGAGGTGTGAGCAGCAAAAAGATAAAAGTTGAAAACAGGAAACAATGAAAAAAATTTTATACTGCCGCAGGCACAATTCCATTTGACCTGTACATATACATATAGAATATATACATATATAATGTGGCCTGATGCCAGTGTAAAACATTAGGAGGAAGTCCTAGCCTCAACATTTACCAGGTCCATCTTCAAACAGATCTGCTTTCAGAGGACAGACCTGAATGAGCAAATGTGTTCAAGCTTTGGTTTGCAACTCAGAGCGTATTTTATCCCGTCATTATTCCTAATTGCGCTGGCCCACCCAAATTCAAACGTTGTAAGCTTGTGCTTATTGCTGTATCTGCCTCTAGATCAAGGCCTAACATTTTCCATTCTGTAAGTGCGATCCATTTTCATAAAGCAGTGAAGGCCAACATAGAACGGTAGCCAGCAGCATTAGCTGCCGGCTGTAATGATGTAGCATGCACATTAGCTGCATTTCAGATAATGTTTCCTTAATGGCAAAGCCAATTGTTTTAAAGGTCTTTTGTTTAAGTTTTTACTGGGTGGGACTTTAACACTTTGTCCCTATCAACTCCAGATACCACAAGCTGCACTCACTAAAATGTTTAATTGTATTGATTTCTATGAAAAATCCCACCCACATATGCATCATTCAGCTCTCAACAACACACATGGCACTTTTTGTCCTTCTCGAAGCTGCAGCAGAGATCATTAAAAGCCTTAATTAGACTGACAGTTATGTGTAATTACAGTCTTTAAGATGTGCAGCTCATCTGTCGTCATGCACTGCCCACTCCTTCACTGCCTCTTTGGAAAAGTCATTGTAATAACGGATGAAAAATCTATCATACTTGTATTTATTTATCTACAGATGCAACCTTGAACCTTGAAGTTCTAAGTTGTTGGGTGGTCAAAAAAATGGGGGCTTGTCCAGGATTTCTTTCTTTGTTTCCAACAGCTCTCTTCTTCAGACTACTATCTTTCATTCATCAGAGGCTCATTCCTTCCTTCTTATCCTCTGCCTCTTCCCTCTTTCTCTCCTTGCGTCCGATTTCTCCCTTCAGACCGTTGACCCACTTCCCTCTTTATTTTGGAGCTTCCTAGACATTTGCCCTTCACTCAAGCAACTTATCCTCTTCGAGTACTTTTCCAGTTCTCACCAAAAAGGCACCTAACCTACATAGGCAACCTCAAACTCAGAATAGGCCTCGTGTTTTACTGTCCTCCAATGGCAATTTATGTCAGTGACAAAAAAAGAGGTTGTTAAATCAAAATGACAACAATGTAGTTCTGGAAGAATCTCGGAAGAAATCTGCAATTTATTATTCCCCAGATCTTCCAACACCGTGAAGGTTAGGCCAACTCTGACTGCTTCCCAAAGAGCCATTTTCAGGGGGATAAATTGTTTAAAGATGACTCAAAGGCAAGCTGACAGTTGAGTGTCACAGAGAAAAGTTTAGGCTCTTACAAACGTAAAGCATGTTATATTCCACTTACAATAAAATAACAACCTTTAGGCTTTCACTAGGACATAGGTCACATGAACAGCAGCCTATAGTTACTGCTCAAATAGCAGTATTCAAAAATACACGTCAGACAAAATAGTAACTGTATTGTATGAATACAGACAATATATCATATAGACAATACCAACTTGCATTAACCACTGAACATGTAG
This sequence comes from Perccottus glenii, assembly GCA_024416835.2. NCBI lineage: Eukaryota > Metazoa > Chordata > Actinopteri > Gobiiformes > Odontobutidae > Perccottus > Perccottus glenii. The sequence continues at coordinate 26,922,484 of CM044546.2, forward strand.
CTATGCAATATACAAGCAACATCAAATCAAACATATATTTTTGGGGCCTGAAGAGAAGTTTGTGTCGGCCTAAGTGTTAGAACTGCTACAAAACAATACATTAGATAAACAACAAGACAACAGACAGTCCAAAAGTACATCCAATAGAAAATGCAGCTACTATAAACAGGCCATAACCAGGCCCTGACTTACCTGTGGCGGGGGGCTGGGAGAGAACCATTCACGGTAACACAACAAGAACTAGATTAGACTCCATACAGAAGACCGCCCATGAGCGTCTTCCTGGGAAGTGGGGGTGGTAACCATGGTGTCCCCCAGCCTTGATATGTACTGTCAAAATCCAAACCTGTTTCAGTACAACATATTTCTAAAGTGCAGCTGCTATGGTTGTAATGTCCTTGTAATGTCAATTGGTGAGGGACTGTTTCTAAGAGCTTATTTTTTGCAAGTCTTGACCAACGTTGCTTTCTCTGAATGTAAAAACAGCTACATAGACACACTACATGGTCTGTACACTGCATAGGAATAATGTAGGCAGTGGCGGCTGAGGGTGATATTGGGCAGAGGGGCTAATAAGATGCATTGTTATATTTAGTGGCACACACTACATTGCACTGTAATCAGTCAACACTGAGCTGCAGTGATTAGTTTGAAAAGTTTAGCTGGTCCAGAGAAACAGCTTTAATGATTTATCTCATCCTGCACAAAATCTTTCACATTTACACAATTTAGACCCGATACACCCTGCCTCCTCCGGAGAAGACACGGACTGTGGCCAGAAACAAATTACGTATCTATCACCACAACTGCTCACGTTAATGCTGGTGTATACTAAGTTTTATTCTATTAGCATTTGTAGCTGATACCCCAGTTCTTAATATCATTTATTGCCATCTTTAACATCAATGACAGCTTGAAGTCTTTCGTGGTCGTTGTGGATGAGGTTCTTTATTTTCTCAGATGGTAAAGCTGCCCATTTTTTTTGGCAAAAAGCCTCCAGTTCCTGTAAATTCTTGGGCTGTCTTGCATAAACTGCACATTTGAGATCTCCCAGAGTGACTCAATGATATTGAGGTCAGGAGACTGAAGCCAGTCCAGAACCTTCACTTTATGTTGCTGTAGCCAGTGACAGGTCGACTTGGTCTTGTGCTTTGGATCGTTGTGATGTTGAAACATCCAAGTCTGCCCATGCACAGCTTCTGGGCTTCCACCTCCATGTTTTACAGTAGGAATGATGAACCTTTCATCATAGGCCTTGTTGACTCCTCTCCAAAAGTACCGTTTATGGTTGTGGCCAAAATGTTCAATTTTGGTCTCATCACTTCAAATGACTTTGTTCCAGATGTTTTGAGACAAATTATAACCAGAATGCTTTGTGGCATATGTCTAGTAATGGCTTTCATCTGGCAACTCTATCATGCAGCCCATTTTTGTGCTGCATTATTGCCTCTTGTTGTGCATCTTGAAACAGCCACACCACTTTTTTTCAGAGAGTTCTGTATTTATTATTTGTTGTTTGTGGGTTTTTCTTTGCATCCCAAACAATTTTCCTGGTAGTTTTGGCTGACATTTTTGTTGGTCTACCTGACCAACAAAAATTAATTACTTCCTAATTAGAGTTTGAACACTGCTGATTGGCATTCTCAATTCCTTGGATATCCTTTTATATACCGTTCCTGTTTTATACAGTTCAATTGCCTTTTCCCACAGATCCTTTGACTTAGAATCCAGAAACAGAAAGGAACACATGAGATAATGAAGCCAGAAGAATAAATCGGCTGTTTGCAACTCAACATGTGAAGGTGTACGCTCAATGGCAGGGTAATAACAGCAGAGCAGACCCACCAAGGCTGGAAACTAAACAGTACTGGAAAAGTATATGGGAGAGGAGGCATCACACAACAGCGATGCACAGTGGCTGGTGGCTCTAAGAGAGGACCACATCAGCCTCCCTGAACAGAATCCAAGAAAGAGTCTCAGGTATGAAAAACTGGACAGCACCGGGCCTTGACAGGACAACGGGTAACAAAATATAAACGCGACAGTATTAAATGGCGCACGCTGACGAGATATATCGCTAAGGAAATGCAGCATTTAAAGAAATGCTCCATAATTTCGACAAGCAATGTGAATTGCCAGGGAAAACATACATTTCCAAAATTCAATTCCAAATTTATACAGACAAGTGAAAGATGAAATCCTCAAGGATTTGAAAGAAATTGATTTTTATTCAGCCACAACAGACATGTGGTCCAGTGTAAATATGACCCCGTACATGAGCCTAACAGTACATTACCTCACAACCGACTGGACACTAGTTTTAAAATGTCTATTTATATTTTACTTTAGTTTGGAATGATATATTGACAGTCCTTTTTGTGTTATGGTAACTTTTGGTGATTGTTTCTATTATTTATACTTTCATATACATTTACATTGTTTCTTTAAATGTACACATTTCTGAAAGATAGATATTTTTTATTTAATAAATTACTTTAATATTTAAAGGCTTTAAGTGTATTAATGTGTTATTGCAAGTGACAACTTACAAGGGATTCAATTAAATAATCACAACAATTTGTATGACAATTAATCGACAAAGCCCTAAAACAGGCAATTAATCATCATAATTGCAATTATTTATTGGACAGTTAATCGTCGGCCAGATTTCATAATCGTGACAGTCCTAATTGGCAAAGAAACCAGAGGAGCCAAATACCAACTCCTGGTTGACAGAACACCCAAGACTGCAGAACCCGACACACCAACCTCTGCACTGCCTGGATTGATTACAAGAAAGCATATGACTCAATGCCACACACATGGATCACTGAATGCTTGGAGATGTACAACATCAACAGGACTCTAAGAGACTTCATAGCAAACTTGATGAGGCTGTGGAAAACCACCCTTGAGGCCAATGGCAAGCCACTTGGACAAGTATCCATCAAATGTGGCATATACCAAGGAGATGCTCTATCCCCACTGCTGTTCTGCATAGGCCTGAACCCCCTCAGCCAAATAATCGACAAGACTGGCTATGGATACCGACTCAGGAATGGGGCCACCATCAGTCACCTCCTCTACATGGATGACATCAAGCTATACGCTAAGAGCGAGCGGGACATCGACTCACTGATCCACACCACCAGGATCTACAGCTCTGACATTGGGATGTCATTCGGGCTTGAGAAGTGTAGTCGAATGGTGGAAAAGAGAGGGAAGGTAGTCCACACAGAAGGGGTCTCAATCCCAGAAGGAACAATAGCAGACATTGAGGATGGTTACAAGTACCTTGGAATACCACAAGCAAATGGCAACCTCGAAGAGGTAACAAGGAAAACAGCACCTGCCAAATACCTCCAACGAGTAAGGCAAGTCCTAAGAAGTCAGCTCAATGGCAAGAACAATTGAAAATGAGAGGGAGGGCTTTGTCCATTGATACCAGCCGCCCCTGAATGTAGAAATGATTTGCCCTGATACATTATCCATCAGATGTCTCATGACAAGTATATTTTAATAAAGCTGTAGCTGTTTCTTGTTGAGTTGGATTTTTGAACCCCCTGAGATGAGATAGGTAGGAAGTTACTTTGCAACGACCAAGAGTCATGGCTTTGACAAAGTTATTGATTTACGTTTAAGTGTTTCCTTTTACCTGCATGTAAAACACACTTGACTTGGGAAACTAAATCAGGCAAGGGCCTTTATTTTGCCACAGTGTGCTCACATACGAGTAATCTGTGCTGGGATGTGGGTTTTTTGGGGGTGACTTACTGCCCCAAAAATGACGACTGAAGCGGGCATTACAGGGAAAATGCAGGCATTCCGCCTGGTGTTATCCGTCAGAACTAATGTGTCATATTTTCTCCTCCGACTGGTTATACAACAGGTGTGAGTCGAGTGCATGTGGGTGACAGAACCTTTAGCCCTAAGCGCCTTAATCCTGGCCTTAAGCTGTGAACAAAAACATACAAAGGAACGTAAATGGGACTGTGTTTGACTGAAAAAAGGATTCACTCTGAGAAAAACTGTTTATAATGACACTGATGTTGTTTGTGAAATGGCAGCAGCTTATGCTAACTCTGTTGATGAGCTAAACCTTATGTCATGTTATGAAAAGACTTAATGGTTTGCACACTTTTGGCAATGTTTTAGTCAAAGAAAAGTTGCTAAGTGTGTTATATTAGTTGGTTAAATCAGTCATGAATTATAAATGTAAAAGATATATTATCTGAAATATCTTTTCAAGGTATTAAGATCACTGTGGCCACACCTTTGTGTATAGACTGTAACAGACTGTAACTGTACTCCTGAAAAACTGGTGACGGACATGTACTTCCAACAGGCACATCTCTTTGTTTTTGTCAGACGCAACATGCAAACATTCTGGCTTTATTAACAAGTACATTTTTGTTTTTGCAATGATTTGCATAAACAATTTTTAACAACAAAAAAAAAAACAGCTATCAATACTTGATCTTTGTTAAAACCTGTTCTGGATGAGTCACACTTTATATGTCTTTTTCTTGAATACAATGATTCATGGCCAACGTTTCCAACTTTCTTTTTTGAGCACAGAGAACACACTTTGGAGGGAAAAGAGGCACTGAGTGATGGACTTGGCTGTTTTAACCCAGATCCAGGTTGGGCTACAGCTGGAGTGGACAACCGGAGGTGTTTGGTTTTTATTCTGAGAGTGACTTGGGAATAAGACACACACCCAGAGAGAAAGTGGGAGACAGTGAGAAGGGAACAGAGGGTTGGCACTGACCCATTTCTCCAGGCCTCGGTTATAATGGAGCTACAGATGCAGTGACGATTCGGGACTGAGCAGGAGACGGACATACGCTACAGACTGCTATAGCCCTGAATGGAGATGGACATATGTTCTTTCATTAATATTTAGATTAGAGAAAATAGTTTAATAGCACTCACACAGGTGTGTCTACCATTTTCATTGGCTACAGCAGATAACTCAAACTTTCTTTTGACTTTCCAGTTAAGATGACAGGGAGATAAGTAAGACCTGATTCTATTCCATTTGTTTTTAATTAAAAGGTAGAGGCATAAATTTGAAAATTGAAAAATGCAAGAGCATACACATCTACACTACTGTAGGTTCTAAGTAAGACAGGCAGTGGTGAACAGAGAAAAAGAGAGAGCCATTCATTTTTTGCCTGCTTTGAAGGCCCTTGTGTAACGACACTAAAGTGCTGGCCATGTAGGACAGCCACCAATGTTCCCTTATAAGTAGGTCAGCATTCCGTCCCGGGGCAGCGAGGGCATTTTCAGCAAGAGTTGTCTTTGTGTATGCCTATGTATCTGTTAACTTCCAACCAGAGCCACTCCAAACTGCTCTACCTGCAGCTCCTGTCGAGTGTTCCTCTCAGTGAGTGGACCCCATGCATTTTGGATGAAGACTTCAATGACTACTTATCAATACTTAATGAATACTTATCAGTGAATCCCTAAGTGAGTACTACAGCACTGATTTAAAAAAAAGCTTTTCAAAAAGGCATGCAAAGCCTTTTTATAGGCGTGCTTAAAAGTCATGGGGGAGAGAGCTGGCTGCTGTTGAGTTTGAATGTCTGAGTGGGATTTGTGCCAGTGGCAGCTGAGGTGACGCCGGATGTGGCCCTGTCACAGAGAAGGAGAAGTAACACACTCAGGCATTATGGTATTTTACTTTGAAAAGTTAAGACTCATTTACTCATTGCTTTTTGCCCAAGTGAACACTGCTGGAGTTTTGATGCAATCAAGTAACACCAAGAAGAGTAAGAATGACTTATTTCAGATGGATGGATCTCATTATTGAGATCTTATGGATATTAATATGTAGTACTATCAAACCATTTTATCAGTTGTTTTATGATAACTGCTCACCAGATTACGTTTTACGTTGTGGTCTCGGATGAAAATCCTTTTTTCACATTCAGTTCTTTCATAAGACACAGGTCCTCCACTAGACTTCCTCAGTTAGTGGGTTTACCCAGACTTGGGTCTTTAAAGAAGCAGTAAAAAAAGCTTTTTCATCTGTTGGTCTATTAAGTCCCTCACACGGACATACTAGTCCCTTTTCTTTATTCTTATATAGTCACACAAAGTCCAATAGTGCAGCGCCACAGATGCCACAGGTACAAACAACAGAATGTCTTCTTCAACATCCATACTTGGCCATTAGCATCACGCTACATCAGCTGTAGCTATAGATAACTTTGTGAGTGTCATGTTTTGTGTTTTCTGAACTCTGATCTTTTTCCAAATATGGTTATCATGTCCATTCCCTTAAATTTCCTCTGCTTCCCAGGCCTAATACAAGTTCATATTTAAAACACCTTGTCATGGTCAGCTTATTCTACAGTTTTATATCAAAAGGCAGCAGTGACAGCAAATATCCGTAGTTTTATTTTTCCTCACTGCTTCAGATCTTAAACATGAAATGGCAGCAGAGCTGTCACATGCGACAAGCCTGACACTTTGCGTGCATCCTCAGATGGAGACATCGGGTGCCTTTTCTTTTTGGAAGATGGGGATGAGATTTTAGGGGTGCTGTGCCATGGCCCAGTTTGTTGTGCGTGTGTTTTGTTTGGAAGTTAATACAATGTGAATCTTAGTGGCCCACCTTCCAAGCTCATTGGACATGGGCAAAAGCTAGTGAGGGGGTTGATTATAATAGAACGAGATGGATAATAAAAGCAAATAAGCTCTGACAATTAAAATGTAATTGAGCACAGAGGAGACACTGAGATCATTGTCGCTTTTGCCCCATGTTGTGCTGGATTCCAATAAAGAAGGATGTGAAATGAAAACATGGCATGAGATCGCTGCCTCAGAATTTATATAAATCTTACTGTATGTGACTCTTAACTAGGCTCACAAACAGGACAGTTTAGAGAAATAATCTAAGTGACTCTACAATGGTAAACTGTAACTGCCAGTTTTGAATAACGAGCTCTGTGCAACATAATCAGAAACAAGAGCCTCAGTGAATCCCACACAACAGCACAGAGTGTACATGTGGCCTATTCAATACAGAAAAGACTCACCGACAGTAACAATTCCAACGGCTGTAATCCCCCCATAGTCCTGGTCCTGGTCTGGTCCTGGTCTGGTCCTGGTCTGGTCCTGGTCTGGGGCATTAATGACAAATAGATTTCTGTTCTTTCTGCAAATGTCATTGTGGATTTGTTTATTTATATAAATTAGCCATGGCTTTATGTTTTTGTTTCCCAGAAATAAAAACAAAGCAGTGTTTTACTGCAGCAAGCTTTAACAGTGAGGAATAAAAAGTCTGGTATAAGACGCTGTGGCTAATGGTCACTCAAACTCATCACATAGAGATTAGCTTCAGTTGGACGTTTTCGGAAAAGTTTTAGGTTGTTGCACAATAAATTCTGGGATGCCTGTAAGCTTATTGTTTAGTAGGAACGTCTGGAGGTCCCTATGCTAAAGGAAGTATGACAGGAAGCATTAAGGTCCTTCGTTAACCTCCTTCCTTACTAAAGTGGGAATTCTGACATGGCGACCATGAAATGCATGTCAGTCATATTCAGATTTAGCCAATGTCTTGAGGCCTCTAGAAATCCACTCCAAACTAAAATAACACTGTAAGCATGCTTTGACCTTTAAATGCAACACATCAAATAATGTAAATAATCAAATCAGAAAATTGCATCAGAAATAAAATATAGAATTAATTAGCTTGTGCACTTGTGCGGGGAAAGTCATTAGAGTTATCTGTCAGTATTGCAGATTAAAGTATGTATTGTGTCACACACTACTTGTGGATGTTTGCAGGAGTTGGGCTTCCAGCTGGAGTCAACTCTGTTTTTGCATTAAAGACATTTAATAGCATTGTTTAATAATTACGTAAAAAGTAATACAAAAAAAGAAAGAAAAAAAGAAACTCCACACAACATCATCTGGTGCAGTTTTAAGTCTTTAAAAAAACACTGTTGGGCCTGAATTATGTGAAGTTGTGGCAGTTGAAAGTTCAACACTCTTTATCTACTAAAAACAGTTCCTACTGTCGTTGTGTCCTTGGGCAAGACACTTAACCCTCCTTGTCTCCAGTGTCTGTGGCAGAATTGTATGTGTAAGTGTGTTTGGTGGTGGTCAGGAGCTGTAGACTGCCATGTCTCCGTCAGTCAGCCCCAGGGCAGCTGTGGCTACACCTCCAGTGTGTGACTGTGGAGTGAATGAATTATGAACTCTGTATAGTGCACTATATAAATCCAATACATAATTACTTACATTTTATATTTACATTAAATGGAATGGGCTTTTTTAATCAGCGAAGTCACCTTGACATGAAAATTTATTTTCATCAGGTTCATGTTAATGTTTAATTAAAATATGATTTGCCCAACATTCTGGGGACTTCTGATTGGTGGATAAAAGTCGATTTCTATTGATTAATGGAAGATATAGCGGTTTTCCATTTGCCAGGATCCTTCCTTCAGAGGTGGTTCCTTCAGAGTCGGCTTCTCCCAAGCCCAGGCTAGAGTCCTGGGTAACTCCTCAGAGATTTTTGGAACAGGCTTCAAATTAGCCGAGCTGCGTCATCAAAAGTCCCGCTCACACTCTTTCCGTTGTTTTTTTGAATGTAATACTTTAATGCTTCATTTTTGTTTTATTGAGTTATTGCTCATTAAATGTTTGACTACTATCATATAAAATACAATGTTAAGCAAAAAATAATAACCCAGCAGATTATTTTTATAATCACAGTCTGGTGTGTGTCTGATACTGATCCATGGTTCAAGAAAAAAAAGGACAGAAACATATGTGAAGCTGAATAGTTAGTTACATTCACTGATATTTACTTACTACTTACTACTAATGTTTTCAGAAAAAAACATTTTCTATGAACACAGCAAATGTATCCTTGTTATTAAACTGAAAATTTGCCACTTTAAGCTGTACTTCCTCTTCTACGGCCTTTTATTTTTTCCAGACACTTGCGGTGCATTGTGGGTAGGGAAAGGCCACAAAGGATCCACACATGCATCCTGGGTATTTTGGCCAAACGGAGGACTCAGGCTGAATCCAAAACCGGTTATAATGATTCCTATTCCTAACCACTATTCCTTAACCTTTGTGAGCTACGTCATGAGGTCAACAGTAAGACTTTAGGAGGTTCCTTACTGATAAAGGAAAAGAGGTCAGTGGTGTTTCCACAATCCTTTCCATTTATCAATTAGCGTTAATGACACGTGGTGAATGTCATTGTGGATTTATGCAAATGAGCCACGCGGCTAAAGTTTTGTTTCTCACAAATGTGCTCAAAGCGGTGTTTTACTGCAGCGAACATCAACAGTGAAAAATAAAAGTCAGTGTGATGCCCCTGTGATTCCCTGACTGGGTACACCTGTGGGGCTTGGGTTGTTAGGTCAGGTGACTATTTATGGCCTGGTGTGTTTGGCCTCCGGTGTGGTTTGCCTACTTGCAGGTCGGAGACCGGCTGCCACCTGGTTTGTTTGCTTTGACTTAGTCTTGGTTTGAAGGTTGACTTCGGTTTAGTTTTAGTTTGTTTTGGTTTGGTTCGTAGCTTTCCTCTGTTGTTGGTTAAGTTTACGTCATGGGTGCTGATCACAATACACACACACACACACACACACCTACACATTCCTTTGTTTCACTCACCTTCAACACTAGCATTACACCACTGATTATACAGACGGATACATTTCATGCCATGTTATAATTTACGTCGTTTATATTGATTTTGGTTTCAATAAAGATAATTTTTTTCCTTAATTGTTATGTTTGCTCGTGTCCTCTCTTTGTTCCGACCCCTTGAGCCAGGGTCGTAACAGTCAGGTATACGACGTTGTGGCTCTAGAGCTTTTATAAACCCTAGCTTATGCAGATATTTATAGAAGAGCTAATGGTAACTTCAAACTCATTACATGGAGATCCACTTCAGTCGGACGTTTTCGGTAAGGTTTGGGTGGTTGCGCAATGAATTGTGGGATGCCGTTAAGCTCCTACTGTTTCATAATGAACGTCCAGAGGTCCCTATGCTAAAGGTGCTTAGAGGTTTACTCTGTAACAGACCTGTCTATATTTTCACTGTGAGAGTGAGTTTATGAAAACATAAGGCTTTTCCCAACATCCGCCTTTTTTGGTTGCAATTGATGCACGCCGTCATTTTTACTTCTACTATGAAGGGAAAACAATTGGAGTTGTCATTGTTTATTGGTTATTAAGCTATTGTTTCACTGGTCCGGGCCCATTTCAGATCAACTTGGACTGCATGTGGCCCCTGAACTAAAATAAATTAATATCACATCATTTAGAACAGATTCTCAGCCAAACCATTCTATTAAATGCACCAAAACAGGTTTTGTTTACCCTGTCTTTAAACCATATATAGTCAGGCAGACATCTTTGTAGTCTATTTTGGCCAAATTGCAGCTACAAAAATGCTTTTGTCTGCAACAAAGGAACTGAAAGACTGCACCATTAGACTTCAGAGAACCCTGCATTGGCAGTAAAGGCGTATTGCAGAAGAGGAATGTGAAAATCTTGAATTGTGTGTTAAAATAACGCCTGTTCTGTTTGACTAAACAACTTAATATCGCTGTCCATGGCGCGACGGTGGGTAATTGCTTGTGATCGGTTCATTAATGCGTCATAGTCATGTTATAAAAGTGCCATGGTAGATTTATGAAGACGGTTTTAGTTACAGGAAAAGGCATTTTGGCCTCAGTGACTTCAGCAGAGGCTGCTCCAGGAGCTGCACTAGTGGAACTAAATAAGCCGTTTCAAATGCACAACCACAGTGGGGCAAGAAGGCTTTGGTGGCACTCTTTTTAGCCATAAACTATCTGACCTATATGTGCCTATTCACCATTCATGGTCTGAAAAAACATTAATGTTAAGTAAAATAAATCATTATGGTAAACAAATATTATAATAGAAAACCACATTGTCGTCCTGCTGCTTCAATCACAGTGGTGTTGTATTAACTGTGTATTGTCTACTGTTCCCATAGTACATGGTCTTTTGTCATTTTGCTTTCATTACTTGGTTCTATTCAAGAGGTATTTGCCAGAATCATACTTGGCCAGAGGTGAGGAATAGTGCCCAATGTTATTTCCTCCAGAATGAGCTCTTGGTCAGGAAATGGGTGCCACACAGTGATCATGGGTTTGGCGAACCAGTATTTCCAGTGACGTTTCATACTACATTGCAAATGAAAGTGTTACAGACATGATCACAGAGGGGCGTCACTTTATGTCACACATGTCAACTTTTTGCAAAGAGGGACACATTTGATGAGAAAAAAATTTCCAATAGTCGTTTGTTTTGATTTGGTTATTATTCCACAGTTGGTCTGTGTTAGACCTTTACCACGGTCCCAATCAGGGCATTGTAACCCGACAAAAATCCATTGGTCCGCCATGTACTTGGACCTGGAGGTGTGCAGAGGAAGAGTGGGAATTTATACATTCAGATTTTTCAAACCTAAAGCAGTGTTGTTTGGGGCTGCTGTGATCCAACACAGATTGGATCAGAACTCATCTCCTGGAATTTATACTCAGCCTGGTCCCCATTTCTTTGGACAAAATCGTGCAATAAAACAGCACACCTTGTGACTTTGGAGAACAGTTAAATGGGAGTCGTGTCCCAAATTGAGACAGAAAGACGTGATAGAAATAACAACTTCAGCATGTACACAAATTTACATCCATCACCGGCTGTCACTCAGCATGTGCCGAACATAAAATGCAGGAGTAGGACAGCAACATTAAGGTCCAGAATGTGCCTTAATGCAAACAAAGCATAGTTCACACAGTGACGGGTGACAGCCAATGAGGAGTAACATACAGTGTATAGAGGAACAAAAACCTTGGTAGCAATTAAAATAGAAGCTCAGTCTAGCTCTGACCTTGAAAAGGCACAGCTGTTAATGAAAATATTAGCGTAAGCAAGATGTGTGTTCATTTAGAGCCAAGACTGACGTAAATTCTACATGTAAACAGTCAAGTCAGTAAATGAGTTAGATTTATAACAAAGCACAGTAAAAACAGAAATTTACCTAATTTGGGCTATGGAACAACAAAGAAAATCTGGATATCTGGCACAACTCTACTCCAAATTTATTGTGAGAGGATATTATGTGCTATTTAAGCATAGTAATGCTTTGTGCCCCGCTTAGTCACAAATACCACCAGGTAAATTTGCTGAAACACCACACTGTCACTACAAATCCAGTTAAGTCAATTAGAATCCTCACAGGTGCTTCTATTTCTACAAATCTCTACAATCTCTTCTACAATCTCTCAATTTTAAGAACAAAAGGATTGCATCAGATTAAGGAGACAATCTTAGCAGCTAATCATTGGAAATTGACTCCTGCACTAAGACAATATGATCAGAACATGTGTGAAATCTGATGAGATGTGAACAGATGTAGACATGGCGTGCTGCAAATCTTTAACACCTTACTTTGGGGGGAGGCAATAGGGACAGAAGCTCGTTTTGGGACGAGATGAGAGGAGAAAGAATGGTGAGGAGGAGGTGGAGGGGGGTAATTGAGACAATGATGAGCAGTGATGGTGGATGTGGTGCGCCAAAGGACACAGACGAAGAAAGGGCAATGCGCTGCCACCATCGTGTGCTGGAACACAGTGGAAAACCTCAGAACTGCACTCACACTTCCCAATAATGGAGACATTTACTAGCACGCCGTATAAACTCTTTCTCTGGACTTTCTGCTTGGGCAGGGCTCAGGGCTCATCTCTATCGGCGTGCACAGTTCCCCTGTCCCCATCATATCACCAACAGCTTGTCACAGGCAATCAGTGTCTGCTCCTTCCCCCTCCCACACACATACCCCTCCCTCCATTCTGGCCCCTCACCTTGTCCTCCATCACCTTCTCATCCTCCTCGTGTGTCACGAGTTATTACTCTGCTGAATCGCAGGCCTCCACTTCACACCAGTTTGAGGGGATTTACTTTATTGCCGCCATTTTCCTCCCTGCAGTCCTGCAGCTTGTCGCATTCTGTTCATTACAGAACTTGTGCCAAACGTGTGCACTGGCGTTCAGTGTCAGTATTATCCTATTTGGATGTGTCTACAGTGTGGATAATTAAATTGTTAATGAGCCTTTTATCTCTAAAGATGTCATTTGTATAAAAATGTAAATAAGACAGATTAATAATTGTTTTGTTGTTGTTTGTGGACAGGACACACTCATTGTGCTGGTCCCAGCTTGGCCTTTTCTTCTGTTGCTACACTTCCTACTGCTACTGTTACAGTCTCTGTGATGCATCAGGTTTTAAATTATAGAATGAACCATTGGTGAAATGTGGTGAAAAAATGGAATAAGATTAACATGACTTGGGATTAACAACACAGTGTGCATATTTTGTTCTATTGCCTTATTCACACACCGATAGAACTTTGATTTACTGCTGAGCACACTTTTCTATAGGCCACACAAGTGAGATTTAGTGAAAGGGTCTCTGAGGAAGAGAGGCCCACAGCAGAGGTACATCCAGATTTGTTCATGGTTTGATTGATAGTAACTCATGAAATGACAATTTTGTATCAGTACTGACAACAGGGGTATTCCATGAAGTAAGGTAACCCAATAAATTAGACATATTTTGATAAGTCTGACTTATTTTTTGTTATTTTTATTCCATGAAGCAGGCTTATCATGAGTCAGACTGAAACACTAGGAAATGAATGCAGGAACTTTAGCCTGGTGCTGGTTCAGACATGGTCTGGAGCAGGTTTAAAGTCAGGCTTAGCCCAACATTTTATGAATCTGAGCATGTTTATCACAAATTAAGTGGAAAGGCACAGCATTGTCTCTGTTTTATCAAAATAATGAACTTATAAGTTCAGTTTTAATTGTTTAAAAAAATAACAAAAGAACAGAATACTTCCATTAAATATAAAACATTGACCTAAAGGGTTTAAGGCTGAAGTCGAGACTTATTGCACCTAACCCTTTTAACATTTAAATAAAACTGCTAAATATTGTAACAATACAGCAAAACAATTATAATAAGTTCCATTCACTAAACAGAAGAGAAAAAAATAACAAAAAAACAAAACAAATATTATTATAGTTAATCAATTAATTGAATCCATTATTAATATTATTTACTACATTTACAATCCTAATTTACATCCCAGTATAACTTTCAAAACCCTCTTTTTATACTGTATATATTGAGTGGTTGTAAAGTTACCACATTCTTCATATTACTGTCCAGTCCATTCCATAGTATCACACTATTTCTGGTAATACACTTTCTTTAATGTAGTACAAACACACTGTATCTTTAAATAATGTTCTTTCCTTAAATTGTAGCCATCTTCTCTATTTGCAAACATTTTTTGGATGTTGCTAGTAGGGAGCTGGTTGTTTTCAGCTTTATAAATACTTAATACTTATAATACTGAGATCAACAGTATTGCTTACATTTTACAAACAATGGGTTTGATGGATCTCTATGCCGACAATTACTGATAACTTTTAGAGCTTTTTTTGTAAAATAAATATAGGCTGTAAGTAAGTTTTCTAAGTTAACCCCCACATTTCTACACAGTATGTTACATATGACACAATAATGGAATTGTACAGAGGAAGTAGTTACGTAATATGGCTTTGGCAATTTTTCCTTTTGTGTAATTTATATGAGATTTCCAACTCAAGTCTTCATCTATTTTTATTGATATATCAAGATTTTTTCTTAATGTTTGTCATTGAATAATATGAAGTTTTATTTTTTTATTGAGTGTTATTGAGCGTTCATTTATTTGTCGAATCATTGTTTTACTTTATCAAGCTTTTTGTTTACCACCTTTGTTACTTCTTGTATGTTTCCTCCAGAATAAAATAAGGTTGTATCATTGTCAAAAAGAATGCTCCCCAATGTTTTAGATGTGTTTACAAATTCAATCATGTACAAAATAAATAATTTAGGCCAAAGTACTGAGCCTTGGGGTACTCCCCAGTTGATGTCACACATATCTTTCATGATTTATTGCTTCAAATGCCTTTTTTAAGTCAATTAAAAGTACTTACAAAGTATTGATTATTATCTATTTTCTGTTAATTCCATGATTGCCAGTGCTATGGAGTGCTTGGTCTTAAACCCATATTGACTATTGTTTAAAATGTTTTGTTTTTTAATAAATTAATCCAACCTTCTTACAAACACCTTCACCAATATTTTTGAAAACAGTGGAAGCAACAAGACTGGCCTGTAGTTTGAGAAGTCACGTTTATCACTATTTTGTAAAGAGGTACTACTTGTGCTATTTTCATGTTTTTGGGACACACACTGTTGTTAATGAGAGATTACAGATGTAGGTGAATGGTTCAATGACAAACCTAACTTATCACAAACAAAAGGAATTTAATATTTTGCTTTAACTGAAAAAATAATTTATGACTCAAATTTACAAACTTTGTTAAAATATTGAATGGTATAGTCCTTTATCTTCTGTCTTTTACATGTTTGTGCAAAACCTATTTTCTCCCAATCTTACTGTTTCTAGATCAGTTATTTCATTAGAGACTCATTTATTGGACACTTTTCTTTCGTTATAGCCTCTGTCTGTATGAGGTAGTCTTTGATGTACCTCAGTTCACTTTGTGACTTTGGTAAAAACACACTTAATGCAGCGAGACTTAATAGTCTCACAGTGCACTTCATTAATTATTCTTACTTTTATCCTTCTGCTCTGTTAATTGGAGGCGAAAGGTGGTGTGTTCTCACATTTGTTTCTCTGCTTCTGATGCGTTTACTCCGTTTGTTAAAAGGATGTTTGCGGAGGTGGGATTTCCTCACCGTAGTTTTTCATTTTTCATTGTGGCTCTGTTAAATCAGTCCTGCACTTCAATGTTCTGCCGACGCAAAGTGTTATCGCCACTTATAAAGTTTGACTGGGGTTAGTCTCCTGTAGGAGTCTGAACTAGTTTTCATGGAACCACTGAGTTGGAGCTAACACCTGCTAGAACGTGGGCTATAAGCCCCGCTTTTCTAAGCCACCTTTGTGTAATATGCCCAGCATGAGTTTTTATTCATGTTATTATTTTTATGTTAATCTCAGATTCTGTGTCTGGATTTAAACCTGTGTTCAAATATCAGTAGCAGTGGCCTATGTCAAGGGTAACCATGGTTTTATTGTGAGTTCTCTGTGATTTTAGAGCTGTGCTCAGCTTTATTGTGCTTGTTTATGTAGCTTTATAGAGGATTGCCTCCATAACCTTTACTTAACTTTAACAATAAACTGCTCTGTTCTTCGTCTGGGACATCTGCTGCAGGCCATTACTCAACACTTTCCCAAGCGTCCTGTCATCTGGTAATGATCCGTCTATGTCATAACAAAAACATTAAAACCCTCCAAAATATATCTGCAGATTGATTTTTGTTCAAAAAGTACACAATAGATTGTGCAGGTGCAACCCTAGATGTACATAAATTTCAGAAGGTGTTGTTTTAAGCTTGAAATGTCACACAAACAAAATGCTACTATGAATTATCACACAGTGAATGTACAGCTTCTTTCTTGTATGTGTTCTTGAAATTCAGAGCGGTTGGTCTCGACCTCCTCCTCGTCTTGCATTCACACTGTTCACTCCTCTGTGGACACGCACCAGAGAAATAGAGCGAGGTGTTGGAAGTAAAGCTGCATCTTTTTTTCACACTTCCTGTCTCCTGAGCACTGCTATGTATCGCCTTCAAACACGTTAATCTATGGCCTGAGGGGAGGAAGTATGGTGTTGATTTGATGGGGGCTTTGAAAGGGTACGTGTCTTCCACTGATCCTGGTGGAATGTTATGTTTATTTGCCAAATTCTTTGTTTCAGCAGTTTAGTAAATACAGGTTGGTTAAGTGGAAGGGAAATGTGTAAGTTGAGGTGGCGGATAAAACAGAACGCCTTAGGATTTTGGATACATTGGACTCTAGGTCTGGCATTTTGTAAGAGTTAGAAGCCAGACGTACTTCTGAGTCGAGGGTCAGTATATGTTGGTTGAAAAGAGTGTGTGACATTGGACAGACCCAAACGTTATTTCTGAATTAACAGGTCGGTATGTTGGGGTGGTGGATGGGATATTTGCTCATGACCTCACAGGCCTACACCTCTTGAAAACAAATTTTAAATATCCATAATATATTATTTTACAGGTTCAGATTGTTGGTGTGAAAAGCCTCTAAAAGTCCTGTTTTACCCTTGTTTCACTCTAATCCAAATTCACTTAACATCACGTATATTAGAATGTGAGCAAAGCTAATGGGCTGTTATTAAAGCTTTAAATCACTCTGCTCCTTCTCGGCACTGCTTGTCTCAGGCGCTCTGTTTATTCCTTACACCCCCTTGATTGGATTACCAGCCTTTACGACCCCCCCCCTTCCTTCCATCCCAAACCCGAATGCAATGGCAGAGAGAAGCGGGCCAGTCCATGCAAGACAACGGGGGTGTTCATAAAATCTAGCAGCCATCTTAATGAGCACTTATTAAAGGAGTGTGACATTTCTGAGTTTGTGCTGGAGTTATTTAAGCCTCTGTAAATGTCACTGTAAGATGAATAACAGTATTGTGCATGTTAAAAATGTACCTTCCATGGATCTTTCTTGTAAAATAAAACTTACAGACAATGTGCTTTACAAGCCCCTAGATACACTTTATTGCAGAAAGTTACTTGAATGTCCATTATTTTATTATTATTATATTTTACATATTTTATGTAATGTCATTAGAGCGTAGTCGTAGAGCGGTTGACCTATAACTGGAAGGTTGGTGGATCAATTCCCGCTCTCCCCACAGTTCATACTGTTGTTATGTCCTTGGGCAAGACACTTAACCCACCTTGCCTCCAGTGGTGATCCAGCTGTGACACTGGTGAATGGAACCTTAATGTAAGTTGCTTTGAATAAAAGTGTCTGCTAAATGTAAATGATTCATATTATTACACTCTAGAATTTAAAAATTAACCTTTTTTTTTGTTTCTTTACCATTATTTCCTTTGTTCTAAATGTGTTTTCCTATATCTGCAACAAAAAATATATTTTATCGTTCGCAACAAAAATAAGCAATGAATAAAACAAAAAAAAACAATATAGTTTGATATTACAGTCTGTTCATGCTCATACAAGCAGAATGACATGCTCATGACACTATGGTTTTGATGTTGACAAAATGCTAAATACTACTTATTAGATATAAATCTCCTTTTTTCTACATATGTTGTTCATTGAGTGTTCTTCTTGCCTGCAGCTACATCGGATGGGACGCGCCAAGGCCTGGACAGCATGAGAGGAGGAGTGTGTGTCACGCAGGGCATGAAGGTGGTCCTCAAAGTGGGACAAAGTAAGTCCTCCGTTTCTGCCTGTCTCCACACGTGAACTCTCCCATATGTCCCCCGCAGCCATCACTGTTCATGCGACGCTCCCAGCCCCTTATTATTGTGCAGTGTGACTAACACAGACTGGCTCCAGTCCTCTGCATTTCACATCATCTCACATCTGTACACTACACGCTTTATCTCACATGTGCTTTTCTTGGCCGCTTGGAAAATGATTGGACTGGTCTAAAAGACAGTCATGTTTGGATCCAGGTTACTGAAGAGCAGGCTGGGTCCTTAAAGGAGGTTTATCTATATCCAAAAAGCATCCCAATCCAATAGATTGCAATTCATATGCAATGTTTATAACTGCTGTTACTTAAACCTCATGGAGCCCTCAGGCCATTTTTCTTTTTGGGTTTGGTGATCATTAAGGCTGTGTTACAGCTTATTTCTGCAATATTGTTTGTTTTTGACATATTTTTCAAAACTTATGTCAGTGACTCTTACAGGTCTATTGTACCTAACTGTCACTTTCTGTTCCTCTGGGGACCCTTGTGCCAAAAATGAACATGTTAAAAAGCCTAAAATCATCATATATATCAATATTTTTCTGCTTTTTTTGCATAAATTGTTTGAACCACTTCAGCTCTGCTCAATCATTTTTGAGTCATCATATGAGTTTGATGATGACAAATGTTGATGATCAAATGCTATCAATACTTGCTGTTATTTAGGATAATTTTACAAGTCATTTTGTTGAGATGACCAACATATTCAACTTGTTACACAAGTTTCCACCTTTGGTCTGTGTTTGCTGCTTCTCTGTTTGGTCGACAAATTCTGTTGTATTAACTTTTCTCCTTCCTCACTTTTGAGAGCCTGCTGTAGTCCCGTCACTCATCACCTCTCTTTCACTTAGCATTTGGCTCTTGTTTTCCCCCTCAGTCTCTGGGCTCTTATCTGCCACGCTTCTGAAAGGTCACGTCTGCGCAGTTTTTCTTCTAAATAAGCATTGTGCCTCCTCGTGGTGATCTCTGATGAGATATGGCAGACTGCAGGGCTCTGAGGACACACTCACATGCACTGTCCTGTCCTCCCTTATTTATTTTTTATCTGTCTCTGTCTCACACACATGTACAAGCCCATCTGACCACACGCAGGGCCTCCACATTGACTGACCCCTAACTTGTATTTGGTCAGGAGGCAGCCCCTCCACTTCTCTGAGTCAGTTTGTGGAGCTGAAAAGTGATGCATGTGAAAACACACAAATGGATATACTGGAAGTGGTGCCTGATCACAGCCATAACACTACAGTCACTGCTTCTGAAACTGCTGCTGTATGATTTCTTTCTGCATAAGCACAGAGATGGTGCAGTCCACTTCTTCATGCCTACAGCTCCCCTATAGGCAAACCCTTCTCAAACCAGCAAACAAGGTTTCCAGCAGCGTAGCATAGACCTATTCTTTCAGTCTAAAGGTTTCACTTCTTCCATTGTGTTCTGGCAGAACAATGCAAAGTGTGGAGAGCGTGCAGAACAGTTCATCCTAGAGACATTTAGTACAATCTTCCAGACTTCCAGTCAGACTTTACATGAGTTATAAAATTTCCACTTATGTTTGAATGAGGCAATAATTCAGTTTTTTTTTTATGTAGTTCAAATACACTATCAAATGTATAAATCCTTGAATATCTGGTAACTCTTACCATATTCTCGTTGTCACAAACTAAATGGACTTTTATGCATTAAGTAAAACAAACCTTAGACTACATGTACAGGACACACTTGTGGTGTTGGGGGCCTCAGACTTCCATGTCTGTTTCTCTTCCTAAGCTCAGAGTCCTGTTCTTCTCATTTTCTCTGTGTTGCAATCCACTGCATATAACACAAAATGAGAATAAAGATCATAATATCAGATATAATGAGCAAAAATATTTTATGGTGGCTCACCTGGTGGAGTGCGTATCAAAAGGAAGTGACTCCTGCCTCTCACTATCAATGACAAAACGTGCAAAAATGAACAAGAAAAATAAGAATTATTATTTAAAGAATAATTTTAATAAACTGAAGTAACACTTCTAAATGTGTTGGCCTCAGTCTTTCTCAAATACAGTCTCCTTGTGATGTCCAGGTATTAATGATGGTACACTGAATAATAATGTGGTAGTAACCATATACTCCGAGCCTCAGAAGCTTGTATTCTGGCAAACAAATTTTAAAGTAGCCCTCTCTGTCTCGGCACATTCTGGCACCAAGCCTCTGACTTGCACCTACTGTCGGCCAGATGGCTCCAGAGAAAAAAAAAAACATTTTTAACCATCTCTTTCATGGTCCAGGAGTGGCACTTCTACAATGGCTGCCTCTGCGTGTGTGCCTGCATGTGTCGCATAAACGCACTTTAATACCATCACAATTACTCAGGGCTTGCTAGACAGATGGCCTGATTTAGCAACTCCAGATTACAAGCCGTTGTGGCCCAGTGTAAATTAATTCTGTCCAAAAACAAAAAAAAACAGCCTTTCTGTTTCATACATAACATTTCCAAATTGAGTCAATATGGTCTTTTTATGGCAATGTCTGGCTGAGATTACACTCATATTCCAATATCTTTCCTCCCTAGGCCCATATGGGTTGCCTCCGAAGAAGCCAGACCCACCTCCACGCTCCAACAACAGGAATTCAGGTAAATGCATAAATGGATGGATGAAAAATAAAATCAGTAATCAGAAAGAATAAAAGTTTTAGAGCAAGAAACAGACAGATGGAGAATGTGCAGCACTGACATCTGTAGATCTCTCTATTTAATTCCACATCCTTCTCTCTGAGCAGCTGGCCCTGTGAGCTACAGGCGCAGAATGGGCTGCTAATAGCTGCCATGGGAGAAGGGCACAGAGAATGGGAGCGGGGCCTGGACTGCGGCGACATTTCTGAGACTTATTATTGTCATTAGTTCAGGGAGGCTTGGATTGTGTAGTTCTGTCGAGAGACAAGGAGAGAATTACAGTGAGATGGTGGGAGAGTGGAGGAGGCATAAGGGAGCAATGGATGGAGAGCAAGCAGAAAATGGAGGAGAAAATAACTGAAAAGCATAAAGAGGAGGCAAGGTTCAGACTGGTCTCAAATGTGGCCCAGTTAAGGATGGATTTTTCACACTGTGTGAGCTACTCTATACCGATGTGTCCCGTGAGGTCAGAGGGACGATCTGATTGTACTGAATAAGATTCAAACGTGTGGTCAGAAGTAGGCCATGCAGAAGTGTCACTTTCTCTCATTTGAAACTAGCATTGTTGTCATGTACTGTTGCTTGCTCTTGTTCTGTCAAACAAATAATAAAAAGGAATTATTAAAACGTTTTTCTTGGTTATGAGAAAAACAAACATAAATCATCAAAACGAGTCCTTGAGATGTCATTTAGACTTTATTATGAGTATGTTCAGCACATACCTGAAGCCCTGGCCAATCACATGCTCACATGACTAACCTTAGAGATGCTCCCAATGGTTTACACCACTGACTACTGATAAAACTGTTTACACAGAGAAACTGCGCAACAAGATAAACAGAGAAAAGGGAGGAAAAGTGAAATGTGGATAAATATCACACAATAAAAAGGCAGAGATAATTACATGGATCTGACACTGAACTCAGAAACAGAAGGTCATGGGTAATGTGTTAGTTGTCCAGTTTGACATTTTTAACAAAATAAAAGCATGAAATGTTGCTCTGGTGTTGTTGGGGAATTTAAGGTTTTGTAGGTGAACTGTATCGGCCAGTGTATAAACTGCAGAGTCAGAGCACAATAATAGGCGGTTAATATTGTGGGACTAATGTATAAATATATATGAAGAGTTTATTTGCAAAAACAGATAAAAGCCAATTTGAAAATCAGTTAACTGAGGCTTGTAATTTATTTTTTGCATAGCGCAGTTTTCAAAACCCAAATCCATTTTAGTGGTCCTAATTGGTCACAGCCACTCAAGTTTGGTTTGACTGATATCACCTTTGGCAAGTAATAGAAAAAAAATGTTTGTGACAATTTTAAAAAACAGATTTATCTGCTTTTGCGAATGAACTCTTCATATATATATTTTGATTAATTGTGAATATAAACATAAAAAACTGCTCTGCTTAAATCATACCTCGCACACTTTTTGCTGCAGTGTAAACACAGTCAGCATCTCTTCCCAGCGTCTGGTAGGTTAGGTTATTTATGTGTGCTCCATACCAAAAGTGTGAAATGGACTTTTGCACAATGTCCATACCTCTGTAGGTGTGAACGCTATGTGTGAACAGAAGTTTACACTACATTTGCATCCCATAATATGGTATTTTACACTTTTTAATTTCTCAGTTAGGGACATATTAACACATATCTCAAAGTCTCGTCAGTTATGTGTGCAACTTTTTCAAAATGGTATTATGGCTTGTTGCCATCTTGCCATTCTGTAATGAACCTGACGTTCACACCAGCAGTTCTGACGCTGCATAAAATCACACTCTATATTAACTTGACATAGCTGTAAATCTAATAATAAAGTAGACATGCATAAAGCTCCAGCAGGACACACCACCGGCCGACAGACTGACAAAGTCACCTGTTAGCCCTGGGGTAAATGAATGCATTCTAATGTCTGTTTGTTTGGAAAACCTCCAAAAGTAAAAACAGAGGGGCTGTGACTTACTCGGTTTTACTGACTTTATCTCTAGATATGACATCAAAATAAAAACCTAGCAAATATATTTGATAACTGGTGCCTGAGAAAAAAGACAGTCACGCCAGAATGTCCGTACTAAAAACGAATCAAACTATCACTGATAAAGTTCATTAACAAAACAACTTCCAAAAAGCTGCATTAGGGCTTTTGCCTTGAAAGAAACTTTAAATCTTTCATAATTTGCCTTTAGAATGTAGAATTCAAGACAGTGTCTGTGATGGTCATAATATTTTCCAGAGCTGTTTATAAAACAATATTGTTCTGTAAAACTGATATAGGCCCTAATGTTGTAATATTCTGCAAAAAAGCTGCTTGTTCAAATTAGCTTATAGTACAGTTTAGTAGTACAAGAGTCAAAAAACAAAAGAAAAAATTTTAATTCACCATTTAAAGTCTTACTCATTCAGAAAGTCACAGACAAGTTCTGCAGTGGTTCAGTGGTAGAGTGGTTGTCCTATAACCAGAAGGTTGGTGGTTCGATTCCCCCTCTTACAATCTCATACTGTAGTGTGTCCTTGGGCAAGACCCTCCTTGCCTCCAGTGTCCGTAGCACTGGTGTATGAATGTGTGTGTGTGAATGTAGAGGTGATTAGTGGTGGTCGAAGAAGGGTGCAAAAAAGCGCTTTTTAAATGCACACCAATTTACTAGATGTCCCCAGGTAGGCTAAAACTAATCCTGTGAATTGAGCTTAAGAAGGTCACTAAAACTAAAGTTGGTAACTGATACTTTAATTTCTCACAAAACAGTTTTTAATACAACAGTTATTTATGTTATAAGTTAAGTGTCATATAAAGTTATTGATTTAGAGTAACAATTTTGACTTATGCTAAAGCTAATGTACCATTTTTATGATAGAATAGCAGCTGTTAATCTCATTTACAGGTGCTTCAACATTTTTACAATACAATCCATATAGAACACAACTGTTGAGATGGAAACTAAATGCACGTCAGTTACGACTAGAAATTGCAATTCAGATACATTACATTATTAGAAATAACCTTCATTCTGTCTTACATTTGTCTCTGTGTCATAAATAAAATACTTTTTGAAAAGAGTTCTGCACATAAATTGAAATAAAATGCAATTCTGACCAAGTCTAACAAAATGTTTACATGCTCATCTGTTGATAAAAATATTTTTTTGTGGCATTTCCAATGTCTTGCTTCAAAATTAAAATTACACACATCTAATCAGATTCAAACCCAATTTCAGACACAAGCACAGCGACCCTCCTGACCTCAGTCCACTGCAAAGCCAAGCATCAACAAACAACACTGTTCTCACCTTGACTCTGTCTTTGACCTGCCTCCTGTCTCTTGCCACAGTGAGATTCTTTAATAAATAAAAGCTACTCTTTAAACTATGAGCAGGAGACAAAAGAGAGAACACGTGGAAGTGAGAAAATGGCTATGATAAGTGGAGCTGGCGGCCATAATGGAGATGGAGATGCAGGCTTGTGGGGTTAATGGAGGGAGGAAGAAAGCGGGAGGCTGGGACGGGCGTAATGGACATGGGGTATTAGTGCTGCACTGCTCGTCGCTGCTGCACAACAGGGAGCCTCGCTGTGGGTGGATATATGAGGTGCGTTTGATTTGCTTACCTGGGCTGGGAGCGAGGTAGGTCATTACAGCTACAATAACCTGGAGTCTGTCTCAACCACGAAGCAAGGGAAGGAAGTCTCTGGGATGTGTGCCAGGAATAATGATGGATCAATCCAAAGGGCTGTGTCTAGGAGATAGTGGCATTAGCGGCCTTAACTGGCGAGCCACACACAGTCACAGAGCACGCAAAAACACACATTCAGACTCTGATCCACCCGCTGAGTCCTGACCTGGGCCTCCTGTGGCGATGACTGTGAGCACCAAGGCTGCAAAGATCTTAGGTTTGAGCCAGGCGCACCACAGGAAGATAGGGCAATCAGCTGACAAACACCAAAAAGGTAGAATGGCTCAGGCTTTGGCTTCACATGGGGATTTTTGTCAACGTGTATTTTTAGGAGGCAAAATATCTATACGCCATAACTTCCAACGAGAAAGTCAATCCTCTAGGTGATAGTAAATGATGATAAATGAGAATCATTTGGTTTTCTTTGGCATGAAAGTTGAATTCTTGTTCAGCATTTCTCTGCAGTATACTGAAGCATAGGGTGGCCATATGTTCAAACCTAAAAACTGTGACACTTTAATTTTACCGCAAATTCAACAACAGCATCTTAACAAATGAAAAAACGCCAGTAATCAAGTAAAACAACATGAGTTGATTGCATTGGTGATTGAGCTGATGCTCAGACTGTGAACGCTGGAGAAAGATAGCAGTAACCTTGCACTTAAGAACCAATCATTATTAAGCTACAAATATCCAGCGGGACAGCAGGCTTAAAATTGGAACTTATGCTCTAATTAGCCCCTAAAATTTACTTAGGAATTTAGATTAAATACTATATTTCTTGAATCTACTTTTCAACAATAACCGGAAATAGTTTTAATCTTTTATGCCGAAAGAGAGGATCTAAAAGTGTTTGAATAGGTACCTTTATTCCAGTCATACCTGTGCTAATGGAAGCTGGTAGCAAACTCATTGGCATTAGCAACTATGACTAAATGATCAGGCAAAAAATATATATATATAATGATGTGAATTTATATACTACATATTAGGAATGAGACATTATGTGTGTCTATACTACAGTGAACCCCAGCATAACATAAGCTTTTTTATTAAATTCAATCCACTTTTTCTCCCAATGGCAAATGTTGCTAAATGTGCCCTCATCCCAACATTCAACAATATTAGATTATGTGTAATAATGTGCATTTCGGACTATCTGTGAGGGTTAGCCAAGGTTCTATAGAAGATTAAAATTGCTCCGCAAAAATATTTTCTTGTTAAAACAGCACTGTATTTCTATTCACACGGACATTTATGACAAATGACATTTATGTATGGCGAGGGAGTGGAGAAAATGTTGAAAAGTACTGTGGACACAGTTTTATTGACCGACAGACAAAACCGTCAGAGGCCATGTGCAGTGGGGAGTGCTCTTCATGTGTCCGGACATAAAGCTATGAAAACAAAGTTATGGTCCAGGAAATAGAGTGTGTTACCTTGAGACACTGTGGCTTCGTCTGTCTGTCCACAAAACTCTAGCAGCCCATACACATTCCACTCTTTATATACACACTGTCCACTTCATCACACCAATAAAGAGACCACATACGAGATGTGCCGCATACTGGCTGCATACCACTGGCTTTATCACCATCGCCTCCACAGCCGCACCATCACTCATGTTCTAGCGGCAGAGAGCCATAGGGCCTGCAGTGTTTATTTAGAGACTTGTGAAGTTGAGAAGGCACGCTGTGTTATTGCGCTGGCAGGCTGCTGATGATTAATGTGCTAGGGCATCACTTTGAGCGTTGAGAAGCAGTGGGGACAGAAGGACTTGAATGAAACAAAACAAAAAGGTTTCAGACAATGTGATTTTAAACAGTGTAATCTCAGAGCACTGAGAGGTCAAAGCGGCAGTAGCTCAGTGGGTAGAGTGGTCGTCCTTCAACCGGAAGGTAGGCGGTTCGATTCCCGCCCTCCCCACAGTTCATACTGTCGTTGTGTCCTTGGGCAAGACACTTAACCCATCTTGCCTCCAGTGGCTGTAACACTGGTAATTACATTAGAACAATGTAAGTCGCTTTGGATAAAAGCGTCAGCTAAATGAATAAATGTAAATGTAAATGTAAAACAAAAAGTGGTCTTGCTCTTTGGCTCTGGACCAGATACTGTTCTTTGGCACCTATTCAGAACCATCCCATAGTCCTATAGTGTAGTACTGAAGACTGGTCAGGGTCAAATAAACTAGCCATGACCCAACCAAGTCATGGTCTCGGTCATTCTTCCATATTTGTGTGTACTCATATTTGTCCATTTGTCATTCATGTCCATATTTGTGAGGACATGTAAGTAGACATGTTATCAGTGGAGTAATGTTGGTGCTGTGTGATGTGTTTCAGGTGGCTCAGGCAACAACACCCAGTCCAGAGGAACCAACATCGACGACGGTGGAAATGGGCCCCTCCAGCCGTCCAACATTG
This sequence comes from Perccottus glenii, assembly GCA_024416835.2. Taxonomy (NCBI): domain Eukaryota; kingdom Metazoa; phylum Chordata; class Actinopteri; order Gobiiformes; family Odontobutidae; genus Perccottus; species Perccottus glenii. The sequence goes on from CM044546.2 coordinate 26,949,614, forward strand.
CTCTGATCGCGGGGGCTGCCGGAGGGTCCGCCTTCCTGCTGCTCGTCACTGCCGTCATCTGCGTGGTGTGCTACCGACGACGCCACGCCAAGCACTCGGACACCCACCACCCGCCACTGTCCCTGTCCTCCCTGACCAGCCCTAAACGTGGCGGCGGGCGGCATCACCAGCTCCAATAACAACGGCTCCGAACCCAGCGACATCATCATCCCGCTGCGGACGTCCGACTCGGCCTACTGCCCGCACTACGAGAAGGTCAGCGGGGACTATGGACACCCGGTCTACATAGTCCAGGAGATGCCACCTCAAAGTCCTGCTAACATCTACTACAAAGTATGAGAACTCCCCATTTTGTGAACTCAAATTGCCCACCTCCTGTTTGGCCCAAACTGACCCCTGCTAGCATTGAAGCAAAGAAATGCTCCCCATTCCCCATCAGTATTCCGCTAGGACTTCTCACTGCCCATGCCTACAAACCTCAGCCGGATCACCCAACGCCCATTTTTCACAAACGTGGGCTGCTGCGAGTTCTTAAGGGCAATGTTGTTGTATTTTGCCCCATTTAAAAAAGGCCCTCTTGAATGGTCCCTTCAAAATGCCAGTCTTTTTTATGAACTACAAACCTGGCGTTGGTACTCGGAGAATCTTAAGAATGGATAAAAAGTCAAGAACTCTACCCACTTTAGCACTAGAGAGCACTGTTCTGTGGAGGCCACACACCGGACCTGCCTAGCCCCACCCCTCGGGAGCTCCCATTGGCCAATAGGAGCCTGGCCCCTGCCACTAACTCACCAATAGGATTCTAGATTGTTTTGTGTTTGTTTCTGATGAGAAAAAAAGCAGGGGCCACAGACTGACAGAGCCATGGAGCAGGCCTGAGGAGCACTCCGGATCTTGTATATTTTAATAAAGTCTGCTTGTAAGCGCGAGTGTGCTAATAATTGGCACGCATCCGGTACGTGCACACATTGGTTTTAGTTGGTGTGCTATGAGTGCTTGTGTTCTTTAGAATTGTCTTAAATACCAAAACACAAAATAGTAAACAGATATGAAAAAGGTGAGATTTTTTTATCACTATCGACACTTCTAGATTATATATATGAATATCCAGTAAATAATTTCTAGATGTTTTTTTTTCTGTTGTTGCATTATTTTTACAGACCTTTGTTATACTTTTTGTGTATTTTTTTTTCATCATAGAAGATCTTACCTGCCTTTCTTTCAGCAGTGTACATTAATTTAATCTTTTATTTTTTTATTTTTTTAACTTTTTTTCCCTGTCCTCCTTTCCCCCAGGGTCTCTGAATTCTGTGTATATTTTTATAGCTTCTTGTACTATTCTGTAGTTTTTGAAGTTTAGAATTTGTTTGTGAAAAAGTGTTGAGATAGAATCCATCTATTAAAGTTTAAATTTTATTTTTTCTGTCAACGTTTTAAAACAGAAAGCGCGGCAGCCGTCAGAGGATGTAGGGGAGGGGCAGGAGGGCTGCTGAGTAGAGTGGGGTGGGCTCAAGAGGAATATTTTTTTTTTTTTAAATGAGGAGACTAAAAAAGTGTGCTGAAATAAGAAGCTAATGCTAACGCGTGTGAATGCTAACTTTTTGAACAATGACAAAAGCTGAACCTGATGTCGACGGATCTGCACATTAAGGATAGAGGCACAGAAGAAGATTGGAAGGACGGAAGCATTTCTTCTGCCAAATGGATTCTGGACAAACTTTAAACTGGTGAAAAGATTTTGCTCATCTTTTCTGTTCTGACACATCTCATTTATTGGAGCGGAGGAGGAGTCCCCAGGTTGGACTGGTCTTTTTTCCCCGCCTCCAGCCTCCATTCACACTTTTCACAGACTATCACAAATGCCTACTGATTGCATTGACGTTCCTTTCATATGAGTGTATTGGTCTGAGGTATGGAATTGTGCAGTGAAAATACACACTAGTGCCGACGCCTCCGAAACCCGGGGTGTGCATATTAATGACGCTGTTTTGTGTTCCTTCGACATTGCTTACGTGTAGTGGTCTTTTTGCCCATAAGGCCTCAGTGATGTTTTGTGTAAACCTGGACCTTACCTTACTACATTTTTACACGTTTTGTCCGTTAACACACAATGATGATCTTCTGTTTTGTACCATGGAAGATGAGTTGTATTTAGTACACCTATGTTTTTGTACAAGGGCCATGTTGTGTTTTTAAAGTGTGCTGTTAAGTCTGTCTATTTAAACACTGCTCAAAGTACTTAAAACTATCCTCCAAGCCAAATGAAGTGTCACTTACTGTCTATTCTGGGGAGCAAAAATGACATGCTGTTACGAGAATAAGCTTGTCTCGGACATTTCACAAGAAGCCACTGGTCCACATTGCTGCCCTTCACCCCTCCCCCTCAGCAGAATGTCAGACCTCTCTTCTTTGGACTTATTTTGATTTCCACTTTGTCTCTAGTTCTTTGTGTTTTTAACTGGGCGGCTTCTTTTCCAAACAGCTTTGTCATTTAGGAAAAGTGAAAAGTGCAGAGGGAGATTTGAAAAAAGAAGCCTCACCTCCCTGTCAGTGGAAGTATGTGCGTGTGTGTAAAACATGTGTGAATGCGTGTTTCTTTGTGCCAAGAGCCGGCGAGTGGGGGCCGTGCACCCAGGTGGCTTTCCTACGTGACGTGTTAAGACTTTGTATTCGGGACACCTCTGTGTGAGAACAATTTTTTTTTGTGAGTCCTCTCTTCTCTTTCTGTCCTTACCCCCTACTCATCACAGCCCCCCACCCCTGTGCCCCTGTGCCCCTCACTACACACCTCAAAAGAGAGGAAAAAAATAGTACATTCCGGGTTTGGAACAAAAAAGATTGAATAAAAAACAAACAAAAATGTTTAAGCACCACTCTCTGGGTCCTGTTGTCTGATTCATTCCTGGGCTAGGGTCTGCAGTGGTCTTTGTGTGCGTGTGTGTGTCCCAGAGGCCCAGTGCTAGCCTTGGCTTTAACAGGAGGTCTGTGCTCTTCTCTGTGCTTTAGGCCGGTCTCACCAGGGGTTCCTTCCCTGTCTCTGCTAATCACAGCGCTGCCTCAGACACACACACACACACACACACACACACACACACAGACACACACACACACACACACACACACACACACACACACACACACACACACACACACACACACACACACACACACACACACACACACACACACACACACACACACACACAGACACACACACTGAGGACACACATTTACATAGACTCTGTTCACTAAAGATGTGTTTTCTGATCCATTCTCACCTGTGGGAACAAATCACACTGTCTTTTGTTATTTGGACCAGCACACGTACTCCTTCTGAGTCCACATTAGATTGGTTCTCATTTCTGCACTTCTTATTGGTTAAAGCACTTCTACAACCTTTGAGAGAGAGAGACTGTGTGAGAACTATTAAGCTTTATTTGTGATTTATTATACATTAACTATTAAACTTGGTATAACCTATTACTCTGTTTTCTTATATTCTATGTGCCTCACTGAAAAAAACAAAACATAATAAAAGACCAATAGGAAGAGCATCCATCTTCTTCTGCTTATCCTGGGCGGGGTTGAGGGGCAGCAGTCTAAGCTGCAACAATAGGAAGCCTTTAAACAAAAAAGAAGTGAATCATAACTTCACAGATACAGTGTAATAATAGTGCTACAAAAATCCCAAACATAATATCCTGCTCACTGTAATAACAGTTTGGACAAAATATACATAAATACAGTTATAAAAATATAGTATAGTTGAATAGCTCTCTTTAGGTCTGCAGTCCCCAAAATCATGTCTGATGTCCATTACCTTGTAGTTTGGATAAACCAATATATATATATATATATATATATATATATATATATATATATATATATATATATATATATATATATATATATATATATATATATATATATATATATATATAAACACTACAAAAAATTAAACAAATACATACATTTATTTTATTTATACAGACTATTTAAAATGGCTAAAAACATAACTTTTAATCAATATTGGTCACATCCAGACACATAGGGCGGCAGTGGTAAGAGCGGTCGTCCTTCAACCAGAAGGTAGGCGGTTCGAATCCCGCTCTCCCCACAGTTCATACTGTCGTTGTGTCCTTGGGCAAGACACTTAACCCACCTTGCCTCCAGTGGTGTTCCAGCTGTAACACTGATGAATGGAACCTTAATGTCGCTTTAAATGAAAGTGTCATCCGTAAATGTTACACTGGTGAATGTAAGTCGCTTTGGATAAAAGCGTCTGCTAAATGACTAAATGTAAATGTGTAACACGTGCCTTGGTATTTTCAGATTTACACTTACAACAGTCAAGGCGAGTTTAGTTAGAAACTGAAGCATAGCTTCACCAGGTTTAGTCCTAACTACCAACACAACCACAACCCTAAATTTCAATTTAAGTGGTTTACCTGATCTAACCTCTAAAAACAAGTCTAATTCAGGGGTGCTCACACTTTTTCAGCACGCAAGCTACTTATTAAATGACCAAGTCAAAATGATCTACCCACTACAAAAATGCAAAACATATTTATTTACAAATATATTGAGGATTTTATATGTACAGTGTATGTTGATGTACCTTCCATAACCTCATGAGCCAATATTGCACAACACAACATAATTAGCTATGTACATTTTTTGTCATTACACGAGTTTACTCTGATGACTTGTACTGAATTGAATCAGCCAGGTCCAACTTGGTCCAGCTCCCCCACTCGTTTTTACCCTTTCTTAAGTTTAAGAGAAAAAAAAAAAGAGGTTTAAAAATAGGTAGAGGTCGCTGAAGCGTGTTAGTTTTGCTGCACTTAGCGCTGTTGTTTGCGCATGCGCAGTGACCTAAGTGTCAGAAAAATTCAGATGTCTGACTGGCTGCCCTGTATATCAAGCAAGAGATTGAATGGATGATTGGCTGACTTCTATTTTTTTTATTATGTCATGCAATCTACCAATACTACCTTGAGATCGACCGATAGATCGCGATCAACGTATTGAGCACCCCTGGTCTAATTCATCAAGAACTCTTTGAAGTTGTGACAATCAAACTTATATTTCCATATATTGTATTTTTGGTCCTATGGTCCTACACTCTCTGCTATCCCACTGGTGTTATCAACAAGTTATCAAGCCTGTCTTTGTTAGAGCCCAGTGTTGCCTGGCAACATATTGACAGAGCTGATTTCCTTCTCAACACCCCTCTTTTCCTCATTCATTTTCCTGACTGTTCCTCCTGCTTTGTGGCATGTTTCCATGGCAACACTTCACATACTTCCTGTGCTTTTCAGACCTGTTCCCAGCAGACGCAGTGCCACCAGGGTGGCCTATGAGCGTGTGGACCGGGCAGCTGCCTGTGGCCTTTGATCGTCGGTCTGTGAGAGTAGATTACATGCTATAGCGCTCAGACATCCAGTGACCCAGCTCCACATACAAACACCACCACATGTGCCAACACACACAGTGATCCCCATAGACAGCAGCTGCCTCTGCCATGACAACCTGTCCCTGTATCTGCAGCCCATTACTAGGAGGATGGCAAACAGCACCAACACCAACATCACCACAACCTGCTAAGAGCTCAGATCAACCAACACCAGTCAGGCAACACCTTCATCTGTGGCCATTTGGGATTTTCATCAAAACTTTCCTTAACCCTCCATCTAGTACAGTGTTCTGTATGTTTGAATACCGGTTAAACCATCTACAAAACCAAATCCACAGCCTATTGCTATTGCATATAATTTACAACTTCTGAACATTGAAATAATGCCTGTTTATGGGCACTTGCATTGTCACTTTTATAGAACAATTCAGTTCGGACTGACTGATATCTATTATCTTTATTACAACTGAAGATAAACCAAATGACCACATTGATACATTTTCTGGAGCCTACAGTTGCAGGGCTAACGCTTAGGGCCGGTTTGCAGAATAAACAGCTGCTGTGCATAGTCTGCGCAAAAAATTTAGCAAATCAAAGTATTATCAATGAGCCCCTGAGGTTAGCTTCTCTCACAGGAACAGAAGGAACTCAAAGCTGAGTTTGCTCCAGTGCCTTATAAATGTGTAAATGGGGGGATTTTCTCCAGATTGTGCACAATCCAAAGGCTGAGAAAATGCTAAGGAATTGATGTAGTGGCCACTGTCTGATTTATCACATCTACAGGTTTGTGTATGTATAGCACATTTGAGAGGTATGCACAAACTGCTGTTGTTATGCAACAATGAGGCATATAAAATAGACAAAAAATGGTTAAAAATTACTCACTTTATGTGCAACACTTTTTCCTTTGTGTGACTCATTTTACGGGGAACTGTCGCTTTAGCAGCTGGTGTCTCTCAAACTGTGTTTTCACGTCTGTGTCACATTCTGAGATCCATACAGTGCTGGATGAGTGTTGTCAAAAGTTGTCAAAACATGGCATTTACGTGGACTGCACTATCATGACATGACATAATTTACAACTGTCCTTGATCTCTTGTCAACTTCAGTTTGAAATCTACAGAATGTAGCTGTGAGGAAGTCTGTGAAGGTTCTCAGTCATCCAGGACATCTTGAAAAAAAGGTTTAAGTAAAACATCTGGACCCAGTTTTCAAAGTGAAGATGTTTCGTCTCTAATTCCAAGAGACTTTATCAATTCTGAGATCAACTGGTAAGAGAGCTGAGCTTATATCTCTAGAGGGAGGAGTGAAGGGAAGTGTGACTCCTGATGTGAGAGTCGTTAAGGCTCATGAGAGTCGTTAGTGACACTGCTCCATTCAGGTGCAGAGTCGTTAGTGACACTGCTCCATTCAGGTGCTGTGTTTGTTGTTCTAGGGTGCAACTCTTTCGTTTTAGGTTTAAAAACACTGTTATAAATACTAGGCAACATGAATCTGAGGCCACCTCTTCTGTTCAAAGAAGGCTTTTGCATTTTCACAAAAATGGCTTCCTTCACCCCTCTCTCAAACCATCTGGCCTCTCTGGCCAAAATTCAGACATTGCTGTCCTCAAAGGAATGCCCTTTCTCTTTGAGGTGGAGATGGACTGCAGACTCAGGTCCTCCATTGGCTCTTCTGTGCTGATACATCCTCTTGTGAAGCTGTTGTTTTGTTTCACCGATATAACAGTCACTGCACTCTTCACTGAACTGCATAAACTACATTACTCTGTTTGTGAGAGGAGATCTTGTCTTTAGGATGGACCAGTTTTTGACGCAGCGTGTTCCCTGGTTTAAAGTGGACCAGAATGTTGTATTTGTAGAAAATCCGTTTAAGTTTTTCCAATAAACCAGACACATAAGGGATAACAACACCCTTCCCTTTGTCTCTGGTTCCTGTCTGTTTGGTTTCTGTGTCCTCTTGGTTTTGTTGAAAGTCCATTTGGGGTATCCACAGTCTCTCAGGGCTTTACGGATTGTTTTGTTCTTCTTTCCATTTACCTTCTGAGGTTGTGGGCACCTTATTGTGCTCTGTGTTGAAGAGTCCTGATGACTCCCAGCTTGTGCTGCAGTGGGTGGTGGGAATCAAATATGGATGCACCGATACCGTTATCTGGTATCGGCCTCGATACCACATTTTCTAAAGTACTCGTACTCGTTAAAAGTCCCCCGATACCGGGGACGATACCACGGTCTGAGAAATGTCTATGTTTGAGCGGCGTGTAAGGGGTTAATCACAGGCGCCGAGTGGCCGCCCCCAGACCCCGGCTGCAGGCTGCAGCTCAGAGCGGGGAGAACGAAGGCAAGACGAGACATGTCAGCCGTGTGGAACTATTTCAAAGTGAATGAAGACGACAAAACAAAAGCGGACTGCAAATTGTGCTCAGCTAAATTGTCCAGAGGAGGCTTAAAAGGTAGCGCATTTAACACAAGTAATTTAATCAAGCACCTAAAATCTCAACACGACAACGAGTATAAAGAGTTTACCCACGCTTCTAAACCAACACAACCCACACTGCAGCAAACTCTTGCAAGACGAGAGGAAATGTCCAGAGACAATCCACGTGCTGTGAAAATAACACAGGCAATCATCGAGTACATTGCAATGAGTGACCAGCCACTTTCGGAGGTAGAAAATGTGGGATTCATGCGTCTCCTCCATGTTCTGGAGCCCAGATATGATGTCCCAAGCCGCCGCTACATGACTGACACGGAGCTGCCTAAACTACTCCAAGAAAAAACACATCCACAGCCTACTGCAAGCCTCCTCTTCGTTTAGTTTACTTTCTTATTTGGACAAGCAGTGTTTGCCCCGTGTCGCTAATTAGCCTAACCTCCCAGTGGATAGACGAGAGTTTCACGCCGCAACGAGCCATATTACGTGCATATTATATGCAAAACAATTCCGTGGCTCGCACACCAGCCAGGCTATAGCGCATGTGTTTGAGGAAATGCTCGCAGGGCTCCCAAGTTTGCCGTGTGTCGCGCACACGCTCCAACTGGCTGTTCACGAGGGCTTATTAGCACAGAGGAGCATAGCTGATGCTATAGCAGTGGGACGGAAAATTGTTGGGCATTTTAAACATTCCGCCTTAGCCTACTCCCTCCTCGAGGACATTCAGGGACAGCTCAACCAGCTAAATCATTTTTTTTTAATTAAGTACTCGGTATCGCCTATGAACTTCTACTTGGAGAGTCCTGTCCTCGCAAATAACCACTGCACAGTCTAAGAAAGCCAGGCAGTTGTCTATGGCATCTTCACGGGTGAACTTGATGTTCTTGTCCACTGCGTTGATGTGCTCTGTGAAAGCTTCTACTTCCTGGGTTCTGATTTTGACCCACATGTCATCAACATATCTGAACCAGTGACTGGGCACTGCACCTGAGAAAGAGACCAGAGCTCTGTTCTCCACTTCCTCCATGTACAGGTTAGTCACAATCCTGGAGACAGGTGATCCCATGGCACAGCTGTGTTTTTGTCTGTAGCAGTTACCTCTGAACTGGAAATAAGTAGTGTTTAAACATATCTCCAGTAAACTGAAAATATGGTCCAGAGTGAGGTTTGTCCTGTCCTGTAGATATGTGTCCTGTAGTAATCTCTTCCTTACCACCACGAGTGCTTCATTGGTAGATATGCAGATAAAGAGTGATGTGACATCAAAGGAGACAATAGTCTCATCTGCATCTAGCTGTAGATGTTTGATTTTGTTGTAAAGTCCTGTGAGTTGATGATATGGTGTTGTGAGTGGCCTACCAATGGAGCCAAAATGGTGGCTCCATTCTTCAGCTTCATTTCCAGACAATTTATTGTTCCTTATGGCTGATTCTGTTGCTGTAATAAGGTCTACTCTGGGGATGTGCCTTGGAGCAACTGAGAAATGAAGTCCTTTTTCAATAACCTCATATTCAGTTTTGGTGAGAACTCTGTCCGAGAGGTTCTTTACCCATCTGTCCCAAGTGGCTGGTGTAATATCCTTGTTACACCTAGGATGGTCTGGGTTGTGCCGCTGTTGTCCATTGGCCAAAATCTGGAACTTTTTGTGTAAGTTGTACCTTCTGTATGAAATTGGAGCTCTCCTGTAGGACTTCCTCTGGAACTAACGCCACAAGTTGTTTCTGTAGAAAATCTAACTTGGTCTGGAGGTTATCTATTGTGAAGTGAGTCTGTCAAAAGGTGGGTCTGGGCAAGGCGTAGGATGTTTTCAGTCGTTTCCTTTAACACATTCCTTTTAGGAATCAGCTTACTTTGTCTGCATTGTAGGTTAAATCTAAGATGATTTCTATAGTCTGCCAGTTTCCTGGCAGTTTTCTCATGGTCTTGTAGCAGTAGCTCTCATTGCAGTTGAAGGGTAGCAGTTGTTTTGAAACCTAAAACAAAAGAGTTGCACCCTAGAACAACAAACACAGCACCTGAATGGAGCAGTGTCACTAACAACTCTGCATCTGAATGGAGCAGTGTCACTAACGACTCTCCTGAGCCTTAATGACTCTCACATCAGGAGATGTTTTTTTCAGAGCTAATGACCATGAGACCAGAACAGCCTGGTCCAATCAGGTTTAGTTTCAGGGGAAACTCCTCCTTCTAGAGATATAAGCTCAGCTCTCTTACCAGTTGATCTCAGAATTGATAAAGTCTCTTGGAATTAGAGACGAAACGTTTTCAACTTGAAAACCAAGTCCAGATGCTTTTACTTCAACCTTTTTTTCTAGCTGTGAGGAACCACCATTGTGCATTTGGACTACAGCTCAGAGGGCTCCTAATAGTAGGACTAAAGACGCATGTTTAGTTGGTGGACACAACTATATATACTATATACAGTACCTTAATAAAGCACCATATAGAATAAAATAACAGAACATTACAAATGCAGTAAAAACACTAAAAACAATAGACTACTTAATATTGTTGTTTGTGCAAGACTTCACCCGCCTGAAAGTTATTATCAAAACAGATGTAATTCCCTGTATTCTATGGCATTTTAGATTTGAGATACTTTTGTTTTGTCTTTTCTTCCCTGTTGGTGTTAGTTTAGTGACTGTTTTCAGTGTTTATTTGACATATAGTTAGTCCAGCCTTATACTCTGGCAAATATAAGGCTGGACAAGTCTTTATTGAGTTCGGATAAATCCAGGTTTGTTTCAAATCAGTATTAATTTTGCTACCACTTGGTCCCGTTAAGGATGAGTGGAGAGGGTGACTGAAGCCTATCCCAGCAGCTTTGGGCCCGAGGCGGGTGTACACTCTGGGCAGTGGCCAGTTAGTTGCAGAGCTGACATTTAGACATAGACAGTGACAGACAACTATTCACTCTCACATTCATGCCTATACATGCTTGTACCTTGAGAGAACCCATGGAGGAGAAGAAGACTTTTCACAGAAAGGCCTAAGTTGGCCTAAGACGAGTCAGCCAGGGTTTGAACCCCCTCTGCCACATGCATCCTCAAGTCAATTTTTACCAGGAAATTACGTAGGCCCTACTTTACCACTTTATCAAGAATATTTTCTCCAAACTCCCAGCTCTGACACACACTAAATCCTCTTTTACATATGGCTGCCTGCACCACATTTGCGGCCGCAGTAATTACGCAATTTCTCTCGCACAACACGCCCACAAACAGAACGCACAATTTTTAAAACTGCTCTCACAATTTAGCACCCGCAGTCTGAACTCTTAGCTGCACATTCATTCACTGAGGACAACACCTTGACCAGCTCTCCGACTCATGCATATGTTTGGATTTAGAAGAAAGCCAAGTGTCCGGAGAGATCTACATGAGAAGCACATGCAGACTGTCCTCTGGCAGGGATCAAGCCCACAGCTGTCTGTCAAACATTCCAAATTAAATGTAAGTCTGGTGAAAATGAAACACTAGTCTTTGGCCAATTTACATCCCATTGGTCTGACAACGCAGGACAGAGGAGACAGGAGAGATGAGAGGAGACAAGAGAGGAGGGACAGGAGAGAGGAAAGCGGAGACAGGAGAGAACAGAGGAGAGTCAGGAGAGGACAGAGAAGAAAGGAATGAGGAGAGGAGACAGGGGAGGAGGTAAGAAGAGATAGGAAAGAGGAAAGAAGACTGTAAAAATAATTATTGGGTTCAGATCACAAACGAGACGACGAAGACCGTACATGGTAAAATTACAAATGGAAGACAGGTTTAATTCTTGTAAGAATACAATCAAATCATTTCAACATGCAACAATGGTACATGGTGATTTGCTTCACATGTTTACAACACATGAAGCTTTTATAGATGTACATTATGCCACTCTCAGCTCCAGGGTCGTGGATGGACGTGTAATGAGCTGACGTGTCAGTAATAGATGTGAATAAGTTAACATGTATATATGTCACTAAGTGTACAGGACAGAGTGTCCCTAAACAGTGATTAGATGTAGTGCAAAGTGATGTCTTTGTCTTGTTGCATGGCTTTGGATTACCAATAGGAGATACAGCTAAAGACATTAAGTCATAAGTGTATGTGGATAATCATATGAACTTAGGAGTGAGAGCATTTTTGCAATTATATACAATTTCCTTGACAGAGACATGATAGGACAGAGGAGACATGAGAGGAGAGTCAAGAGAGGCCAGAGGAGACAGGAGAGATGTGCTTTTTTTTCGGAGAATCAATGTTTAGTCTGTTTATGACTTCATGGATCTACATAAAAATCTCAAATGGTCAAGATGATGCATGGAAAATAATGTCTGGTTCAATCAAGGAGTGATCAACTGAGGCAATAAAAACAAGTCAGTCCTATCATTGACCATCAGGGATTTTACTGAATGGCTGTGCCTTATCAAGGTCTTAACTAAAGAAGCCAAATGGAAACTCAGCATTATTTCACATTTCTGCTCCTGTGTCGTGTCAACATGTGTGCTGTGAAAAAGAGATTGAATCAACTATGTGTTGATCAACTAAGTGTTAATAACAGACGGTCTTAGTATACTGGAATAATGTGCACAATAAAGAACTGTTTTGTTACCTCGTACTTTCAAGTTGGATTCCTAGGACCCCTGCTGGAAACCTGTCCAGGTCCACAGCAGCTGAGTCTTAATAACTAACTGGATATTATTATGCCAATGTTGGCTTAATTCCATAAAACTAACGTTATACCAGAGTAATATACACTAAGTCTATTGTGGCAGCTCTATCTTCTGATGTTGAGTTCAGCCTTCTTTAATCTTGTAGTGAATATTATTATTATTATTATTAATATTACATCAATTTTATATAGCGCTTTTCCGAGGACGCAAAGACGCTTTACATATCAATTATTCATTCACTCCACAGTCACACACTGGTGGTAGTAAGCTACATCTGTAACCACAGCTGCCCTGGGGCAGACTGACAGAGACGTGGCAGCCATTGCGCGCCTACGGACTCTCCGACCATCACCAAGTACATTCACTAAACATTCATACACATCCATAGTTAGGTAGTTGCTCTATATCTTACCTTAGACATAAACTGTAAGCTGTACCTTTCTTGTGGAATATAAATGAGTGGCACAGCTGCAGGTAAGTATGACTTCCACCGAAGACGTACCGGACTGATGCATTTGTGATCAGCAAATACCCACCTCCGTCTCTCAGCAGTAATAGGGAATAAGCTAACAATGGAGCTGCCAGTGAATTGCACACCCCATTACCAAACCAGAAGTGATAATGTCCTCTGAATGGCATACTACTGTTGCTAATCCATGGAAACCAGCTGCAATATTCCCTTCAAAGAGGAACTAATGCTAATCTAATGGCTGTTAAGCCTTAATGAGTTTGCTTGCTTCTTTCCAGTTGGGTTTTAAAATGGGCCTGTTTAGACTATGGGGACTGGCACGGCCCCCTTATCATTACATGCTCATCATTACTCCTGCTAATCTGTTCTGCTCAATGCACTCACAGATGAATATTAATGCCACCAAGGATCATAGCGTGCACGTGTGCCGCTTCAACACACTTGGATAGATACAGATAGGACAGAGTGTAAGAAATGAAAGCTCAGACATCTTCTTCATGATTCTACCACACTACTGTCACCACAGTGGAAAAGAAAAGGATCAGTTTTAAGTGAAATCAATAGAGAGATAATCCTCTAAATTAGATTTTGAAAAGCTTTGCAACTTAAAACCAGAAGAGTGGCCCACTTGACTTAACAACAAAACTACTTTTGAGTAGTTCCCATGGCAATAAGAGAAGGTGAAGAACAAGAGGAGAGTGAGAGGCTGTATATAAAAGCCTCTATAGGCTCTGGAGGGAGTCTCACAGTAGCTCTTGACTCTATCTAGTGTTTCAAAGTGGTATGACAGGGCTACCCGGGACAGCATTTTATGAGTTTTATATGGGAATTGGTGAATTAGCCGCTTTCACACATCTACTGAGATGCACATGCTCGAATAACTGTTGATTAAATTCTAGCTAAATGATCACAGTCACTGCAATGGAACTGGATCATTTGTTTGTTAGCTTTGTGTTAGCTCCGTCAAGCTAATTAAGCGGCATCCCCTGCTCCCCCGCTTCTTAGTACCTATTCATGTGATGTGCAAACTAAAAAAAAGTCAGGGAAAAGTCTGATTGAAATAATGCAGATTACGTCTGGGCTGAATGTGTGAAAAGTTTTTGAGTTTTATATGGAAGTCACTGAATTAAAGTATATTCAGGTGTTTGGTATACAATCATACCATTTGTTTGTCTCCGCCTCCCTTCTGTGTCTGTCTCTGTGTGTCTGACTGTTTGGAGGTGGGCGGAGTCTGGGCGGAGTCCTTGGAGCCTGCTTTCTCTCCAACACACCTGCAGCACATCAGACTCATCACTACTCACCTGCCACAGCATAAGAAGCCTCTTCAGTCCTCCACTCTTTGCCTAAATGTTCGTTATCTTTTGTGGTACACAGCGTGGCTCTAAATTCTTGCAGTTTGGATTTTCTTGTTTTAGGAAACTTACTTACCAAACTCCATCTCAGCTCCAGTCTCTTGCCCGGCCGCCTTCTCTACTCCACTGCCCACCATCCTCTGGATCTCCACCTCCTCTTCCTGTCTGTTAATAAACCTTTTAAACTGTTTTTGTTTTGTCTCATTGTCTGACATTTTAGTCCACCAGCTTCCTGTTCATTACAACACATGCACGTCCAATTAAATCACTAAAAATCATACCTCCCATGTCTCTTTTGCCCAGTTTGGACCAAACAGACAGACAGACTGGGCCCGCCTTACTCCTTACTGTAATCAAAAATTTAAATTACAGGATGTTTCCCAATAGCTTACCTGGTAGGGTGCATAGGTAGGAGACCTGGGTTTGATTTCTGCTTGGGTGATTTGCCTAATGTCACGCCCCTCTCTCTCTCTCACTCTGTTGTCTGTCCTCCAAACTGTCCTGTAAAATATTATCCTATAAAATATTGGCAAAAGGCAAAAATAATTGAAATAAAAAAAGTATATTAAAATTGTCACCGACAGTTTGGAAAACACAGTTAATAGTGGTGTAAGTTTAGTTTGGGTTTAGCCCTGAGTAGGTTTTGTTACAGCATACTGTAAGTCCTGGAGGTAGTTCCAGGTTTTAATTTATTAAAAAAAAAAAATTATTTGCGGACAGAAGACCATTTTAGACAAAAGTCAAGAACATCTTTTTAGTTCCTCTTTGTATAAGCGCTTGGATGACCACAGATGAAGGGGCTTGTTAAACATAAAAGGTGTACAGTGTTAAGTGTTTACAAAATTAAAATAAATAAACATGTTTCTTCTCAATTCTTCTATATCAGACCATAAAGTATCATGCATTTAGGACAATAAGTTCTGGTTTTTCACAGGTTTACATTGAGGTTTAGTCCTGGTTTAATCCTGTTTCAGTCCCATTCAGTCTGGTTTTGTCCTGGTTTAATCCTGATCTAATTCTAGTTTCATCCTGGTATGGACCTGGTTATATCTGGTTTAGTCCATTTAGAGTACAGTTTAGTCCGGTTTTGTCCAGGTTTGGTCTGGTTTTGTTTAGTTTAGTCCGGTTTTGTTTAGTTTAGCCTGGTTTTGTCCTGGTTTTGTCTGGTTTAGTCTGGGTTTGTTCGGTTTAGTCTGATTTTGTCTTGTTTTTGTCAGGTGTTGTCTAGTTTTGTTCAGGTTTTATCTGGTTTTTGGTTTCCAGTTCAGTCTGGTTTTGCCCGGTTTAGTCTGGTTTTGTCCTGGTTTAGTCTAGTTTAGTCTGATTTGTTCCGGTTTAGTCTGGTTTTGTCCTGGTTTAGTCTGGTTTTGTCTATTTTTTTACTGGTTTAGTCTGGTTTTGTCCTGGTTTAGTCTGGTTTTGTCTATTTTTTTACTGGTTTAGTCTGGTTTTGTCTGTTTTTTTACTGGTTTAGTCTGGTTTTGTCCTGGTTTAGTCTGGATTTGTTCAGTTTGGTCTGGTTTTGTACTGGTTTAGTCTAGTTTTGTCCTGGTTTAGTCTGGTTTTGTCCCGGTTTAATCCTGATCTAATTCTTGTTTCATCCTGGTTTTATCTGGTTTTATCCAGTTTAGTCTGATTGGTTTCCAGTTTGGTCTGGTTTTGTTCAATTTTAGACTGGTTTAGTCTGATTTATCCTGGTTTTGTCTGGTTTTGTCCGGTTTTGTCCGGTTGGTTTCCAGTTTGGTCTGGTTTTGTACTGTTTTAGTCTTGGTTTAGTTTGTCCAGTTTGGTCTGTTTTTTTCCTGGTTTAGTTGGGTTTTGTAGTGGTTTGGTATGGTTTTGTCCTGGTTTAGTCTGGTTTTGTCCTGGTTTAGTCTGTTTTTTCCAGTTTAGTCTGGTTTTGTCCAGTTTGGTCTGGTTTTGTACTGGTTTAGTCCTGGTTTAGTTTGTCCGATTTGGTCTGTTTTTTTCCTGGTTCAGTCTGGTTTTGCCCAGTTTAGTCTGGTTTTGTCCTGGTTTAGTCTGGTTTAGTCTGATTTGTCCTGGTTTAGTCTGGTTTTGTCTTGTTTTGTCCAGTTTTCTCCAGGTTTGCATTGATTGGAGATTTTAAGAGAGATCATGTCGCAGGTAATTTTAGCCTAGATTTCTCATATTCACTCAGTACACAAATACAATCCACAAAAACAAACCCAGACCCACTTTACATAAACCGCGTTCGAGACACATTCCACCAAGTCCTGGTCCAGGGCTGGGTTCCGACTGAAGTTTATTTCCAAAACACCATTCTTTTGTTTCAGCTCCAAAAAGAGAGTGGACTTGGGTTTCAGGTTCATTGTTGAAGTGCAGGAATGCTCCGTGTTTGGGACAAAGAGGCTGTGTTAGTGGATTCGGGGTGGTCTTGTGGTGCCACAGGGTCCCACAGCTGAGACTCTCCGGCTTCTTTGTTCAAACCTACTGCAGGAGCGTCTTTGGGTCTGAGACGGATTTAGCTCTGGTGATTTGTTAAGTCCTAGGTTAGGCTTTGGTCTTGGTTCACTTTTCATTTATACCTGTTTTGTCATTGGGATTAACCTGGGGTTTGTTCTGGTTCAGTCCTAATTTGGTCCAGATTTTTTGTGCTATAGCCTTAAAAAAAAAAAAATCCTAGTTCTGGTTTGGTTCTAATTTGTACTTCTTTATTTTTTGCTTTAAGTCCTTAGTTCAGACTGGTTCAGCCTTAAATAAATTCCCTTGTAAGTAGTAAGCTGCTGTGACCCTGTTGTAGTGCCTTTGAGCACTGAGCACTTCCTGGTGTTACATTACAGTTGCATGAAGCAGCTGCATAGCGTTCCCTTTGTGTTGATCTCACAGTTTTGTCGCTCTTTCAGATCTGAGCTTTATGTAAAAGGACACAAAGTCTGAGACAGTATCAGTCAAAGAAATGATGAAATAATCCAAATGTGTCAAGTAAAAAATGCAAAAATAAACATGCTTCTCTGCCCAGTTACAGCAGCTGCAAAACCCTTCAGTTTGCTTTTTGACAAAAAATAACTTGTTTTTATATTGTGTATGTGCAGGTCAAACATACCTGTGTCATGTGAGGACAGCTGTCAGGATGAGTGAGTATTAGTATATATGTTGCGTTAGTGGCAGGGCTCTGTGCCAGTCCCATTGTGACGCTTTATCAGTCTGGGTTTATTATTTATTATGATTTAGTCCTGAGGAGTGTTCCACAAGTTTCTCAGAAACACGCTCAAAGTCTAGCTGCATTAGTGGAAACACAAGAGTCAGGGCTAAACCTGTTCCACATAAACTAGTCTGGGCCCACACAGCCAGACTAACAAGCAGCGATTATGTTTATGCTTATGCTGCGCAAAACATTGTAGTCGAGCGTTAGCTACAAATAAACACTCCATGAAAAGTTACCTTGTCTTTTAGTGCAATGATGTCTTCAGAAACAATAACAGTATGTGTAAAATACATGTGAAATTTAGAACTATAATAATTTTAAATATCAAAATGGCTTCCGTTTCATATGGATTATAATCAAATTTTTTAAGGTAAAGCTAAATATTTATTTTCTAGTGGTCGGTAAAGTTTATTAATCCTGACCATAAACCTGCTCTGGACTAGACTAAACCCCCTGCAGAAGCTTCCACAGTGACTGAGTCTGACTCAGGATCAGTCTGTTTTATGGAACAGCCTTCTGGTATAGTGCTGGCTTTGTTTTCGTTTAGATCCTGGTCTAGTCTTGGAGACGGGGCATATTGTGAAATTAAACCTCACCAAACATACACAGCCTTCTTTTTTCAGGAAATATACATCAGCTGTGAAGGTCCCAATGTGAATGTTTTTGTGTTGAACGAGTGCTAAACTTGAAAGGTAACATAGATTGTAACATAGATTAGGATGGAATGCCGACTTTATTTTTTTCGTTTAGTTCAGATCGTATTCCCATTGCACTTTTTAATGTTCGCTGCACCCACTGGCCAAAAATTATGGGGGCAGGGCAAAGCAAAGACATGAATGCTGAGGAAAACAATCATGGAAATCTTGATATTGGGATATTTATTTTTCTGAATTTTTATTGAAATTTATATTAAATTTCAATGTCAAGAGTGGCTAATGCATGCTGCAGGATGGTTGCTAGTAAGAAGATGTTGTTTTGTTTCTCCGACATAACCGTCACTGCACTCTTCACTGAACTGAACTGCTTAAACCACATTACTCTGTTAGTTTATGCAGTTCAGTGAAGAGTGCAGTGACAGTTATGTCGGAGAAACAAAACAGCACAGAAAAGCCAATCCTGGAGGACCTGAGTCTGCAGTCCACCTCCACCTCAAAGAGAAAGGACATCCTTTTGAGCACAGCAATGTCCAAATTTTGGCCAAGAGGCCAGTTGGTTTGAGAGAGAGGGGTGAAGGAAGCCATTTTTGTGAAAATGGAAAGCCCTCTCTAAACAGAGGCGGTGACCTCAGATTCATGTTGCATAGTATTTCTGAAACCTAAAACAAAAGAGTTTCACATTAGAACAACAACACCTGAATGGAACAGTGTCACTAATGACTCACCTGAGCCTTTAACGACTCTCACATCAGGAGTCACACTATCCTTTCATAACCAACAACTATAAAACCAGAACAGCCTGGTCCATCAGGTTTGGTTTCAGGGGAAACCCCAACCTCTAGAGATATAAGCTCAGCTCTCTTACCAGTTGATCTCAGAATTGATAAAGTCTCTTAGAATTAGAGAGAAAACGCCAAACAGCACAGAGACAAGCCTCCAAACTTCTAAAACAAAGTCATTTGGAGTGCTGAGAGCAAAATATAACCTTTTTGCCACAACCATAAACGTTACATTCGGAGAGGAGTCAACAAGGCCTATGATGAAAGGTACACCATTCTTACTATGAAACATGGAGGTGGGATCGCTGATGTTTTGGGGATGTGTGAGCTACAAAGGAACAGGAAAAGATGAATGCAGCATGTTATCAGAAAATACTGAAGGAAAATTTGCACTCACTTGGTCGTTCCAACATGACAATGATCTAAAGCACAAGGCCAAGTTGACCTGTCACTGGCTACAGCAGCATAAAGTGAAGGTTCTGGACTGGCTTCAGTCTTCTGACCTCAATATCATTGAGTCCCTCTGGGGAGATCTCAAATGTGCAGTTCATGCAAGACAGCCCAAGAATTTACAGGAATATGAGGCTTTTTGCCAAAAAGAATGGGCAGCTTTACCATCTGAGAAAATAAAGAGCCTCATCCACAACGACCACAAAAGACTTCAAGCTGTCATTGATGTTAAAGGTGGCAATACACGGTATTAAGAACTGGGCTATCTAAACTATTGATCACGGTCATTTGGGTAGTTTCTGTCGTCATTATGATTTAAAAAGAGTAAACACAACTATTTGATAATTAATGGCTTCACTCAACCACAAACTATTGTAACTATCGCTGAGTAAAAGAAAAGGTTTTTGTGTTATCATTCATATTTGGTTGTGTTAGGTCAGCACTGATGCACTTATACTGTAAGTCTTTAGTTCAATTCCACTCCCATTTGAGAACCCTCTACAAGAAAGAGAAACAGCGTATCAATCTACTACACTAAATGAAAACAAATGAAAAAATTGTATGCATGTGACTAGAGTGATTTGTCTTATTTTGATTTCTTCATTTATTATATGAGCATTGTGTTACACTTAAAACCCCTGATGACGCTATCTGTGAGTACTTCATGGTTCTGGAACAAGTATAGAAGGGGTGCATCAGCAAGGCTAAAGCTTGTGCAAGGCTTGGAGTTGACAGAAATATATTTTTTAAATAATGCTGTGTTCAAGACACCTCCCTGTTTTTATTTATACATGTGAACAATGTATTTTCTCAAACAGAGACACATTTGAATTATGTGTGACCCCAGGATTACTTACTACTTACAGAACCGTGCCAGACTGAGCTGAACTTTACTGCTGGGTCAAATCCAGCAGAAGCGCAATAACCGCTGTAGTTTTCATCATCCCAGTGGCTCCATGTCACACCTTTCCCTCTCTTTAATGCATCATCATCGCCACAAGGAAGAGTCAGATGAGAGCTCGGGAAGTATTTCATGTCAGGTTCAAAGTTTAGGACAAACCAAAGGGAGCTGGATTTTACCTACGAATGGTGCCATGAGAAGACTTTTTTCTAAACGATGCTCGGGCCAAGTTCAAAGCTGTTCAAAGATTAATTCTGGATTGGATCACACCAAAGTCATCCACACCCAGATTCCTACTGAAACCAGCAGCTGGATCCTTTAAGACACTTTTCAATCCATTAAGACAGATTTCACAGCCTTTTTAACCGTGTCAGCTCCCTTTAGCGCCACAGCCAGGAGAAGTTACATTTTATTCCAACAACTTTCTGTCTGTCATTTTTGAATTTTCCATCAGCCAGGGGTTTAAAAATACATTGTTTGATATTAAATCCAATATATTTTACCCTCAGCCAGTCCCTCAGTGTTTCTGATATTAAACATATCAATCACAGCACAAGACTGGCACTGTCGAAAAGGTTAAGGTGCCATTCAGGAACATCAGCGTTGGTCCCTGTAGGAATACTGTCACAGGGAAATAAAGGCGCTTTTCAGGCACTGATAGTGAAATTTGCAGTCTACAGCTTGTAACAGCTGACTAAAGTTTGATAGAGTAGCAGAGACTCCAGAGAACTGTGGAAAAGTCACAGAATAAAGTGACACAAAAAGTTAGTCCACAGGCAACAAAGTCAGGTGGTTTCATTTCTCTAGGTACAAATGACCTTTAAACATAAAGAAAATAAATAGAGCCAGGCTACACTGTAAAAACTGTCACATGCGCTGTTAAAATGTGTTATTTATACATTTCTTACTATATTTGCACATGGTTTGCTAGATTTTTAGTAAAGACTGAATCATTCTTTATATTTTATGTCAATGAGTCATTTGTGCTACTCGTGTCAGTCATAGGTCATTTCTACTAAAATGTTGAATTTTGATTCTATATTTTGTTTTCATATATTTTATCTGTTAAAAGTCCTAAAATCTCAAAGGTAATTGAGTGGATTTATTATTATAATAGACCTTTATACTTACAAATACTCCAGGCATATTTGGACTTTTTCGATTATTTATGCCTGAATCTACAAACTCAAACTTAATATAACATGTATTAAGCATCTTTGTAAAGATAAATAAATCTCTTTTGGAATTCAATGCTTCCTTTCATACCTTAGCAAAGAGCTAAAGCTTACAGGCATCCCACAATTCATTGCACCAGCAACATACTAATGTGCCACAGGGCTGATAGCTCATGATAAAGGCAAGAAAAGTGCGTCAATCCACTTGTGTTAATTATTCTTGTAATAAATATCTTACTCATGTTTCTCCAAGTTGTTTGTTTAAAGAGCTATCTATACATGCCATAAAAAAAATATATTCATACAGTTGTGCTCATAAGTTACACTGGATTGTGATTCATCAGGAAAAAGGAACATGAGAAACTAGAGAAATACAAAGAGCTCAAAGAAGAGCTGGAAAAGGCTTGGAAGGTGAAGGCGACAGTGGTGCACGTGGTCATCGGAGCACTCGGGGCAGTGACCCCCAAACTGGAGGAGTGGCACCGGCAGATCCCTGGAAGAACACCAGACATCTCAGTCCATCTCAGTCTAGGAAAAGCAAAGATAATGCGCAGAACCCTTAAGCTCCCAGGACTCTGGTGGAGGACCCGAGCTCAAAGGATGAGATCACCCGCGAAGGGTTAAGGACAAAGTTTTTTTTTTTTTTAATATACTGGATGTTTGTCCTGTTAAAGGCCACTCTGTAGCTGCGTCAGTTGTTGTCATTGTGGTCAGGTTTCGTCAGGTGCCTTTAGACTTTAGGTGGCCTTGCGTTAAAGAGGAAGAATACTCTTTACATAACAAACAAACAGACATCAAACTGACACACTCCACTGCCACCTGTCTGTGCTTCACTAAAGCCTCTGAAGCTAACATTAGATACAAAATTAAAACCATACCATTCACATTTAAATAAAGTGTTTATAGGCTTTGAGCTGATCCGGTGTAAAATGTAAGAATCTGATGTAATTTGCTCATTTTTACATCATTTCTACAACTTTTAATAAAATAAAAATCACTTAAACCATGTTTATTTTATAATGGCATGCCCACATTTAAGTTTCTGCTGACTGGTTGGGATAGAGAAGTTCCATACAATCAAATATTGCTGCTCTTCTGAAAACAGATGTCTTACATTTTGCTACCAGTGTTAGGTCTTGTGTAAAGCCACAGGGAAATGAGGCTGCAGCGGACCTTAGGGGCCTCGGGGACCTTAGGGGCCTCTATCAGTCTTGTTTGATTACTTCTCTGTAACATGGTCCCAGGTCTTTATTACCATTTTAAAGGCTGCCTTAAACACACAGCGTAAGGTATGTGTGTTCACAGCTCTTTAAAGGCCTCCACATGAGACTCACACTGAGGCAGGGTTCCCAAAGAGTGTCTCAGGAGCCAAAGGGTGTCATTGTGGATTGTTTTCTGAACAATATCATTTTCAAAATAAAAAAAAGAAAAGCAAGTAAGCAATGAAATGAGTAAACCATTAAAAAGGAAAAAAAAAAAAAACAAGACGCCAAGCAAAATGATAAAACATCATAAAGCCCAGGGGCTAAGGAAGCAAACCTGGTTTAAACTGAGAGTATGACATTTTCTTTAATGCATATGAGAAAAAACAGTGTAAAAAAAACAAAACCTTAAGACATTTCGTATGCTTTATTATGAAGGATTTTAATAGATGAGTATGTTCAGCTCATACAGGGTCCCTCTCCCACTAGTCCACACATTTGGGTAAAAAGGCTACATTGTGCAGTAAATCTAAATGCACTCAGAGCTAAAAGTTTGGTGTAATGAATTAGTTTTTTTTAATAAAAGAAAAGCAGGAAAGGTCCCTAGGATTACTTCAAGTCCTTTTGTAGAAGTTTAAGTCCTGCTTTACTCTTTGTTCAGTCACTTTTTTTCTAAGAACGCTAGGAAGGAACCATGTTCTCTTCAGAGGGTTAGGGTGGACTTCAGTCTAAACTCTGTTGACAAAGAGCACATGACCATCCTGTGGTCTTTGTGTCTGAACCCAGCATCGTGTTGACATCTGCCCAGAGCCAAAGACAGTAAACACTGTTAGAAAGCATTACAACCTCTACTCCTGCTGCACAACAAGACAAAAATCAGTCAGTGTCCCCACCCCAGCCCTGATACCCCTCCTCCAAAAGCCCACTGCTCTATTCCACAGAATGGATGTTGGAAAGTGAATGGAGCCCCCATGTCCCTCCCCCAGGGCTTTATTGAGGCAGCTGCACCCTTTGACCTCTGTGGAATTTGTGTGTGGAGCGAGCGGCCGATGGTTAAAAAAGGGGAGTGAATTTGGGGAGATGGGTGGGGGGTGACTTTTTTTCTCCCAACTACAAAAGCTGTCAGAGAGGACAATAAGCACAGAGAATGGTGAGAGTCTGAGGGAAAGCTCTGTTCAAACTGATCAGAAGTGGTAGTAACTGCATTTACTGGGGTACCCTCTGAATAAGTGAGTGGGGGAGATGGGCCGAAGCCACCCCAGTTCAGGGTATAAAAACCTAAAAAAACTAGAATCAGTAAGTGAAGTGTGGCTCCACCAAAGCACAGACTGAGAATCTCCAGACAGACAGTGTATATCAAATCAACATTTTGCTGTCCATATGGCAAAAGCGCCTTTGCCACCAGTTTAACCTAAAGATGGACCGGTGTGTGCTCATGGACACATTCCTTGAGAAAAACCACAGTACACCATAGTGCTGCTGTCTCCAAACCAATTTCTCTTCCAGATTTTAAACATAAGGACTCATCCAGTAGTTGACTGTTTTACTAATCTTTCTAAAGAACAGATTTTTTATTGTCCTGGTTATTTTACTTGAGTAAATCTGCAAAAATAAAAAAGATAAAGCAGTATGTTTCTGCTTCTCCTGTGTTACTTCTGCTGGAAGTGAACTTCTGAGAACAGATCTGGACTACTCTAGATAAATGGTGTAAAGGTAAGAAGCATGGAAAAAGCAAGACTAATATTGTGGAGGAGAGAAAAAGACGGGAACGAAGGGGTGAGGTCTAGAGGAATGGAAGGGGGTTGTTTGTTTTGTCCACCAGCGGTCTCTGAAATACTAGACTTCCGTTGCCAGAGGAGACAGAGCACACGGCCCGGGACACTGGGATTGGGACTGAGAGTGTGGTCAGCATGTCAACGAGTCTGCCCCACACTGTACCACTCACATCAAGGCGGAGAGGGGCCACGCTGGTGTAGGGGGCCACTGGGGTCAGACTCCACCATGTTGTGCCATGTTTTATCTAAAGCAAACAGACCATGGTTGTTTTTGTAAATCACATGTAAATATATTGTTGCATTTAATAAACACTAATCAATCACTAATACTTAAGCTTCAAGGTAAATTCCAGATACCTTTGGGCCCCTTCAACATCCTGTCTCTGACAGCACTGGAGA
Source organism: Perccottus glenii (assembly GCA_024416835.2). Lineage (NCBI taxonomy): Eukaryota > Metazoa > Chordata > Actinopteri > Gobiiformes > Odontobutidae > Perccottus > Perccottus glenii. The sequence goes on from CM044546.2 coordinate 26,974,444, forward strand.
ATGTTGTGACAGTGACCCCCTGCTCTAAGACAAATTTCTCCCCAGGGAGACAAATAAATACAGAAACCAGAAATGAAGAAACCAGAAACTGCTGGATGTAAGTACTGGCTCCCACTGATCACCATTTCACAAATATCAATAAAAGCTTAATCGGTTTGTGCTGCATGTTGTGCTAATCTTGTGCTGCAGCTGGATTCTCGTAAATTTTGTGAGTTTTCAAAACCACAAAAATCCATGTCATCCAAACCCTAGCCTTACGGACTTGTTGTGTCCAATGATGTGGCAGCTCTGACTGGTCTGGACGTGTTTTAGGTTTAAAGAAGTAGTGGCCGTTTTATCGAACGTAAACAACATAGAGCTGCTTTGATTGGATCCTCCCAGATGGTTCTGTAGAACAGACTACGTTTTGTGGAGCAGTTCTATCTGGCAGAGTGAGGTTAGAAATGCATAAAAAACACATGTACAATCTGCCTGTGATGATGATAACAAAGGCATTAGCCAAGAATAACATGACTGAGAACATTTGACAAACATTTACAACAAATTAAATAATCAACCATCAGAATTTGTGATAAAACCTGGGATGTAATGTTAGGGAAGAAGCATGACCATCTAATGATGCAACCAAAGCCAGAGGTTTGGAGGAGCTGTAACTTTGCTCTGGTAACATAAAGCTCCTGGTAAATTCAAAGCGGCAATCTCTGCAAGGGCCTTTTTATTAATAATGATTTTTGGAGTATATGACAGGTATGACAACAGGCATGGCACCTCCAAAGTTGATTACATAAAAATATATATATATATATATTGAAACTGCTGTAGATGGATCTTCTTTACGCTGACCATGGTTAACCAGACGCATTACAATACTTATACAGCTCCCGGCCTGCACTCACAGACACTGTGTGCTCACAGACTGCACAGAGGAATGTTATGCCTAAACACGTTACACTTACCAAGTGCATCATCATATTACAGAACAGGTCCACATCCATACATTCAACAGTCACACACACACATGGGATATTCCCAGACTGATGGCAGAAGTGCACCAAACCTTCCTATTTTACCAACATCTTTATTTGGTGCATATATTTGATTGTGAAAATCACAACACAGAAGTAAATCACTTCAATTTTGAAGTCAGTCATGTTCTTACTACAAAGCCCCATTTAATAATGTTTTTAAATTGGACTTCAGAAATAAGAAGTACAGCACAGCACCATACAAAACTAACGGCTGTGTATAAGTACAGTGTTGGCAGTGATACTGCCTTCACTTAAAATGTACTGTACCTTTTAATAGTGGACAAAGAACAAAGTTAGTGCACAGTGATTATTATTATTAGAGCTGTAGTGCTCTCAGCAGGTCTTAATTAACGCATAAAATATATATATTTCACACAATTTATTCTGTTTCCTATACACCTGAATTTTGGTGTACAGTTGTGCTCATAAGTTTACATGCTCTGGCAGAATTTGTATTTTTTTTTGGCCATTTTTCATAAACTTTGAATGATAACACAAAAACCTTTCTTTCACTCATAGTTAGTGGTTGGGTGAAGCCATTTCTGGTCAAACAATTGTGGATGAGGCTCTTTATTTTCTCAGATGGTAAAGCTGTTCATTCTTCTTGGCAAGAATCCTCCAGAAAAAGTCCCTTTAAATGTTTGGGTTATCTTGCACGAACTGCACGTTTGAGTGGCTCAATGATATTTATGAACCTTCACTTTATGCTGCTTTAGCCAATGACAGGTCGACTTGGTCTTGTGCTTTGGATCGTTGTCATGTTTGAGCATCCAAGTAGGTCCCTTGCGCAGCTTCTGGGCTGATGAGTTTCAATTTCAATTTGTCGGCCACATTCAGGGTGGTTAGCACTCCTGCCTCACAACAAGAAGGCGGTTCGATTCCCGCTCTCCCCACAGTTCATACTGTCGTTGTGTCCTTGGGCAAGACACTTAACCCACCTTGCCTCCAGTGACTGTAACACTGGTAATGTAATGTAAGTCGCTTTGGATAAAAGCGTCTGCTAAATGAATAAATGTAAATGTAAATGTAAGGTCCTGGGCAGGGCTTTTCTATGTGGAGTTTGCATGTTCTCCCCAAACACACATGGGGCCAGGACTTCCCTGGAAAAAAGATGTGTAATCTCAGTGGGACTATCCTGGATAAATGGTTTAATAAAAATTAAAAATGAGTGCAAATTTTCCTGCAGTATTTTCTGATAACATGCTGCAGTCATCTTTTCCTGTGCCTTGGTAGCTCACACATCCGCAAACATCAGTGATCCACCTCCATGTTTCACAGCAGGAATGGTGTACCTTTCATCATAGACCTTGTTGACTTCTCTCCAAATGTAACGTTTATGGCTGTGGCCAAAAGGTTCAATTTTGGTCTCATCACTCCAAATTTAAAATGTTGCCTGTGGCCGTATACACACATGCAAACTGTGTGTTAGGTAACAGACAACTCCTGTTTACAAAGCTTTGTACAGAAAGCAGTTAAAGGAATGCCAGGCTGTAAAGCTCTGTCAACTGCGTGACTCTATAGGTACTGATATCTAAGTAGATCCCACAGCAATAGCGCTTTTGGCTGTGATTTATGAGCACAAAAATCTGGAAGCACTGACCTCACTCTGTGCCTCTCTTTTAGCCCAGTGTTGACGTGTGTTGCATGTGACATGTTTGTTATTATGCGTGTGCATACAGCACAGTTTAGAACTGAACACTGTTATGTTGCTCTGGTTAGATACTAATGTAATATGATTAATTCGTTTATACTGCGGCTATAATAAACATAGCTGTGCACTAAATATATCACAAGATTTTTTTTTAACCAAGCCCACTTTAGACATGGGTCACAAAGCAGCACTTTACTGAAGGCAGCTGATCTGTGCACAGCAACGTTACTAAAACAGAGTGGTCATGTGGCTCCTTATCACATGGAGGTTTGGACCTTGGCTGTCCTGTTTTTCTCATAAGGCTTCATGAAACAAAGCTGAGTACCATCAGCATAGCAGTAAAAGAAATGGAAGCATATATAAGGTTAAAAAGTGTGGGTCCAACTAAGAACCAAGCCCAAACTGGTATCTGTCTGATAGATTGGATTTGAAGGACTTGAGGTGGTCAGTGTTAGTCCTGTGTTCTCACACAAACCCACACAGCTGTTAACAAAAAGTCCAGCATTGCTTTGGTCACAGTGAGTGTCAGACACACTCTGAAGTATTGAGCCCTCTGTACACAGTGGTCCCAGCCCGTATCTCAGTGGTTTAGGTCCATCAGACATTCTCAGTGGCTCTAGTGAGTGGAAAAAATTTATACAGGCTCTTGTTTTAGTTTGTCCTCTGCTGAGGTGCAATAGAGGAAATTTCATTATGAAAAGACTTATAGACCCACATCATTATGAGTCTGTGCGCTGATGAGCATGGCCTCAGGCTTTGGTCTCACAGTGGCCCTCACTACGAGCACACACACACTGTCAGTGTCACACCACAGGCACTGCATGCATACACACAGTCCACACACACCACACACACAGACACACTCAGCAGAAACATCATGTCTGAGAGCCCTTGGAGCTCAGGCCAAAAGACCAGCTGCAAGGTTATGACCTTCAGTCAGGGTTACAAACCATTTCCACACTTTCTTGAATACTTCCCAGGTCCAACGTCCAGCCCTGAAGCCAAACGTGGCCTGAGGTTAGGGTTCAGGCGCCCCATGTGTGGAACAGTCTTTAATTGAAGCCAGGTCACACTTGAACAATATTTTCTGTTGTTTAAAGAAGTTACAATTCTGTGTAATTCTAAATGGTATACAGAATATATGAATACAAAAAGAATGACTTTATGACTTTGCCATAATGTTCTGAATTTAACCCATTTAATCCCAACTTTTTCTATGCTTCAGAATTGGATATGTGAATAACAATTCGAGACTACTTTATTTTCCATGGAAAACCTTTTTTTTTTTTTTTTTTTTTTTACATATCCATGCAGGCACTGACATCTTTAATGTCCTTAAAGGAATGTGTCTTTAAAAGAAACATTAAAGCATAACATAATGTACTCCATTTAAAATGCAATAACACAGCGCCCATAGACAGAACCTTTTGTCCATAATTTATTCAAGCAGTTGATAAAAAAATACCAAAATACCATTAAATCTTTTTTTAAATTTTTGAAGTAATTTTCTATGTAGACAGTCCATGAGTTATTAATAAACATCTGTATCTCTGTTTTTACCATCTTCTTTATTAATGGACCATATTAAAAATCACCTGTTAATGTTGATTAAGCAGTGATTCATATTTTTTTGCACAATTTTACCTTTTCATCTGTATTAATCAAATCAAAGTGAGTTTATTGTCAGTTACTCAGCATGTTTACCTCTTGCTTTGAGCTGCAAGAAGATAAATCAAGAGCAAATACTAAGAAATGACAATGAAATGCTACACACAGAATATGATATTTTATAAAACATGTCCATTTTAAATATGTTCTAGTGGCAGAGAATTAATCTGTAATTTTTTGTGGTTGACACATCAGGACCCTGGCTCTCAGTAAAGGTTTAGTTGAAAAATTTGGACGACCTTGCCTTATTCCTCATGGTTACATACATGGTCATAATTTACACATATTTTGTGTAATAAAAAGGCAGATCTGAGACCAGACTAATTCTAGATTCATATTGGGACACACATGTAATTCTGCAAATACAAAAGGTCATATTACCCAGACTGAGCCACTGATGCCCACCTCGACCCCTCGTGGATGTGACCCTGTAACCTGCTAAGACACACACTGCCCATCTGCCACTGAGAGCCACACAGGGAGGGGGCCCAAAAGAGATGGGTGGGGTTGGTCTGAGGCAGGGTGCAGCGGGGGCGGGGCCACTTCCAAATTGCAACTCACACCAAAGAAAGAATGCATCTTCATGGTGCATTTTGGGTTGAAGTTTGGCACAGATGTGGTTTTACTGGCGGCAGTAGTTTTAGTGGCTTTAGACCTCCCTCCTTTATCCACCGTTTCCACCTCAAGGTCTGGATATGCTCCACGACTCAACCTCCAAAACTGTCTGCTTTAGAACAGAGCTACCCCAGACAAAAGAAAACAGGAGAGTAACTACTGTCCTGAATGCAGAACAGATGAGGTGCCTCTGAACAAAGACATCAGGGGCCCGTACAGGGGTTGTGTGGGGGGAGGGGCAATTCTATCGTTCCTGTTAGAAATATAGACTATCCTCTAGAGTCCTGTATGTTTTGCTTGTGAAGTTATTAAGGAAACTTGTAAAATTAATAGAAAATGTGTTGCAGCCAAAAAGGAATTTGGCTTTGAATACTTTGCCGAGAAACTGTTTAACAGCAGAGAATGCCAAAGAGAAAACATGAAGCAAACTGCTGTCTGTTTACGACTGTGTTCAGAGCTTGTGTTACAGTTCATTGTGACTCAAAGCCTGGCAGTGGATGTCATCCGAGTGTGGCTCTGACCACAGCAGAGCCACACTCGTCTGTAAACACACCCTAAATCTGCTGCCAAGGCTGCCACTCATTATTTCATTGTTTAGTGGAAGTATTTCCTTTAAAACTCAAGCCTAACACAACTGCTCTGTTTCTTACTTTGTTAAAATCATACATACATGTTTTGAGAATAGATTATGCTCATAAACATAATCCTCTTAATCCTCAAGGCTCTTTTGGTAGACTCACAAGGACCAACAGTCGTTGATCTCCAAAGTGCGCTCACGTCATCAAATCACAGAAGAAGGTTTGATAGATATCCGACATTTACATAAAGTCATTTTGTTTTTATTTTATCAAAGTTTTTCTAGTAATTCTTTGTCTTTTGTCTTTCTAACCACAAGCCCCCAGGTGCACTCCAATATTAGCTTGGCTTTGTCTCTAATGTCTTTTTTCTCTTTTAGGCTTAGGTCTATATCTTATGTTATGTTATGTAAATAGATTTGGTTAATAAATTCTAATATAGATTATGATGATATTTCAAGGCCCAGATACCAGATCCAGCCCACACTTAATTTTCTCAAATACATTAAGCCCTTAATGAATAATAAAAAACCATACAAGCACAAAATTAATGCAAAAATGACACAGTTTAATATTTGTTTCTGGTTTCTATCTTTGATATTTTTCAGGGGACGTTTTGCTCAATATTCAGACCAAAAAAAGTGTCCATTGTCAAAATGTGAAAATAATATAGAAAGATGGAAGAAGAGGGGGTTCAGGAAGAAGGCAGCAGGAAGGGAGCTGGGTGTGTGAAGGGTGGGGGGTACCAACTGTGGAGGTGTCAGTCGGGGCAGTGCCAGCCTCAGCCTGCAGCCCTCAGCAGAAGGCCCACACCGACCGCCTTAGGCCTGGACCCACAGCCAGCCAACTGTACCCTAGCAGCCTCCAGCAGCCCCCAGCAGCCCCCAGCAGCCCCCAGCAGCCCCCAGCAGAGACTGTGTGAATGTAAATATAACTGCACTGCAATTACTTATATATGGATCCTCCTTTTCTTGGAAGATCGTGGTTTAAACCATGGGTCATCCTTGGGCCTGTCACACTTGCAATATACAGTACATTTTGGCCGACAGAACCTTTAGACATGCTTTTTTTGGGAGATTCATTGTGGTCACTAAAAGTACAAGAAAAATAATGTTGTTACACTTTATGAGCCTTGTCTTATGTGTCACAACTATTTACGGTTATTTGTATGAAGAGCTAGTTTTCGGAGCTCTGGGCTGATCACACACCAGTTCTTAAAGCTTAGGATGTTGTTTGTAGCGTGGAGAACATGTATCTGCAGATAAATCAGTGTTCTTTACAGCGCTGACTGTTGGCCTGTATTAACCTTGGAAAACAGTTCACCTGAGCCTGAGTGGTTCTCCTGCAGACATGAAGCGACATGTTGAGCTTCTCTTTACGACCCTTCTCATCTGCTTTGCTTGCATCACAACAAAATCTTTAAACATCAATGATACTCTATAATCCCATAAATGAGCCCGGCCCCTGTCCCAGAGCACCGCTACCCCCTCACCCCCCCAACTCTCTAATCCCTCATCATGTTTATGCTAATTCTATTTGTGTGTAAGGCCTGTACATAATGGATGCTGCTATCACTTTTGGGACAGACCTTCCTTATATGCACTTTTCTGTGCTATAAAGGTCCCAATAAAGATTATATATGGAGGGGCAGATGGGAAAATATGTTTAATATTTCAGACGAGCCAGGACTCTAAATCTGATTATGCAGCGCACTGTAACCAGAGGTGAAATGTAGATTTATATTCACAGCAAACAAAACATTCTCCACAGGATTTGGACAGACTAATGTAGCAGACACATTTTGCACCTGTTTTTTTTATTGGGCATCTGGAAGTGGGTTCTGTTGATTGTACTGCAGCAGCACCAGAGATTAGAATTATTAATGGCAGTTTATGTCAACAATGTTTACAGGTTTTTTTATTCAATTATAGCCTGGCCTTTCCAACACACATTTTCGTTTTGTGTCAAGTAAGTCTCCATGATATAATTTGAAACAGAGTGTAACGTCGGACGGCGGAGCCATAGCAGCAATGCTTGTCTAAATATAGATGTGCTTTGTTACAATAAAACTCATGATAATATTTGTTTGTGTGGGGTAGGAAATACAGAGCTCTGAGTAGATGAAAATACTAAAAGTAAAAAAAGACATTAGGTAAATAAATACTGATGATGATAGTGACTGTTGCCTGGGTTCAACTGATAAGAGCTGGGTTTTATACTGTATCCCAGAGGGAGGGGTGTAGCCTGAACATGGCCTTTTGTAAAACGCTCCAAGATGTTGACAAGACAAAGCAGAAGCATTACGAATAAAAAAAGAAAAATGACTTGAACAGACAATCCTGCTCATTTTAAATCATCTTTATGAATGATTTTCTGAGAGATTTTTTGAGAGCAAATTTCTTCAGCCTAAAAAAAAGTTCAAGGTTTGTCCACTCTTTAAAGTCTGCCTGTAGTGCACTTTATGAGCGCTGACGTGCACACACTCAAAGACAAAAGCAGACTGTGGAGAGATTCTTGACCTGCAAGTGTGTCCTAATCTCTCCATAACCTGTGGTAGGCCACAGTTCAAAGGTCAACTGTCCAGATGATCTGATCAGTGCCACGAAGCTTTTAAACGGTTAATCACAGCCATTTCCCGATACCACTTCATTCCAGAACAAGTATTTCAGTAGTACAGTGTTCATCCATACCAGGGGTGTCCAAAGTTTTATGGATGAAAAGGACAACTTTATCTTTAAGATGGATTTAAACAGATTTTAGATGGATTTGAACAGGTTTAAGTTGGATTTAAACAGGTTTAAGTTGGATTTAAACAGGTTTAAGTTGGATTTAAACAGGTTTGAGTTGGATTTAAACAGGTTTAAGTTGGATTTAAACAGGTTTAAGTTGGATTTGAACCTCTGTTTGGCCACTGTCCAGGGTGTACCCCGCCTCAGGACCAAAGTTGCTGGGATTAGGCTCCAGGGACTAAGTGGAAGGAAATGAATGAATGAATGAATGAAAGAGTTATATACCTACAGTATCGGAATTCTTGTCTTATTGTCTATTAAAAATAAATTAATAAATTATTTGCACATATTGTGACCCTGAAAAACAAATTCTGACAATAAAAATATTAAACCAACTAATCTGACCAACCAAACCAAACAATTGTGCAAAATGCTTTAGTCACCAAATACCACCTCAAAAAAAATAAATTAAAAATCCTTCTATTTCCTGGACTACAACAAGCATTATTAAATAAGGACACAAGAACTAGACTAAACCTGAACTAAACCAAAGCCAGTCAACCTACAGCAAAAGATACCTGAGAGTAACTTTATAGCCATTGATATTTAATGACAATAACATAATAATATAAATATAAAATATAATATTATATAAAACATTTAAATATAAGACTTAATGGTGGTTCTTACTTTCAGTCTGTCATTACAGTAGGCCTGCATGTTGTCTTCTCACATTTTGACACTAACTTAACTTTTATGCTTACTGGCCACTGTTACTCACCAATTAATGTTTTTACAAGCCAGAATATTTTTGAATGTGTATATCTAGGCCTATATAAAACACTATAGTTTTTAAAATGTGCGGACATGGCATCGGAAGAACCAATCTTTAAGTTAGTTATTAAAATATTAAGATCCAACGGGCCAAAGTGGCTTTAAGAGCCAAAATAGAAAATCTACCAGCATTTGGTTAGTAAGATAATGTTGTCAAACCTAGATAACAAGCCTATAATCACATCTATTTACATTTATGTTCTTTTGTGTAGCCGAAGGTTGTGAGTTCAAACCTCGACCAACTCTGCATGTGTTACACTGGCTTCTCTCCGGGTACTCCAGCTTCCTCCCACTGCCAAAACACATGCATGTATAGGTCAACTGGCAGCTCTAAAGTGTCCCTAGTGAATGAATGTGAGAATGAATGGTTGTTTGAGCGCAGTGGCTCAGTGGTAGAGCGGTTGTCCTTTAACCAGAAGGTAGGTGGTTCGATTTCCTCATACTGTTGTTGTATCCTTGGTCAAGACAATTAACCCACCTTGCCTCCAGTGGTGTTCTGTAACACTGGTAATTACAGGCTTAATGTAGGTCGCTTTGGATAAAAGCCACAGCTAAATGATTAAATGTAAATGTAAATGTGGTTAGTCACTGTCTGTCTCTGAATGTTACCCTGCGACTAATTGGCCACTGTCCATGGTGTACCCCGCCTCAGGCCTAAAGCTACTGGGATATGCTTCAGTCACCCGTGACCCCTAATGGGACTAAGTGGTAGAAAATGAATGAAAAAAATGAATGAATAGAGATATCTCTCTGTGGATTAGCTTGATGAATAAATGGGTATCCTATCCTTCGTTACCGAGTGTAGCTTTCAGCAGCACAAACACGAGCATCAGCTCCAGCCACCAGCCAATCACGTTCACTACAACCAACCAACCAACCAGATAAGAGCTTATTGTTGACAGAGAGGAGAACTGGTCAAAGAGCATTTCAGACAGCTGTCAGTCATTACAGCATAAAATACTTCTATAATATATATAATATAATATAATATAATATAATATAATATAATATACTAAAGTAGCATTGAATGATTTCCACTTTCTCCTTGCTTGCTAATGGAAATTCACATTATTTTTAAAAGGAAATAGAGTTAGATACCTCTTTCTTGTATATCATGAATGAAAGCTGTCTCGTCCAATCAGCAGTAAGAATTCAGTCGGCAAATGATACCTACCTTTTTCCGGTTTGTCTGAATTGTCGTAGTGTTTTGTTATTTTGTGTTTGATTTAAACAAGAAACTATAGACTTTGTCGGTGTCTGGAATGGTTGTTGTCTTGAGGCACGTAGGAACCGTGGCACAGCTCAGGGAAATAGTGAAGATGTCAGTAAAGATAGTCCGTTAGCTGGAGGACAGATGGTCTTTTGGATGTTCTTCCTCGCCACAATGCTATTTAGTGCCTTGAACTGAGCGTAGAAGGCCTGCCACACAAACTCTCACCTTGTGCTGTGATTGGCCCACGGACCGGACTTTGGACTGATCTATATTGAGTACAGATACAAATCCAGAATATTTATGAAACATATCAGATTTTAGATGCAAGCTGATTTTGTAGATGCTTTATCATTGACTTGTTTTGAAGGACACATATTTCAGCCCCCAGAGCACTTTTATTATCATTATTTCACAGTCAAACACATTTCAAACAGTGTCATAGAGAAAGGGGGAGTGTGGCAGTATCAGGAGTTCTGGAATCAGGACACAAATCTAACTGGAATAAATGTAATTATGTAATGTATTTAAAGGCTTAAATGCACATACTTTCACTGCTCATTTATGAATTTTACCTAACAAAACACTCTCTTTCTTTATTGTTTTCTACAAAAGTGTCCAGAGACAACAGAGCAAGGCTTAACATTTGTGAATGTTTTTATTATTGTTTCAATTATAACCAGGCAATAAAATAAACGACTGAGTTTTAAGACTTCATAAAAAGACTTATTGTAGAGACACAAGTCTACGTCCTGGTTCTGCTCCATGTGCTGAGCTCCAGACTCAAAGTTTATCTAACAGACCCTTTGGCCTGTGGATGATTCTGGATCATAAACACCTGCTAGGGATAAATCCGTCTTCAGTTGCGACTTGTTTCCGACCAGCTCTCCTCCTCTTTCCATTTGGCTCTTTAATTGTCTTGCTGCTGTCGACAGACTATCAAGGTAATTAGCCATGACTGCACAACAACACAATCAGACCGACAGGATGAAGAGCGTCCTCCGAACACAACACTCCGACCAGGACACGCCCTCATGTACCCACACACACACATTCCAGTCATTAACACAGCCCCAGTACAACATTATATTTCCGCCACCAACCAGAACCCTCCGCCCCCTCCTCCTTAATCCCACTACCTCCAAGTCTGTGTTGCACTAACCCAAAGCTCATTTCCTTGACGCCTGCAGCTACAGAGCAGCGTCAAGCATCAAATGTGAGAAGGTGGGGTTGAGGGGCTGCATTGTGAGCACTAGTCGAGGAATATGAGCTTTAAATAATGGCATAGGTTGGATTTTAAAACGTATTTTAAACACAGACACTGATGAGGTGTTAAATGTACGTGCTGTGTTGAATTATTCCACATTCTGTTTATACGTTTGCCATCAACAATCACAACCATCACATTGTGCAGAAAAACATACAATCAAACCTTTTATCAATAACAAGTATGTACAGGTTTTAGTTGCAAAAACACGTGGCAAATCTAAAGTATCCCTAGTGAATGAATGTGAGAGTGAATGGTTGTTGGCCACTGTCCCCGCCTCAGGCCCAAAGTTGCTGGGATAGGCTCCGGTCACCCGTGACCCCTAATGGAACTAAGTGGTAGATTGAAATCCATCTAAAACCTGTCCAAATCTATCTAAACCTGTTCAAATGTATCAAAAACCTGTTCAAATCCAACTATAACTTGTTCAAATCCATCTAAAGCTTGTTCAATTCCAACTGAAACCGGTTCAAATCCAACAAAAAATGGTTAAAATCCATCTAAAACCAGTTCAAATCCAGCTAAAACCTGTTGAAATCCAACTAAAACCTGTTCAAATCTAACAAAACCTGTTCAAATCCAACTAAGACCTGTTGAAATCCATTTAAAACCTGTTCAGATCCAAATAAGACTGGTTCAAAATCAACTAAAAGTGGTTCAAGTCCAACTAAAACTTACCAAATACAACTAAAACCTGTTTTAATCCAGATAAAACCTCTTCAGATCCATCTAAAACCTCTTGAAATCCATCTATGTCCTGCTCAAATAGATTTGAAAATTTGTAAATTTGCTAAAGAAAAAACATCTTCAGATTTTGGCTGCATTAATCTCATCTTCACATAGCCTATAGTAAAGCATGCTCCTAAGGCTCCCAGGCTTTAGCCATGAAGGTTTTGGCTGCCAATATTCTGGGCCTTTCTCCGTCTGTCTGTCTTCATTCAATGTACATAATTGGAAAAGTTTAAGGCCACTTTTCTGTATAAAGCCTGGTCTACACTGTACAATTTCAGCCGTCGCAGACAAAAGACGTACCGTTGTGGGAAAAATTGGCCGTTGTAGCTCAAAAATGGTGATCGTATGTCTTAAAGTGAAGCAGGGACAAAGATGAAAGATAGAACCATTGCACGACCAAAGACGAGCTGCACAAGATACCAAGCAGTGTCAGAATTTTACACAGTGTGTCTGCCTCTTGCTGCCCCAACAAGTTTTGTCAGCCTACACACCAATAGAAATGTGCCGGAAAACGATGTACCCATTACTCCGGGACAATAGCGTAAAATACAACAAAGATGGAGGAGAAACGGAGTATAACTTATATTTGGGACTAAAATACAGAAGTTGGTAAGCGCCGACTTACGACTCACTGTCGCCATGACAACATGGGTACAGGCCAATGATGCAATCAGTCTGCGTTCAGAGTCTGAAATGCGTTTTGGCTGACTTCAGTCGTGGCAACAACTCAACGTTTATTTCATTGCTCAGCGAGAACATCTAGTAGATTATGATTTACTTATTTCACGTCGTGCAGTGTGGCTTGCACAAATCGTATAGGACTAAAGAGTTGGAGTTGGTTTTCAAAGCTATATAGTCTATAGTTTCTATGGTAACAGAAAAGGGTGAGACAATATCATCTTAATAAAGATATTTGTAAAAAAATATTGAAGTGGGAATAATAATTGTTGAGTGTCCTGGCCAAAACAGCAGTATAGTCCAAAATTACACAAATGACACAGACAAACACACAGTTCAACAGCAAACCAACCAGACATTCATAAATAAATGAATATAATGTTTATAATACAATAAAACCATCAGCTAAAAACAACAACAACGAATGAAAGAATGCTAAGCAGCAAACTTAAAGCTTTCTTTCCAAGTTAAGTGCAAACATTAGGCAACTAAAGTAAAAGCAACTCCTGTGAGCGCCGGCTGTCGCTGCTTGTGCTCCTTTGCTCTGTGAACTTCAAGTAGCCATTTATAAAAGAAGAGATACCAATGTTTCAGTCTTCTGAAAGACAACGATGTCCAACCAAGAGTTCAGTACAGTTCAGTCTACTCTTCTCTTTCTTTCTAGGGACTTTGCACATTAATCAGAGACAAAAGGCACTGAACCACTCTAAAGATCTATAACAGGAACAATGCCACTGTACTAAGAGACTAGATGACGCTAAACAGAGGTATCTTGACGTAGGTTACATGGTGAAGGTGACTAATGGTTCCCATCAGGACTCTCCCACCAGCACTCACACTGACCTTTCCACTCTTATAGACAAATCACTGTTAGTTTCTAGTTTAACCCCTCCCTCCAGAGATATAAACTCAGCTCTTGTTTCAGTTGAACTCAGAATAGACAAAGTCTCTGAGAAGAAATTAAATGTCTTCACCTTGAAACCTACGTCCAGATGCCTTTGTTTAAACCTTTTCTTCATTATGTCCTGGATGATTGAGAACCTCCACAGACACTAAACAGGTGCAAACATTTTAAAGGGATAGAAATGGGACTTAAACTGAGGCAAAGTGGCACAAACTGTTCTAACAAGGTTTTCTCTGTACTTGAATGTGTTTTATTTTTAACTAGAATTTGTTCAAGTCGTTTTAGAAGGATTTTTGATGGACTTGAAGAAGTTTAATTGGATTTAAACAGGTTTTATTTTTATTTAAACAATGTGTCATAAATTGGAGAATGGAGGAAATAAATGTTAAAATGAAGACGAAACCTTACATTCAAACTTTAAAATTGTAAGAAAAGATTCCCAAGGGTCACATTTAGGGATAAGACGGTATGAGATTCTGACGTTATGATAAACCTTGATAAAAGATATCACAGTATGACGGTATTGATTAAAGCTTGAAAAATAATTATTTTTCTGATAAATTGGTTATAGATAAATGTTTTTATTCAATCAAAAGTAGAAGAATTATAATTTCAAATAAATAACTTCAGTGTGTTTATGGCAGGACTTCAGCTGTTGTTATTTGAGTCTCACATCTGCCAAACAGCAGCAGCACTTAACTCTTTTGTTTTGAATTGCCTATACAAGCTTTTTAATGCTGCTTGAATTTATTTACATTAACAGGCTCTCTGTTTGAATTCTTCAGTAAATGGCACAGACACTGTTCTCCTGAAGCTTTGAAAGATTTTATCAGCAGAGTGTTGTTCCTTTTAGTTTGAACGGGCCAACATTAAACTCGCAACCTACGTGATGGAACATGCGTAACAGAGAGGACATGGCCACTCGTTCCCCCTCCCACAGTTAAACCTTATATGTATGTGGGTTTAATCAGACAGCACAGACATAGTAGGTGAATGTAAACCCACTTCCATGTAGCTCTCAGTAAACCCCATCATCGCTGTTCAGACTGAGCTTACCTGCTCTCTGTCCTGCCTCAGTCTTTAAAGTGTCCTGTTCCTCACCTCAGGAACAGTCTGTGAGGCAATAATCCACCCGAAACAAAGTTCAAACTAATGCACTGTAGGTTTAATCCACGTTAAATGTATCAAAAAGTGTGAAGGAAAAAGACAGCGTCACTGCGCTCCTGTAGCACAGAGCAGAACAGTCGGACCTCACAGAGCTCTTTAACTGATCCCAGAGTCCAGACTGTCCTTTGACCAAAACTTATCTTTCCCGTTCAGCGTCAGGCAGGAGCCCCCACACACCTGCCGTGCCAACGGAAGTCTGCATTAGCGCACACTAATTATGTAATTAATCAGTTAAGTTCCAGCTTTAAAATGGAATAAATATAAGTATAACTTGAAGAATACTGTTAAATACAAAGGCTTTTTATTAAATGTAACATTTCCATTTGTGCCTGATCAGCTCATATTACATTAATTAATGAATACTGGTATTGATACTGTGGCAGTTTAATACCACGGTATACCGTAAAACCCGTTATGTCCCGTCCTTTGTCACAATGTTGGGCCCCTGAAAGGATTCTTCTTTACTGTAGTGTCCCCTCACTACGTTTGACACCCCTGTATTTAGATACCACATGCAGATAATTGTTGGTTATATCATTACATTACTCACATTATACTTACATATCTTATATTGGTCATGACTGAGTATTACCGCAGAGTAAATCTTATTTTAATGCACAGCCAATCAGAGACGAGCATGTCACTGAAATTGGTGAGTGCAATGCTCTTAAATGAACAAAGTCAACACAGTTCTAATGTTTGAGGTAGAAAGACTAACCCAGTCTTTATCTGTTACATTTATAAATCTCTCCACATCAGTGGGACATGTCCCTGTACAGTTCCACAGACTCAGATTTAAAGGTAAAAGCTAAATGTTCATCGGCAGCTGCTCCTGAGCCAGTCCGGGCAGAGCTCCAGGCTTTCCCTTCACCACCTGTGCATCTCTGCTCCATCCCAGCTTGTGTGGATGTGTGGATGAGCTTGTGCTTCAGCTGCAAACACAACTGTCTTCTCTTGTTTGAGCTCTACATCTGGCACCCACTCCCCTTCAGAAAACACCACTATTAAAAAAGAAATTAGGCCAAAGAAGAATTCGATTAAACAGCCCTATTACGTAGCCAATGAGGCCGGCTGTCCCTGCTTGCTTAAACTATACATACACCATTAGTCGTCGGAGCTGCACTGCACTTTAAAGCACCACTGACAAAAGGTCATCTTCCTCTATTGAGCAGAGCTAATATTAGATTAGTTCCGAAGTGCTATGTGAGTAAAAAAGAAAGGGCATATGGCTAGATTGGGGAGTTAGAGAGCATATTGTCTTGGTGCTCTAACTTCATTTAAAACTGGAACATTGGGTTTGGGCTAAAAACTATTGACAAAGTTTAATTAAAGTGCCACTGTTTGCAGACAAAAGTTGGGCCTAAGTATATTGATGTAGTTTTAACTAAAATACCATAGAGCTGACAGCTAAGAAAGGTAAAAATGAGTGACAGTGACATAGTATCTCAAATAAAGCACAAGTTGCAGCAACAACCCGGTGAGAGAAATGAGAGTGCATTGAAAGAAGGACATCCTTGGTGGTGTGTTGGTGAAATTGCTCTCCAAATGATGCATTCTCTCGGTGATTACGGGGAGAAGTGCCAAAGCGTCGGTTTGGAAAACACTTTTAAAAGGTTAGGGGTCATTGAATTGCTGTGTACAGAAACACTTCAGGGCTGAAATAATACACCTAGTGCCATAACACCACTGGCCTTGGGCTGCACACAAACATGGCCGCTACCCACTGGAGCCTCAAGGCTGAAACTGTATCAGACTGAGGCCGACACTGAGGCTGATACTGGAGGCCATTCTGTGGGCTTGGTCTGTTGTCTCCTATTTCTTTAGGGAGTACAAATATGTTCTATTTCTACAATAAAGCAGCAAAGACTAATATTCACTATTAACACGATTTTTACTGATTTAAGTGAATAGGGAGCAACAATTAGTGTCTAGTACTGGTTATTTTTGTTCTACAGTATTTACTCACACTGCTCTTAACACAATAAAACAAATGAAAAGAAAATCATTTAATTATACATTTGAGGTTAAATTGGTTCTTGTTTCTCACCTGTCTATAGTTATTTCTCTTTTTATTGGCTCTAAATTTAAATGTTGTATATGATGTTAGCTTAATGCATCTTATTTTATTTAGGGCCCGATCTTACGCCTCGCAAAAGGCTCTTAGTCCATTTATATTCTATTTAAGGTGCATTTATTTAGTTAATTTTTCAGACATGACGCACATCACTGACTTATGTAAAATATTGTATATTAATACCTGCTGTTATTTCTGAAATATGTTATTTATCATCTTGTAAATATGCGTCCCTTGAGTTCCCAGGTGAAGTTAGACATTAAAACATCTAAAATGACCAAATATAGACTGCTTTCACCTCTGGCATACACAACTTGACTTGTTTATCTAAAAGAAAATCTGCCTGTTTTATTTATAGTATTATTTTAGTTAGTAGGGACAGAACAAAAAAAAAAAAAAAACATTTACAGCTTCAAGTGTAACTGATGCCATGTCCAAAGGCCATCTAGCTGAGAGCTAATTTGCAGACCTGGTCCTTAACACACAACAGACAGTAAAGCATACAGTGCATGCAATTCAGAGTATTTACATTAAAACCCTACAATGTGGCTCTAGTGTTCACAGACTTGATTGGATCTAAACCATTGTTTTACTTTAAGATTAAACAGTCTCAGATCTGTGAGTGCTTTCGGTTTGGCAGGTATGGTGTTCTTGTGGCCCTTTTACAAGTGAGCTCTGACCAAAGGTGCTCTTACATTTGGCTGGTCCACTGTCACAACTTGCAGCGCCCCTTGTGGTGACACCGCAGAATTGATATTTCTGAATCATGCAGCTTACCATCTCTGGGGCTAGATCAGTAATACATTTAAAAATTTGTTAGAAATAGAGTAAAAATTTGAGTACTTTATAAAATTTTCAAAACTTAATAAGTTCATCACTTTGGTTTGTGTGTGTGTCACTTCTAAGGCCTGTTTATAAAGAGACTGATTAGCCTGGTCCCAGACAGTGATACAGTACAATAAGTCTTTACATGGAAGTACAATTTAGCAGCATTTAGGAAGAAAGAAGGTCTTATAAGACAAAAACAGTTCAAATTAGTACTATAGTCTTTGTCATTTTCTTTACATGGGCTTCAAATTTCAGATTTATCAGATTTATGTCCAGCCTTTCTTAAAATGATGCGCCATCTGGACACGCCCTGAAAATGAGTGCCAAGTGCTTTGCAGTTCACGTCATTAAAATCTAGTCCCTAGTGTCGAACTAATGCTGCTACTTTAAATACATAAACAGAAAAAGACTTTTTAACTACAAAAATGCATGAAGGTAAAGAAGTTAATCCATCTTATATATGATGTTTTTATTTTGTTCTTCAATTAATCTGTTTAAATGAGGAAAAAAACGCATACATTGTGCTTGGCGTGTCCAACCTGCCCAGTGTTTCAGCTCCTGGTCCTGTTGTTTTGGCTCCTACTTTAACCATGTGGTCAAAAATTTGGGGGTGAAACTGGACAGCAGTCTAAAATTTGACAAAACAAATAGATTCTGTGGTTAGGGCAAGCTTTTTTCAGCTTTGCCTTCTATCAAAGGTTAAATACTACTTGAGTTGCGTTAAGTCCATGCTTTTATTAGCTCCCGCATAGACTACTGCAGTATAGTACATTTTGCTTTAACAATACATAAAATTGTTAACATTGTGCATCTTTGTGTGGTGCAGCCTCTGCCGGTTGATGCCGTGCCTGCATGAGCTTGTGCAACGAGAACGAGTAAGCAGGCTGCAACTGCCACTAACAACCTGAAGTGTCACTTGCGGTTAGAAATTTCTTAAACCTCTGCAATGCCCCTTTAATGTTTGTTTTTAATGCAATCAGTGTCCTTGCGCCTTCTTAATTGTGTGAGATTTTAACCCTTCACAAACCCAGCAGAGCTCTACGTTCTGCTGGGCAACATCTGCTGAAGGTCCCCCGGTCCGGGTTCAAACAGTGGGTGATTGTTCTTTTGCAGTGGTCGGTCCTAAACTCTGGAACTCTTTGCCCATTGAGTTACGTTCCATCACTGACCTGCCTCCGTTTAAAGCTAAACTTAAGACCCACTTATTCAGAATGGCTTTTGGCACTTAGTGGCACTTATTGTGGTCATGTGCTTTTTAAACCTATATGGTATTATGTTTGTATATTTTAATGTTGTACAGCACCTTGGTCAATCTGTGGTTGATGTAGGATGCTATATGAATTAATGATTGATTGATTGATTAATCACCATAACATCCTTGGGCCTACTCCAGCCTTTCTGTGAGGAGTCTGTGTTACAGTGGGTTCTCTCCAAGTACTCCGGCTTCCTCACACTGCCCAAACACATGCATGTACAGTATAGGCCAACTGACAAATCTAAAGTGTCCCTAGTGAATGAATGTGAGAGTGAATGGTCTGTCACTGTCTGTCTCAAAGTGTTAACCCTGTGACCAACTGTCTACTGTCCAGGCTGTACCCCGCCTCAGGCCGAAAGTTGCTGGGATAGGCTCCAGTCAACCGCGACCCCTAACGGGACTAAAGGTACGTTCACACCAAACGCGAATTAAGCGTTAAGCGCGAGTGATTTACATTTTAAGTCAATGCAAAGACGCGATTAGACGCGCGTGGAAGTCCTGCGGCGCGATTCGCGCGAATGAGGCGGCGCGAATGACGCGATTCGCGCGAATGAGGCGGCGCGAATAGCGCGAATTGAGCGTTTGACGCGCTAAACGCGTCCAACGCTTCATTCGCTCAAAGTTGAAAAATCTGAACTTTGGCGAAAATTCGCGGCGCGTTAACCAATCAGGAGCTTGCTCTAGTAGTGACGTGCTACGAACGGAGGCGGACCGTAGAGGCAGAAATCCAAAACAACAATGGAGGACGGTTATCGGGGCAGCCTGTGGGATACTGAAACATCTTCGTCATTTTTCAGAGCCAGGAATCTTAAAAGTTCTTGCTCGAAGGAAAGTGAGTGAGGGGTCGGAAACTCTGGTAAGTTGCAAAAACACCTTTTAATTCTTTAGAGTCGTATATATTGAGCCAACTAGCTAGCTAAAGCCTGAGCTAATTTGCCGTCCTTTATAACTAGTTTTCCACCGCCGAGTTTATAGAGGATATGTGTTGTTTGTGACTGGTGTAATGTTCAAATGTTAACTTGTATTATAATTTAATAATATAATATGTATATTATATATATTGTCATGACAGAGCTGACTTTTGATGCCAATGAGCCTGGGCACCCCCCCTGCGAAAACCTGCTGCTGCAGCTTCCCCTGCCCCATCCACATCTGCTGCTGTATCCACAGGTGTGTACAGGCAATAAATACATATCATATACAATCAAAGCCCTCATAGCCTCTTACATTCAGATACAAACACAACCCTGGTGGTTTGTTAATGAGGTGATAATGTTTTTCTGCCTTTTTCATGTGTCATTTAATATACAAAAGACCCCAGGAGAAGACCCAGTTCAGAAGCTCTCAGAACACATGCTGTAGCTCCAGGTTCAGAGGATCTTCTCTTGAGTCTGGTCCCTTCTCTGCAGAAGTTACTGTCTTGGACGAAACAATTTGTCAAATTTCAAATACATACATTAATCTATGAAAGCAGCACAGTTCTGCTTCATTTGGAACCCAGTGTATAGTTTTTAAAATGATGCAGCTGTCACAGCAGGAAATAAACCAGACTCTCTCTGTTCTCCTCTCCTTCACTTTAGGATTCTTTTATTCCTGCTCAGAAATAGTGCATTAAGTTTTGTGTATAGTTTCATAATTACATGTTTTTAAAATAAATGTTTTAAATAATGACCAAAGGTTTTGATGTGTTTGTCACAAACATTTCAATATTTCAGACTGATTTATTTAGAATAAATAGAAGAAAGTTTATAATGTTCAGTATTTAAGACTAGATTACTTATGGTAAACACTTTTCATTTTTATTATATTCTATTGCAAACACATCTACAATAGTACAGTAAGAAAACAGTTATTTATGATTGGACCAGTGTTGTATTAATGAGAAACAAGCCATGAGTCATAGATTCTTTTTGGAGGCTGGCTCCATTTATTAAAGAAATAAAAACAAATAAGAGATACAACACACTGTTATAAATACAATTCTAAATACGATTTTATAGACATAATACTATATTGACTGTAGGACTGATAACTGTGTTCAGAAGACTAGTTGTCCACATATTAATTACTCATAATCACACCAAATATTGACTGGAGACAGATGGACAGACTTGAATAGAGCGTCAGTAGTTGCTGTCCTGCGGGAAATCCTCGCACAGACCCGGGACAACAGGTCATCGAACTGGGGCCGGGTCAGTGGGAAGTACCGCTGAAAGCGGCCGTCATCCAGGCGCAGCTCCTGGAGAAGTTTGTGAAACTTACGGAGCTGGGTCCGCCTCTGAAGCATCCGATGGACCCCCGCACAGCGCCGAACGGGTTCGCGCCGTTTTTCAGTCCTCCAAAGTAAATAGAGCACTGCTACTTTATCGATAAAAACCCATCTCAACCATTCTTCAACAAGACCGGAAGACAACCCGCCTGGCAGAAGCCCCTCCTATGACGCGAATTCGCGTCTGTTGTTGAGTGAATTTCACGCGCGAATGAAGCGAGTAAACTCAAAATGTTCAAGCGTCCAACTACGCTAGCGCGATTTATTCGCGCAATTCGCGTTTGGTGTGAACGCTGCCTGAGTGGAAGAAAATGAATGAATGAATAAACAAACATTACCATAACCTTTGACCTTTTATCTTATTGCTTTTTTAAAAAGTATTGATTTGAGTTTTTCAGCTGTTGGTCTCGACACGTTTTTTACCATACATTTTTTTTAGTGAAAGTGTTTTTTGAGAGGCCGACAGTGAGCTTTATTATTTCTAATATGTTTCAATAGATTGGACTTCGTATTGCTCACGTTAAGGACCAGCCCTGACAGCTTGTGCTAAGTATCTGGTTGTGACTAAAATACACATGCAGAGGCCTATCACAGTCATGTTAAATGTATGGCAGTAGCCTGTTAAAAAGCTACTACTGTTAGTTTTACAACATCCTTACCACTGCATCATGGATTATTTGGTTTGGTAGCAAACTTCTTCCAAACACCCACTTTTTGGTGATCTTGTAAGTGAGACAGTTCTGGAGCAGTTGTAATGTATCATGTTGCAGTTCAGCCTGAATAATGACTGGGAGCGGCCCGTCCTTGGTCCTGCCTCTGAGTGTGTGTGTGCTCCGTGGCCTTGAGAGGACACTTTCAAATGGCTGCAAAAGAGCATTATTTCATGGCACAGAATAAAGAAGTCTAGCCCTGTCTCACTGCGTGTGTATGGCAGTGCATGATTGTCAGTATTCTAAACGCACTGTATGTTTGTGTGAGCAGGTCTGGGGAGTCAGCAGGCGTCCCAGGAGGCTGATTAGTGGACCCTACCAAATGTCATTAGGGTATAATGAAAAAACAGCGCTGGTGCATGATAAAGTGAATGGGCTGTTACATTAGCACGGCCTCCAGACTGCGTTCGCACATCAGCTCTTCACTGGAGTGTGCTCGTACTCTTAGCTGTGTGGGACTGTGCTGGGACTAATGTCTGAGGAAAGGAGGACAGAAACAGTGTTACCGCAATCTAAAAGCAAACTTGTGAGAAAAATGAAGGAGTGAGAAGGGCAGTTCCTGTCAATGATTATGTTTTTTTATTTTTTTCTATAGACAGCACTTAACTACATAGGAACTAACTAAAGTGATAGCTCCCGTTAGACTGGAGGTCTTTGTCTTGGTTCATTATTAGCAGCACCTCTGACTCTGAAGTGTGCTGATGTCTTCAGTGATGACTTCTTCAGTGGCATGGCTGCGTGGCCTTGTATTAGTTTTTCTGTATTAGCTCCTGTCACTCCATCTCCATTTTTCAAAGACTAATATCAATGTCAGGGCCACAGAAAGTGCTTTCATGCAGTAATCACAGCGAGAGCCAAGCCATAACTGTCTACTCTGCCGTCATTTAACTACTCTGGCCTTGACTTCATTATTGGTCGTACGGCGCATTCAGCTTCTGTGTAAGTGTTGACGGCACTGACTGGTTGTAGCTTTTAATGTAAGACGCATATGAAAGAGTGTTTTTAAATAACTGTCTGTCTTCTGTTTCCTCGACAGTGAAGGACGAACAGTGAGTTGGTAATCCATCCCCCTCCGCCTCCTTTCTGTCACAGCATCTTTCAAGTCCCTCCAGAATGATTGAATATTTACTCTCATTCACTCTTACTGTCCAAACCACACACACACACACACACACACACACACACACACACACACACACACACACACACACACACACACACACACACACACTGCCACTGCAGAGTCATTTAATTAAGCACTCTATGAA
The DNA here is from genome assembly GCA_024416835.2 of Perccottus glenii. Classification (NCBI taxonomy): domain Eukaryota; kingdom Metazoa; phylum Chordata; class Actinopteri; order Gobiiformes; family Odontobutidae; genus Perccottus; species Perccottus glenii. Next base: position 26,997,906 of record CM044546.2, read on the forward strand.
TAATTCAGTTTGAGCCTCTGGGCTGAAGCAAATTATAATGATCAGGATAATAATGTTTATTTTGCTTTTTATTGTATTAAGACATCAGTTTCTCCGCAGTGCAGTGTGGACAGTTTGCAGCTACACATTGAAAGCCCCAACAGCCAAATGGAATAAGTAAGAGAGTGACCAAAACTAAGATTCCATCGACTCCTATTCAAAAGATGTGATGTAAAGTCATTTTTAACTGTACATGCTGTGACCTAGTGTTAGTGGAGTGCATAGTGAATGTCAGCTGGACTGGACAGAGGGAGTGTGGGTGTGTGCCCTGAACAGTGTCAGAAGGGCTGGCTGTGGTCTTAGTGTACAGCTCATGCAGGTAATACACTGACTGATACAGCTGATCCTGAGCTGCAGGGCTATTGGTGTATTTGTCACTAAAGCTGGATCTTATGCAGTCTTTAAAATGTCAGAGGGGATAGAAAACTTAGGATTTGAACTACTAAATTAAGCATTTTTTATGCAAAAGCAACAGATTCCATATTTTCTAGAGGGCTGCAGTGCAGTTTATCTCAGGAAAGGAGTGGATTGGCCTCATTGCCTATGTACTTCCTCTTTCACAGCACAAAAACTAGGGACAAGACTATTTCAATGAGACACGCTGTCTGATTTACCAAGGTTTGGGTCTCGCAAAGTCATCAAAAAGTGCCCAAAACTTAATTTGTTTGCATGTTTAGCATTTTGTGTGAGTGAAGTCCCAGAATCCAGCACGTGTTAACAGCCAATGTGTCACCAACAGAGAGTTAGAATAAGTTACATTTTGTTTGTATTGGTGTTGATATCTGCTGTTAGGGCTGCCCTTTATATCTTGCATTATAAACATAAGAGTATAGTGCTGGACATTTCCCATTGAGAACAGAATACATTGTAAAAAATATATTTTTTACTATTCAATGCAAAAGTTTTTCCTATCATGCTTGAACCATTCTGAAGTTAAATCCAAAGACTTCTCTTGATAATCCCTAAGGTCCTTGCTCTATTCCTGTGGGATTTCTCACCAACACTGACCTTGGAAATGATGACTGATCTTGTTCTGAGCCCAAACATCACAAGCCTAATCCCTTTCTTTAGCCAATCAATAATATTTAATGTGATTACAGTGAGGCTGCGTGGGCTGCGACCGCGCTCCTGCGTCTCCCTCTGATTAGTCGATGATTGTCTGTTCAGAGCGGGGCATATGGAATCAGCGCTCTATTCGGCCTCACTGTATAGACATTGATTAACCTGGCGACACTCGCAGGAGAGCGATTGTGCTGTATTGTTGGTGGAGCCTTGGTGTAAGGCAACACACTGGGCTGCCTTCCACAAATAGCTACAATTTCCTGTTATTTTCTGGAAATGATTGTAAATCTTTTCCAGAAAATTGATTGTAAATCAGAAGCTGTCTGGGGAGGCTAAAGTTCCTCTCAGTTATACACGTATATTAAATGTTTCCATCTGAAAATCAGCATTTGATTTTATTGATTAATTTTGAGGATCATAGGAAGAATCTTGCTCTGTGCAATATTTTCATCTATCATAACTACTGAGATAATATTTCATCTTCAGAGGTTTGAGTGATTTTTCTGTGTCAGTTCTGGGCTCCAGGGCTTGTATCCAGAAGGACAACTTCTGCCCGAGCCCTGGCCTTACTCTGCTCTCTCCCTCTGGGCCTGAGCGGCAGGAAAAGTCCATCTGTGGCACTCTCCCATCACTCACTGGGACACACGCACACCATCAGAGGTCTAGCAGGAACTTGAGAAACTTTCCACTGGCTCTTGTGTCCTTCCACAGTCGGATCTGTTTGATCAGAGGCCGTAAGGGACCCCCAAGATCAATAAGTGCCCCCCCCACACACACACACCCTAATCAATTATCACAATTACATTCATCACATCATTTCAGTCCCTGCATCCAAACCCTTTAATTAAAATAGAAATAAACACAATAACTGGTATCTTGTGAGCCTGCTCCTTATTTACAGTCTCATACTCATCAAAATAAAAGATGAACAAAGGCATGTTTTTACAACATTCTACAACGGCGTGGGAACAAACACGACAAAAGTCAGACAGCAATGTTTCATCTGATGCTGAAAACAGTTGTGACAATTAGAACAGATAGATTTATGTTGTGCAGCGCCACAAACAAGTATTTTCACTTTAACACAAAAAACACATTAAAGAGAAATAAATAATAACCTGAGCTCTGCTCTAATAGGGTCCACTGACAGTCAGTCACAAAAGTCCACAAATCTAACAAATCTAGACCTGGTGCTGCAGATGGTGAACAGGAACAAACAGCAAAACAATAGCCATGTCACATGAGCAGCTGTTGTGTGCCTTTAATTACATCAGAACTCTATTCCATTTCATATTTTGGGAATTGACTGAGCCTTGGCTGATGGCCTCTTACATCATTGTTATTTTTTTTTTGTTTATGTCACATCAGTCAATCAAGACAGATGGCAAAGGTCAACATGATATGGGTAAGGGATGTTACCGTATCCTTTTAATGTGTTCATTAAACTGACTTGGCCATTTTACCCATATTGTAGCTAAAGCTATACCTGAGTATTCATCAGTATTCAACTGAACATGAGAGGTTATTAATGTGAAAATTTCAGTAATAACTGAGCCATGGTAAAGTTTCGTTTACACCAAAGTCCAATCTCGGGAGCACATTCTGTCTGTCCTTCTGTGGATGACCTGTCTGTGTGTGTCCATCTGTCATAAACCAATCTGCTCACGCTCTTTGTTATGTGGCTAATATTAGGTGTCAGTATTAGTCCCAGAGACAGCCGGAGGTTGGACTGAACTTATTGGACTCATGCAGAACTGCACAGAGCACCATCCCTTTAACATTAGCTTGTGCTGAAGGGCACATTGACATTAATTGTGGAGGAGGGTGAGGCACTTTATCAAGACGTTTTCCCATGTGGTCCGGTAATTGGGACAGTTGGAACAAAGGAAGCATTACGAGACCACCTGCAGCTGTAAAAAGGATGGAAGATGTGAAATAATGAAAACAGAGCTTTACATGAGATAATAGTAAAAGAAGGGCTCAGTGATACATTTAGCATTAATCAATTACAGCAAGTGTAAGCTTTTATTCTGAAAGAAAAATTGAGAAAACAAGCCCAGTTAATACAATTTAAACAGACATAATGAATTACATTCCCATAATCCCATAATAATATTACATTTTAAATGTATTTATTTTATTTTAGATGTCTTGAATGCAGACATAAAGGCTATTTTTGCAACTCGAAGGTATTTCTTTTAATTCTAAAATTACAATTATTAAAAAATTGTAAAATGTTTGTAATAGTTCCCTTAATTTTAATAGTTCAGACTGGTTTTATTTTTTAGAGGATTATGTTTGTGATCAAAGGCAGGGTAAATATGTCTTTAATTGAAATTTTGTGAATAATTCTGATGAGAAATGTGAGAGAGTTTTTTTTAATATCAGACTCAGTTCCACTTCTTGTCGACATCTCACATTTGGAGCAGGTTTCGTGGCCACATCACTGTAACACGAGCCACAGAGCAAATGCCTCAGACATCAGTGTTATCACTCGACCAGTCGTAAGGTCACTTTCTATAAGTGTCTTCTCGGATTCATTTTTACTTTGTTTCTTCTTGGTCTTGGATAAAAATAACTCTGGATTGTACCAGGACTGGCCTAAAGCACAGACTGTTTTAATATTACAGCTCTTGCCTGGTATCTTCTCCATCACGCATAGGTCTTGGTCCCCAAAAGCCTTGGCCTTGTCTTGGTCTCTGTGACACTCTGGTCCCAGGCTTGTCTTTGTCTCACTACACTCTGACCTTCTCTAGTCCAGCAGGCAGCCTGGACCTGAGCCCTGCTGTCCCTCTGCAGCTGCAGTTAAAATAATCTCTGGTTACAGCTCCTTTCACCAGTTAACAACCCCTAACCCTTCCTCCAAATATTATATGGAAACACTTTAATTCTACCAGCGGAGGCTCGATGTACCAGACTGTGAATCTCTGACCGTATAGTGAATACAGTAGTATATGGAATAAAAACATTTTGTTTTCCCAAAAGACATTCGTTTGAGATCCAAGTCAACGACTACAGTGGTTCATGGGGTTTTAGATGAAGCCTTGAAGCTTTTTTTGTATTTTTATTTTATTTCCCATTATTTATAAGTTTTACATGTGAAAATAAGTCTCAGTCAGTCAGTCTCTGAGTCAGAAGGGAAGTTAGTCTGGAACCCTGTAGGTCATATAAACAAATAAATGTCATGCATGTTTTTTACCCTATGGAGCTCTACTACATTTCAGAAACCAATCGGATTTTGAAGCCATGCTCCAGTGAGGGCGGGTCACAGGGGTCTGCTCCTCATTAAGTAGTGGTCTGTGGGCTCCACTTGTCGTGACTAAATGAAACATGTGTTGGACAAATGGCCCGTCCACCTACGCCCGCTTTAACTCATCAGAAACTTGACTCCACGGAGACCTCCACTCTTTCATTCACTTTCAGACACTTCCCCAGAGCCGCTCTGGGACCAGGCCAACACCACCCACTGCCCACGCCGCTGTCAGTTACCACAGAGCACCGCCCACGTCGCTGTCACTCACCCGGAGCCTGCCCACACGAACACGTAAGTGCACTGATTGGCCGCCCACACAGGGCAGTTAACCCGCTAATGAGGCGTCGAGGTCGTGGTACGCTCCTCCTGGGGCTGTTCTGAGGGCGACCTGTCTGAGCGCCCTAACAGGGCATCCTGTTTGAATCCCTCATTTTGAACCCTGCTGAGTTGGCATTCTCAATTCCTTGGATATCTTTTTATATCCCTTTCCTGTTTTATACAGTTCAATTATCTTTTCCCGCAGATCTTTTGACAATTATTCTGCTTTCCCCATGACTCAGAATACAGAAACATTAGTGCAGCACAGGATGAAAGATGCAAGGGTCTGTCAGGAGCCCAGAAACTCACTGACCTTTTATCCACACACACTGATTACAAGTAAACAGATCACAGGATGGTTACCTTTAGTAGTCATTCAAACCTGTTTGTGTCATGTGTGCATTTTATCAGGCCAAAGTCACCATCAGGGTCATTTTGGTAGTTTCAGTTGTCATTATGATTTAAAAAGATTAAACACAGTTGTTTGAAAATAAATGGCTTCACCCAACCACTAAATAAGAGTGAAAAATAGTTTTTTGTGTTATTAGCAACTGGTGTATGAATGTGTGTGACTGTAGACGTGTGTTTGGTGGTGGTAGGAGGAGGTTGAGCGCCGTTTGTATGGCAGCCCCTCTCTGTCTGCCCCAGGTGTGAATGTGTGTGAATGGGGTGAGTGGAAGCACAATGGGTTTTTGAGAAGGGTGCAAAAAAGCGCTATATAAATGCATGCCACTTACCATTTACCATTATTCATATTCTCTGAAAAATTGCAAAGAAATCATAAATTCTGCCTGGGTATGTGAACTTATGAGCACAACTGTATACTGTATTGCTTTTCCCTTAACTGCAGACTTATTGCAGGAGATTATGTTGGTGACACTCTTTATTGCTCAGATACAGGTAGCAGAAATAGGCCACTTCCTCACTTGCAGTGATCGTACCGCTGGCCCTCTGTCTTTGAGGGTGCACTGTGTGCTTTGGGGCTCGATCATCTATTGTGAGAACACTCCACTGCACAACTGTTCATTTCTTCCACCGCGCATAAATTAATAGTCCATAAATAAACAAATAAATGAAAAAGTGGATGGGAGGAGAGAGGGGGAGGAGTAAAAAGTTTCTCATCAGAAAAATTTAATTTCTCACTCCGACAGTCACGAGAACGGGGGGAGGCGGCTCGGGTAATGGGCGCGTGTGTGTGTGTGTGCGCAACAGAGACTCATCTGCACACCTCTCTGAACACTGACACATTGACGTGTTTTTTCTCTAGCACAGATCTACACTGAAGACAAACATCTGTGCCTATTAACAAAAACAACTGCACATCTTTTTCGTCTTAAAGAGAAGCCACTCACAGCAAAAACAACTCCCTTTAGTCTTCAATTTATTCAACATTTTTTCACAATAGGTTTCAAATAGCTCAACTGTAGAGACTGGAGTCCAAACCAGCTGCAGGTTCAGAGCTGGGTCAGCCTCTACAGTAGCACCGCGGATGAGTGTTCAGTAGGTTTGGTTTGTTTTCAGAACTAAAGCATTCACGTTTTTTTTTTTTTTTTTTACCAGTGTTTGATTTTAGCAGTAATTTTAACTTCTCTGGTATTTGAAATGCAATACCATCTGCAACAGCTGACAGAAATGTGGCCAAATGAATTTCCTCTATTACCTCCCTTTGATAACATGGACTCTTAACAGAAAACTTTCAATAATTCAAATAAGTTTCCTTGTGTGTGTGGTTGCCTTTATCCCACCAGCTGACCTTTGCTAATGTAATCAGACAATTTTCCACTGTCATAATGTTATGGCAGGTGGTTGTGTGTTATTATTTATTTTTTGTGAGGTATTGTTCTGATCTGACCAGCCGTGCTGATTCCTGGACTGTGCTCAAAGCTCCATTTGGCTACTACTTCCAGTCAGCACTATAAACACTCAGACAAAGAGACACGTGCTCCTCTCTGATGGTCCAAATGGAGTTGTGACATGAACTTACATTTGCAGCATCATTCCCAGTAATGGTGCATGCTGGAGGTTCAGGTTATTTTTCTTCAGTGTGATACCCATGTTTCCATTTTATAAAACATTCAATAAAAAACACACAGGGCCACCACAACAACACAATCAGTAATAATTCCCATTTGTCTGAGAATGCAGCTTTACAATAGACACAAGAAGTTGGAGAGAATACTTTCCTGGGTGTGTGTAATTAATGGACCCCAGTACTTCTCAGGTGTGATGCTGCAGTGTTGTTTACCATTAGCAGAAAAGAGAAACCCCCAATTTATACAAACTCAACAGCACCGCACAACAACACTATCATGTCACCTGCGTATTAAATGCTTTCTATTGACTTAATCTGACAATTTACACTGGCATCAATTTAGGCGTGTCCCAGGGACATCTCGCAGTGCCGCTCACAGAAGGTTAGAGTTTTATTTTTTGAGTGGCTCGGCAACATTCAACCGAGCTGCAGCGGGAAAACACAGGAAATAGGCACCAAGTGTGTTATGGGAATTGTATGTTCTCATTTAGTGTCTATTTTTTAGTTTTTATATGTTATGCTTCTGTCTGCTTATGTCCTGTTCTTCATGCGATTACAAACATGTCCCTAGTCAAAGCCATTACCACCTGGCCTCTAGGTCGCAGACTGCAGGGGAGTGAACATCCTCCTCCCCCTTAACACTGTGTACTACTATGTATAAAACCATATGTATTGTTTACTTTGTTAAGCAGATTCATCTTCTTGTACAGTCTCACTGTACTTTGCTTCTTCTTGCAAGGAATAAAACCTGACCATTCATTCTAAATTCAATACAGTCTCACTGTCTCCTCATTAATCTGACGAACGAATTCTACAGTACAATATAGAATTCTTATAACAAAGTGTCAAAATAAACTCTACATTATCAAAATAAATGCTCACTAGGACTTGAAAGCATGTTGCACCAGGGACAAGGAGGAGTTATTCTTGAGGTGGAGGAATGTAATTTAATTTACAACAAAATTTTATAGAACAATGTAAATAAGGAGACGGCATGGGGCTCAATAGCCATAACTACATTTGTATAAGCATGTCTTGTTTTTTCTCTGTCGAGCAGCAGTCAAGCACCCACATTAGTTCTCAGCCTTCATGTTTTTCTGCTCAGACCTGTAGCTGTATGGGTGCGTTACTTTACCTAATGTGCATTTGTATAACATTTGGATAATGTTTTGATGGCGAAGCTTTAATCGTTTTTAAATTAAAGCCTACTATTCTTTTCTATTCTACAATTCAAAAACCACACACAGCTCAGTAAAAGAAATAATGCAGCAACAATATGTCCTCTTTCTGATTAGCTCCAATTCAAAAAGTAATGTCCTGAGTGTGTGTGGTTGTAAAGCTAAAGCTGATTTCCCATGCTAGTCATTAGTGTTTCCAATAAAGCCTGCAATGGCCCAGCGCAGATACTTGGCGAGCCGTTAGGGCTTAAGGATGACTCCTCTGGGTTGGACCCTGGCCATTTCTGGTGAGCTCTATGTTTGTTTAGATCCAGTCCTGGGCGCAGCAGGCCGTTTGGAAGACTTTCCTTGGGATTACATTCACCATGAAAAGTAGATTACTAGACTCACTGGATTCCCACCAAACGCCGCCAAGAGACAAGGTCCACCGAGGTCTTCTTTGACAACTCCCGTTCAATTATTTATTTTGGCGCCCTGCTTTTTGGAAGTAGGTCCTCGCCACTGAGTGAATTCCTGAGACGCCTCTTTGACTCTTCATTGTCCTGAACTGAAAATAGCTGTGGAAAAAGAAGAGCGCAGACCCACATCCAGGAATACACTCCACACATCCGATACAGTCAGGTGGATGTGAGGTCGTTAAAGAAGGGAAATGCACTTTAATGGAATGGTTTTCTTCTACAAGTCATGTTTCCATCAAAGGATTTGATTGACTTTTTGAGATGTTAGATACGAAACTGTTTATGCAAATGGTAAAATTGGCAAAATTCCTACAATTTTGAAAAAACAAAACAAAAAGAAAAAACACATGGCAGATTTGACAACTCACATTGGAGCATTTTTGTGACTTTTGTGTTGATTTCAGACTTTTTGTCCTGTGTGTCCTGAATGTGCCCTTGAAGAAAGCAGCTGACAACAGTCGGTGCAGAGATCCTTGCTGTAAATGTCCTTTCATTATTAATGGCAGCCCTCGGAGCTGGCACAACTCCAGGCTGCCCGCGGATGGCCACAACATTTCACTCTCTTCATGAATATGCATACTATATATATTTTGATATTTCTAGCTTCAATAGAAAAGCATGTTCATTTTCAAAATTTGCCTTATATTTTTTATAGATTCAGAATTGGGAAATATTCTAATGTTAGTTTCCAGAAGCTTAATTATAAGCTTAATTATTATAGTCAGGGCTAACTCTTTTTAGCTAATGCTGAAATACAGAGAACACATGTATGTAGGATCAGTCCGAGTGGAGGCTCGGGACTGTCCTGTTCCTGTAAACTCAAATGTAATGCGGCTTTAGTTCAGTAATGCCTCTCTCTTAATCAAGCTGAAGTCATTAAAAACTTCGACCTTTAGGCATCGTCTTCTTGGGTTTTAAGGTTACTATGCTCTAATTTGGGTTAATATTGTATTGCTGTGCCTGGAAACAGAAGGTTTGTTTACACAAAAGGGTACAGTACGGGTCAGGACGCTTTTCCACTCTGCTGAGCGGCGCCTGCTATGTAAGCAATGACGTCATCAAATTGCCACAAAATTTGTGTCTCTGTTTAAGAAATAAAAAAATATTTTGAAACAGATTCATAGAAGTTTGTATGAATTGTTAATAATTTATATAAAAATCCTGGTGTGTAGCAAGGAGAGGCTGGAGATACAGCTGCTGCAGGAAACATTAGACAGTTTCTATTCTTCTTTCTCTACATTCATCGAGCTGCAGCAGTTTCCGATCATTTATGGACTCTGACATTTTGTTCCAAAAGTTCTGCTTGTTTTTAATGTAAACAATGGTTAAATTTATGAAACCAGAGCTGTACATCGCTCTGTCTTGTTAAAACCCCAAACAGCTGTTGATAATGCTAGCCGATAGCTAGCTTTGTAGTCTGGGCAAAAGTTTTCTGTTTTAAAACTGTTGTAGACTGACTGACTGTTTATCACAAAAATTAGGGGTAATCTATGAAAATAAAAAAAATAAAAAGTTTGTGTTTAATGTTTTATCTTTTGCATCTTGTTTTTTCTCGTGTCAAGACTGTAGTTCAGCACTGCAGTCCAATCAGTGTACTACAATGTTGAACTACGCTCCTCCAAAAGCGGACCACAAAGCAGGGTCCTGAAAGTGTGATGCTTCGGACTCATTTTGGTAATGAAAATGCACCAGAACCGACCTGAACTGCACTGTACCCTCCCAGTGGAAACATGCCATAAAGACAGAATTTACAAGCAACAAGCAAACCTTTAAAATCTAGATGTGTAATAAGCCCACACCCCTGTATTTTAAAGGTTTTCCTAATATTGGTTGCTATAGACAACCCCTGCTTGTGCAGCACTAATCCTTTACTGTACTGAAACACCACGAGACACCAAAACACCAAAACTCTGCTGCGCTGAGCTGAAGTGGACCTCTTGACGGAAACGCAGCTATAACAAGTGTGCACTGCCTCATACTTCCGCCATGTGTTCTTTGCAGGTCATGTGACACATTCCACCCACTCTTCACTGATGAACAATGAGCCTGCATGCATTAGCCATTTGCAGCATTTCTCTCATTCAGAGCGTTTTATCCAGCCGTCATCAGGGCCGCCAGCAGGACCGTCAGAAGGGCCGTCAGCTGGGCCATCACACACACACACCCTTTCCCTCCCCAACAATAAAATATACCTTTAAAATGTCAGCCATTCCCAACAGAACCCGTGCAGAGGCAACAGATCGATTCGCATTAGTTGTTGAATTGACTTTGGCTTGAACTTAGCAGGCACCTCTCACTGTGTCGCCCTCGTCTTTCACTGCATGCTTTTAGCTCACGTTCACAACTCTCTCCATCCCCCTCTTTCTTTTTTTTGTCCTGAGCTAATATAAGCCTCTGAAGGCACCACCCATTCTTGCCTTTCAATTTTCACCTGGTTTGAGACTCATTAAGGCTCCTCTCAGCGACACACTCATTCCTCTCCATTTTACACCTTTCCATCGCCCGCTCACTCCGTTTGGGCCTTTATCAGCCTTGCTCATTGTCAGAGGATTCAAAAGGCTTTCCATCTGAGAGTGTCTGAGCTTTGGTTTTTCATCCCACTGACAGGAACCTGTTGGAGTCTCCTTATCCACAATGAATGAAAGAGACGGACGATTTCTAAAGAGGATCGGAGGCAGCAGTGGTAGAGCAGATCTGAAGCAGTGCTATATGACTCAATGTCCTATCAAACATAATACTTGCTTTGACTGATTTTACTGCTAATGCAAATCCAAAACAGAATATGACAATTCAACTACAATCAGAAATGGGAAGTATTGCACTCAGGAAAGTACCATTTACATGACGCTTGACGAAAGCCTTCACATTCGACAGGGAAATAGCAGACCACAAATGAATGTGTTATTTGTTTATGTACAAGACTTTTGAGACAGTTGTCAGCTCTGCCTCCTGCCGAGTGAAACTGGGATTTAAAACCAATAATTCTTACACATTATTCTTCAGAAGAAAGAACAGAATGCTTTTTGGTAAAATGTTGATGCTGAATATTGATGCAAAGAAAAGGTGATTAATGTGATGAGCCAAGTTATTGACCTATTGGGGCATGATCAGAAAAATGGCCTATTGGGGGATGTTCTTTTTTGGGAGGGATTCTCTGAAATGTCACATAAAGATATGTTCTTCATTCGTTCAGATTAAATTGTGTTTGCTGATTAAAATGTACAACATGGCTGTGGTCCTTTCAGTATGCACCGCACAACCCAGAACAGATTTTAGCCTGAAAATAATAGGTTTCAAATCAGCAAAGATGTGTTAAAAGTTGTAATGGGATTGAAAACGTTTCTATTGACCTGACCTGACTGACTGCGCTCCACTGTCCTGGTCCGGGACATGCTCACTTACAAGGGTTATCTGACGCCCTACAGCCCTGTTGTCAGCAACTGAAACAAAGAGCCTTGTATGTTTAGCGCTGGTTGTATTGGTCTTATCCTCTGACAATGACTCAGCTAATCTTTGTGTGTCGTCCACATTAACACAGGCTCTTTGCACTTTTCAACATCTGAATGTTGTCTCCTGTCTGGCCAGCTTACCCTTCTTCTTATCTAGTGTTTTCACAGACGGAGTTTGACATACGGGACCCTGCTGTTGGCTGGGTGGAGTTTAGGGGTCAGAGGTCAAGTAAAGTGAAACTGACAGCAGGAGAGGTTAACACCCCAATGAAAAGCAGCCTAAAGTTGATATCCCCTGTCATCTCCGTATCCTTACCTGGGGCTAAACCAACACCGCCTCCTAATGAATGAGAGCGGCTCACATCTGCATTGTTAGGCTGGAATCTGAGCTGCCATCTTGGATCAATTTGAGGGCATATAAAATGTAAGTGCCAGGGCTGTTTTTGTGTCTCCGGTGTCGCATTTGCAACACCGCAAAGTTTTATGAGCTGGGAGTTGTAATGTATAACTGTGCCTTTGGAGGAAAGTGGGCTCTCTCTTTCCACAAGTACACTTAGGGATAAAAAACAGTATGGAAAAGAAGAGAAAAGAATGGAATTATTAGTAAATCACAGGCCAAGAAAAACCGGAGACCATTTGGAAAACTCACACAAACTTTTTTTCAGTGGACCCTTATTTAAAAAGACCAAATGAATTGTGACCCAATTCCCATTGGTTTGTTTTATTGTCATTTTGTGTTTTGGATATTTTTATTTTATTTAAAAAAGGCATTTAAAGGCATTTATTAAATATAGTATAGTTCAATTTTAGTGTGCTTTCAGTTTCTTTGTGGATAGTATTATTTTGTAAATCCATCTAAAAACCTGTTCAAATCCAACTAAAACTTGTTAAAATCCATCTTAAACCTGTTCAAATCCATCTAAAACCTGTTCAAATCCAACTAAGTCCATATCCATTTCATTTAAAACCTGTTCAAATCCATCTAAAAACCTGTTCAAATCCAACTAAAACTTGTTAAAATCCATCTTAAACCTGTTCAAATCCATCTAAAACTTGTTAAAATCCATCTTAAACCTGTTCAAATCCATCTAAAACCTGTTCAAATCCAACTAAGTCCATATCCATTTCATCTAAAACCTGTTCAAATCCATCTAAAACCTGTTCAAATCCATCTAAAACCTGTTCTTTATCTACATTAAATGCTCATTGACAAATTTTTTTCTGAATTTGATCAATTCCACAGTAAACCACCCCTTTTTCTTTTGCGACCCAAATAAAATCCCCTGCTACCTACCTTTGGGTCTCAACACAATGTTTGGGCAGGGCTAAAGCATGTGATGAATGCAATATCAAACAACATAGTCCATCTTCCATGTGCTTTTATTTGAATTAGAAATTGCATTTGAAGCCTGAAAAAGAAGAGGAAAAAGTCATTATAGAACAGAAAAATGTGTAGTGGTCCAGTCCACACCTCGGTCTGTAAAGAGAAGTCCAGAACAGGGTGTGGTCCTGCGGTCCCATCCTGTTGAGGTGGGACCAAAGGTTAGGGACCGGTGGCGACAGTGGCAGCGCCGCGGTGAGGCTTACGAGCCTGGCTTCATGCACCCGGCGTGTCGTAACCGAAAAAAAAACACTTTCAAACCCTTCTCAACAGCTAACCAACACATACCGATGGCTTTTTTTGGACTTTTTATACACGTCCAAACCAACACGTCCTAATTAGCCACCAGCGTGTGCAGATTGAAACCCAAATGAAACCACACAGCTCCACATGTGTGTATTTGCCGTCGCACATGTGGCTGTGATGTGCCGCAAGTCCAAATAAGGCTGCCACATGGGATCATTTATCTCACAACAGACCACTTCTGTCTAATTAGTGTGAAAGACAGTAGAGAAATATAGGCAGCTGTAATTAAGGAAGTGGGATCAAGATGTGTGCGCCCAAACATTTGGTGTGAATGAGTGCAGTGCTCCAGTGTGCTCCTCCGTCTGCAGGTAGCTTCTACTACTGTCAGACCTGTCAGGTGCAGCGCTCATGGCCAACCCTGAATTTACTGTACATTTGTAAATAAAAATGAAAGATGAAAGAGTTGGCTCCTGCCTCTGGAGTCGTTTATGACTGGGGGAAATGTTGGAGTGATTTACAGCAAACAAGCAACGGCTTGTTTTCATTGGTTTATTTTGAACTCTTGAACTGGTAAAAGTGAAAATTAAAACCATCTGAATCCTGCTTTCTTATAGAACACACAAATATTTACTTTTGGGCTACTTGTGAAAATTTCATTGTAGACTTGGTGCATGTTTAATGAGGACATGGAAAATAGTTGCTAATTCCAACACTTGAGGTTCTTCAACAAAATGATGGACCATAATATTCATACTATCCAGTCTATTAGCGTTCGTGTAATGCGCATTTGCTCACATATAATAAAGGTCTATTAAAGACTTTTGTGTTTTTGCACCACACAGACTCTTACCACACAACCATTTTAGAAGATGTTGGTGCAATTCATTCTGACAAAGTACAGATTAACACACTCACTTAATACAAACCATGGGCAGAATGGTTGAATTGATCTAATTATTTTTACAGAATGAACCAGTTTATGAGCCTCACTCTTTGAAATATGTCTCGTATTTGCTGCTACTGCTGATTTGAATGTCTTCTGTGATGCTCCTTATTTTGACCTGTTTATGGAAAGCCTGTTTGTGTGTCTTCCTCTCACAGGGTTGTGTCTTGTAATCTGGCCCAGGTGAGCGCTGCTGCAGCTCTTAACCCAGATACCTGAAAATGAAGCCTTATCGTCTTCCTCCTGACAAGTGCAGCATGTTGTGGAAAAAGCAAAAACATAATCTGAACAGGAAATTGCTGTGGAACGCAAGGCTTTATAGGTATACACAAACAGATTAGAACGTCTTAAAGTCGCAGCTGCTCTGGAAGCACCACAGAAAAAAACACATAACCTACGGCAGACTACAGCCCAGGCTGAGGTTCTCAGTTCTTTCTGTTTTTAACTGCTTTGTTCAGCAGACAGTGTTAATTATAAAAGCACAAAGCAATTATGTTCCACTGAAGTTTAAGGGACTGGGATCAGATTTGTTTTGTGTTTGCCTCAGGGCCTAATAAAGAGGGAAGTGCTAAAACATGAAATGTTTTTATTGTCTTTTAGCTGTCTGTATGCAGCTTGAAACAAAGGTCTATTCAACCAATGGATTTTGATGACATATTAGTAACTACGTTTTAAATACCCTCTGATACTAATATAGATATTACTATTTAAAATGCACACCAAACAAAAAGTGCGAGTGTGGCGCTGGGTTGAGTAAAGACTAGTGCAGAAGTTGCTGGACCTTCCTCAGGCCTCAGTCATCTGCACATACAGGCATCAACAGGTTGTAGAAGCAAAAAACAAAAACAATTAAACACCATGTTCTTTACATGAACTTGCACTCCTGTGTGTGTATGCGATACCAAATAAACTATTTGCAAAGATGTCTTTTTTTATAGGAACAGAGATCATTAAATACTCATTTGTAAGTTGTTTTGAGACTGTTGTGTTTCATGTGGAAGGTGTAGTGGAAGTGGAAGGTAGTGTTTTATTCTGTCTGCTCTTGAGTAAGGTGCACTGTATCTGACATTTAACTCATCTTTACCATTCGTGTTCTTCAAGAACAACAGTCGTCTCGTCGTACAATATGATGAGTGAAAACCATACTGAGCCCTGCACGTGTCGTTAGTGCATTTTGTACCAAAGAGGCTTCCATCCTAAGCCCTGACATTTTTAAACAATATTGCGCCGTTGAGCCCCAGTTGGGAATATACCAGATGAGCTAACAGTGTGTTTGTGATTGCTAACACTACTCTGGCTGTCTGAGCACTCATTTCTTGATGTGGGCTGCGTGGCCTGATGTGTTGGACAACATCTATAATGCGTGCTGTTTTCAATTCCACCCTCAGTCTTTCTGATGGGGTCTCTGTGTCAGGTGCTGCTGTTGTTCTGTCTTCTATTGGGTCCATTAGGCCCAGTGTCTCCGAGGCCTTGGTGCCATCTGCCGAGCAATATCTGACCTAATGCTGCACTTTTAGTTGTCCCCATGAGCCATCGCAGGGTAAACCAGGGCTTCCTCTGCCTGTCGCTGTCACAAGTCTCCACACTGGACCTGATATGAGCCCGAGAGCAGCTGGAGTTTGATATTTCAGTGTACTTATCTGCCCGTGCCTTCACTACGGCACACTGAAGAAGGGTCTGCAGTGCTGATGCATTATAGATGCAGTGGAAAATGCATGAGGGAGACGTTCACACTGATGACATGACTTTATTTGTGTTTAGTGCCTGAGCTTTTTGTGCAGTAATAATATGTATATTAATATGTTAGCCACCACTGAACAGAATACATTAGCTGATAATAACACAAAATGCAATGGCTCAGTTGTAGAACAGTCGTCTTTCAACCGGAAGTAAACGGTTCGAGTCCAGCTCTCCCCATAATTCAGACTGTCGTTGTGTCCTTGACCCTTAACCCCCCTGGCCTACAGTGGTGTTCCAGCTGTAACACTGATGAATGGAACCTTAATGTAAGTCACTTTGAATGAAAGCGTCAGCTAAATGACTAAATGTAAAATCCTTTATCTATATTCTTTCTATATCATTCTCAACTGGACTTGTGGAATGTGTCTTTTGCTAAATTAAATGAAATGTGAAAGTTTTGTGAAAGTACTTTGTAAATTTCTGGCTAAATATTTTTCTAATGTCATTGTAATGACAGTTAATGAAAGGTGACATGTGAAGTTTAGGTTGTCAACAAGGGTGTGATGTTGTAAATGATAACAAAAAAAGATTCCAACCCCAAGATGAGCCTAGAGGCACTGTTCTGGACTTAGCTGGATCCTTTATGGAGCTTAACCTTTTGATTTATACTAGTCAGATCCTCTATTTGAATTTATGTGAGTGAGTTCAAAGGACAGCTGTACTTTTTAAAGACTATTAACTAATACTCCTTACTTTTTTAAACAATCTTATAAACTAATATTTTACCACTTTATTTAACATTTTGTGTCTCTCTCTCCCTTAAACCTTTTTCACTGGGCACTGATTCTAGTGTTTAAAACCCAAGATCAATCTTTGTTTAAAAACCAGACACATTTTGCTTGGTCATGTCTTGGTCTCTTACACAGAGGTGTCAAGATTTTAAATCAAGACTGAGCAAGACCACAGCTGCTTCTAAGTGTTCCCTGTGAATGGATCACACTCTGGTCTTGAACAAAACACTGCAGATTCTGTCGGCTGGCCAAATGAGTCTAAACAAAAGCGTTTGTTCAGTCATTGGAACTTAACAAATGTATGGCTACACACAAAGAGGCCAAGTGAGGCCCCTCCCCCAGACACCACAATTACAAAACGAAAGAAAGTGAATGAAAGTCATTCAGTTTGGGTTCATACAGACCCATACAGACATGAGAGAGAACTGAAGTACTGTGTCCACTCGGGCTGATAATGCATTTATGTGTCCTTAGTATTTCACAGAATTAAAGAAAAGGTTAAAGCAAAGGCATCTGGACTAGTTTTTAAGGTGAAGACAATCCATTATTATTATTATTATAGTCTCTTCTCCAAGAAACTTTATCAATTCTGAGATCAAGTCCAGATGCCTTTGCTTTAACCTTTTTTCAAGATGACCTGGATGATTGAGAACCTTCACAGACTTCACAGCATTAACATTACTCTGTAACTGCGAAGTCCAAGGCACTTGAACACATCAAAATCTCTGGTAAACTAGCTTGTTCTTCTAAACCTTTTACAACATGACAGCACAATAACTGACAAACAGGATACCCAATGGCAGTGAGACTATATGTCTTCATTGGTCTATAAATGAGTGAGTATGTTTTGTTTTTTACTCATTTGTTTACGTGTGTCTTTGTGCTCCTGTCTGGTTCATGAGCATGCTCAGTGTGCTGTGTTAACCTCAATCGAAGTAAGCCATATACATTTACAATCCGATACGGTGTCTACAGCAGTTTAAAGCTCTGATTATAATCGGACTAAAGCAATAATTCAGCTTTTTCTCACTGCAGGTAAACGCGCTGAATGTTTGGGGGATCCTCTGTTTTGTTGTCAGATTTGGTAAGAACTGTAACTTAGTGTTGTGTTTTTAATATAACTGGTTTACTAAATATTTTAAAACAAACAGTTATGGGACCCTGACCGTTCCTTTCACCCTTTTTTTAAATAATCTCAATCTACGGGAAACATTTGTGAGTCATACGTTGAACTGGCAGTGCATTTTTCACTTCAGCAGTATATAATTAAAACAAAAATAGTGGGGGACAAAAGAAAGAAGAAATTAAAAGGATGGATTAAGAAGCAGTCAGGAAACAAACTCCACAAATGAATAGACTATAAATAGTTCTGAAGAGGGAACGGAAAGAGAAATGGGAGAATGGAGAATATGGCGCCAGCTGCATCTGTTTCATGTAGTGTCTGAGCCGGTCCCAGGACACTGTCGTCACACACACTACAGATTCCAGAGTGCTCTACAAAAGGCTATTGCCACCTCATCTCCATGGCCTCCATTACTGAGTGGTTTGTACTTACGCCTCCAAACCAGTTACTTTCATGTCAAATCTCAAACAGACACGGCCTAGCTAACACTCAGTGTGGTGTTGTTAATAGGGCTAATTAACAGGCTAAATTCTGCTAATTGATCTGGCTGATGCTGTAGCCTTCGCTGCCTCCTCCACAGAGCTTTATTCTCCCTGAACTCTAAGACCATGTTGTTCGTTTTAATTTTCATGCTCATTACATCCTACACCATAGACATCTGTGTTTTTTTTTTTTTTTTTGATTGTCCCTAAACATTTATTGCCAAAAAGTCACTTTTTAAAAATAAAGCATGTGTTTGAATCGCTCATTCAAAAAAACTGACATTTAAATACCATTACATCAACATAAGGTGTAACATGTGACATTTGACCTTTTATTCAATTAATTTTTCTGTTTTGGCTAAGGGTGTGGTTATCTTCTCACAGTAAAATATTAATGACAGGGTCAAACCTAACCTTAAAGTTAGTGCTTTGCTGCAACAGCCTGCTGTATATAACCTGTTCCATTCGAGGGCTGTACATCTCTTTCAATTTGACATTGTAGCATTCATAAAATTATAACAAAAATAGAATAAACGGTACAAGTAGATGGTGAAAGGTGAGGCTGTAGAATGATACATGATAAAGGTGCAAAAGGCAGAATGGCCTCAGACTGGAAGGAAGTATGCCACTTACTATTTAACCATTTTAAATTGTGACACCACCTAAAGCAGACGCCTTCATTCATTTGAGCACACAAGTCTCTTAGACACTTTAGGGTAAGTATGTTGCTGCTCTGTTGATGACCATTAGCAGTAGAGTCAAAATGTTAAGGAGCTGTAGCCTTCAGCATGTATGTATGCTAATCTCATCAGACAGACCTCTTGACTTTAACAGTCTTTGAACTGGAAGCAAGGGTCCAAAAAACATCTGTGTATGATCCTGGCTCCTCCATGTGGTGTTATTTCTTCTCTGTGTTCTGTGTGTGTCCAGCGTAACTGTAGCTGGTGCTGCCTTAATGCTCATATAAAAAGAGCACCTGAATATTGACGCACACTGATGTTCTCTACCCACTCACAGAAGGCACACACTTGTTGTCAGGTCCTATTTGCCAGAATTAGGTTGTTTATGTGGAATAGGCAATTGGCTAATGTCTTGTCTATTGAAACATAATTTGTCGGTTACACACAGAGACAGGGTCTATACAGTTGCTTCCGTGCTTTAGGGAATGGGAAAAGAGGCAGGGCCACTGCTTTATTTACTAAACAGAGAATTCAAACTGTCAACCATGCACGTCCAGGTCATTTCACTCTGGAACCTTCCTCAGCAAAAAATACAATTGGGATTCAGCCTTCGATTAGAAGAGGCAGCAGTGCAGTGTGGAGGGGAGGGTCTGGGAGGGACAGCCATTAGCCACGCCAGCTGTTTCTCTCGCATATTAATCACACACATGCTGGCGAACATGCAAACTCATGGTGCCACCCCCAAACCTCCCGAGACTGGCAGAATAATCAGGCACAAGACAGCACTGTGCGTTAGACAAAGCCATGCATGAGCCATGCATGAGGTGACAAATGCCTTACTTTGGTGACTGGATAATGTTAGCATGACTCAAGGTGGAAACAATACTGGGTTTCAACAGGCAGGTCCCCATTCAGAGTAAATGTGCTCACATGCTGCATGAAAACACAGTGCCTTCACAAACACAGCACACAAATCTAAAATATAGATGAGCATAAAAGGCGAGACATGCTGTGGAGATAAATGGCAGATGTGAAGGAGTCTGGAGGAGCAGCAGAGCCAGCCTTAGGAGCAGGGTTGATTTTTGTGGCCTAGGCTCAAAGAAGTCCCTGTGTGAGCATAATGGACTGGGGGAGGGCAAAAGTGCACAGTTTCCCGTCATCTCTTTCTGTCTTTCCATCACATTGAACAAACTTCAGGAGAAGACAGATTGCCATGTACCATCATACATTACATAAAAGTCTGCAGTCACATATAAGCCATCTGTCAAGTCTACGAAAGGTCTCTCAAGAAGAACACTGGCAACTCTTTTTTGTATGCTGCTAATTCTATAAGTGGCCTAGTATTACAATTACTACAGCTCTAATAAAGGAAATATAACAAAATAAAAAATAAAAACTAAATATTAAAACATCCTTACTATTTCTCATAATAAAATATTGCATTACATATTTGTTCCTTATTGCAGTTATAGTTACTTCAATTATTATAGCTTTGATTGTAAATATTGTTATTTGTGTTTTTTTAATGTCTTGTATTTGTCTGAAACTGTATGTAATTCTGTTGTCTTGGCCAGGTCACTCTTGGAAAAGAGATTTTTAATCTCAATGAGGTTTCTCCTGGTTAAATAAAGGATAATAAATAGCTACACTTATCATAGTGATCATTCCCTTATTCCTTGTGGACTTGTACATGTTTAAGACTGAGCTTATAGTAAATGTTTTATATTACTGCAGCCGTAACTGTAATCCATGCAAATACAGTCAGCTAATCATGGTCTAACTATGAAGCCCAGCCCTGTTTTGTTGGTCTGATTGTAGGCTTTTCTTTGTTTGACCTTTTTCTATCACCAGCAGCTCGTCATCACGGCAGCCCGTCATCTCCCCCTTGTGGCCGTCAGCGTCACTATACCCCACTTGTTGCCTCTTGTCACTCACTCCCCTAATTGTCTTCTTTCTATATTTGACCATTAATCGTCTGTAATCCTGGCAGACTGGCTGTCAGCGTGTGATGGATGGAACAATGGCAGCGAGCAAATACAATGCAGAACAAGTGCGACACACATGTTTGTTTATGTCTATTCAATTGTGAGTGCATGTGTCATAACTGAGGCTGATATTAGTTGCCATAACACAACAGTGTATTACCAACATGGACAACAAAGTAGGACATATTAAGGTCCTGTCGAGGGGGTGGGTTTGAGCGTAGGTGAATGGCAGCATGTTAAATATATGCAGGAGCTGCCTCATTTCCTCTTTGCTTTGAGTGTGATTAAGATAAAAAGGGAATAGTAAAAAAAAGTCAGTTTATAAAAGAGATTGATAACCAGGAGTAAAGCAGGAGAGTGTACAGCTGTGTTTGTCGTTTTTATTTTTAATAAATTTCTTCCATAACCTGACAATTTAGTGACTAATCCAGTCTAGTCTAGTATAAAGTCTAGTCTAGTATATTATAGTATATTATTGTCTAGTCTAATCTAGTTAAGTATAGGCTACTCTGGTATAGTCTAGGCTAATAGTTTCTAGTCTAGACAATTATAGTATAGTATAGTATAGCCTAGTGCACTCTAGTCTAGGCAACCAGTCAAAGAGGGTATACACATATATACATATATATATATATATATATATATATATATATATATATATATATATATATATATATATATATATATATGTATATATATATATATATATATATATATATATATATATTTAATTATTTATTTATTTGTAGACAGCTGACTAACGCAGAACCACACCTAACATTAAACTGTAGACATAAACTCATCGAGACAGAAAGCATGCAAGGACGTAACAATTCTGTTAGAGGAGGATAGAAGCACACAAACAGATTCTATTGGAGCATGTTTACTCCTGCCTAGGCAACAGAGTCTATTCTGAACAGTAAAGGTCGTGACTAATTTAAGAACACCTGTGCTGTAGCATGAGTCCATAAATGGGACTGAAAAGAAAAAAGACAAAATGATTTTGGTCAAATTGAAAGATTGAGGAAATGGATAGAGGCTGTGAAAAGACTGTACTTAGGGAAAGGAGACAGAAAATGCTTGTTAAGAGGATGGGGTTGTTAAAAAAAAAAGCTGATAAAAGGCCTGAGAGCGGAGGCAGAAATTATCTACAATGATATAAAAGAGCTTTATGCAGAGTGCCACAAAGGAGGGAACATGCTTAATGCGAGCTCCGCACTTTCTTTAAATGTCTCTGAGATGTTCTCTTAAGGCTTTTGTCATTGGCTTTCAACTTCCAAATCTCTTAAAAGGCAAGTGTTTTAAATGGATGTTATCTAGTTCTAGCAGTAAGAGTGAAATTAGTGATGTTTGCTCTTACCCTGGCCATGACTGTGAAGTGTACCAGTCCAAGTGATATTTGAACATCAGTCCAGCTCTGATACGGCACTGAACATGGCTGCCAACTCACCAGTTTACCAGGGTTTGTTTTTACAAGATCAGCTCCAATCCATTAGCAGCAATGTCTTAAACCTCAGTTTTCACTAAACACCATTATGTTGGAGCAGAGTTTTAACCAGAAAAACTGTATTTCACTTGTGCACCTATTATAATTGTTGGATTGAGTTTGAAGATGAGACAGGAGTGTTAGTGTCAAAGTCCCACATGTTCTTTGTTAAGTGCAACAGTCTATTAGGACTTTAGCATCTGTGGTAGATCTAGTGACAATAGAGCAGGCCTCAACCATTTTACTGCACCTGATGATCCAGAGATTAGTGATGTTGGCTAGTTAGATCACTGGGAATGTTTTTGATGCTGATAAGCTCTTCCAACTCCCAATAATGGAAGAGAAATCTCAAGTTCCCTCTCAGTTACAGTACATGTTCTTATGTTTAGTGTGGTGTCCACAGTGAGCCATGGTCCAGACCCCAAGAAAAGCCAATAATCCTTTAGAAGTTTTAGTCTATATAGAGTAAAGGCTAAGGCTATAGAGTAAATGATCATCCTTTCATTCTGAGAGGGTGTACCTGCTTGCATATTCTTCAACCAAGCTCCCTTTTTCCTTTCCAGACTGTGCACATGAAATTTAGATGTCTCAATTAAAGATCTTTGTAAATCAGACGTTAAAAGCTGTGACTAGTGGCAGTGTGAGAATCTGTTGGCCTTGTTCTGATTTACTGTCCATGACTGTCCTCACCCTTAACCTTTGCTCTTAAACCTAAAAACAGACATTTTACTAATATAATGTTGAACAGAAGACTCACTGGAGACCACATTTCTGAGATTATCTGTCCCCACGGAGCATTTTTGGCGTCAGTAGGTTGTAAAAAGCCCGTCTTCTCACACTTACACAAACATACAGAGACACCTCACAATAAATCAATTTACAGCGCTTTAATTTATGCCAGCACTCAAAGTCCACGCCGGCTTGTCTCCATCTCATTGTGCTGTTGTAGTTTGGGGAGGAAAATAAAGCCATCACTTGAATCATCACTGGTAAACGAAGGCTGTTTATGGGATTGGAAAGACAGACGCATGTTTTCAGATGTGTTTTAAAGAGTTCTTTACAACATTAAAGGTTCCTAATCATCCTCTTTTCTCTGTATTCATATTTGAATAGGTTTACAGAGCAAGTTTTTTTGTTTTGCTGTGACATGTACAATGTTGTGATTGTTGTGACTCTTGTTGTGACCCTTGTTCTGCACAAGCACTTTTTTTCTTGGCGTGCGTTGACCAATAATATTCTTCTCTGGAATAATTTCTGACAAAATTCTATTTTGTTAACCGCAGTGGCTCAGTTGGTACAGTGGTCGTCCTATAACCAGAAGGTTGGTGGTTTGTTTCCTGCTCTGTCGTTGTGTCCTTGGGCAAGACACTTCACCCACCTTGGCTCCAGTGGTGTTCTGTAGTCCCAAAAATGGCTGCCACCTCTCCACCAACAGTGTGTGACTGTGGAGTGAATGAATAATAAACTCTGTAAAGTAAAGTGAGCCTAGAATCAATGTGTTTACTGTTTATGCCATTTAGGTTAACATTCATCCATCCATTCATCCATCCATCTTCTACCGCTTATCCGGGGCCGGGTCGCGAGGGCAGCAGTCTAACCAGAAACGCCCAGACTTCCCTGACACTTCCCAGATACTTCCTCCAGCTCTACCAATGCGTTCCCAGGTCTAAATGTGGAGGAGCAGCGGCTCTACTTTGAGCTCCTCTCGAGTGACAGAGCTCCTCACCCTATTTCTAAGGGAGTGCCCCCCCACCCTGCGGAGAAAGGCCGCCTGTATCCGGGATCTTGTTCTTTCGGTCATGACCCAAAGCTCATGACCATAGGTGAGAGTAGGAATGTAGATGGACCGGTAAATCGAGAGCTTTTCCTTACAGCTCAGCTCCTTCTTTACCACGACGGTACATCAACCGCATCACTGCAGAAGCTGCACCGATCCGTCTGTCAGTCTCACCCTCCTTCCTTCCCTCACTCAAGAACCCAAGATACTTGAGCTCCTCCACTTGAACAGGAGCTCTCCACCAACCTGAAGGGGACAAGCCACCCTTTTCAGACTGAGAACCATGGTCTCAGACTTGGAGGTGCTGATCCTCATCCCAGCCGCTTCACAATCAGTTGCAAACTGTCCCAGTGCACACTGAAGATGCTGGCCTGATGGAGCCAACAGAATTAACAATAATACCATAATTCTGTCGATATATTATTTTGTTCAACCTCAGATTATTTGAATTCACTATTATAATGCCAAAACTTATTATTCTTCACCTTTTTACATTTCTTTTATTATAATTTTTGTGGGAAAAGTCACTGTTGCCCTTACCGACTCTGACTGAAAAGTTAGCCTCCGTCTCTTCTCCTTTAGTACAGAAGGCTAGTTATCAGATTTTTACAGGACTAAAAATAGCTCTGTCTCATCTCAAACACATTTACACCTAAACATATCTCTACATTTATTCAACCCTTTCTAATTAAAATCAGCCCAAAATCTGTGGATGCTTTTGCCGCTCGTTCTCATCGCAGGAGTAATATTTCACTTCAAACTGTCGGTACAAAGCACGGCAGTAGAGCGATTGTACTTCCAAACACTGTGCTCAGGGCGGCTTCAAAGGTTCATACGCTCTGCAAAACAACCAAACGGGAAGCGTTGGTCTTGTGATTACCTACAGAGGGCTGCGGAGGCAGGACGCCACTTTTGATGCAGCAGTTTGTGTTCCATTCATCATCAAGGAGAAAATCTGAGGGGAATCAGCTCATATACTCGACAGAAAAAAAAGATTAAAGCGCCTTTAAAACTCAATTTATGGAAAGTCAAACTAACAATCCCAGTAAACAGAATATCATTCTTTATGTTTCCCATGAAAGTGCATCTTCACTTGCCTTCTGTGTTTTCAACTGCATAAATATTTATTTCACTTTTTGAGGCAGGTGGACTTCACAAATAAACGCAGCGTGTGAGATTTGGTGAGTTTCATTTTAGAGCTAAAATGGCTGCAACTGTACCATCACTGCAAAAGAGAAAACACTTGACCGTGCTGTATTTTACTGTTGAGAATGAAGCAGACCTTTCTTTCCACGTGGCTTTTCTTCAGCCTGAATAGTGCCATTACATGTAGTTTTAGACACCGGTGATTGGAAAAAACAGGTTATTGTATGAGCAGTAAAAGGCTGCAGAGACAAAGAGCACACACCGACGCTGGCCTTTAAGAGCGGGAGGCTGTCTGCGCTTTGTCATTTAGTGATGGGCGCGTGAACAGAATAGGGTCGTGGCATTAATGGAATAGACAGAAGGGAGGAGTGTATAGGAGGAAGACGAGCAGGAGGGAATATCGCTCTGATCTAATCCTAACTAATCCCAGTGTCTATTCATAGTTCACACGTTTTCTTCACAAAATGACTATCATTTCTTGTGCGTTGATTATAAAGGTAGGTGGTGGATCTTAGTTTCCGTTTAGGAGAGCTAGGGATGGGCAACAATCTGCCTACAGATCCGGCTGTAAAAGAGAAGTATTTATTACAAACAGTTGGGAGAAAACACTACCATTTACCATTTGAACAACTATTTGAATAGAGGGTAAAAAAACAACAAATCTAAAACACACACACACACACAAAAACTATGAATGACATTATGTCTTTTTTCTTTTCATTTTTCCATAGATATCTTTCATTTTGGAGACCCGTCCAACCAAATGGAGAACTGAAGACCGTTGTTGTTGTTGTTGGCAGGAAGTAGATGAAAAAAGATGAATGGTGTTTATTGGTGAATGGTTGTGTGGGATTTAGTTTGGCCCCTAGACTGTAATGGGACCGTCCCAGACGGTGTGTAACACAGAAACGTGGACACTTAGACAGTCACATACTCGGATTGTGTATGCATGTATGATGAACAATAGCTTCACCATACATGCATGAACAATAACAAAAAACATGGCTCATATTTTGGTTAAACTGGATTTATTTATGTAGATTTATGTCCTATTCTGTGCAAATAGTTGCATAGGCAAGAATAATAAACCACCCAAATAAGTATAAATACAAAAAGTAGTCCAAAAGTAATCCCACTTTATTATTATTATTGTATTGTTCTTACTCATACCCTGCTACTTTTTACATTTTTATTTTATTACAGTAAGCAGTCAACTGAGTCAGTCCTATTATCCAACTTCTTTGATAAGCACTCGATTAGAGGTCCCTCACAGCAGAAGCATGAACCAGTGTAAAATCAATTTACAAGGGGGGAAATGATTGTATTAGTATTAAAGATGTACATATTAAACCATACAAGCTTCATTTGAATGTAGTTGTAGCTGACATCATAGACCACAACCACAACGCATCTCTCTCTATCATAAATACAGCAAATGATAAATACTGTATCTGTAAAAAAGAAACTTGTTAAAGTCCTTGTGCAAATATAGCACACACACAGGTTTGTGAACACAGAGGGGCACACAGCTCTGATGGCACAAACGGAAAACCTATTTCTGAACCCCACACCTCACCACCAGCACACACACACCCACACACACCATTGAGCCAGCACATTTAGAGGATGGCTGACCAGGCAAGGTGACTATAAACTGGCCTCACACATTATTATCTGCAAACCTGATCACAGAAAAAGACTTGTGCAGCCGTAACCAGCCCAGTGAACTGTTGTCTTCATGGTAACAGCTTCCCATTCATTGAAAAATGTAGTCCTATGCTGTCTCACTGCTTTCAACACCTTGTGAATGGGACTAATTACAGTCCCTTGTTTAATATTTTTAATACATGACATAATATGACACACTTCTTCTGACATTTGTTGACTGTAAAGGGCCATTTAAGAAGAATAACATGAACCTTACAATTGAATTTATATTCAATGAATCCCAGGGGAAAATGCTGGGAAGTCCAACCATTCATCCATCTTTTGCTGCTTATCCAGGGCCTTCCCTTTCCCCAGACACTCATTTCAGCCGCCTGTATCCGGGATCTTGTTCTTTCGGTCCTGACCCAAAGCTCATGACCATAGGTGAGAGTAGGACTGTAGATCGACCGGTAAATCGAGAGCTTTGCCTTACAGCTCAGCTCCTTCTTTACCACAACAGACCGCATTACAGCAGAAGCTGCACCAATCCATCTGTTAATCTCACGCTCCTTCCTTCCCTCACTCGTGAACAAGACCCCAAGATCCTTAAACTCCTCCACTTGAGGCAGGAGCTCTCCACCAACCTGAAGGGGGCAAGCCACCCTTTTCCAACTGAGAACCATGGTCTCAGACTTGGAGGTGCTAAACGTCATCCCAGCTGCTTCACACTCACAAACCGTCCCAGTGCACACTAAAGGTCCTGGCTTAATGGAGCCAACAGGACAACATCATCTGCAAAAAGCAGAGACGAGATCCTGTGGTCACTAAACCAGACTCCCTCTGGCTGCGCCTAGAAATCCTGTCCATAAAGATAATGAACAGGACCGGTGACAAAGGGCAGCCCTGCCGGAGTTCAACATGCACTGGAAAAAGTTCTGACTTACTGCCGGCAATGTGAACCAAGCTCCTGCTCCGGTCTTACAGGGACCGAACAGCCCGTAGCAAAGGGCCCCGGACCCCATACTCCCAGAGCACCCCCCACAAGGCACCACGAGGGACACATTTGAATGCCTTCTCCAGATCCACAAAACATTTGGACAGGTTTGGCCAACTCCATAAACCTTCCAGCACCTTGGAGAGAGTATAGAGCTGGTATAGAGTTGGTCCAGTGTTCCACGACCGGGATGAAAACCGCATTGTTCCTCCTGAATCCGAGGTTTGACAATCGTCCGCATTCTCCTCTCCAGTATCCTGGCATAGACTTTCCCGGGGAGGCTGAGGAGTGTGATCCCTCTGTAGTTGGAACACACCCTCCGGTCTCCCTTCTTGAAAAGAGGGACCACCACCCCAGTCTGCCAGTCCAAAGGTACTGTCCCCAAACAACATGCAATATTGCAGAGGCGTGTCAGCCAAGACAGCCCCACAAGATCCAGAGACTTGAGGTACTCAGTGTGTATTTCATCCACCCTTGATGCCTTGCCACAGAGGAGCTTCCCAACTACCTCAGTGACTTCATCTTGGGTGATGGAAGAGTCCACCTCTGAGCCCTCGGCCTCCGCTGCCTCAGTGGAAGACGTGTCGATGGGGTTGAGGAGATCCTCAAAGTATTCCTTCCACCGTCCAACAATGTTCCCAGTTGAAGTCAGCAGATTCCCACCTCCACTGTAAACAGTGTTGGCAGGGCACTGCTTCCCCCTTCTGAGGCGCCGGATGGTTTGACAGAATTTCTTCGAGGCTGACCGATAGCCAGCTGCCAACCAGGCTTGATAGGTCTCCTTCTTCAGCTTGACAACATCCCTTATTTCCAGTGTCCACCACCGGGTTTGTGGATTGCCACCATGAAGGGCACCAGAGACTTTATGGCCACAGCTCTGAGTGGGCACGTTGACAATGGAGGTGGAGTACATGGTCCACTCGGACTCAATGTCTCCAGCCTCCCTCGGAATCTGGTCGCAGCTCTGCCGGAGGTGGGAGTTGAAGATCTCTCTGACGGGAGACTCTGCCAAACGATACCAACAGACCCTCACAGTACGTTTGGGTCTCTAATTCCAAAAGACTTTATAAATTCTGAGATCAACTGGTAAGAGAGCTGAGCTTATATCTCTAGAGGGAGGAGTTTAACTTGAAACTAAACCTGATTGGACCAGGCTGTTCTGGTCTCATAGTTGTTAGCTATGAAAGGACAGTGTGAGTCCTGTTGTGAGAGTTGTTAAAGGCTCATGTGAGTCATTAGTGTCACTGTTCCATTAAGGTGTTGTTGTTGTTCTAGAGTGAAACGGTTTTAATATAGGTTTCAGAACACTGTTGTAAATACAAAGCAACATAAATCTGAGGCCACCTCCTCTGTTCCGAGAGGGCTTTCCATTTAAACAAAAATGGCTTCCTTCACACCTCTCTCGAACCATCCGAGACCTATATTTGGATAACATAGAAAAGATGAACAAACAGAGATACTAATTGATAAAGTAAATATAGAAAGAGTTAATGAGCATCAATTTCTGGAAGTGATCCTCAGTCACAATGTTGTTTTGAGACCACAAATTATTCCAAAGTGGCTATAAGTAATGCTATAATAAGTTGGTGTAGACATGTACTAATTCAGAAAGCTCTCTCCATCTTATATTGTTCACTCATTCTACCGTATATTAATTACTGCACTGAAGTCTGGGGAAATACCTTCAAGAAGTTGTTTGAAGAAGAATGTTTCATTTAGAAACATTTATACAGACTCCAGAAAAAAGACATCAGAATTGTACATAATGTAGGATTTACAGATCATACTAACTCACTGTTTATAAAATCATTACCCTACAACCTGAAGACTTAATAAAATTAAAATAATTGTTGATTATATAACAATATAAAGCTAAAAAATATTTACTCCCTAGCAAAATCCAAAAAAATGTTTGCTAATTGAGAAGGGGGGTATAATTTAAGGGGAAAATATCGTTTAAAAGTACAGTGTGTTCATAGCACCCAAAAAGGGCAGTGAATCATCCGAAGTGGTGTGACTTTATCGAACAGACAAGACGACAATATAAAAGGGGCAACAAGAGTGTCCAAATATTTAAATAAATAATTTGATTTCAATGATAATGAATTAGTAATATTAAAAATTATTGGAATAATAGATGTTTTTTTTGTTCTGTTCTTGTTCTGGTTGTTTTGTGTTTTTTTTATTGCCTTGTTTTGTTGTGTCATATTGTGCTTTCTTTGAAATGTTAAAAGACATAAATTAGATTTATTTTATTTTTTTTATGTGTAAGAAAATATTGTATTATTTCTTTCCTTTGTTGACTGAAATAAACTAAACTAAACCAAACAGTATATCTTTCAGAGTTAAAGTTTCTGACTGGGAAACCAGAAATTCCGACATTCAATGTCAAATTGAAGACAGCATAGTCCGTGCCCCTCAACACAGTTGACTGGCATCATGCTGGTATCAGATGAAAGTGGCCTCTTTGGGATTACTTTGAATAAGACTGTGTGTCAGATAAAAGCAAGTGTCTCGCAGTGGAAGGTGGCAAAATATGAGGACAATTTATTCTACGAATTTGAAAGTACCTTTGGGTCTCTAATTCCGGGTACAAGGTGGCTAACCTAGCTTACCTTAACAAGGTAATGGATAACGCCAAGCCCCCCCCCGAAACAGACGTTAACACCGGTACAGGGCCATGCAGCATGATGGAGACAACCTCAGGTCAGAGAACACTCTGGAGTGCTTTCAGCGGCAACCCAATAACTCCTGGTTAGTAAATGTACAGGAACACACACAACCCACACAAACACTTGAAATCTTGAAAAGCTGTTTATGAAACAGCTGATTCATTAATGCAAGGAACAATTTTTGTTTACAATGTTGGCCACTTTTTTTTTTTTTACTTTTCCGTTATTTATCCAGGAAAGTCCCACTGAAATTACAAATCTCTTTTAAAGGGAGGTTCTGGCCACGTGAGGGGAGGGGGGGAGACTACTGTACATGCCCTACCCAGAGGAAACCTACGCAGACAGGGGTAGAACATGTAAACTCCACACAAAAAGGCCCTGCCCTGGATGGGAAAAAGACCTTCTTGCTGTGAGGCAGGAGTGCTAACAACTCTGCCACAGTGCCGGCATTTATTTTGCTTCTTTGGAAACATTTGCTGGCTCTTAACTAACCACTATTGCACAGATAAAGTCGTGGGAGCAACATCATCTTCTTTGGTTGTGGCATCTGGACTGCACGTTTTTCCAACAGCGTCTAATGGAAATGCCAAAAATACTGACAAAGAAAAACCATTTTCAAAGCTTACTGTGCCCCAATTTTATCTGCCATCATCTTTTTCTTTTTGTGATTGGGAGCAGAAATTATGTAGCACATTTAAGAAAGCGTATTAAAGGATAAGAGCATTGGCTGACTAAATGGTCGAGTAATAAGGAGAGGCCAAGAGAAAGAGGGCACACAGGAGGAAAAAAGGTGCACATTATCCAAAACCAAGGTGGGTAGAAAGACAAAAGGGAAAATACAGAGGTGAGAACAAGGGTGGACCAGGTGAATTATGGGTAATTATACAAGACGGTAGAGGAAACAGCATAATCAAGCTGGAGAGAGTCTGGTTTTGAGTTCACAAACTTCTAACCCAACTCTAACCCTGCTCCAAGCCTTGGCTCTGCAGACTATGATCCAATAAAGTCTGGGACAGAGACTCTTTAAAAAAATCAACAAAAAAATGTGTCTGCCACTGTGATGATGCCGTTTTTAAGCACTGCTGACAATTTTGTGATTTTTAAATTGCATATTAAAAAAAAACATGTTTATGATTTTTTTATTATGATTATTAAAATTATTCTAATTATAGACATCCCTTAGACATTTTATTTAAAGTACTGTTGGTGCTGGTCTAATTCTACAGACCAGGTTCCATTGTGAACCTGGCCTCAGACGGATGAAGGATGAAGCGACAGTCATGAAAAATGAGAGTGAACAAGCCGTCACTGTGCCATGGCTGTATTGTTCTTCTTAAAGGTTGCAGTGTTTTTTCTGGTGTCGACGGGAGGCAGAGGAAAAGATTTATCTCTGGAGAGGAGGAGGAGTGGCAGCAGCGCCGGCGCTGCAGAATTCTTCATCATCGCCACAGCGACCAGTCACCTGGCAACCGGGTACACAATGGCTACGGTAGCCTTGGCAACAGCGTGGTCTCCCTGCCGTGCCGGAGGACGAGGCGAGTGCGGAGAGACAGGTAGACAGATGGAGTGATAGGAGAGAAGTGTGAGATGGAGGGCAGAAGTGTGAGGTGTGGATGGAGGAGCAGGTGTAAACCAGAGTCTGAATATTACACCTCAACAGGTGTGAGTCAAAGCTAATGAGGGGCACACACCGTCCAGGAGTGTCCGCTCTGACCTTTGTAAGGTACAACAACAGAGGCCCACGGAAACAACTCCCACATAAGAAAGTGGTCAAATGTTCTTCTATTTTCTATATTTAAGAGTTCCATATATTTGCATGTAGTATAGTTTAATGACTTAGTATGTTCCTCCTTGGTGATATGATAAGTGATTGAGGGTTAGGAGCAACTCTATCCAGAATAGATCTCGCCCTTGTGCCAGTCTCAAGCCCTAAGTACACATGCAAATGACATCACTAAAAAGGTTAGTTCAGCCAAAAGATTACGTCATGGCGTAGTAATTTAGTGCATATAAATACGCCTCTCTCTGCATTACCCTATTAACTATTGTTCAAATTGTGACATCATATTAATAAATCAAACAAATATAACAATGTCATTGATATTAGCCACTGCTGCTAATGCTCCAACCATACCATATCTGATAGTGCCTTAGTGAAAAGTCACAAATAAATAAAAAACAAGAGTCCAAAACAATAGCTTTAAAGCAGTGCCTGGAATGGTTTTGTAAAAGTGGTCAGTGGAAGCAGTCTGAGTAGTGCCCTTATAACTGCTGATTTGTAGTGAGTACAAACTGCACTAAATTGAGATCTCTTTCTTTAAATGTAAGTGACAGCTGCTGCTCTCTTCTGTGTCCAGTTCTTGGAGCTTGTCTGTCACGTGTCCAATCAGCAGCTGACAGAAAGCCCTGACCTCGTTACTTTAGCTGCTGCTCTGCTGCACAGATGACTCAACTGTGCTCCAGGGAGGATGTGTCCAAACTCATGACTTACTTGTCACAGTCAAAACCCTGACTCATGCTTAGGGCCCACCTTTATCCAACAAAATGGGGTTTAAAGTGATTCACATGTGCTCCAGATGAAAGCACATATTCATATTCATGAGAAACTCCCACACATGTAAGTTACGACGCAACACCAATGCAAACACAGATGAATAAACAGCACAACAAATAGAAGATAAACTGAGCATGCGTCAATACTGCACTCATAATCCATATACTATTCAGCTGCTTTAACTGTTCATATTTCAGATAGCCCTGGGGCTTGTTCTCCAGAAATGTATTTAGGATCTGCGTTGAGAAGAAAAAGTGTGTGTGAAGTATTTTAGCTGAGACAGTTTGACAGATTTGGTGCAAGTTCTCTGTTTAGATGTAAAACAAAAAATAAAATAAAAAAAACAAAACAAAAATCCAATATTGATCATTTCTATAGTGGCCAACCTCTAAAAAATTGCTGTTTTTATTGTAACTTCTCACTTCCAGCCTATTGTTACCTTCCTCCTGTTGGTCTATTTAGATGTCTGTGTTCCGTGACATTCACGTTGAGGAGGCAAAGACCCATTTTTCAAGCGATGTCTCCATGTTTAACACACAAAACTAAATAACTAAATAGGTTCATCTCACCCCAAAAGATCCAGAGCACAGTGTGTCTGTATTGTTTGCCATCTCTAAGAGCATTAGCCCCAGGTTAACTGATTTACAGCTTCAGACTTAAGGCTTTCCGACAATCTCACTATCTCACTCTGCTGTCTGGATGATTACACACCTACACACACCTGTCACACACAAAGAACTCCACATGAGCTCAAAAACAAAACCGTTTCTCATTAGAAAGTGCTCCTGGAGCCCGTCTGTTCCCTCTCTCTTCTTTGATATGGCGTCCTCATCAATGTGTCTAATAGCTCTGTACACCGCTGCTCTGTAATGGTCCAATTGGGTTTCAAATGGGTTTTAAAAGAAAGAAAAAGGGAGTGCGTGTAATCAAGCTAATAAAGTTCACAGCGGCTTTCTTGCAAAGCAGCTTTTAAAGGTATTTCTAAGAAATTAGTTAGACAAAAGGAGTTGTAGATAGCAGCTCTCAGGATGGAGCAGAGAGAATAGGGCTAAATGATGGCCCCAAAACCTTTCCCCATTCTGCCTTTTTCTCCCAAACCCCTGCAACTGCTCTCCTCTCAGCCATTTTTATTCTAATTTCAAAGGGACAAAGACAGGGAAGCGACGGCAGCAGCTCCACATCCACAGGCAGGCTACAGAA
Source organism: Perccottus glenii (assembly GCA_024416835.2). Classification (NCBI taxonomy): domain Eukaryota; kingdom Metazoa; phylum Chordata; class Actinopteri; order Gobiiformes; family Odontobutidae; genus Perccottus; species Perccottus glenii. The sequence goes on from CM044546.2 coordinate 27,032,482, forward strand.
TGGGGCACCGTCGCGTTGCCACGACAACACACAGGGAGGTGTGGGGGGTGGCATTAGAGGAAGAAAGAGCAGACATACAGGTTGTTATGTGTGGTGTATTCACCTGTAGCTCGGTTCATGTCACTCACTGGCTCCACTTTTTATTAAAAAGAAGCCCATACGGCAGATCAGAATGATCCATCCAGTGTAGAGTAGGGCTGTATAATATCTAGAAAATTAAAAAGAGAAGGCACATAACAGTATTGCAGTACAATGCATGTACATGTCATCCACCTGGAATCACACTCATTCAAATTGCCAACTTAAAATGACACACGTACCTGGTTTAGTTGGATTGGTATAAAGAATATGGCTACTGTACATGCTCCACAGTTCCCTGCAGAAATCTGGAGAAGTGCAACAGAGTGCGGAGCATTCTTATCTTAAGACTACATAAAATTAAAATGCTTGATGCTAATGTGCCATGATCAACAGTGGCATTACTGTCAGTCATGGATGGTCTTAGTTGCATAATTACAACAAGTTTAAATTATTATATTTACTGTTTTAATAAACTTTAAACTCTTCAGTCCTCACCAAAAGGATTCAGATATTCCTTAACTTAAATGGAATTATTTCTCATAAAACTTTTATGTGTTTTACTCTCATATACCCTGTGCATTAGTTTGAACAGATAAACAACCTCTCCAGTTTCAGTCCCACAGCAGTTGTTGAGCTCATTGGAAATGCACTGAGACAATTGTGAAAATGTGTCCATTTTTCAGAATGGTCTAATATGGCTGTGATTCGTGGATGGCTGTGATTGTTCCAATCTGAGCAGATTGCATTTTCATCATCATCTGAGGTGGTGTGTACGCTCTGTCTCTTCACAAAAGCCCACAATCTCACCAGAAGGTTTTAACTCAGGGTCAGAGCCAAGCATGTGGCCCGTGCTGTAGCCTGTTACCTTTGGCTATTCAACACTCAGGCTGTTAGTCACACTCGTCATGTCAATCAACAGTGAAGCAGGGAGTGGGTTTGCCTGTGAAGAGCAGTGTGTGAGGGGATGGCACAAACACAGAGGCAGGTCAAGAGCAGGAGATTCCTGGAAGAGAGAAGAACATAGAGAAAGGGAAGCATTGTAATGGTGCTCAGACTAAAGTGCCACAAGAAGCCAGCTGGATGATGCCACAACTTTGAATGGAGCTACAGTAAATGTGCTGTTTTAACATGGTGTGCATTTATATAGCCCTTTTTTTGCACTATACCTCTCATTTATACACCTGTGCTATAGACACTGGAGGCAATGTGGGTTAAGTGTCTTGCTTAAGGATACAACAACAGTATGAACAGGGGAGAAGGGGAATCGAACCGCCAACCTATTAGTTATAGGATGACCGCTCTACCACTAAGCCACAGCGTCCAACATGACTCTCCAGTGTCAGTGTGGTGTAATTAATGTACAGGTCAGAGCCGACCTCACCATCCACGGGCCCAACTCTGACCTCACCTGCACAGCTTCTACTTCCACATATTTGCTCTGATGCTTTTTCAATCGACTAGGCATTTATAATAGTATTGTTGCAGTTTTTTTACTGGTCTGTTTAAATAAGCAGGCACCCTTTTTGACAACACTATGTGAACAGGCAACAATTTACAAATTATTCTCTACTGGTCTAAACAGATCTCAGCAAATCTATTACTATTACTATTCTGAATTTTATTTTTACATGGAGTTGTGATTGGTCTTACCTGTATAGTGACAGAAGATGAAGAAGGAATGGTCCCAGGGCCAGAGTTTAGAACAGTAGTGTTTCAAAGACACATGTTTACACCTCCCCAGGATGGCGTCCAGGAGGCATCCGGGAAAGATGCCCGAGCCACCTCAGCCGGCTCCTTTCAATGAGGAGGAGCAGCGGCTCTACTCTGAGCTCCTCCCAAGTGGCCGAGTTCCTCACTCAGTCTCTAAGGGAGCCCACAGCTCATGACCATAGGTGCCTTGCAGCTTAGCTCCTTCTTTACCACAACAGATTGGTAATTTGACTGCATCACTGCAGAAGCTGCCCAGATCCCTCTGTCAGTCTCCTGCTTTATCCTTCCCTCACTCGTGAACAGGACCCCAAGAAACTTAGGGTAGCTCTCCACCAACCTGATGATGACAAACTACCTTTTTCCGGCTAAGAACCATGGTCTCGGACTTGGAGGTGCTGATTCTCATCCAAGTCTGACTTATTTCCAGCAATGCGAACCAAGATCCTTCTCCGGTCATACAGGGACCGGACAGCCCTTAGCAGAGGGTCCCATACTCCCAGAGCACCCCCCACTGGATGCCGCAAGGGACACAGTAGAATGCCTTTTCCAAATCAACAAAGCACGTGTGGACTGGTTGGGAAAACTCCCATAAACCCTCCAACACCCTGGAGAGGGTATAGAGTTGGTCCAGTGTTCTTTGACCAGGATGAAAACTGCATTGTTCCTCCTGAATCTGAGATTTAACTATTGGCCGAATTCTCCTCTTCAGTACCTTAGACTAGACTTTCCCGGGGAGACTGTGAGCCCCCTGTAGTTGGAACACACCCTCCTGGGATGAGACCCCTTCTTGAAAAGAGGGACCACCCTCTCAGTGTGCCAGTCCAGAGGTACTGTCCACGACCGCCACACAATGTTGCAAAGGCTTGTTAGCCAAGACAGCCACACAACATCAAGAGAATGAGTACTTCTCAACTAACTCTGTGACTTCAGCTTGAGTGATGGACGAGTCCACCTTTGGGCCCTCGGCCTCTGCTTCCTCAGTGGAAGACAAGACGGTGGGATAGAGGAGATCCTCTAAGTATTCCTTCCACCGTCCGACGATATCCCCAGGTGAAGTCAACAGCTGCCACCTCTACCGTAAACACTGTTGGCAGCGCACTGCTTCCCCCTTCTGAGACGTTGGACGGTTTGCCAGAATATCTTTGAGGCCAACCAATCCATGGCCTCACCAAACTCCTCCCAGTTTCTTTGCCTCCACAACCACCCGGGCTGCAGCCCGCTTGGTTTGCTGGCTCCCATCAGCTGCCACAGGAGTCCCACAAGTCAGCCAGGCCTGGTAAGACTCCTTCTTCAGCTTGACGGCATCCCTTATCCCTTCTGGTGTCCACCACTGAGTTCTGGGATTGCCGCCTCAACAGGTACCGGAGACCTTACGACCACAGCTGTAAGTGGCCAGCATTGACAACGGAGGCAGAGAACATGGTCCACCCAGACTCAATGTCTCCAGCCTCCCTCAGCATCTGGTCGAAGCTCTTCCAGAGGTGGGAGTTGGAGATCTGTCTGATAGGGGTCTCGGCTGGTTGGAAAACTTTCCAGCACTCCTCCCAGAGTCTCCAAGATAGCCTGGTACTCTGCAATGCCATTAAGCCCATAAGCACAAACAACAGTAAAAGACCTATCCCCATCCCGAAGGCGCAGGGAAATGACCCTCTCATTCACCGGGGTGAACTCCAACACAAGGTGGCAGTAGCTCAGTGGTAGAGCAGCTGTCCTTCGACCGGAGGGTGGGCGGTTCACTCGAAACATCAACATCCTGCTCTCCCCATAGTTCCTACTGCCGTTGTGTCCTTAGGCAAGACACTTAACTCACCTTGCCTCCAGTGGTGTTCCAGCTGTAACACTAGTGAATGGAAGCTTAATGTAAAGTGCTTACTAGGTGGAAAAGTGCTATATAAATGAAACAAAACAAAACATAAAAAAGGCGGCTGAGCTGGGAAGCTATGAGCAAGCCCACACCAGCCCGCTGCCTTTCACTGCGGGCAACTTTAGAGTAGTGAAGAGTTCATCTTCTCTCAATGGGCATAGTTCCAGAGCACAAGCTGTTTGTGGAGGTCAGCCCGACTATCTCTAGTTGGTACCTCTCATCCTCCCACACAAGCTCAGGTCCTTTCCCGCCAGTGAGGTGACGTTCCACGTCCCTAAGGCCAGTTCCCGTGTACAGAGATCTGGATGTTGGGATCCTTGCCATTGACCGCTGCCCTATCCACTCAGCACCAGCCCCCAAACTCCATGTCAGGTTAAGTTATTACTAGTCTTTATCGGTTGTTTTTTGACTGTCGTTATATGCGGTGAAGGAACCTGATGTCATCATGTCACTTGTCACTGTAGTCCATAAATTTGTTGCTTTTGTGGTTTTAATATGATAAAGCACAGATTCACAACAGATATTTATTTTATTTATAGACCTTTGGTATCTCTAGGAATGACCCTGGCATACCCTCTCTAGAGGTTACTACTTGTGTCACGTGTTGAATTATCAAAATTCATCAGACAAAGAGAGAGGCTGATTTATATGCCATCTATTCTTCTTTCCTCTTTAACCAAGTTGGTTAATGTTTTTCCTAATATCTACTCACATTTAATTGCAGCTGTTCGACATCTGTGCCTTACAAAACCACACAGTGTTTGCTGCAGAAGGAAAATGCTGTGAGATTGTTTCCACAGAGTGAGAGAGTGCAGAGGTGGACAGGCCGCCGCACGTCGCTTATTGACAGTCTGGACATGGATCAAATCCCCTGCGCTGTGAGACAAACAGGAGATGAACACGGCGTCTGAATGTCAAGTCAAGGCTGTCAGCGGGTCAATGAGCGAGCCACAGAGTCAATGGAGGAGGACGGAGCAGAGACTGGGAAGTGAGTGCACACACAGACTCACAGAGCAACACGAGTGGAAAAATAGACTGCACTATGTATTACAGCTCGGTAACAGCAGGGTAAAAGTACTATTATATAATAAAAAACGAGGTAATGAGTTATTCTGGTTGAGGTGTTCCAACATTTATAGAATAGAACTTTACTGACCACCAAAGTGGAAATTTTCCTTCGGCTTACCAGTACATAAGACAGATCAAAGACAAACATACATCATAAATAGCATGTAATAAACTTGTGACAACCACTGCACACGCAGGAGCAAATAGATAAATCCAATATTAGATGCTCTGTCCTGGAAACATGGAGGGAGTATCAGTGCTGGTTGGTTAGCCCATATTGTTCCCACTGCTTTTTGTTTCACAAAAGATGAGACTCAACCGAATAAAAGACCCAAGCACAGAACGGCACCCAGGCCACTTAAAACAATAATAATGGATTAGATTTATATCATCATTTTCTCCCAAGGGACCAAGGGACTTAAAGTGCTCACAAGCCATTATTTATTCACTGCACAGTCACACACTGGTGCTGGTAAGCTAGTACATTTGTAGCCATAGCTGCCCTGGGGCAGACTGACGGAGACATGGCAACCATTTTGCTTCTCCGACCACCACCAAGCATTCTCACATATTCTCACACCAGTGCTACAGCACTGGAGGCAAGGTGAGTTAAGTGTCTTTCCCAAGAACACAACGAGAGTATGACCTGGGGAGAGCGGAACTCAAACAGCCAACCTTTGGGTTATAAGGCCCATGGGTGCAGTCAGTTAAGACCAGTTTAATATTCTAATAACATCATAACTTTGTTACGGCTACAATAGACTCCAGAAACAGGACATTAGGGCAGGGCCAACATTCACCACGGATGGAAAACACAGGGACAGGAAGTGACTCTGAAATGAGAGGAGAGGTTAGAGACATACCAAAATAAAACTAGGGCTGTAACACATTCCTGACACCTACCTTTTACCTCAGTTCATACTGTAACTCTTTTCAACAAGGGATTTTATGTCAGTTCCTGTTGTGAGCAATGGGATCAGGTTGGTTTATTTCTGTGCTTAATGTTATTTTTTCTGTAATACTACTGTACGTGGTTGACATCTATTATATTCTCATTTTATAAACTAAGCTCAGGAAAATACACAAGCTGGAAAAGAAAGTGCTACAGAGGAATGACTGTGTTGAGCTGGTCTGGAGGAGAGAGCAGATGGAGCTGCTCCTGAGTTGGAGAAGTGAAGCAGCTGTGTGTCTTCTGTCGTCTCCATAAACAGGATCAGTTACTGGGCCTCCTACTAACATCACTGCTTTGTTTTTGCTGCCTTATAAAAGAATGTCTGTGGAAAAACACAAAAACAAATCCGCCACTAAATATTCCTTTTTCACTCACTGTTTCTTAATGGCATCACGGATAAGTGCTCGCTTTTGAAGTCATTGTCTCATATGAGGCGCTTTGGCTTGTTTTAGGAAAAGCCTCTCAGAGAAAAGTGATGTAATTGAATCAACGCCGGCTCTTACCAAAGCAATGTGATTGGATTTAAGTACGGCATACGTGACACAGCATCAGCGCTTTCCATTTCCACTACATTTTGTCATCGGAGACGACCGCAGGGACCATTTTCAGAACTGATTACAGTGGACAGCAACACAGAAGGCATGAATCAAAATACACTTGCAGCATATTCAGAGAAATATATTTCATATATTTTTTCTATTTAAAAAAATAAAAACACTAAATAAACAATAATGAAAATCTCCGTCAGTAAAACCCCAAGATCCTGCAATGAGTTTATAATGTTGTTAAAAACAGGAAATTAATCATATCAATCAAGACATATTCAAAACAAACAACAACTGTCTCATTTTCTCAGTGAAACCAACCTCTCTCACTTTGAATCAAGACTCAAAGGTTTTATAAAAGTAATTTGAACTGAGCTGTGGAGCATGTGCAGAATCAGGATTTGTTGAATTTGCTGTGGGAGTGGGACAACCTGATTCTGAATGAAGTGTTGAGAACATGACTATGATTGTGATAGTCAGAAATATTTAGTCTGAGTAAGACTTGTGTCTCATTTAGGTTAAGGGAGCGAGATAGCGAAAGGCCTTCTGGAAAAAGGCACCGTCACAAATGCACCTCAAAGCTGACCTGTTTATAGACAAGTCCTCTTTTACTGTCAGTAGGGGTTGGAGGTATGATATAAATTCAATATCACAATTTTATTATGATTTATGTTTATTTTTCCTATGTTACCTCATACATTGGACTAATACTATGTTCTACTGTTTCAGTGAAACACATACAGCTTTTTCCATGTTACTGGCAATAACAAACTATTAAATGGGCTACATATCATGAATTCAGTTAAATAATTTGAGTTAGTATTTGTGAATAAAAAATGTGTCTAGAAAGTGTAATTTTTTTTTACAAACATCAGGCTTTAGGATTTAATTACAGGCAAGCTTTAATTTATTCTTGAGCATGTCTTTTATATTCAACAGAAATTCACTCTGCAAGAACCGAAGTGGAAATTGTTTTGCTCACTTGGCTATGACTGAATGACTGAACTCCACAGCACAGAGCCCCTCCCACACTTCACTGGGATTGGTTAAATCTGTCCGTCACTCAGAGCATGATAGACAAGACAAGACATTTATTTTTGTATAGCCCAATATCAATTGAGGAGAACCACAGAAGGAGGGATCCACTCCCAGGATGGACAGGCCGTGCAGGAACAGTTGAAAACAACATAGAGTACACATCACCCAGCAGGTCAGAGGTTTACGTCTACCCTAGGAGAAGATTGAAAAGAAAAGAAGTGCTAAATACTACAACAATACAATATTGCAACAATGAGGCGGACTAACCAATAGTCAAAGTAGAAGGTAAAAAGTAAACTGCCCGCATTTGGTTTTCAGCAAAGAACTGCTCCAAACAGGAATGCAGGGTGGAGCGATACACCCAGCTTTACAAATTGGCAGATCGTCAACAGTTCATATCATGACACAATAAGATATTGTCATATTGCACACCCATACCGTCAGGCCTCTGGTTTTTCCTTTCTGTTCCATAAAAGTGCAATGCCTTTACACTCTCTCGGTCCCTTGTAGGGGACGCTGGGTTTGAGCAATCAGAGCAAAATGGGCTTGCCACTTTGCTTAACTTCAGAAAAAAGATGTTTAAAAGTTTAGTTTTGATTCAAAGTTGTTTTGTGAAATAAACAGGAGAGCAATGTGTTTGAAATCATGGCAGTATTTATTTGGTCATTGATGCAGGATCGTTAATGTTGATCTATGCTGCCTTTAACACTGATTTACTCTGACACGGACACCAGCCAAGGGGGTGGAGGTGATGGGCTCTGATCGTCATCCATCTTCTCACCCTCAATGACACCACTCGCTCAGATCTGATCCTGTCAAAGCGAGGCACAACCGATATATTAGCCTGGCCAGCCAGACTGCTTTCTCATTGTATTGCATACACACACAGAAATTGGTCTGGAATTGTCCAATCTGCTCTGGATTCTGCTCCGGGTCTTTCTTTTCGGGCCAATTGTAGCGAGGGAGGCGGGATTAGGGGCTGCAGTGGCTCAGTGGTAGAGCAGTCGTCTTTCACCATGAAGGTAGTGGGTTCGATTCCTGCTCTCTCTTTGTATGTATTTGTATTTGTGAGAAAGCAGTCTGGCTGGCCAGGCTACAGATATATAGTAATATAATATAACCCCATAAGCCCAAACAGCAATAAGAAATCAGTCCTGATTTGAACTTTATTGGAAAGAGGCCAATGTCAATGTGAAATAAGTGATTTGTAGTTAATGGGCTGAAATGTGCACAAACCTTTCTGTTCTCTGTTCTTTGAAGTGAATAACCCACTGAGAGCTGTCTTTGTCAGTCTCAAGCCCATAATCCCTCTGTGCGCTATGAAAACGTCCTATATTATTCATAAGAAGAGTTTGTGTTTTTATAAGGTCTTACATCTGTGTGATTCTTAGAAAGTTTGCTTCCACAGTCTCAGTGGGCACCGGTTGTACACTCATTTTTATTGAGGATGTATGTAAGTGTATACTTTTATAGCATGGTTTTTTGCTATAAAACAAAGAAGATGAATGCTTTGTGGGAACATTCACAGGCTGCATTTCTGTTGACAATATCTTACAAACAATAAATCTGTCCAAATTAAAGCAACCCTGCGTACCTTTTAGCCAGCAGAAAGCGCACATCCGTCTCGGTGCAACTGCACTGTCCAGTAGAGATGTTTAAGCTGGCAAGTTTGGAAGAAAGAACAAAAAAAGAACATCAAATAAAGAACAAAGAAAGGTCATTTTAGTGTATTTTGTACAAATAGGACTCTATAGTGTCCAGTGTATTGGCCTGCTTTCTTTATTATATGCGTCATGTGATAGAGCACTCATGATATGGCACTGACCCGGGGCAGGAAAGTTACATAAGGATTGTGTCCAGCTGAGGGCACTGTGTCAGTGAGATATGATTCTTTTAACTCATGTCTAAGAACTATCAAAATGGTTTTGTGATTTGAGAATATTTGATTTTGGGCTAAAAGTTATGCAGTTACTTTAAGTGTTCTCATGGATCTAATATCCAAAATGATACTGTAAATTAATTTGATTCACAGTGAATCTCCCTTTATATAAATGTGAAATAAAGAATGGAATGAAAAAATCTGATATAACTAATTTTGTCAAAATAACAAAACCCCATGTTTTTCCAGTTCCTCATGATAAAATACTTTTACATTTTTCAATTCATGTTCCTTATAACATTACATTTATTATACTGAAGTTACGCAATTAAGAACAATCTTTATCCACACTATCATTTTATTTATAATTAGTTCAGTACATTCAAATAAGGTCACAACTTTTATTGGTGGATGCAGAATTAATTGGCCGAATGGACATTTGTAGCTGTTACAAATGATGTTTCAGCTGCTGTGGCCTCAGAGCAGCTCAGAGAGAATCAGAATTTGGCCTTTAGTCTCTGCTAGTAAATTTTTGAACAAAATAAAGCTTTGGACTTTTCCCTAACCATATCCTAGCCTTGTTTTGGCTCTACATTTAAAGTGAAAATTGTTGAAGCAAGTGTGTTTTAAGGCACCAAACAGTGTCAGGTAGCAAGCTCAGAAGCCACACTTTAAAATGGTTAGTCTAAAAGTGGACATCTCTGTTTGACTTGTAGTTACTGTGTTTGACAGATTTTAGAGTTAACACAGCAAACTTTTCAAACTGAACAGTTCAAACTGTTATAGGTGGTCTCCAGTTAAATGGTTCTCAAGGATACTATTTTAATTTCTATTGGCATTTGTATTTCATAACATAATCAAGAAGATGCCTTTGCGGTTTGCTTAGTAAAATGCAAACAGCAATGTTTTAGCCATCCTGAAACTTTGAGGACACTTTGATTGAGACAAATACAGAATAACTTTAATCACATTTAGGCCACTAAACTTCACAAGTCATGTTGCCAGCACCACCCGGTCCTGTAGATCCATCCTCTACAACATTAGGAAAATTAGGCCTTTCCTATCAGAGCACTCTACACAAATCCTAGTCCAGGCTCTTGTCTTGTCCAAACTGGACTATTGCAATGCTCTACTGGCTGGACTCCCTGCCTGCACAACCAAGCCTCTGCAGCTGATCCAGAATGCAGCGGCAAGAGTGGTCTTTAATGAACCGAAGAGAGTGCACGTAACACGTAACTATTCATTAGGTTACACTGGCTCCCGGTTGACGCCCGCATCAAGTTCTAAGCTTGGCCTACAAGACCACCACTGGTTCTGCACCCTCATATCTTTACTCACTAATACAGACCTACGTTCCTACCAGATCCTTACGCTCTGCAAATGAACGTCTGGTGGTACCATCCCAAAAAGGAACAAAAATCACTCTCACGTACCTTCTCTGGATCTGTTCCACTTTGGTGGAATGATCTACCTGCTGCTACAAGATCAGCAGATTCTGTAGCCATCTTTAAAAAACACCTGAAAACACATCTCTTCCATCAACACCTGACTGACAAACACTGAATACTACCTCCTTTCTATTGATTCTTTTTCTTCAAAAAAAAAAAAAAACCCTGTGCTGGGTCTTAAAAGATTAGTTTTTGGTGCCTTTATGCTTTTTGCTAGCTTGTGTTGTTAAAATTGCTTCCATTGTTTTCCTCATTTGTAAGTCGCTTTGGATAAAAGCGACTTACAAATGACTAAATGTAAATCTGAAATATTTTGCTTTATACTTAGTAGTAAACAAACAATATTCTATACAAAATTTCTCCTGTTCATCTCTTCTCAATGACTTGTTGCATTTGCCGAGTCACACTCAGCCTGGGCGCCTGGTGCTTTTCCTTCACCAAGGAATCACTGCCTGCACGACGTTCACCGGAGCAGCACATGGTCAGAATGGTAAATAAATGATCACAACAGGCTCAGGCGTCCAGCCAAGAGGAAGTCTCTACCGTCAAAAAGGAAGTGGCCGCTATGTCTGAGGCGTACATAAATGGACCATCTGTTTAATGTTTTAACACACGTTTCTATTACACTGAGAATATGTGTGCCTCTAGTGACCACATACAGACCCTTGTGTTTGATGTAGACCTTTTGATATCTTTCTCAGGCTTTAATTTTGAACTAAGGTTCAACATGTTGTAAATCCAGTGTTCATTCTCAGTTCAACCCTTAGTGGGTGGATAGGGCTCAGTTTGGACTGATGCAGCAGCGGCACTGAACTCAAGTCAGTCCAGTAAACGCCACGTGAGGTGCACCTAACTCTAACAATACATACCTCCTCGTTGCTCCATGTTTGGCCTATGTTTGATTTATTTTATCCCAACGGACATCACCCTGTCTACGCTCAGGAAAATATCAATCACATTATTTTGGTTTCCCCAAAACAGCCCACAGACCAGGATAAAACCAGGACACTACCTGGGCTAGTCCCAGGACTTCACCTTGAATAAACTCACAGATATGCCAGGACTTATCCTGGGACTAAAACAACAAAAACACACTGTGTTACTTTCATGTTACAGTTCACACAGACAAACCCTAGCACTATTCTCACATATTATTTATATAAACGGAGATAAATGTTCAAAAGCTGTGAATGAGAATTGATACATAGGAAGAAAAAAAACTTTGATAAAGAGAGGAACAAAGTAAGAGAAAGAACAAAGTAGAAACAATTTATTCAGATGCTCCTCACATACACAGAGAAATGGGGCCAGTGAATATGGCAGTGGAATATTCGCTATCATTATAGTCAGAGCACAATATCACACACATGGTCCGTCCTTATACTGTTATATTGTGCACACGTGCAGTTACACACAAGGTCATCTTAATAGACTTCTCTCCCTCACTGTTCACCATCCATGCCACATAAATCACCTTTAAATACACCCGCACATCCATCACCAGAAGCAGTCACAATGACAAATCATTCTTCCAACAATAGGTCCTATTCATCAACACCACCATATGTTGTTCTGCAGTGAAAGGAGCCAATCAAAAAAAATGTGCATTACAATTTTCAAGGCCTTTGTCACAAGACAAATTAAGTTTTTGGTAAATGGAAAGCCTAAATGTTTGAATATTCATTCATAAAACCTCAAAGGTGCGTTACGTAGGTTTAAGAAATTTAGATTAGATTAGATTCAACTTTATTGTCATTACACAAGTACAGGTACAAGGCAACGAAATGCAGTTTAGGTCTAACCAGAAGTGCAATAGCAGCAAAGTGCAGGATATATACAATGGTTGCATGCCTGCAGGATATGGAGATGTACAGGATTTACAGGTAATATGTACAATGAATATAAATATACAAATGGTTATTACTATAAAAGGTGAGTGTGTGCCATAAATATAATTACAGGTGTCTCTTTTCTATAAACAGCATTTACAGGTGAACAGGTGAAATGTAATGTGATACACACGCGTCGCGCCGCACACACACATACACACACACACTCACACAAACACAAACACACACAGGGGAATTAAACCGGGAGAGCTATACACACACACACACACACACACACACACACACACACACACACACACACACACACACACACACACACACACACACACACACACACACACACACACACACACTCTAAACATGAGCGAATCTTCCGGTTGTTTGTGGCAGTTGCAGCCTGCTTACTCGTTCTCGTTGCACAAGCTCGTACAGGCACGGCATCAACCTGCAGAGACTACACCACACAAAGATGCACACTGTTTACAGAGGTAAGAAAAGGTACAAATCTGCAAGTTTATTGTTACAATAAATGTTATATTTACTTTATTATTAGTAATGACCGCCATCAAGTAAAACAATTGAAGGAGCGCAAATACTATTTGATAATAACAGCTTATGAACTGGCTTATGAATGTCTTTTGTGTGGCATTTCCTCACTACGTACTCCCCAGTGTGCATAATCATGTAATCAACGTAAACAGGCAATCTCCTACATTATTACAACAAAAGTAGTATTTATTTATGTAAACATGGTCTTCTTCATGTTCTTTTTTGATATCCAAAAATAAACGCCATGGTCAAAGCGTTAGCATGCGAGGCTAAACATAGCACTCAGAAATCGCTGCTTTGGAAATACATTCATGTAATTTGAAAAGACTTGTCATCTAATTGGAGGGAGGGGGGCTAAAGTGTGCTGTTGACTTTACTGAAAATATACTCTTCTACATGTTTCATCATCCTTTCTTTGAATTTCAGTGTTTTTCAGCGATTAGCATCAGTAGCTATTTAGACTGTAGTTACATTCATCTTCATACATACATGTTCTCCTTCTGTATCGAATATGCATTTATCACTTTTGGCTTCAAAGATTTGTAAGTACATTTAACTCAAATAAATAAAATATTTTTGTTATGCGTGTATATTTTATTATCAGAGGTAAATTCAAGCTGCAGTAAGTGTTTACCCTCCTTCCACTGTCAGACCAGCTCATTTAATCAACCATCTCAGCTCGTCCATTCATGTGATTTTATAAAGCAGATGACATATCCTTGTGGCGTATGCTGTATGTGCCCTGAAAATGCACCAACATCACAACCTCGTATTAAAACCCATTTGAATACACTCGAGCTTGAATCTAAAGGCCAAATGGGAGCTGTATTGGAGCACTGATGAGGTCCATAGTGTTAGGACCACCACACCCCCCCTGCTCTGTTAACAATCTGCATTCAGTCACAATGTGGCATGATTACTAATCACACACAGTAAAAAGCCAGCTGATCAGCCGTCGACAGCACAGCCCTACACTCTGATTGTGATAAAAGAAGCCTCTGATTTGTGCGTGCAGCATTTCTTCCTCTGTATGTGTCTCCTAACAGCCTCCAATCAGTGGCAGTGCCACGCTGCGATGAGAGGGCCACACCTCGTTCAGAAAACAACCCAAATCAGTTTAAGGACACGTATCGCCGCCACAGGCCCACCCCCTTCCCCTGTCCCACCTTCTAATATGCTTTTTATTTTCCAGACTACCACTTGAGCTCTTCAAGGTTGCAGCCGAAATTTGGGTCATTCGGCTCGGCCTCATTTCAACCGCCCGCATAGACACCACACACATGCACAAACACACCAACGCACAGACCCACACACCTCCCTCTGTGTATTACCTGACACGGCCAGGTGGGAGACACTCCATTACTGCTCTGAACTGTGACCCTGTGTGGACTGGCCAAGTGCAGACACAAAGACAGGAGAAACCAGGCCAGCCGTGATGTGGGAGTGTGTCTTATATGACAGTCCTGCACATTATTAGTCCACTTTATTCTAGTGTGTTTTTTCGACAACCCATATGCTCTCAGTTTTCTCTAAAATATCTTATTGGTGTTTAAGAAACCAAGCAACTTCAAGAGAGATGCACACATGTTTTTGCTGACAATCTCAAATATTCTATATTCTGCTCTGTGTTCAATTAAAAGACAATATGCATGTTACTGACTAAACAGTTCTACAACAGTGTGATAAATAATGGTGCAGTGTCCCAGTCTACTGACAGTTCAGTTGAATGCACCAGTCATAAACCCAAGAACTGCACATACAGTGAACATGTGAAAGAAGGATTTGTTGCCCGAATCAACACTGTGAGACACACACAACGCATTAATAAAACACTGACTAATAGAATAGGACAATAGGAAACACACTATAATGTCACACATCTGTAACTGAACCAAAATATTTCCAGTTGAGTGATCTGAAAAAGATAAAAACCACCATATTTTATTCCTTTAGCCTGCTTTTACTCAAACAAACAAACAAACATACCTTTTTGACACCTTCAAACGAAAAACAAATCAGATGTATAGTGGGAATAATGTTTGTTTTATACTGACATTGTTTACATCTTTTCACTTTATCTCAGTTTTTCTCTTCATATCTGTTACAACTGTATCCCTCGCAGATGTGGAAGTAACTACAAATATGTTGCTGCTTGTAGATTTTTGGGATAATTTGTATTTTTGGAGTATATTTTAAGGCTGTGATTTTACCTGTAATTAAGTACATTTTGACAAGAACAAATGCGCAATGAAATTTTCTTTCATTTTTGAGTACATTTATAATTTGAAATAAAATCAAAATTGTTGATCAGCATCTGGTTTTTAGTTGTGTGAGTCTCTGTTCACTCAGGCTCCATATAAAATTGCTTCAGTCTTAGCCTCAGCTTTACTTTACTGGCCCTTGCATCAAGCATTAAACAGGACATTTACAGTGAAGGTACAGTACACTCTGAACAGTGTCTGGGAGGCTGCGGCTGCGGCTGCACAAAAAGTTGATTCTGACCAGATCAAGAAATTGACTGACTCGTGAATGGAAGGCTTGTGTCTGTAATCGAAAAGAAGGGTGGCTCTATTGGTCACTGAGTTATTTATTTTTTTTTTAAATTCAAAAAATGTTTATTTGTAAATTTTGAGTTTGTTTATTATTCTCACTTTAAAGGGTTAAAATAAACAATTGAGATAGGAAAATCTTTGTTTTTCAATTAGTTACATAATAATTCTGCACACTAATAGTTGACTAATAATGACTTTTACTGCTTAAATGTTCAGGTTTGAGGGTTTGTTAACATTTTGGATTGACCAAGAGCACTGTAGTTGTACAACAACCTCAAAAATACAACTTGCCTAATAATTGTGCACACAGTATAGTGTGGAGCAGCCTATATAAAACAAAGAACTACATAAAATGTCTGATAAATGTCCACAGTCTAGGTTAAGTCCTGGTTTATGCCTCGGTAAAGTCTTGTGAGTTTGTCAGTGTGTTAGTACCTGATAAAATAGCACTGGTAAAGTAATAAAAATAACAGTAAAAATCATCATTCAGCTGTGTTGTTTTTTACATGAGTAATATGTGCTAGTACTTGAGTACTTTTTAAGTATTATGTATTTTTAGTAAGTAAATGTACTTTACTCAAGTACACATTTTCAGTACTCTCTCCACCACTGATCCTTTGATACTAAAATAAAAATGTACTGTATGTATAGGTTTCCCTAAATCTATAAAAATAAGATAACATGCAAATACGTGGGAGACCCGGTTCGTGTCTCGCTCAGGTCGTTTTGCCCATTGATATTCCGTCTCTCTCTCTCAACCTGTTTATTGTTGACCTACTGTCTATCAAATAAAAAAAAAATCTCATTCATTTTCTTCTGCTTGGTCCTGTTAGGGGTTGCGGGTGACTGGAGCCTGTGCCTGAAACTTTGGGCCTGGTACACCCTGGACAATGGCCAGTTAGTTGCAGGGCTGACAAAAAATATCACAAAAACATCTTCAATAAAAAATAATAATCATTCTTTGTGTTTTCCAAATTGTCTTCTTTGCTGATATTTTTAAAGCACTTTTGTCCTCCTTTTGGTTTTGTTAAGTGCTATACAAATAAAAATTGATTGATTGATTGATTGATTGATATATTATAATCCCCTCTGACACCACAGAGCTTCACATGGGTGGCATTACACTTTATCAGCCCACTATTTCAGCTTCTGCAAAAGAATTCACATGAGTGATTGTGGATTTCAAATTGAATGTTTTTTGGTTTCACCTCTTCCTGTTTTGTGTCATTCCTTATAATTTCCACATTCTTTCATACTGGCAATTAAGTCCTTCCTGAGATGCAGGTCTGGTCTTATACACATATTCTCGTGAGGAGTGATTGAGAAACACTCAACTGGCATCACAGATATAAAAGTAACAACTGTTGATTTGAATGAACAAGAAAAAGGGGGACAATAGGCATGTGGTGATAAACTATACTGCAGCTGAGCTGCTCACAAAAAAGGCACCTCCCCTTTTGGAAACTCAGATTTCATAAACAGAAACGAGAGAGAGATGTGTGTAGCTGCTGCCAGAGTAGTACAAACAACACTGCATTGTTTATTCCAGCGCCAAAGACAGGGAAAACATGGAACAAAGCAAACAGAGATATCAAATATTACCAATCTAATCAAGACAGAAGCTGCTCGCCAAACATTGTGTGGTTCCATGAACACGGCACTCGTCTGCTCTGTTTACTACAGACAGACCCTGAGCAGCATGCTGCGATATGGGAAAGAGAAGAGAAGTGAAATTTTGGCTAATGTACTCTGAAGAGTGTGGGAGAGTTTAGGATCTTCTTTCATGCTGGCTTTTGCACCGGAGCTGCAGGCGTCTCCTGGTGTGAGCTCTAGTGAAGCAGACCAACAGCCCCCCTTCTGTTTGCTAAATGTGGCCTGCTGCCGCTCTCCACGGCATGCCAAGGCTGCGGTGGGCGGAAACCAGGCTTTCCACTGTCTGTGAGATTGTACGTTATATGTTTGCCAGGAAAATGGAAATCCACAGAGGTGTGCTGTATATGGGTGTATCGTCACATGTCTTTTTGATTATGCAGCCTGCTTCTGAGTGTGTGCTGTGAAGAAGGGGGAGGTGACTGGATGACAGGCTGCGTTTGACAGAGGAAGGCAAAATGCTAGTCAGATCAGTCCCGGCGGTAATTGGGCGCACTTGACGTTGTCTTTTGCAGAGATTCAAGCTGCCATTACACTGTGAGTGTTTGAGGACATGTGTGTTTTTCTTTACATTAAATACACCCACACAGCTTCAATGAGCAACATAGGGTCTAATGTCACCTATGCATATGGTCTGAGCTTTGCAATAGTTAGCAGGACAAATCTAGGGCATTCATATTTAATGACGACATGTGTCCCTGATGGAGAGCCATCCACGCACTTGGCATTTGTTAAGGGGACATTACATTCATTTAGTGTTGAACACAGCATCCATTTAAGAGGCAATGTAGAAGTATTTTTATATTTTTCTAAAGGAAAAAAGAGTCATGTGAGAGTATTTTGTCCATCTCTAGTCCATCTAAGTCATACAGATGAGCCCTGTTTCCACTGAGGGTTCATGGTCGGGTCAGTGCAGCACAGATTGGTTCAGTTTCTCTGAAGACGCACAGGTTTCCACTGAGCTGGGTCCAGAGAGCAATATCTGCTCTGTAAACAGTGACTTCATATAGGTACAATAAAGTTTTGTTGACTTATATATAATATATGTAATGAGATATAAAATCTAATTGAACCAGACTTTCAGAATTGGGATGCACTGCCAATAATTTATTATCATTTAGAGAAAAGACAAAATCTTGTTGCTGTATGAGAGATTAGATTGTTTCCTCTCTTTTGCTTATTGAAAATGAATTTCAAAAGCTATACAAATTTTCTACATTTTATGGACTTACCATTTAATGTAAAAAATTCGGCTCCATTCCATTAAGCGAGAACTGCACAACGCCAAGTCTAAAACCAGAAACAGCTGTTGCTAGTGCTTGTTTTTTGTAAAAAAAAAAAAAAAAATACTAATAAAAAGTACTTGGAATAAGACAAAAATTAATGATGATCTTTTGATAAAAAATAAAATGAAAACACATTTCAGGACTTTCAGGCCGTTAGGGTTAGCAGCTCCGCCTTTTGGAAATTGGACCACTCTGATGGAACCAGGGCCAAAGTGTTCCCAAAGTAGTAGTAGAAATAGAGGTGGGGACACGTTCCAGTTTCTAAATCATTCATTTGGTTAATCCATTGATTTTCTTTTTTATTTTTGTATTTTTATTTTATTCATGTACAGACGACCAAATTGGTATGACACTCTCTCTCTCTCTCCATCTCCAGCTCTCACATGAAACAGAGTCTGACTCCAGAAGCAAATCTCACACTGGGTCCCCTCTAGTACAAACATACATCATAATGTCATACCAGACCACACACACCTGTGATCTTACTGATACGACGTGAACCTCATGCTTGCATCACACTCGCTACAAAAACACACTTTGATGTGCACTTTATCACCTCAGTCCCACTTCCTGAAAATGACGTCTTAATTAGCAGCAGCGTATACATGTAGTAAGAAACCTGATCCTCGCCATGATATTTTCATCAACAAAACGTCAAAGTGTTTACCTTGATCATATCTACAAATGTTCCTCTGTCAATAAAACATGCAAACTGGGCTGTAATTAGCCTTTTTATCCCCATGTTTAGACATCTGTAAACATCCGGGGCAAAACTTTAGAACATATTTGATGCATGGGAATATTCCACCAGACTTTGCTGCAGAACTTTCCCTTCTCTCTTTCTGAGTGTGAGTTGACATTTTAACATTCTCCTGGTGGCGGCCAGCAGCAGCCCCCCACAGTAATTTCCCAACTGACTGTCTGCTATCTGCCGCTCCCTGGCTCTATCTCTCATATGTCTCCTATATGAGATGCAATGCCTGAGTCATCTTCATGACCTCAATATATTGCTGCTGCCGCCTATATCCCAGCTTTCTGATGGCCAGCCTTCCTCTTAATACACGAGGCCTGTCTCTGGCGATAATGAGCCTTGATCAATTCATTACTTTGACTGACCTTTACAGACTGGACAGAAGTCTGGCGTCCCTACAGTCAATAATAATCCATTAATGATTAAAAATGAACAAATGGACATTCAGTATTCATTGGTCCAAAGTACATTCATATATTCACTAAAAGCACTGAGTGTTTTCCCTCAAATGCAGTATTAGACACAGCTCACTGAAACCTCCAGCACAGAGACTTCTGACATAAAGGATGATAATAATAATTACTGTTAATTCATGCATACTCAAGGAATATCATTAAAATTTTACATTATAACTCATTTTAATGAATGAGCACTGTCCTCTCCAAAGGATGGTTCAGTTTTTCTCTTCCTTTGAACTTTGCCATTTAAGTCATTTAAGGCAGACAACATTTTGATTTCATGTCTTACTGAAGGCGGTCTGCTACATGACTTTGGACCACTCGATGGAGTAGCTCATTGTGTACTTAAACTATATTTACATTTTCATATTGGTCTGACAGGAAAGGTCTAACACACAAGAGACCGGGCAGTGAAGTGAAACCATAAAAATGATGATACATTTAGCATTGTAAAAACGGTCTTTATTTGTCAGGGACCATGTTCAAATGCATAAATCTCACATGAGAAGAGATGTTGGATGATATAGACACTCATTAATCAGTCATCACCTGGTGAACCTCACCTGGTGAACTGCAGATGTGTCCCGACATATTCTTTTTTCAACTGAAAACATTTATGCACTATTTTCCTCACCCTGCTGTGTACTCAGTTATTATTTCAGGTTGTATGGCAGAGTGACCTGAAGGCATACCAGAGCTTTAAGTTTTAAATACTCTTTTCTGATGAGTGTGTGACAAAAATCATGTTTACTGCACATGGTTAGATATTACTCTACAAACCTGAAACTACAACAACTTTAAACTAAGAGCTCACCTGAGCCTTAGCAACTCTCACATCAGAAGTCACACTGTCCTTTCATAGCTAACAACTATGAGACCAGAACAGCCTGGTTCCAATCAGAGTTAGTTTCAGGTCAAACCCTCCTCTAGAGATATAAGCTCAGCTCTTATATCAGTTGATCTCAGAATTGACAAAGTCTCTTAGAAAAGAAACAAAACGTCTTCAACTTCAAAACTGTGTCAAGATGCTTTTGCTTTAACCTTTTCTTCAAGATGACCTGAATGACTGAGAACCTTCACAGACAACTTTAAACAACAACATTAATTACAATAAATTACTAGGACAATGTTAGCTTAAAAATCATGTACCCATTAATTATTTTAATAATTTATTAAAGGTGGTATTTAAGTGCACACCTGCATACATTCATGTTGATTAACCCTTAATTCAAACACATGACCTTAGGCAGTAATTCAAAGATTTATTGCTGGCTCCATTATTATAAATATAAGCAAAGGACTAGATTATATTTTTCCACTGATTTTATTACTAATGAATAACAAAGATGAATACCTAAAGCACATGTGCTTTTATTAAACATTGTATTAAAGCTGACATTGTGATCTTGTGCATAAAAGTAAATAAAAATGATAATGTAGTGCATTTAAAACAAATGATGTGCTGGACTTGGCTCTGTCTTGTTTATCAAGGCACTGAAAGAGACGCTGAATGATTAAAAATACACCCACTTTACATTGTCTTGTTAGATCAATACCTATGAAAGCAGTTATTCAAATATATGCTCCATCAGACACATCGACTCCAGATGAAGATGTTGCCAGGAATAATGTAATAAAAATGCTCCGATCTGCTGTTTCCCCTCCGTTTTCTTTCAAACCTCTGCCAGTGTTCAATATCTTGGAACTGTTTTTTCCTCTGGTTTCAATCTGGTTTGGTATATTTACACGTCTCCATCTGTTTGAGTTCAGCCGCTCTTACTCTCTGTTTATTGACCTTTGCTTTCTGTCTGTCTGCTCATCTGTCTTGTGTGTGTTTTTTTGTCTCCTTGCCTCCAATTTACTTGCTATATCTGTACCATCCAATCACACACCGTTGCACGTCTCTCCCTTAAAGCGTCAAGAGTGTGGCAATGTGTGTGAGGTGTGTATCACTGCTTCCGTTGTTAATTAACCCATCTGACCCCCCAAGAGTGTTTGTGTGGTGGTGCAGCCATTAATGCAACTATATGGACTTCATTCAAACACATGCTCATTTCCCGGACGAGCCCCGATTGTAGATATATTATGGAAGCGTGAAAATGCAACTTAAGATTTAACTGTTGTAATTGTGTTGCCACTATAAAAGGATCAGCAATAGAGAAAAACTGATGGACTGATTGGTAGTTGGTGCACAAACTCATCTGACGTACATCAGGTGGACACATAACATACACATGTGCGTTTAGTCAATTCACTATGGAAGTCATCTTATAAAAACCCATTAATCTCTCTCTTTAAGCAAAAAAGAGTAGGAGCAGGATAAAATGTGAAGACAAATATAAAAAAAAACTTTTATTCAGGGGCGTCTGGTATCACTGGGTTTGGTGGGCTAAGCTGTCATGTTTTACTTGCAAATTGGGCTAAAAGTATTCAGTCCTGAGACATAAATTTGGTTGAAACCTAGGGACTTACAAAGTAACAGTGAACTCTGCTGTGGGAGAGAGTGTAAAAGAAGTGACAAGAAAAGCAGGAGATTTATAGCTTTATTTGTCCTATTTAAGATAATTTCACACATTTAGCATTAGCATTATTGGTCGCATTTAGTATTAAGATACAATAAGATGGGCCTTTATTGATCCTACAGAGGGGAAATTCAAGATGTGCATGCTATAGAATAAAATAAAATAAACCGTCCTTCAACCGGAAGGTAGGCGGTTCGATTCCTGCTCTACCCACAGTTCATACTGACGTTGTGTCCTTGGGCAAGACACTTAACCCACCTTGCCTCCAGTGGTGTTCCAGCTGTGACACTGGTGAATGGAACCTTAAGTGGCTTTGGATAAAAGCGTCTGCTAAATGTAAAATGTCTGCTTTTAACTGTTTAGGGACACCCTGCTTTACTAAAGAAGATAGTGCAGAGTGCAGGGATCCCCAAAGTCCCTAACAAATGTTAATTTGGGTGATTAAAAATCAGAAACAAGTGACAAATGACTGACAAGTCTGTATTGTTCACACGTAAAGCTCAAAAGAGTCTGTCTTAGGTTCAGTGTCACTTTCTGTGAAAATCCTAAATGGCCTTACAGAACTAATTATAAGCATTTTAATTAAGATGTTACAGAAAACAGAAAATAAATCTTTGTATTCTAGTTTTGAATCTGTTTTAAGATGAACATGGAGCAATTGAACTTTTTAGTTATTGGCAACAACTTAAGCTAAAGTAAATGCTAAGTGCATTTTTCCTTGTGCCTGTTGTCTTTAGAGGAATGACAACCAATTTATGTTTTTTATTTAAAATGTTCTCACACATTTACGGAGTTTTAAAGGCATAATATGCTGAAATTCCAGGCTAATGTCAAATCAAGTTTTACTGCATCTTTTGATGAACTTTAGCCTCTTTTAAGCATTTTTCTTTTTTCTGTGAGCTGTCACTGTCTCAATGGAAAAAAATACACTGGATTACCTACATTTATCCCCATCGTTTTTAAGACGCTGTAGGTGGGAAATAAATGAGACTTCACATGAATAAAAGTACTTATAAACACATCTTTTTTTCTATTTCATTGTACGGTCCTGGCGCTTAGGAAAGTTAACTAAGCAGACCTCGACAGATTGAAAGGTACTGCGGAATATGTTGTTGTGATTGTGAAAGCATCATATTGTGAGTTTTTATTGTTTCATCACTCTCTCAGAGAATGTAGAAACATGTGATTGTAGATTAGCGTGTGAACACATATCAGCAGAGCAACACCTGTGCAACAGAGGTGTGTATCCGTGTGTTACATCACACATTTCTGCACAACCAATCACAGGAAAAACCATAACTATGCAGCAGCACTAGTTGTTGGGCTGTCACTGTGACTTTCTTGTGCCAGAAAAAGGGGGCATGAGGCTGAAGCACTGTTGCGTAACCCTCTCGCGATGACAAACCCACAAACTCACCAAGGGCTGGGTCTGGATTACAGCGCTCTGTCTCTTTGTGTGGATCCCAGACACTGGAGCTGCTCTGCCAGTGCAAATGCCAAGCTGATGCCAGTCTGTGTGTGTGTGTGTGTGTGTTTGAGTAGACAGCTACAGTGCAGTGATTGGTGAGCAAACAAGTGGCCTCCAGCACGTGGACACACACAGCCGACTCTGTGTACGCGAGCTGTCTCTCTGGTGCTGTTTTGTTTTGCCATTATGTGCTTTCTCTCTTGTTTAAATGGAGATACGGTCCAGCTCAGTGTGTGCAAGTGGAAGCATGTGTGCCATTTCAATCCCCTCACTTGGACGCCCACAAAAAACGCTTGTCCTGAAAGAGACCGGCTGTTGATGCGATTGTTTTATGGATGTTTCCATATTTGGGCAGATTCAATATTCTATTCTACTGTCACGCCTGCCAACTGCTCTGACCACGCTATTTGCCTTTTGCTGTCATTCAGGAATGCTTGGGTCCATTCAAAGCTAAACACAAGCTGTGTTTATACCACCATCCTTGTGAAATACTAGGCCTGTTAATACACTGGAGAATTATCTAAAACAAATAACTTTCAATCGTCAAGGTCAGGCTGCTATGAAAATAAGTGATCCTGGTGGCAACGGAGCATTTTATGGAGCCCATATTAGGCTTGGACAGTGATCAGGATGTTATTGAATGTATGTCTGGCTTGCAAATCTGCCGACTGGGCGACAGAGCCAACACCGTCAAACAGGACTAAAGAGTGCTCAAAGCAGACCTTGCTGAGCCATAGTTCTCTTTCCACTCAATTTCACTTCATTTTTGAGCTGCGCCAGCAAGTGAAAATTCTCTGTCAAGTGGGAATAAATGGAGTATATTTCTCCGGCCAGTGAGAGTTCAGGGAAATGTCCATTAATGAGAACAGAGTGTGACTGTCCAACTTCCCTGAGCGGGCACAGGTGCCAGGGTTTAATGAAGAGGCTGGGAATCCAGTAGACAAAGGACGCACAATGATGGAGTCTAAGGCACAAGGTGTCCAGCTGGAAACAAGCAACAGCAAACAGCTTATCTGTCCCGCCACACCCATCCACCCAGCTCAATTGTTGTTCCTGGAAATCAAAGTCCAATCGAGAGGGACCAGAAAAGAAAATGAATTTAAAAAAATCACCTGAAGTGAAGTAGGAAGGTTATGTGGTGTAGTGTGGACAGGTAAAGGAGCACAGCAATAAGAAGGCTTCACAACAACAGAACAACAGAATGTGCACAGTGCATAGTTTCCACCATTTAAGGTTTTTCTGTCTTTTAGTTTGCACTCTCTCTACGCATGCACCTAACTGTCAATTAATAAGTTATAAAAAGTATTAACCGCAAGACAGTCTGTTGTTTACCATAAAACATTCTTGTGAGTGCCATTTTTTTCTTTTGAAGCATTTCCTTTCCTTTGATTTTCTGTCTAAACACACAGCACACAGGATGAAGTGTCTCAGGAAGCACTTAGCCACTCAAGTCTTTAATATAGTTACAGTGTATCGGCCGATGCATTACATTGGAATTCTGCTGTCACAGTTTTCTCAAAGTGGCTGTTTTGAAAATGTCAGCAGCTTGTCCATCATGTCTAGATTGCTATATGAGAGTGAAATTTCCTCCGTCAAATCCATGTTTATTTTATGGGGTAAACCTCTGCTGGCACATGCTCTAAGGCTAAATGCATATGTTTTGCTGTAATGTCCTAGTGCACGTCCCTATGTAAGTGCTGTCGGCCTACAGCGTCACCCTATCATCACTCCTCTGTGTGCGTGTGGCTGTGGCTCTAACATGTGGGTTAACATAATAACTGCTATGATAATGAAGCCGCCATTACACCTCAACCCCATGCTGCTCTCAGGTAATTGGGATGTTCACGGGAGGAATGTGTGTGTGCACATGCATCTGGATGTGGATTTTGTGGGTGACTGTGTTTGGATGTTCAAGAGTCAGAATGTGACAGCTGACGTCTCTATTGTAACTTTAAAATGAAATGAGAGCTGGAGCCTGTGTGGGTGAATCTGAGAGATTTGAAGGAGGTCACACTCTCACATCTGTCTGTCTGTGGGGACACACAGGAGTGAGATGGGTGACAGTTGCATCAACTCTAAAACGGTCAGCCCAGAGTTAGTCGGTAAAACAGCATGAAGACAAAAACACTTATAGTGTGTGCACTGGGCCATTGTAAATAAGCCACATGCTTTTCTGTAGCATACAACAGCAACAAAATATTAGCATCTAGGGTTAACCATTAAGATTAAAAATATGAAAAAGTACCTAAAAGACCTTTGTCTCTTCCTCTGTTCACTTGCTGCTTATCTGAACCAATATACGTGATTGTAAAAAGTCACAAAATAAATCCCACATCTTCTCAGTTTCCACACTGCCAATGCACTGTGCACAATAATGGGATAGAATGACATATACAATGTAAAGAACAAACTTGAGCTGGAGATGTTGTGCGCATGGGGGTTGTTTTTACATTTACATTTATTCACTAAGCAGACACTTTTATCCAAAGCGACTTACATTAAGCTTCCATTCAACAGTGTTACAGCTAGAACACGACTGGAAGCAAGGTGGGTTAAGTGTAAATATAACAAATAATATAAATTTTAAATAATTTAAATAATTAATCAAATAATCTGATAATAATCTAATAACTGGTATCCTCACTGCAAAAGGAATGAAGAAAAGTTATTGACAAAGACAGAATAGTTGCAACGGCTGCTACTCAGGTGACACCATAATGAAAAACTGTCTTCTGTAGAGCTACATGCATGTTTTGGAGTTGTTGTCAGGAGCTGGAGGCGTCTGTCTGACAGCTGTGACAGATGATGTCTCTATCCAGCTGTTTGTGAAGACTGTACTGAGTCTGAGTCTGCGCAGGGGGGTCACATACACCCCACGGGCATTTGGACCTCATTCCAATCAGGGCGTGATAGAAAGGAGGGGTTGTTGCATTCACAGCCCAGGAATGTCTTCTCTGCTGGGACTTTCCTCACATTTTCATCCCTGAGGTGACAGCTACCGCACACCTGGTTTATTTTTGAAACAGAGACAAAGGCGAGATAGAGTCCTTGGGTTGCATCAGTGGTTTATTCATTCAGGATCCTCTGCAGAAGTGTTCTGGTGTCCTTGTTGCTTTGTGCATCACTGCATCCTCTATCTGCTTTGGAGTATTAGCATAATACGCCATTTCCCGGCACACTCTTCATGCAAAGTGTTTCATAATGGTGCATATATACATACAGTGAATATCATAGCTGGAAAAAGTTAGATGAAGGGTTTTTAGAGTTGAGTCAGCAAGAGATTAAGCCATCTCGAATTGCCTGACACACCAGCCTCGCAGTAAAATACCTGTTACTACTTGTAATTACAGACCTATGATAAAAACACTGGACTTAAACCATGGTCATTAGGATTAACTTTATGGAACACTTTTATTAATTTGTGAGAAAGCCTATAATATGTTTCTCTGACCTCACTATTTCCAAAGATTGGGGTGTGACTAATACTTTTTGCACCTTTAGGGAAAACTCTGATCACAGCCGACAGGTGGGCCTGATTACAGAAGTCTTTTGTGGGATTTGAGGACACACTTATGTCATTTTATGGAGCTTGTAACAGTATTATACTAAAGATGAAATTGAGTGTCACCCTGAAGGTATTTGTTAAATGAAATAATGACTTTGTGCCACCATACCAGACCGTGGGAAAAACTGCCCGTAAAAAGGATAAAAAGTGGTTTACCTTGTAGGAATTGTTTAGATTTTAGGCCCTGTTCTCTAACTTGCCCCTTGCCCTTAGCCCTACCCCTTGGCCCTCCAAATAGAGGGGTAAGGGGTAAGATTATAGCCAACCCTTGAGAATTGGGACACCACACCGAGGGGGTTAGATGTATAGAAGATTTATTATAATATAAGGTTTATAAAATATGTCATATAACATACATAACATAACATATAGTACAGGTATACATAATATAGGCTATATCTCATATAGTTTATAATGTAGTCTACATTTTTATACACAACATAATATTACAATTAGTTTCATTTCAAGTGTGGTCTACCAAAATCTCTGTTTGAAGGGGTGTACAGCCCTCCCCCTTACCACTTTCCCTTGATCCAAATGAGTATTTAGACACCACTTGAACTCTCATGAACCTGCACAACGAGGGCTAAGGGGTAAGTTAGAGAATTGGAATTGGGCCTTAGTGTTGTCTGTGTTTAAACGGTGCTTACAGGAATACATACAGTATGTGACCAAGTGACTATTATTAATCTTAACCAGAGACTTTTCTAGATTTAGCAAACAGTAGCATTTATTTACCAGCAACAATAAAAACATCATTCGTCATCAAAATGTAAAGATTGCTAACAGCAAGGTAAGATCAAGCCATTGGAATATGGCTTTGGGCAAACATTTATAAGATTAGACTTGTGCAAATGGTCAATTTACAAATTTACCCACAGCAAACAAAAAGAAGAATCAGTAAATTAGACCTAAGCAAACAAAAACATGCAATTGGCAACTCTAAACTAAATATTTTTGCCTGGTCGCGGAAGGTTTAAAACTAAAACAACAAAATAATAACTCAAAATACAAAACACATCATTTAATTATATTCTTTAAAATTACTGTAAATAAAATAGTTTATTCCAGTAACAAGACAATAACCATTTTTCCAAAGCTGGAGGCCTGCAGGTGACTAGGACCTAAGTGAATGTGTAGTGATTATTCATTTGTTTTTGACATTTTTTGATATTTGATAACTTATTCTTAGTTCAATCTGCACACCAGGGTTCAAAGCTCTCATGTCTTGGCTGCTTCTTGCTCACATGCACCAGTGGCGAAGGATAGAAAGACCTTTCTGTGAGAAAGAATCTGCTCACATGCACCACAGGACATATAGTTGTAATACACAGTAAATGTTTGTTAAATAGATATGTTTTAATGAGATTGAATATACTGTGAGATGTTTAACAACAATGTAGAGCAGCATGCCTCCAAAGTTCTGAGGAGCATTCAAAAGATCTTCCACCAACAGTAGACAGACGGAAGTGGTGATAACAGACCGAGTTCCCTGATCTAAGAGGTGATAAGATGAGTTCCAAGTGTCCAAGTGTACTGTGTGTGTTTGTTCCAAGTGTCCATGTTGTTGTTGTGTTTCTGCCTTTCTGCCCCACCTCGCCCTGCACTCTCACTGGCTGTGTTGCCAGCGACTAATACTATACAGATGTATCCAGTCTTTGTAGATTTTGCTGATTCATTTGTTTTTTTTCTAGACTACTAGACAAATATAAAACTGGACTTATAGTAAAATACTTTCTGTAAAACAGGGTACTTCAGTGTAGTTTGTGGCTGATCACTTCCTATTATCCAATTTATGCCCATTAATGCCATTCTCTTATTGTGACCCACAGTTTCCGTTCTGGTGAACACAACACCAGTTGGCACCTATCACATATATTTTTCTTGGTCACTGCTTTCTATCTCTGTTTAAACTGCCTAAGTGCCTTCACTGTTTATGATTCACTCTGAGTTATTATGTTATGGAAGCTTTCTTTCTGAGTAACCAGAGACAAAAACAATCAATTTTAAAATTCCAAACCAAACACGACAGCCAAGATAGCAATCAATGCCCTCTTTCTTTTTAATGGCTTGCTAAAGATTTAAACTTCTGTTTCATACTGTCAGAGGCCAGTTTAAATGTGAAAAACGCAGTGCACTTCTTTGTGTTCTCAGTGCAGCAACAACATCATCTACTACAGCACTTTAAGGTCAGCTGTTCTGATTGAGAAACATGGCAGACAATAGAAAATTACCCTGCTACACTGCCTCTGGGAGTGATTGCCGCCTCTCCTTGAGCGCGCCACAGCCAGAAGCCTCACCCGCAGAGCATCAGCTCCGAATCACTCAGGCACGATTACAATACATTCTGTTTGGTAGTGTGACCATCCGTGGGATTTTCATTTCATGGCCATGGAAAACAGGAAGAGGCTGAAACAAAGCGCTGACAGGTATGTTAACAGACAGAGCCGACTCCAGTGTGTGGCTCGTGCTTTTACACAAGGAGCACTTCAGAGACGGGCTGTGTTGTGTTCACAGAAAGCTTCTTGTATTAAATTTGCATCAGTAAGAGCAGGAGACACATTTGCATTTGGGGAAAGGCACAGATCTATCTTGAGCTATCCTTGTAAAAAGAAAAAAGTCATTTCAGGCTGCAGTGCAACTTTCTCTGCTGCACTGAGGCACTGTGATTTCCATCACAAGTATATTGTCCTGATGAACTGTGGTAATGAAATCCTACAACATCACGTGGGATACATCTGTTACTCACTTTAGTTCAGCTTATATCCATTGCTGCCTGCTTACCACCAGGTGTTTGCCTGAACTGACAGAAATGCAACTGTTTGAAAAGTAGCGCACATGTTGGATTCATAAGGCACAGACCTCTGGAAGAAGTGCTGCTGTATAAGAGAGCAAGTATTTAATTTCAGTTTTATGTGTTAAATAGATCAAGACAAATTCAGAATCATTTCCTGAACCGTAAGGAGTTGTCTTACGATCATTCTCAAATGTATATCACTTTTTAGTCTAAAGCAAGGGTTACACTTTTAAACCAAAAGACAGGTTAGAAACTGGACATTTAGGGCACACTGCCACACAGCTGGGTCAGGTTGGTACTGCAGGCTTTGGTTCAGAAACCTGTGAAGAGGCTTGTGTTTGCCTGGGATGTAGCAGCAGGATGGTATCAGCTCCATAAAGAGTGACACCATACACACTCTGCACAAGTCCTGCTCCTATCAGCCATAAATAATATTTTTAATGAACTTTTAAGTGGGATTTGTTAGCACTAACAGAATAAAAAGTATACATATCCTGGTGTTAGAGACTGGAACCATGGCCATATACTGCTGCAATAAACAAGAAGACTCTGTGTGTCTCTTACCTTGCTATGAGACTCCAAACAGAAAAAGTAGAGATCTGCTCCAGACTGCATCACAGGAAATCACTGCACATACACAGCAAATGCAACTTAAAACCAGATCCATTTTGCATCCCTTTACCTTGACATATTACTGTTTATTACAAGAACAATGTCTGTGAGGAGTCTGCATGTCCTCCACGTGTTACTGTGGGTTCTCCCTGGGTTCGGCTTCTTCCCACCGTCCAAAAACAGGCATGTACAGGTCAAGTGGCTCTATAGTACATCTCTAAAGTATCCCTAGTGAATGAGAGTGAATATGGTTGTGTCTGTCTCAATGTGTTAGCTCTGTGACCAACTGGTCATTGCCCAGGGTGTACCTAAGGGCCAAAGTTGCTGGGATAGCCTGCAGTCACCCATGACCCCTAACGGGACTCCAGTGCATCTTCTCAATTAAAAGAACATAAATGCACATAGTCTTCTACAATGCTCTCTAAACAGAAACTCTGATGTGGTTTACCAGCAACACAATAACCACTGGAGCTTTTATGCATTCAATTATTAAGTGGAAAGAAATATTTGTGGCTCTATAGAGGTGGACAGGATGTAAACACATTAGTGCGTCAGCTGAGAACCTTGCACTGAACCACAGCGCGCTGCGTTGATGTGAAGAGGCTGAATAGCGGCGCCGCGTTCCTTTTGTGCTCATGAGTGGCTGGGCCTTGGGTGCATCTATTTTAATTAGCATCAGGTTGTGTGAACTTGAGATACATGAAATGACAGCGTTCGATCTGTGAGCGAACAACGGCCGGGGCTGCACCAGGAGAAAGAGCTCAGAGAGAGGCCGAAACAAAGAGCTCAGAGAGAGGGAAAAACACAACGGGAAATGGCTGAGAGTCAGGGAAGTTGAGCAGAAGACATAAGAATGTATCCTTGGGGAAAGTCAGCAAAAAGTATAATATGCCAATGGAAATGTTTATCTTGGAAAATTATATGTATATATAATAATTATACAGTATATTACACGCTCTCTCTTGCTCTCTTTGATCCGAGATCCTTTTTATCTTGTCATGACAACAGAAGGGCACTTAAATATATTTTTTGTTGTCATCTTGATTATTTTGATCACCATAGTCTGTAGAGGACTGATAATGCCTTGGAAACAATCTTAAGATTGGATTTAAATATCCCCAGCCTGTTTCTTCTTTCTTTGTTTTCTGTAGAGTGCTGCTGGAGGAGCTCATCTTCCATCCGTCTTGAAGAGCTGTACAGACGGGTGGAGGACAGGATGGAGGGTTGGAAGAGAGGACAGCGTGAGAAACACAGCCGGGTAAAGAAGAGGAGAGGGCAAGAGGGAAGGAGGGAAGGGGCCGGTAGTTGTTGAAACAAGAGCCACCGGTGCAGCTGAAATGGAAGGAGATGGTAAAGTGGAGGAAGTATAAGGAACACAGAGTCATGTGACCAAAAAAGCTGCTGCGCTGTAAAAGTGGAATGACTGTAAATGCATAGACTGTACACTCTAGCTCACACTGTCGAGCATTCTGAGAAGATATGTTTTTTAATATTTATATTTTGTTTTAAATGTAACTGTAAATGTGGCAGTCCTACTTATTACTGTAATAGTGAAAGCAAATATAGGACAAAGATAGGTCATAGCACTAAAAGCTATAGGATTGATTATATAAAAATAAAAATACAAACAAAATTACCATTGAGTGTTTTTGATGCAGGGATAAGTGTTTTGTAAGTGAGAGATGGTACACATGTCCACCACAAAAAGACAAATTATACAAGTAGATTTCTTTAAATCAACACAAAATACAGCTTTTAGTGACTACGCCCCCCTTCTGCGACAAGCATTTTTAATAATTAGTACCTTAGACTTAATCTTTATGAACTACCTGAGAGGTTTGTCACACAGTGCGCTGCTTACCGCTTTCATAATGACTGTCAGAGCTGAAAATGCCATATGCAACACACCCATTAAGACATTCCCCCACTGAGCCCCTGATTGATCAATTCTGTCCTGATTTCTGAAGTGTTACTCTAATCAAATGGGTAAGCCTTGGTTTGTGTGAAATGTGACCTAGTGCTCGTCTACAGAGTGTCACACAGGTCAGGGCTACAGCAAAGAAAAAAATCCCACTGACATAAGCCTGTGTCACTCCTGGGCTGTGGATACAGCAGGTGAATAACTCATGGAAATAGGATGTGACAACACCTGACGTAATGTTTATTCATTTTTTATATTAATATGCATCAATTTAAAGGTGCTGCAAATGCCATCTTTATTATTGATGCCTCAGTGTGATTAATGTTACAAGTAAATGGTATGAATAGATATGCAAATACAAGAGGCCGAAGCAGACTTTTAGAAACCACAGCATAAACTGGTAGTGTCTGATTAGTGTGCTGTATAGTCAGTGCACATAAAAGATCTGGACATATAGGATCGCCTTGGTTAAGCTAGAAGACTCACCGATTACAATAAATCTACCTTGTGTTAATCACAACTGTCTTAGGCAGTGCTGTATTTAGCAACGACAAAAAAAAGAAATGTGTGTAGTGTTAGCTGATTGTGGACCACCACAGGACCTGAGGGAGTGGGCTTGTGTTTCTTACTGAATGCTGCACTGTGAACTCTGCTCCTTGTGGCCCGTATGTTGATGCAGTCCAGATCTACACCAGTGAGTGCAGGAAAGTCCAGAGAAAAGGTGGACCTTGTAAATGTTTTTTTTTTTGCTCTTCTCTGTACCCCTCCTACCCCCTTTCACACTGACACCCCCTCCTTATCGGCATTAGCACCTGCTGGACTAACGAGCACCCCTCCCCATGCTCCCAGTTACCACGACAACGCCTCGTCAACCTCCGCTCCTTTTTCCTCCATTTGCCACATACACACCTGCCTCTAACAACGCTCCGTCTCCCGCGCCACTTTCTCTCCAGGTAATGAAAGCAAGATATGAAGTGGAGAGAGTGTGCGGCGCTAAAAGGGGAAAGAAAGACATTTTGAAGTGAACATGCTTTATACTGCTTCCATCCGCCATATTCTATTCTGTGCTATATTCTGCTGACCACTATTGATGTATGAGTGGAAACTACTCCCTGCTTTTATTGCAGAGTGCTCAAACTCTGCCAAATATAAGAGTATATACACTTCAACATGCAATTATGGTCATACCCATTTTACATTTAATATGAATTCCTTGTGTCTTTTCTACCTACCTACTGTTGGCCTGCTATAAAATATATGGTGCGTGCATTATGGAATATTATGGAATTCATGCTTTAATTTGTGTTTAATGACCAGAAAAAAATTAGAATCTATCTTTGTACTGTAACCTAGAATCTGTCCCTTATCTTTTATATTGTAATGTCAACATGCACTATCTGCAGGGATGTGCGGTCAGTGGAGGCAGGTGAGACAGAACAAACACAATAATAAAAATGCATTTAATATGTCTTCACTAATTTGTGCCTTTAATGTTAAATTGTATATTAAGATTTCAATCAAATGCATTGAAGAGACGGTGAGGCAGCGTTGAGCTGTGCATCACCGAGTGCACTGTCCCTCATGATTTAGCCTGAGCACTAGCATTAGGCTTGTGTCTGATATTACCTCTGTGTTTTCATGTTTGTGTGTAACTTGTTTATTCTCGCTGATCTCTCACTAAATAAAAGCTCAAAGTGAGGCAGACAGTATCTCCAGATGTAATGCCAAAAAGCCCGGATGTAACCGCCATTTTATTGCCCTGTCATAACGACAATATCGGTAAATAGGGGACCAATGGGCGGATTACATCCATTTTATTTACAATCTATGGTCTGTGCCACACGGACACATTTACGCACCAAGTCACTGACACATTTCAGCTCTCCTATTTCTATATGTATCTTTAATTCTTTAATTTAATCATTTTTACTGAAAAACATTCAACAAGATGGCACATTTTCCTGATATGGTGCTGCCTGGTGTCCATCACTGGCAGGAAATTGTAACTGGAGTTAAAGCCATTTGATGTTGTTGTAAATGCAGCAGAACCATACCTCAATGCACAGACAGAGTATTGTCATTCTTTGTTGAGTAACCTAACCTCAGACAGAGCAGTGATTCCTGAAGAGCCACATCTGAAGTACGTCTAAAAGGTACTGTGGAGATGTGTAGAAACAAGACACGTGTGTGAAATGGTAAATGGCAGATCTGTTTTTTTTCTTTTTTATTCTCCGGCCTCGTTTGTAAAGGCCAAAAATTATTTACCCAATTTTCCTAAAAAAGATATTTAGCTAAAGTTCACACAAATCCATCTTTAAACATTTATTGTTGCTGCAAAATGTAAGAAGTGATTAGTTTAAAGGGCAGAGGGGTGATTTCAAACCAGTAATCCTTCAAATTAAGAAGAAAAGTGCAGCCTTCTGACAGTCCTTCAACAGACAACTACTGTTCATTATTATAAGGCTTCTGTAGATTATTTCTGATTCCTATGTTGTTTCAAGAAGAAGAACATCAGAGCAGAGCTGCGTTTAACTAGATATTATACATATATGTAAATTATTTAGATCAGAAACCTCGTAGTGAGGGAAACATCAGTAGTCACTGTGTTTAACATTTCTCATAGAATGAAGGTATGACTGGTGATAGGAAAGTGTGCTGACGTCAGACAGAAACATATGAAAACAACTTCAGTAGAGCACCAACAGCCTGCACCAAACAGAGCCAGGGCCAAGTCCACAAGTTCACCTAGAGCTTGTTTATTATCTGACAAGTACTAACATTTGAAGAGACTTTCCACAGGCTTTACATAACTCCACGTTCTTTTTTAAATAATTATTGAATTAAGGTTGTTCAGCTCAGGTTCCATTTGTTCATGTTAATTCAAATCAATGCCTGAGCGTCAGTAAAGTATAGCGTGATCCAGTTTCAAATGTCAAGCAGCGGCACTTTGCGTCTATTACCTTTCTCTTCCCCCTCCTCCTCTTCTGCTCCAGCCCGGCCAATTGCTGACCTGATGGTTGGGATATGGAGAGACCATATGAGCGGGTGGAGCCCAAAAGGAGCGGGTGCTCTGTGCATCTTTCCCACACGTCTTTTGGATTTTTAGCCCGTTCAGATGTTCATGCAGCTGCAAAATGGAGGAGCGATATAACCAGCGTGAGCAGGAGTAATACCAGCTGCAGACGAACACGTTGTGGAGTGAGGGCTGATTTTTCCGGTGGAGGGCTCTTGTGATTCTTCCTGCTTGTATTTTGAGAGTGAGAGGTTGCCTCAGTTCTATTCAGTTCTGTTCTCTATTGTTCTCTTGCCCAAACTAAATATATGTATGTAACAAGGATTGGTGAAATACACTGGGTTTACAATGTACACTGTGAAAAAAATAATAGAATTTACCCCAATTTCCATTAATTGTTCTGGATAGATATCCCCCCTTTGAGAAAAGATAGATATAACATTTAGTCATTTAGACTTACAAGTGAGGAAAACAATGGAAGCAATTTTAACAACACAAGGTACAAAAAGCATAAGTGCACAAAAAACTAGTCAGTTTAAACCCAGCGCAGTATACAGAGCTAAGGATAAGAGAATTTTTTTTTTTTTGAAGAAAGGAATCGATAGAAAGGAAGTAGAACTCAGTGTTTGTCAGTCAGGTGTTGACGGAAGAGATGTGTTTTCAGGCGTTTTTTAAAAGATGGCTACAGAATCTGCTGATCTTGTAGCAGCAGGTAGATCATTCCACCAATGTGGAACAGATCCAGGGAAGGTATGTGAGAGTGATTTTTTACCTTTTGGGACGGTATCACCAGACGTTGTTCATTTGCAGAGCGCAGGGATCTGGTAGGAACGTAGGTCTGTATTAGTGAGTGAAGATATGAGGGTGCAGAACCAGTGGTGGTCTTGTAGGCCAAGAGCAGAGCTTTGAATTTGATGCGGGCGTCAACCGGGGCCAGTGTAACATAACGAAGAGAGGAGTTACGTGCGCTCTCTTCGGTTCATTAAAGACCACTCTTGCCGCTGCATTGTGGATCAGCTGCAGAGGTTTGGTTGTGCAGGCGGGGAGTCCAGCCAGTAGAGCATTGCAATAATCCAGTTTGGACAAGACAAGAGCCTGGACTAGAATTTGCGTAGAGTGCTCTGATAGGAAAGGTCTAATTTTACTAATGTTGTAGAGGATGAATCTACAGGACCGGGTGGTGCTGGCAACATGACTTGTGAAGTTTAGCTGATCATCAATTACCACTCCCAGATTTCTGGCAGTGCTGGACGGTGTAATGGTGTATGGGCCTAGTTGAATGGAAAGGTTGTGGTGGGTCTTTGGATTGGCCGGAATCACAAGCAGTTCTGTTTTTGCAAGGTTCAGCTGCAGGTGATGGTCCTTCATCCAGCGTGAGATGTCACTCAGACATGCCGAGACGCGAGCAGAGACCGTCGGATCACCAGGTTGAAATGACAGGTGGAGTTGAGTGTCATCTGCATAGCAGTGATAGGAAAAGCCATGCTTCTGAATGACAGAGCCAAGGGATGTCATGTATATGGAAAAGTGTAGCGGTCCAAGCACTGAGCCCTGTGGCACCCCTGTATTGAGATGTTGGGACTCAGAGACCTCGTTTCTCCAGGATACTCTGAATGACCTATCCGAGAGGTAAGACTTGAACCATTGCAACGCCATTCCAGAGACACCCATCACCCTGAGAGAAGACAGGAGGATGTGATGATTAACAGTGTCAAAAGCAGCAGACAGATCCAGTAAGATGAGTACAGATGACTTGGATGTTGCCTTTGCCAGTCTCAGGGCTTCGATGACTGAGAGCAGTGCAGTTTCGGTGGAATGTCCGCTCTTAAACCCAGACTTGTTCTGGTCCAGGAGGTTGTTCTGTGTGAGAAAGGATGAGAGCTGAGTAAACACAACTCGCTCCAGAGCTTTGGCAATGAAGGGAAGGAGGGAAACCGGTCTGTAGTTTTCTAGCAGTGTAGGGTTAAGAGTGGGTTTCTTCAGTATTGGTGTGATGCGGGCTTCTTTGAAAGCTGTGGGGCATGACCCAGTGGAGAGAGATGAGTTGATGATGTGGGTGAGAGCAGGCCCGACAGATGGAGAGATGGCCTGAAGGAGATGTGTGGGGATGGGATCCAGCGGGCAGGTAGTAGGTTGGTTAGAACTAATGACCATGGAAACATCTGCTTCAGTTAGAGGAGAAAAAGAAGGGAGCAGACACATATCAGGGGTCTGAATGAGCTCGACAGATGGTGGCGCAGAGAACTGACTGCTGATGGCGGTCCTTTTCTTTACAAAGAAAGACGCGAAATCATCAGCTGTTAAATCCGATGAAGGTGGGGGAGCAGGCGAAAAAGGAGGGCAGAAAAGGTTTTAAAGAGAGTGCGTGAGTCAGGTGAGTTAATTAACCTAGAATGGTAGTAGGAATTTGATACAATGATCCAATATTTCCAAATTTACAGATAAAAAAATTTAAAGAAAAATAAATTAACTGCTTGCTTTATTTATCTGATTGGTCGACTACTTATAAACTAGTTGTGTGCAGATCAATCTAAATATTGAGTTTTTATATTATTGATACCAAAGGAAATATTGGTATTGCATCGATACTGGGACATTTATATAAATATTTTAGTGTTAAATTACTGTCTTGATTAAAAGTTTTTTTTACGTTTTGAAAACGTGAAAGCATCTAGGGAAGTGTGGCTCTGCATGCTTTCCTTTCCTCCTTTCCTTCTGCTCGACTGTGATCGAGACGCTGATGGTTGGAAAAGCATTTTGTGGATAGTTTCAGTGTATAACGAATGTACAAAAACAAAAAATAATTTGGTATTTTGTATGCAGCTATTATTGCTAATAAAAGTTGTTTAGTATAGTCAGAGGACAAAGAATTCATAGAGCAACATTTTCTTTGCTAAATGGAATTGAAATTGGTATTGGTATTGATATCGGCAATATTAGCACAGTATTATACTTGGTATAAATCGATACTCAAAATGAAGGTATTACCCAAGGTAATGAGGGATAGACGGATCAATACCAAAATTTATATATCAATATTATATAAATTATAATATCAATATTTACAATTAGTTTAATGCATTTTCTTTCTGTATAATCAAATTTGTATATTTGTGGCTTATTTAAATCTGTTGTGGCACCACGACCTGCTCCACCTCGAGCACCTTTTTACTATTAGTTTTCACTATTATATTTAACATTATTTACTGGTGTAAATTTATACTTTGATGTAAATACATTATCTAAAATAACTAAAAACTTGAATCTACTTGCCCTCAAAAAGGCTTTTTACAATGTTTTCCATTATGACAAAATATGATATTCTAACTATGATGTGTCAACAGTAATC
This sequence comes from Perccottus glenii, assembly GCA_024416835.2. Lineage (NCBI taxonomy): Eukaryota > Metazoa > Chordata > Actinopteri > Gobiiformes > Odontobutidae > Perccottus > Perccottus glenii. The sequence goes on from CM044546.2 coordinate 27,071,410, forward strand.
TTTTCCTGCTGTTTTCCTGGTGACTCCTCTGTCCAACATGGGTGCAATATTGTTTAAGTATTTCTGTCAATTCTATTAATTTTAGCTCAAGACATTATAAACGTTATCTCAAGACATTGTAAAAGTTATCTTATTATTCCTTAAAGAACCTTGTGTAGCCTACACTCCTTTCTGGACTACACCACTTACAGTGGTTTCAGGGGCTACCATGCCAAACCGGACCATACCAGTCAATAACAGAACAGAACAGAGTAATACAGCTGATTGCAGTGTCAAAGAGATACAGTTACAAAGATACAGTTTAAAAGGAACACAAAAACTCTCGTCATTTTTTCTCTTGCCGTTTCTAAGACTGTTTTGTGATGGAGGTTTTTTGGCTGCTCCAGTTAGTTTTCTTCATTAAGTTCATATTGCTCTTGTATTTGGTATTGTTCAGTCTTGGACCATTCATGAATTCTGTGTTTTCTTCCCCCTCTGCACTTGTTGCTATTATTTCCCAGATCCAGCCAGCTGGGCTTGACTGTGTGGCCCTGTGTAAAAAGATAGGCCTGCGATGGATGCCCACTGGTCTTTTGTTAGTGAGACCCCTTCAACCACCACCCCTCGGTTTAACATTTTCTCAGTCTTTTCTGTGCACTGATTTGTGGCAACAGGGGCGGTGAATGGGAGGAGGTAAAAGCAGCCGACTCGTCTTAACGCGGGCAAGAGAAAGAAGGTAGATCAACAAAATAAAAAAGACATAACACACAAGCTACAACATGAATGTAAACTTTCAAATAGGTCATCTACACTGTGATTTTTCATTGAAATGTCATCTCATTGGTTCAGGTTAGTCCCAAACCATTCATTCCCTAAAGAAGGTTTCAAATGATGTAGCTACAAAATTGATAAAGTTTTCAACCTAAAAATGTGTCATTAAGCATGACATGTGCAAGTGCAATCTACCATCTTTAATAATCCTTAAAACTTGGACCGAACTGGATGCACCATTTACCTTCTTCTGACTTTTGCAATATTTTTCAGTTGGAACTTTTTGTGTCTTTGTTATATTGTATTTTGTTGTGGTCCACAGTCTGTGGAGCAGCGGTGGGTAAATAAAGGATGGGAGCTGGGCTGTGGCGTCTGTCAGCGCAGACACTGTGCTCTTACATATGCATGTGTGGTGGAGCTGCTAAGTCAGGAAATCTGCATGATACATGGATGTGTGCGTGGTGTGTGCATGGTGTGTGTGTGTGTGTGTGTGTGTGTGTGTGTGTGTGTGTGTGTGTGTGTGTGTGTGTGTGTGTGGAGTGTGTGTGTGTGTGTGTGTATGTTTGTGTGTGTGTGTGTGTGTGTGTGTGTGTGTCTGTTCGTGGTGTGTGTCTGTGTGTGTGTGCGTGCATATATGCCTGTGTGCGTGCGTGTGCATGACAAGCACTACCCACACACAGCATTAATATTAATAAACCAATCTATACTATCAAATTATTTAATGCAAACAGTTTGTGTCTTTGTCCAGATTGAGGAAATGTGTTTGTTTATGGTGAAACTTGGTAAAAGAGGTGGTGCAGCCTCAGACCTGCTGACGGAGCTGATGCGTTCATAGTCATCAGTGGAAGTCTTGTGAGAGGGCGCCGCTGCAAGGACAAATACTCTGCACCATTAAACAGGGCTAATGTAGAAGAACCCTACCTCAGCCCTCTGCGTGAAGAGGAATATTAGCCCATTTGTCCTGATCCCTGCAGAGAGCACTGTGTCCATGAAACCTGCTCCAGTCTCAAAAAAGAGGAGGGGTGTGTTTGATGTGGAGTTTACTGCGCAGTTTCCCTTAATATTTTATACATGATGCAATCAGTAGCAAAAGTTAGTACGACTACAACAGACAGCGTCTTTGTCCTTTTGAACACTTGTCCTTACAGATATCACACAGACAGGTCATGTCTTTCTGGAACCATAACCTAAAGTTGTGTCATGTAATTTATTACAAACTAAATTTAGGCGATCTGTGTGAATCCTCTAGAGGAACTACTTGTAACATGGATTATATGTTTTACTCACACAAGAATGTGACTCTTCTGAGGAAGACAGGCACAATACTCAAAACACTGGTCTGCTAATAAGAAACTTTAAGAACAAAACTTGAGAAAAGTCTCAGTCTAGTAGTTTGTTACTACAGTAAGGTGATTATGAGTGAAAATATACTATCCACTATCTGTCAGGAACATCCTTCTGACAGTACTCCAGATGAGAGTCAGCTCCACCAACTGTCTCCTGGGTCTGTGCCTGTCCCATACAAATGTGAGCAATGTAAGACATTAGGGACCAGTCGTAGAAAAAAACAAAACAAAAGTAACCCAGGAACGTAAAAACTCATTCCTGATTTTCCATTCCTCCTCCAAATGTTCCTCAAACCCAGTCTCTCAGGACACATTTTGAACAGTGTAAACAAAAGGGTGTCTAAGGTCATGACCTCTGTGAATCTGTGTTACATATGTTTGATCATGTGAGAAATTAATTTGACGTATTCACACCTTTAATTTGTCAGAATAAAACATAGGGCGTTTATTGCAAAGGTCAACTTCCATCTGACACCTGTGTGAAAACAGTGTTGACAGAAAAGCAATGACGGCCTGTTTTTCATATTTCCAAATGGTGTGAAGTATTGATTAAATTAGGTTTTTCAGTTCAAATGGTATAAAGTGTACCTTGACTTTAGTAAGGCTTACAATTTTAAAGTGCTGCTTTCTCTACAGCCTTACACTGCATCTTTAACAGTGGGCTTTCTGGTTCTGTTTGCAGCATTTAGTCACATCCACACTGTAATAAATCTCACTGTATGTGACATAAATGCAGTGAACTTTAAAGTAATGAGAAAATGCTGACATGGTGTTTCAGGTAGCACCTTTAGGTGAATGTGTAGCATTATATTGCTATCACCGATGCCTGGGTTGTGTCACTGAGTCTCCTTTTATCCCGATGCAATATCCCCCAAAATAAAGTGTCAGACTTGAAACATGAGCTGAGAATAAGCTGCGAGTTAGTATCCCACCTGCGTTTGTTCTCTCAATGTGTCACAGAGGCTGCAACTCTTGTGCAGTTATTTGGCAGTGATGGTCACACACAGCCGGCACCAGGGCCAGTTTGGAGGAAATGAGGCAGGAGGAGCAGTCACACAACTCCGAGTCACTGTCAGCGTGGGAGGGGCTGGAACACATGGGCAACAAGAGAGGAACAGGGGACAGAGGTCTGTGGTGGTGCAATTCATTCTTTTTAAGAATGCTGAATTCCAGTAGAAAATAGACCTCATGATTTAGTCTATCCTTTTTTTTTTTTTTTTTACCTGGTTTGTCGTTCTTTGGTTACAATATATCTTGTTGAATTTTTTTGTAGGTTGTAGATGGGTGAAATATTTTGTTAAACCTACTGTACATGTTTTTTTTTCTAGGGTTTAAAGCCCAAATAGTATGTTGTAAAAGCAATCATTAGTGAAAAAAACAGGCTTTATAATCCTGTATGCTGTTTAGTATAAAGGATTTTATAAGTTACTCAGGAAAGCAAAAATTTTTGCCAATCTAATGTTTGCAAACCGCATGCTCAAAAAAGGAGTGCTCCCATTAGTCTACACCGGCTTGTGATCTGACGTTCCAGGAGGTGTAATGGCTACCGATAAAGTGTATTTTCAGCACTGAATATGTTTTTAACACAGAAACAGCACAAAAAAAAATATCAACAAAGAAAAGGGGGGCAACGTTAAACACGGACTGTTAATTCAATCCCGTAATGTTTAACAAGGCGGAGATAATTGTTGTTATGATGGTAAAGTTGCAGCTAAGCTAATGCTAAGCTAACACTAAGCACTAAACCTTTGGGGTAATGTATTAGTATTCTGTGGAGAAAAAAATATTGAAAAACGTGTAATTTTTATATAAGAGAAGCAGGAGAGGTCCCTCTGCTGCTTTTGGGGAGAGTGGAGTCTGAGACAGGAACAGCAACAGAATGAGAGCCTGATCAAGGCTCTCACCAGGACACCCTCACCGGAAGCCCCCAATTACACTTCTTATAGTCAAAACACAAAATGACCAAAATGACACTAAAACAAACCAAAGGGAAGTGGGTTAGGAAGTATTTGGTCTTTTTATATATGGGTTACCATTTGGGAAACACTGATTCAAACTCATTTAAGCCATCTAACAGAATTTCTGTCCTTGTCTGGTTTTAGAGTCCACAGTGCTCCGTTCAGCTGCATTTAGGTGGCATGGGATTTAACAGCATTCAGCCTTTGGTAAAAAGAGAAGAGCAAACAGAAAAAAGGAGATAATGATAGAGAGTTGACAATACAGAAATGACAAAATCTGTCACTGGTGCAGCTGAAGATACAGGTGCTGGTCATATAATTAGATTATAATAAACATAAAGTTGATTTATTTCAGTAATTTCATTCAAAAAGTGAAACGTGTATATTATATTCATTCATTACACACAGACTGATATATTTCAAATGTTTATTTCTTTTAATTTTGATGATATAACTGACAACTAAGGAAAGTCCCAAATTCAGTATCTTTGAAAATTAGAATATTGTAAAAAGGTTCAATATTGAAGACACCTGGTGCAACTCTAATCAGATAATTAACTCAAAACACCTGTAAAGGCCTCTAAATGGTCTCTCAGTCTAGTTCTGTCGGCTACACAATCATGGAAGACTGCTGATGTGACGACCATGGACACCTTGCACAAGGAGGGCAAGACACAAAAGGTCATTGTAAAAAAGGCTGGCTGTTCACAGAGCTCTGTGTCTAAGCACATTAATAGAGAGGCAAAGGGAAGGAAATGATGTGGTAGAAAGAAGTGTACAAGCAACCACAGGGATAACCACACCCTGGAGAAGATTGTGAAACAAAACGCATTAAAAAATGTGGGGGAGATTCAGAAAGAGTGGACTGCTGCTGGAGTCAGTGCTTCAAGAACCACTACGCACAGACGTATGCAAGACATGGGTTTCAGCTGTCGCATTCCTTTTGTCAAGTCACTCTTGAACAACAGACAGCGTCAGAAGTGTCTCGCCTGGGACTGCTGCTGAGTGGTCCAAAGTTATGTTCTCTGATGAAAGTAAATTTTGCATTTCCTTTGTAAATCAGGGTCCCAGAGTCTGAGGTTCAGTGTAAAGTTTCCACAGTCAGTGATGGTTTGGGGTGCCATGTCATCTGCTGGTTTTGGTCCACTGTGTTTTCTGAGGTCCAAGGTCAACGCTGCCATATACCAGGACGTTTTAGAGCACTTTTAGAGCTTCCTGCTCTTGACCAACTTTATAGAGATGCAGATTTAATTTTCCAACTGGACCTGGTTTAAGGACATGGTATCCCTGTTCTTAATTGGCCAGCACACTCGCCTGACCTTAACCCAATAGAAAATCTATGGGGTATTGTGAAGAGGATGATGCAATATGTCAGACCCAACAATGCAGAAGAGCTGAAGGCCACTATCAGAGCAACCTGGGCTCTCATAACACCTGAGCAGTGCCACAGACTGATCGACTCCATGCCATGCCACATTGCTGCAGTAATTCAGGCAAAAGGAGCCATAACTAAGTATTGAGTGCTGTACATGCTCATACTTTTCATGTTCAAACTTTTCAGTTGGGCAAGATTTCTAAAAATCCTTTATTTGTATTGGTCTAAAGTAATATTCAAATTTTCTGAGATACTGAATTTGAGAATTTCTATAATTATCAGTTATAATCATTAAAATTAAAAGAAATAAACATTTGAAATATAAGTCTGTGTGTAATGAATGAATATAATATACAAGTTTCACTTTTTGAATGGAATTAGTGAAATAAATCAACTTTTTAATGATATTCTAATTATATGACCACCACCTGTATGTCTGGCAGAAAACAAATTAACAAAAAAACGAATCAAATTAAAAAAACAAAAACACAAGGACAATCCAGACAAACCGGAAAATGTAGGTGTCATTTGCGGAAGGAAATTCTTACTGCTGATTGGACAAGACATCTGTCACTCAAAATACATATATAATATCAAAAGTACAGCCTGCTGCGGCGGTAGATCGGTGTGTGTAGATGAACATGCAAACATCTACTGTCCTTTTTGAGGATATTGTTTAGAGATTGCAGACTAATCTTAATGCTATATTATGCTCTCAGCAAATCCAAATTCACATCATATGAATATACTTCCTCAAAGTAGCTTTGAATGATTTCCACTTTCTCCTTGCTTGCAAATGAAAATTGTCATTATTTTCTTAGTTTGAATATGAAGGCAGAACACAGGTTTATGAAATAAAGAAGATACCTCTTTCCTGTATCCTCTATGTTGAGTGACAGATGTCTCGTCCAATCAGCAGTAAGAATTGTTGTATTGCATCAAATTATATACCAGACATGTTTTGTCCTAATGTGACATTCAACAATTGAAAAAGCACAGTGCATTTATTATGTTTTTTCTCTGAAGATTAGGCTTGTTTAAGCTTTTTTATCAGTCATCAGTTTTTAATTAGACAAGTCTTACATTAGTCCAGTCCAGAAGGAATAAAGTCAGTACCAGAACTCTTTTACCATGGAAACCAATGTCTTTAAATGACAACAACAGAGAAAAAACTCATTTGTTTCTGGTAACAAAGTGCAGTAATCTAAAGGTACCCAAGAGACACTATACATTTGACATAAACCTGACTGTTTTCTTTTGTATTAAGTCCAAACACTGTAGATGTGAGTCTGGCCTCAGGTCTTGGATTTTTTCTAAAAGCAGCCCAAGGATAGATGCAGGAGACAAGGAGGAGCAGGCAGGAGTCACTGATACCATTCATTGCCATTGTTATTCCTCTACAGAAGCCATTAATGATCCCTGCACTGTGTGGAGGAGAGGGGCGGCGCAGAGCAGAGGTGAGATTATGGAGTGAGTGATGGAGAAGCTGAGGAATGAGGGAGGACAGAGAGAGTAAGAAGTAAGTGCGAAAGAGAAAATGAATGGAAAAAAAATCAGTGGAGCGATGTGACATGCATTTTCCATACGCTTCTCTAATGTGGTTTGTGTTCCTGCGTCTGGTGCGATCGGCCGCTCTCTACCATCAGAGCGTGACATTAATGGACATGCACGGTACAGAGAACGACGCACACATCCTGTCGGAACAGTCGACAGACACGCAAATGCCTTTTTCTGACAGATTCCTGCCTATGTGCACACGACACTTTAAGTCGAAACACATGCATCACGACAGCAGGAGACCTATAGGAAAGGCATTTGTGTCACTGGCTATTACTCTTGAAGTCGAGGCTGACATGTGGAGCTGAATCATGAGCTTGTGTAGTCAAGGTGTATGTGCAAAATAGTCAAGGAAAACAGTGGTCTGACTCTGACGTCACCCACATAAACCAGCGATTGTCAGTGTGCAAGAAATATAGCAAGACATTGTGGTGCACTGTAAAACAGCTTAAATTATTTTTTTTACCATTAATTATACTCTTATTACACACCTACCAGCGCTTCATTTTACTCACTCATAGTCAGTTTACCTTCTTACTTTCACCTTACAGTGCGAGGAAGCTGGAGAACCCACAGAGAGCCTGTGGTACTGTTGGTGGCCGGACCAAAGTTCTTGCTGTGAGGCAGATAAACTAACCACTTTTCTTCAACTGTTCTATCAATGTGTCAGGCAGCACAGCTGCTGTCACTGTTTCTGTTTGTTGAAATGTATTTACAGTGTGTGGGGAAAAAATAATAAGCTGGTCTCCAAAAAGACTCATGTTAACAATATGACACAATGGCTGACACTGACTCAGGTCAGACTTCTGATGTCATTCCTCTGGGTTTCACTGTTAAAATTTGCTCAGAGCCACACAGGACATTGCTGTATTATCTGAATGAGTCAGTTCTAAACTCCAACACTATATAACGCTATATAGTAAGCTGAGATTAATGTGGTAAGTTTATACATGTAAGATTGTTCTGTATTATAGTATTAGCCTTATAGGCACTGATTATGAAAAAGATGAAGCTATCATGTCATCTCTAAAGCCATTAGACAATCTAAAACAGTTGTGTGAGTTTGGTCCTAACTCAAACTCATTTCAGACCCTCCCAAAAAGACACCAAAATGAATCCCCTTCTATGTTTTGATAAATAGCACAGTCACTCAGCCTCCAGCCAATGGCTGCAGATATTCTCTTATTCGGGAGGGAGTGCGGGCCACAGCTACTTGTTTGATTTGAGTTTGAATTTAAAACAGCTCCCTCATTACATTTTCTATTATTTAATCAATTATTCATGAAAATCTGCAAATTGTGAGGGTGCTTGACGCTGCACAAACACTTGGACAGACCCGCTGAACTTGATTTCCTCCTGCGGTACTTCTGAGTGTATGAGCTTGTCTTCAAGTGTCTCCTGGACACTCACAAAGACAAAGGGATGGATGGAGGGTAGAGAAGGCCAGCAGATGGAGAGAGACACAGAAGGATGGGAAAGAGAAAGACGGCAGACAGCACGACAGACTGCACAAAGCATCCCAGGCTGCATCTGTGATCAATAATGTGTCCAGAGTGTGGGACTGACATGTGTGTGCCACAGGAGCGAGCCCAAATCTCTGAACTACAATAATATTTTCAGGCATCATTCCACATTATATCCAGTCTACAGCACTGGACTGTGTTCAGATTTTATTGACTCGTCTAAAAAAGTTAGGTACAAGTGACGATTTTTATATGATATTGTTTTTCTGTTCACAGATTCAAACACATACAGCCTTACGTAGTAGTCGTATTAAATATATAGTAGTTATTCATTCATTCATTTTCTACAGCTTAGTCCCGTTAGGGGTCGTGGGTGACTGGAACCTATCCCAGCAGCTTTGGGCCAGGGGTACACCCTGGACCATGATCAGTTAGTTGCAGGGCTAACATTTAGAGACAGACAGTGACAAACAACCATTCACTCTCACATTCATTCACTAGGGACACTTTAGAGTTGCCAATTAACCTGTACATGCATGTCTTTGGACGGTGGGAGGAAGCCGGAGTACCCGGAGAGAACCCACTGTAACACGTGGAGGACATGCAGACTCCTCACAGAAAGACCGGAGTCGGCCAAGAATGTTTGAGTTGGCCGGGTTTTGAACTCACAATCTTCTTGCTGTGAGGCAGGAGTGCTAACCACTCTGCCTATATAGCAATTATATTTGATGTAAAATGGTAATAAAAAAATCATTATAATGTTAAAATAAAACATTCCATCTTTTATTGCACATAATATGCCAAGCTGCATATTAATCAAGGACAAAGGCCTTAAACTATTCTAAAGATAAATAAGAGGGAAGAATCCCTAAACAGACAAAACAGGTGGACCAAACTGGGACTTAAACTGAGGCAAAGGGGCACAAATTAAAGTGAATTCACAAAATTATTTTCGGATTATTAAAGGTTTTAGTTGGAGTTAAACAAGTTTTAGTTGGATTTAAAGAGGTTTTTGTCTCTTTAACTCTTTCAAACATTAATAAAACTCCACAGTATCTCAGTTCTGGGCCGCTGAAAGGATTCTGATTTACTCTTGTCTCCCCTCCCACTTTGCACTTTGACAACTTTGAGTGTTTTATTGTATCTCAGAGTAATACACTGTAAAAAACAAACCTAAATTATTTGTGTAATTGAACAGTTACTTATTTGTTCCGACTAGAGTTTGACGTGTCGTATTGTTGTATTTATCCCATCATACTCTGCTTCACAAACCCAGGACAATCTTATTAGCTGATTCCCACACACAGGACTGAAAAAGGTTTTGTGAAGAGTGCTCTGAAGAAGAAGAACATTTTGGCAACATGCTCAGACAAGTGCATTAACACCAGCCAATATTTTTGATTCAGTGGAATGATGGATGACTGAATAACTCCCTCATAAAGCCGCCCTAGTGTGCGTGTCTTGTTTGGAGCAAGAGGAGGAGTGCTTCCTGGCGGGTTCACTTCAGGGACTATAGTAAATAAGCCTCTAAACCGTGCTGTGCAACTTGTGTTTTCACTGGTAATGAGGCACTGGCACTGTCTTCAACCTTTGGAAAGCAAACTGCCAGAGCGATATTGTTGTTCTCCGAAAGATACTAACATTCACTCCTGTCCTCACTGAGCACAGTGAAGGATATATTTACTGCCAATATAGGATTCAGAGCTGGCCCATGGCTGGAGAGCAATAATGGTGCAAACTGATGATACGGCCAGTAGTTAATGAGACAAAGAAGTAAGACGCAGATTTGACTCATTGTTTGTATTCTGAAAGACTTGCTCTGGGAAATGTCCACTGTTCCGTCTTTCTCATTCTGTGCTCTTAAAAACGATGTTTGCCAGTGTTAGTCATCATACCTTTCCCTGCTGCCGTGTCTTGTCTCCCGGGCGACCCCTTTCCAAGTCCTCTCGATTGCAAACAAAAGGTACGGCTGTGGAATTGGCTTAAGGGGAAAAGAGAATGTAATGTATCTGCTTCTGTCCAGGCAGCCACTGGGAACAAATATTGACATGTAATTCTTTTTCTGGGCTTTTTTCGGTGAAGGAGTGAGGAGGGAGAGTGTGTGTCACCAGGGAAACAGACTTGAATGATATATTTCCCCGGTCCTCTCTGCGGTCTTTCTTCTCCGAGGCCGTTCAGTTGTTCTCGTCGCCCCGTTGTCCAACTGCGGCGGTGAGAAAGCAGAGCCCTTTTGCGACAAGGTAAATAACCATTAGCCAAGTGAGTGAGTGGGAAAACATGGCGACGACACATAAAGCACAGATGAAACTCAGGAAGGTCATTTGTTGTTTTTGCAATATCCTCCGTTGCTCAGTCCCACCTTTTATTTGATCCAAGTGCTATTTGTCTTTGGCGAATTGTGCCTAGACCAAAAGGAGACAGGGCCTTCACTATTCAGCACTTGTAATATAACAGCACAATGGCTGCTTCTCACTAGATTTCTCATTACAAGGCTATTCATCTTACAGCAGTCAGACAAGACTGAGAGTGGGATGAAGCAATATTTAAGCACAATCTCCTGGTCCTACAGGTTATTCTAAAGTGCACACAAGGGGTCATCCACAAGTCACATTCAAGCTCCTGCCGAGCCCCTACCAAAGCAATATTATTATTATTATTACTATTATTATTATGATTATTATTATTATTATTAAAGTTATTAAATAGTTTAGTCTTTATTCTGGTCCTGATAGTGCCTTGAGTCTGGACTAGTGTCACAGCAGAGTCCACTGTCACTGAAGGCTTGCTCAAGAAGGATCTGTTGGGTTTTTTCTTGTAATAACTGAATGAAATTGTAGCCACAGGTGTACATTTTCCTGAATTATGGACTGACAATAATTACTTTATAGTTACTGTCTTCACAAATACCCCGCCAAGTCTTTCAAGCTTATTGTAATAAACGTATAAGATATATCTAAAAAAATAAAACTTTTAAACATGGGTTCACCTACTACGATACCTAACAGGAATCATCTGTAAATTAATCAGAACCTTGAGACCTCATCTAGGTTTTACTTCCACAGCAGAAGTTTGGCCAATCACAGCTCAAAAAGAGCACTTCTATTGGTCGACACAGATCAAGGAAAATAAACCAGGAAATGGGTTGTTCTGTTGCAAAATATGTGTTATTATACAATGAAACAGCTCAAAATTAAAAAAATAAAAAAATAAAATAGAGAAAAGGCAAAAAATCCCTACAGTCTAACGGTAAAAAATCTTGTCTATGTTATTTAAATTTGTCAATTATTTATGTAAAGCACTATGAATGACCCAGCGTATGAATTGTGCCATATAAATAAAATTGCCTGCCTTAATTTTCAGGTCAGCTCTAACCTTTGGTTTGGGGGAGAGAGATGGGGCTGAGACAGGGATGGATAAAATAAAATCAGGTAGGGCCACTTTAAATTTTCAGGAAAATTCAGGAAATTTTGAATGATCACACCTGCTCCCTCCCCCTCCCTCTCATAGTCGCTCAAAGCCTAGCCCCTTCCCGTGTGTGTGTGAGTGAGAAGTGTCCGGGATGTTTAATCCCGTACCTTTGTAACTTGTCAGCTAACTAACCTTCAGCCAACTGAGGTAAGATTATCTTTGAAAAACAACTTTATACCTGTTACTTTCTCCTCTCCCACTGTTATAACCTTTGTTTTACCAGTTTATCAGATTACTGAACAGTGGGACATACTACATTTACATTACATTTACATTTAGTCATTTAGCAGACGCTTTTATCCAAAGCGACTTACACCACTGTTACATTTTAGTTGACGCTTTCATTCAAAGCGACTTACATTAAGGTTCCATTCACTAGTGTTACAGCTGGAACACCACTGGAGGCAATGTGGGTTATGTGTCTTGCCAAAGGGGCAGAGCGGGAATCGAACCTACTACCTTACGGTTGAAGGACGACTGCTCTACCACTGAGCCACTGCCGCCCCATACTAACTTTTGTTAGTGCTGTATTTCAACTCATTCTCACCATTTTCTTATGGATCCTGGTGTAAATCTGAGCAAGTAACATGATATATTTTGTTTGTAATTAGAATGTTCAGCGGTGTTTTGAGACAATGACCTACTACAAGCATGCCCCCCTCCTTCCCATGCGATGAGACATCTGAAAGACTTGTATATACAGTCTTGAGGCCTCATGTACGAGTATAAATCTCCAGTATCTACTGTGTATTACAAATGCTTTGCATTTTTTGCATAATTTTATAATAAAGTCTGTACATTTGTTATAATATGCTTAAGAGTAACTCACAGCATGGTTTGAAATATAATTTTAGTAAAAGTAAACATACTCTGTAAACATACAGTCAAAGTTTAGTAAAACATAACTTACATACATATTGAGGCAGAGATTTGTCTAGAGGGGGGCAGGGGTGCCCAAACATTTTCCCTTGAAGCGCCAAAATGGAAATGTATTAGTGGACCTTGGGTAACAAGCCATACACAAAAGTATTTTGCATGTAATTGAAAGAAATACTCCGCTCCATTTGGTTTTGACCAGGTAGCGCCTTATTGGAGCCCTGCAAACGTTTTGACCCAAACTTATGCTGTTAAACCCAGACCTTCAAAAATCAGACTAGTTGTGGACTTATACAGTGTGGAAATGTGCACACATGCACAAACCTACCGGAATTGTCTTATTTTTTTAAGACCTTTAAGCTTTAAAGTTATTGTGAACATCATGAGTGAGGGTACCAGGCTGTTTCTAGGAAATATAAACACAATGGCTCCTATTTAATGCAATAGGCCATTACCAATGGTTTAGTATGCTCAACCATTACTGCAAATTAAATCAATCAGGAAATTTCAGTTGCAAAACATACTGGCAGGCCAAATTCAAACTCTTAATAGGCCAATTTTGGCCCCCGGGCCCCACCTTGGGCACCCTTGGTCTAAAGCAATGACATTGGCATCATGAGATTAGTCTTCATAAAACCCACAGGTCAGCTTCTCCTGCAGAGTTCACCTGAGGACAAAGAGGGTAAGAAACAGAATGAGGTTATGATCATATTCATAATTCTGAGGACATCTGGAAACATGCTGCAGTAATATGTGCACAAACACAACATGATTATTCAAATAAACAGTACAACAGTTCACTGTGACATTTTCACATGATGTGTATTAGATAAATATATTACCAACAGAATTATGTCAAATACACTGCATTTATATTCCCTAAACTGCAACGATAGTGATACACCACTTTTTCTCAGCTAACTGGCTCACACAGCTGTTTCTCTGACTGTTTCCTGTTCTTATGTGACACTAAACATCTCTAACACAGGACTAAATAGTGTTAGATAATTTCATTTGAATGTAAAGCTGCTGTTAGCTCATAGTTACAGAGCCATGCTAACGTGGGTTTGCAGCTAAATGAATAAAATATAATAAATAAAATAAAAGCTAACTGTTTCGGCACACTGGAGATGAAATATCAGTTTGGGGTATGTCTCTATCAGTTTTGCACATCGAGAGACTGAAATTTTTGCCCATTCCTCCTTGCAAAACAGCTCGAGCTCAGTGAGGTTGGATGGAGAGCATTTGTGAACAGCAGTTTTCAGTTTTTTCCACATATTCTCGATTGGATTCAGGTCTGGACTTTGACTTGGCCATTCTAACACCTGGATATGTTTATTTGTGAACCATTCCATTGTAGATTTTTCTTTATGTTTTGGATCATTGTCTTGTTGGAAGACAAATCTCTGTCCCAGTCTCAGGTCTTTTGCAGACTCCATCAGGTTTTCTTCCAGAATGGTCCTGTATTTGGCTCCATCCATCTTCCCATTAATTTTAGACATCTTCTCTGTCCCTGCTGAAGAAAAGCAGGCCCAAACCATGATGCTTCCACCACCATGTTTGACCGTGGGGATAGTGTGTTCAGGTGATGAGCTGTGTTGGTTTTACGCCAAACATAATGTTTTGCATTGTTGCCAAAAAGTTTCGATTTTGGTTTAATCTGACCAGAGCACCTTCTTCCACATGTTTGGTGTGTCTCTCAGGTGGCTTGTGGAAAACTTTAAATGACACTTTTTATGGATATCTTTAAGAAATGGCTTTCTTCTTGCCACTCTTCCATAAAGGCCAGATTTGTGCAGTATACGACTGATTGTTGTCCTATGGACAGAGTCTCCCACCTCAGCTGTAGATCTCTGCAGTTCATCCAGAGTGATCATGGGCCTCTTGGCTGCATCTCTGATCAGTCTTCTCCTTGTATGAGCTGAAAGTTTAGAGGGACGGCCAGGTCTTGGTAGATTTGCAGTGGTCTGATACTCCTTCCATTTCAATATTATCGCTTGCACAGTGCTCCTTGGGATGTTTAAAGCTTGGGAAATCTTTTTGTATCCAAATCCGACTTTAAACTTCTCCACAACAGTATCTCGGACCTGCCTGGTGTGTTCCTTGTTCTTCATGATGCTCTCTGTGCTTTAAACGGACCTCTGAGATTATCACAGTGCAGGTGCATTTATACGAAGAATTGATTACACACAGGTGGATTCCATTTATCATCATTAGTCATTTAGGTCAACATTGGATCATTCAGAGATCCTCACTGAACTTCTGGAGAGAGTTTGCTGCACTGAAAGTAGTGATGAGTCGTTCATGAACGATTTGTTCTTTTTGAACGAGTCTTTAATATGACTCGGGAACGACTAGTCATCTCAGAGAGCGAGTCGTTCATTTTTGTGTAGACCCGCGCATGCGCATTGCACCACACATCTCATACAGGAAACAGAAAGGAGTCATTCATCTCCCAAGTCGTTCGTTTCGTTCGTTCGTTCGTTCGTTCACCAAGTCCCTTCCCCATAGAGAAAGAGTATGCAGTTACCGGAAACAGAAAGGAACTGTTCATCTCCCGAGTCGTTCGTTCGTTCGTTCGTGAACGAACGAACGAACGACTCGGGAGATGAATGAGTCCTTTCTGTTTCCGGACGGACGGATGTATTAGCTACAGCTACATGAGGCTGTCACGGCCCAGACCAGACATGTTGATGGAATTAATGCTAAGCTAAATATGAAGTGACAAAGGAAAAAACTATTTGAATTAAGAGGTGAGTTGAACTCTCTGCCTGAAGTAAGCTGCAATGAATTTATGATTTATTTTTCAAGTTTGGCCATGAATGCATTAGCTTATAGTTATTATAGTTTTTATTCCAAAAGTACTAAATGTATTAAACATTGTAATATGCAACATTTTAATTAGATTCTGCTGAAATGAACGAAATGAACGAAATGACTTGAAAAAAGATTCGTTCATTTTGCTGAACGAGACTTAAAGAACTGAGTCAGTAAAATGAACTGAACTTCCCATCACTAACTGAAAGTAAAGGAGCTGAATAATTTTGCACGCCCAGTTTTTTATTTGTTAAAAAAGTTTGAAATATCCAATCAATTTCGTTCCACTTCATGATTGTTTCCCACTTGTTGATTCTTCACAAAAAAATACAGTTTCATATCTTTATGTTTGAAGCCTGAAATGTGGCAAAAGGTCGCAAAGTTCAAGGGGGCCGAACACTTTCGCAAGGCACTGTAAACACTGTATTATCAGAGTAACTGTAATAAAACCAGTTGGAATAGTGTGTCTACAGACAAAGACACATAACTAATGAGAGTGTAAATACCTGAGCAGAAGAATTAATGGATGTGTCCGAATGCACTCCCTTGTCTCTAACCCCTCAACCACTAGATAGTGCAGCACTATATAGAGGACTATACTGTATAGTGCACTAAATTAATAAACGGTTTCGGACACTACATGGCTCTTCTTCTGTTGCCGTTACTCATGTGACTCTAGCGTACATTTGAAAAAAAAAAACTCACCTGAATTACACTGATAATGGACTTCTGTAATAAATCACAAGACTTAAGTGATATTAGTATTAATAATAAGCATATGTGTTTTTAATCATTCAATTCAATACATATCTGACTCTTTTATGCCTCAATAGGAAAGCTCTTAAGGTAAGCTAATGTTAGAGATTTTACATCGTAAAGGTTTATTAATAAACAAATTACGGCAGATTACGTTTACCCAAAAAGTCAAACTTGTGTCTGACTCGTTTCATTCAAACCTGTTGTGTTCAGTTTAAAGACATGTCACGGTTGTGGTGCTGTCCTCCCACAATTCGCCAAGTATTATGGTCTATTTCTATGACCGTCTAGAGACCACTGTGGCGCACTAATTTTACTAATGCATTGTGGGAAACTTTGAGTGCGCTACATTTTAGTCACTAGACATTCTGGCACCACTGTAAAATGGTGTAACTAGTGTGATGATTTGGACACAGCCAAAATAACTCTCAGCGACAGCCAGCATTGGCGTAAGTGAGGGACAGAGCAGCTCCTTGATTGACAGATGACGTCACCACACGTCGCCTTTGATTGGTCCGTGTGGGAGGGACTTATGGAAAATAATAGGTATATCAATGTACCTATTTTAGACCATAGAATCAGGTCAGACAGTCAGTTTTAATCATTTTAAACATTTGGTACAATTTCCCAGATTTATAAAAGTTACAAATTCCAGGTTTAAAAATTATGTTAACAGTCAGTGTTGGTCAAAAACACTCACGCTATTGTTTAATTTGTTTAAATGATGATAAAAAATGATGAGTCACACATAGTCTGACCACAGGCTGGCCCATGACCCACTTGTTAGAGCATAAGTCAAACGTAAAGACTATGAGTCTTATTCAGATATTTGCAAATTTCCAGTCCATTTATTTTATTGACTTGAAATATTTAATGACACACTAATACATGTAGGTGAAGTACTCAAGCAATAAATACATGCTAAATGCACAAAAGTACAACTAATTTGTGAAGTCCTTAAAACAGTGACAACAGTTTATAGAAGATAGGCAATACAATATTTTATATATTGAACCAGACATGTTGGTTAGGTCAGCCATCCATGTCTTTTAGTTTTAGTTTTAGAATGACCCTTCAAAGCAATAGGTCCCTCCAGGGGCGCAACTACCCAGTGCTAGAGGGGTATGCATAAATTTTCCAGTTTTCAGCTTAGTAACCTCAGTTTTGCATATTAAGCTAGCCTTAATTTAAACCCCATTTGGCTGCTACATTCCCAGTGTTAGCAAACGCTAGCTAGCCTGTTAACATGAATATTACAAGCACAGAGGTCTCACTTTAAATCCGTTCTGTTGCCTTTCACCATCCACTTGTTTATCAGCTGTCCGATACCTTGACACGCCATCTCCTTTTCCATCTTTCTTTATTTTTTTTAGCCCCAAAGACAACTGTGTGCGTACTGTGACAACTGAACGTTACCTGCTCGCTCAGCGCGCTCACGGCGCCCACGCCAGCCACGCCCACTCGCGATATTACATTAATAATATTTATGGAATCTAATGAGGGGGCATACTGTAGCCTGTTAGTCCTCTAAAATGTTATATAGTATTGAAGAAATACTGAAATAATTTAGAAACGCACAACAGCAGCTAAGCTACATTTAGGAAATACCACAAAAAAAAAAAAAAGGTAATTTAATTTTTTTTAATACCATCGCTTTGGCGCCTCTAAGGTGCTGTGCCCCTATGCACCTCATATAGCACATACCCCCTTTTTGCGCCACTGCGTCTCTCTTTTCTTCTTATATATAGCACCACTTGCAGACCACTGTCCAAAGCCCATCTTGGTCTTGGCATTGACAGCCTCCCTATGATGTCATGTTCAATATTTTACTGCAGCTCACTACATGACAATAAACTTGAGCTGTCTTGTAGAATAGAGTTTGCAAGCCGCGTATATGTCACCATCGACAGCATGCATGACACCAGCTAATTAATTGGCCAGAGGCAGCGAGGCCTTCCTACCAGCCCCCATTTGTAAATCCGCTCAGTGCTTGCAAACAGCACTTAGAAATCAATGTGGCGCTATCTAACAATGCTCCCAGCCATTGGAATATTGAATGAGACTCGTGTTGTTTAAATCGCCCAGAGTGGTACAGTTGGGAAAGTGGCTAATGGACAATTCCTCTTTTAATTGCTTTGTCCCAAATGCACTAAGCAAACAACTAGAAGGGTGCTTAGAGTTATCTGAGGCACAAACCGATCCAAGGACAGATTAACACAGATGCCCAAAGTCCAGTCTAGGAGCCCAATCGCGGCACAAGGTGAGAGTTGATGTGGGAGTTTTTGAAGGATTGTTACCTTAACTCAACAGTGTGGTAGTTGGACTTATTTTGTGGTAGTTGGGGTCTGTCCAAACCCCCCCAGTGCCTCTTAGCAGAAAATCCAGCCGTGCAAAAATTGGGCAGAGAACCGCCTGCGATCTGCAATATTGAAGTCTCTAAGAAACAAATAGCTTAACAACACTACACACATAAACACTCACCCCAGTCAGTCTCAGACATTTATCATGGCACAGCTGCCGAAAAAGAAGCAAAAGTAACAACGTCTGACTAAAACCTGTTCAAAGAAAACTAAAACCTTTCAAATCCAACCAAAACCTGTTTTATTCCAACTTAACCCTGTTTAAATCCCATTAAAACGTTTTCAAATAAAACTTGTTATAAGTCCAGAGGTGTTCAAACCTAATATGACAGGCATGAGGCAGTGTGCTCTTTTTATTTCAGATGGTCTTGTTGTTGCCATCCGATATCATTTTACACTTGGTATGAATGGATACAGATTGATCTAGAACTTTGTCAAATTCAGCTAAAACTGTTTAACTGTTGATGTGAGTCCAGCTAAACATCTGTGTCACTTCAGTCCAATCAGTACTTCAATGTTTTCTAAAGTCTGGTCTAAAGCAAGCCAATGAAACAATGTGGCTGATTACAACCATCAACTGTAGCTGCTCCAAAAGCCTTTGATTGTAAGAGTACAGCCACTGCCATTGAATGCAACCTGGGTAAAGGTTAATTACGGCTGTTGCTCAAGCATTTACAATGACATTTATTAAACTGCTTGAAACTGGTCAGAACGAAACTATATATTCTAGAGATACTGTATCTAATGGGACTGCACGGTCTTACTCCAATCAAGCATGTGCATCATATATGTAAATAATCAGATTAATGTGTTCATTCATTCATCATTCATCTCATTACTTTGTGTTTTTCTCAAGGAATGCACAATCTACGTTGTAATCCGCAGGGATTAAATCAGAGACAAACACAGACAAAAGCATGAAACATGACCGAGGACTTGATGTTAAAATAGAGGTTTTGTGGCTGATACATGGACTGTGAAGTTATAGCACAGATGTTAGCCCAGTTTTTAAGAGAAAAGACTATGACAAACGTGCAGTCACAGGGCATTGACCATTTTACTCATGAACCTCTGTCAGGTTCAAGTGCATTACCTGTGGCTCCTCTGTAAATGTAGACCACAGTAGAGGGGTCTACTGTGGTCTAGAGAACAAGAAATCTGTTCTTGTTCTTGAGAGTGTTCCTGGTTTGTGCGGAAAAGCGAGGAGTTCTGCGCTTGAGTTTCTCGTGACATATGGAATGTCCTGGTCAGAACTAACTTTGTTCTTGTTCTTGCCACCTCAAGAACAAATGTTTCTGTTTTTGTGGAGTATTGCCGTAGTTACACGAGCGGTAAGAGGAGTGGGTGTGTTACCCAGAGTCCAGAGGATTGTGGCAGAGAGGATTGCGGCAGAGAGGAGTCTGTACACAACTCTGTCACTGTCAGAGTTTAATACCAGTGTAATCAACTAGGAGGCACTGAGCAGCACCATGAAGGCATAAAACTTCACACACAGAAAGACTGACTTTAATCACACACACAACACAAAAAAACATTAAAGGTTCAGAGGTCAGCTGGCTTAAACTGTGATTCACATAAACAACTCTTGTTTAATAGTTATCTGTAAAGAATGTCATAAGTGGTTGTTAGAGGATCTCAGCTAGCATAATGTTAAAAGCAAGCAAGATGTAGTGGCATAATTTGTTATTGTTATGGCTAACAGAACAATGTAATGCAAGGGACAGGAAAAAGTCAGGAAGTTCTTAAACAAAAAGGTCAAACACTGGACCTCTTGACATAAAGGAACAAGACAATCCACCACTGACACAGACTGAGTAGTGGAGACCAGGGGCCTTTCCCAATTACCAGGATCCTTCCTTGGGAAAACTCCTCTGGAGGTAACCAGCTGCTGAAGGTGAATTCCATTTGGTTCCTTCCAAGGACTGTCCTTCTTTTAGCTAAAATACCCAGGATGCATCTGTGGATCCTTTGAGGCCTTTCCCTACCCACAATGCACCTCAAATGTTTTGAAAAAAAGACAGTAGATGAGGAAGTGCAGCTTAAAGCAGAGGATTTTCAGTTTTAATAAGAGGATACATTTGCTGTGGTCACTGAAATGTTTTATTTAGAAAACATTAGCCCAATAAACTGCACAGTTCAGTTGTTATTTTTTCAGATTTTATCACTGTTGTCATGTCATGTCATGTTACCATAGGCTTTCAAGTCACTCATGCATAACGTCCTGCTGTACTGGTTATGGCTGGGACTATCCTGACAGTGAATGAGACATCCCGCTGTGTTTCTCTGAGTCTCTGTGTCCCAGACTCTTACTCATGCTCCTGACCATGCTCCATGAATACTTTAACCTCAGTCCTGCAGGTAACAAAGCAATCAGCTGAACAAACTGCAGCTGTCATTTAATCTTGAATTCGGGATCAATAAAATATCTAATTTAATCTAATCTTTTTTATTTATTCATTTATTTATTGTGCACCAAGATGAGTAGCTAAATTTTAAAATTAGGATATTTTATTATCCTGTGCAGAAAACACAAAACCGTATCTGCTGTTGTATACATTTGTACTGTTTGTGGCACAGAGAAATACTGTAAAAGTCACTACGAACATGGCTCCTTTACATCTCATTTAAATGAACCACTAAACCCTAGACAGGAAGGCCGACCAAAACCCTTTAACAGCACTGAGATGTTCTTTCTGTTACTTTTTACTTCATTTGGCTGTTACATTGGCAAGTACTATTTGAAAAATTTCTACTTATTCCTTCTCTTTTATTCTTTTATAGAGAAAAAGAGCTGAATGTCTCAGTGACCAAGTGGAAACCACCTACTGTGACATTTTTGTTGGTTAATTGTGAATTATAATGTGACTGATAATGCAGGCCACTAGGCCAGTGATTGGCGTTTTCCAGGAAATTTGAGTCCTAGTCCCTAGTCCTCCGCCCTGTTCCTTGGACACTGTCTACAGGAGCTCCTTGGCCTGGTCCCAGTGGCCCATTTGACTGTACACCGCTGCTGCGTTATACAGTATATAACACAGCACAGTTTGTATTTCATTATATTAGTGCAATTAGAGTAAAACAAGCCAAGTCAAGAAGAGACTACACTACAAATCTAATTTCTCTTCTAACTCACAATACACACAATAATAAATGTCTCGCCACTGCAGGTCCTGAGTGATACAGACCTAAGATCCAAATGTATGTGTAAATGGTGTCAGCATTTAGTTGTAACTTTCACAACTTTTTACTAAAGTGCCTTCTGGTTGTCAACCAAACCTCCCACTGCTGTGTTTGAGCTACAAATCCTGCATCAAAGCAACTAGGGCTTGGCAAGTTAATGCATTATTATCACGTAAACTGTCCTCATTAGCTCATTAAACACGCACAACAATACGTAAGCTAATGGTCATTTTGCAAGTGCCAGGATCCTTCCTTGGCAGAACTCTTCTGGAGAAAACCAGGTGCTGAAGGTGTGTTCCATTTGGTTCCAAACCCAACCTCCTTCTACAGACTACAGAGTCTTCCTTTGGTCAAAATACCAAGGATGAATCTGTAAATCCTTTGTGAACTTTCCGTACCCACAATGCACCTCATGTGTTTTGAAAAAAAGAAAAGGCAAAGAAAAGTTAAAACGTGGCTTAAAATGCAGAATTTTAAGTCTATTTTCTGTGTTTATAGAAAATGTTTCATTTTGAAAACTTTTCTCAAGTAAACTGCACATTTCAGTTTTGTTTTGTGTCATTGAGATTATATTATATGAGAATAAAGGCTTGTCAAAAATGTAACTTACCACTAATGTAATAACACAATGATTAATGACTAAAAATATGACGATTATTATTCAATGATAATTATGAGAAACCCAAAAAAATAGAGTAGAGCCAAAAGCTGCAATTCACACCTGCATAAAGATAAATAAGACTGAGTCAATCAATGAACTGAATAAATAGACTTCATTAGAATTACATAAAGATAAAAAAAAAAAAAAGCATTTCTAAAAAATATAATTACATTTTTTTGGTTTACAGTAACAACTATTTTAATCAAACATATTGTGATTAATAATTAAGTATTTATGTATTTATTATTATATTTATTGAATATAATCTTTGGTTTAAAAAGCAGCTGAAAAATGGAATTCCAGAGTTTGACGACATCACAGAATCTTCAGACCCTGTGACATCATAGCTCTGTGAAAAATCTCTTGACTACAGGATAGTCCACACAGCTTCTTCAGTTTACAAAACACTTTTATAGAAGCAACATAGTTTGGCTTGTGTTCACACAACAGATCTACAACAGCGCAAAAATGACTTCGACAACTTCATCACCGGATGATATCCCCTACAAGCTCAACGACTACACCGTGTTGGAGATTCTTGGAGAGGGAGGCTTTGGAACGGTTGCCAAATGCTTCAACGTCCAAACCTCGGAGGTGGTAGCTATAAAGATCCTCAAGGACAACAGAAATAGCAACTTAGAACGAGAAGTATCCGTTCTTAAGGAACTGAGAGTGATAGATCCTGACAAAACCAACATTGTCAGGTTAATTGACTTTTTCAGTTCCAAGAGTTATCAGTGCATGGCATTTGAAATGCTGGACTGCAGCCTGTTTGATCTGATGAATAAGCGTCAGTCAACGTTTGAGCTGAGTGAAATTCGGCCCATCACACCAGCTTCTGGTGGCGTTTGAGGCCCTTAAGGACATCGGCATCCTACATACCGACCTTAAGCCAGACAACATCATGCTTACTAATCATAAGGACCATCCTCTAAAAGTCAAACTGATTGACTTTGGTCTGGCGTTACACAGCTCTGAACTTCACCTCGGCATGAAGTTGCAGACCATTGCTTTCCGGGCTCCAGAGGTCACGCTGGGCCTCCCACTCTCCGAGGCTTTGGACATGTGGTCTTTGGGCTGCTGCTTAGGAATGTGGTACTTAGGCTGCGACATCTTCTCTGGAAGTTCCCACTATGGGAACATCAGGACCATTGTACATCTTCTGGGACAACCAAACGATGAACTGTTGAACAAAGGCCTGTTCACCAAAAAGTACTTTGTTCGGACAGATGGTTCTCCACAGTGGAGATTAAAAACACTTCATGAGTACACGACCACAACTGGAAGGGAACCCATTATATCGGATAGTCCTCTTGATGTAATGATAGATTTAGATGACGCTGTAAAAAACAATGGATTCGTCAAGTATCCAGAAGACATAGACAGAATGGCTTTTCTGAGCCTACTCAAAAACTTGCTCCATCTTGATCCGGAAAAAAGGATGACACCAAGCGAAGCACTCCGGCATCCCTTCATCACAATGGAGTATCTGGTCGAGAACCAAACAGATTATGCCCAGTGGGCACATGACGTAATGACCTTTACTCTTAGGGATTTAACACCAGGATGTGCTCCTCAAGATGGAAGCAGAGAAGAAGATTTGGAAACAGAGAACAGCAAAAATGAGGCTAGTCCCAACAACAGAGACCAGACTGCCCCACAACCAACAGGCGCAACACCAGGGTCAGAAAAAGAGTCCAATATTGTCGATATCCCTTGTCTCACTGAGACAGGCAATGAGAATGAAGCTGACTCCCCTGAAGACCCCTGCATTGATCAATCTGGGGACCAAGAAGAGGGATCCATCGTCCAACTCGAAGCTGTTCCTGGTCTCATTGAGATTGAAACCCAGACTGGAGTTAGGATCCGGATAAATCAATGTAAGGACAAGCAAGAACGAGCCACTGCCCAACACAAAAATGTTTCTTGTGTTATTGAGATTGACACCGAGACTGAAGTTAGGATCCATATAAATCAGCGTAAGGACAAGCAAGAACGAGCCACTGCCCAACACAAAAATGTTTCTTGTGTCATTGAGACTGACACCGAGACTGAAGTTAGGATCCACATAAATCAACTTGAGGACAAGCAAGACCAAGCCACCGTCCAAAACAAAAATGTTCCTTGTCCTATTGAGAGTGACAACCAGACTGGAGTCAATCAACCTAGAGACATGCAGGAATCCACCATTCAACAGGAACATGTTCCTTGTCTCACTGGAATGATTGAAGCTGACTCTCATAACGACATCAATCAAAGTAGGGAAGAGGAAGAGAGATCAACCCATCAATCCCATCAGCCCACATCTAACACCTGTGGTGCTTTAAATACGGCTGGCTCAAGTGAGCACAACATCCAAAGCACAGTTAACCCGAGTTCAAGTTACAAAGGTTACATCACAACTGCAGCCACGATAGTGAAGATGTTGCTGTACGCTGCATATTTAGGCTCTTTTGTTCTTGTTGCAACTATTGTATTTGCTTTTTGTCTTATCGATACTTTGATCGCAAAGCCACATTCACCCAATCCTGACCCGCACACTGCCTCCAAGACCACTCCAGCAACAACACGACGCCCCTCAAGATCCTCGTCTAAGGGGCGCTAAAGCCCGTCCACAGGATGATCCACACACTGGTCCTGTGTGATCACCTCCAGCTTCAACAAACATATGGACCATCAACCTCTCTTACATCTAATGAGGTTTACTCAATATAATTAATGACTGTGAATGTTCTCTTGAAGAAAAAGTTAAAGCAAAGGACTTCTACTTAGTTTTCAAGTTAATGACGTTACATCCCTTGTCCAAGGGACTTTGTCAATTCTGAGATTAAAAAATCAGAATTGAAAAAGTATTTTGGAATTAAGAGACGAAACGTCTTCACCTTGAAAACTATAAGTCCAGATGCCTTTAGCTTTAACCTTTTCTAAAAGAAATAATAAATAATAAATAAAATATATAATATATAATAAAATAATATAAATAATAATAACAAAAACATAATTTTTAGTAAATGCCTTTTATTTCACTCTATGGATTTATTCCTGGTCTCTTCAGATAAATTTAGTTTTCACACCTCTGGCTGTAACACTGGCTCTCTTATCTTTTGTGTTTATTGGTGTATTTGTGGGCGGAGTCTCCTGAGAGCAGTTAACAAGACTCATCTGATGTTCATCTCTCATCAGCTCACAGATTATCAGTCAACTAAATGGTGGCGTTTATGGCTGCTCATTTTAATTTGTCCTCGCACCAAGCACCCACTTCCTGCCTGCTCCACTCCAGCCTGAAGATCAACTTTCCAGCTACAATTTGGAAAATAAACCACTTACCTTTCAGTCCAGTCTTAAGTCTGTTTTTTGGGTCCACACCTTTTCTGCCACAACAAGTTTACTTAAAATAATTCAATTACAATATACTATGCCTTGATTCATTTGACTTTTTTTTTCAAGTTGGACTCACACCTGTTGAGGAGGTTCTGCGCTGCTACTCTTGTTTTACAAAAATACAAATAACTTTTAATAATAAAGTACATATCAGCGAATGTAACTATTCTGCTCCACAAATGTTTCTGTCCTTTTTTTGTGAGTTATGGATCAGACACACCAGACCATGAATATAAAAAAATTTAAGAGAGCTCTCTTACCAGTTGATCTCAGAATAGATAAAGTCTCTTGAAATTAGAGATGGAACGTCTTCACCTTGAAAACTCAGTCCAGATGCTTTTGCTTTAACCTTTACTTTAAAATGTTAGATAACTAAAAAAAAAAATCACAGTGCTGCCCCTTCTGACTTTTAATAAATATGTCTATTTTTTATTTTAAATTATATGTATTTAACATAAACAAACAGTAAATAACATTTAGATTTTTTTTTTCTGACAAAAATGTGAAACTGAAAGTTACCCCAGACGTTTTAAACAGCACACTACAAGATTTATTTTAAGTGTTTGGTGGTGAAAACGACCAAGCTTCATCTCACTTTGTCTTTTAATAGCCCTTTGAAGCTACATTTTACTGAAGTTCAAAAGGGTGGCCATTTCCATAACACCAAAAAGGAGGACACTTTGCGGCATTTAGTGGGGCAAAAATCCAAAAATCATTGCACAGAACTCTGGTGTACTTGCATCTACAATGTACTTGTAATACAATTTTTTCCATCATAATGATGGTATAATGATACAGTGATTCTGAAATAGCCTGGTGATGCTTGACTACATGATAAACTTTACAAAGCTCTGCAGCGGAAATTTTGTCATCCTAAGGTGATGTTGCTTCTCAAAAAAATTTCCCTTGACTGCTAACGTCCACACAGCGACAGTGTTCAAAATCCATGAAAAGCGTCTTTACAGCTGTTTGCTATAAATTCATGCTCTTTTGTCCATTCCGGATTAAATGTTTCGGCATGTTAACGTGATAATATAGTATCCAGTAGCCAGCATGTGGAGGCTTGTTTACAATTTTAACCAATGATATATCAGATATTTGACACTGCTTTCAGCCAATCATTTATTTGACCAGAGATCATACAGCATTAGACCCAATGCTGCTGCATCCCAATAAAGATTCTATAGCGTTTTATTTTGTAGGCCTTCCTAAAAGGAGGACAAATTAGGCCAGTTTGAGGCTTAAAATTTGAGCTGTACTGCCAAAATCCGGACGTATGGCCACCCTAACTGTGAATAAGCAACACATGCAGCAATATAAAAACAACCAAAGCCATGTTACGATTGCCATCAACATAACCACATATGATCACTCACCAAAACGTTGCAATAATATCCATTTTTTATTTGTATCTTTTTCTGAGGAAAGGCCCTGTATTTCCACAGTTTGTCCTGAGGCTTGAGGCTGAGCTGAGGTTTTTTTTATTGTTTTGTAGAGCTGGAGGCCATTAATGCAGTAGTACTGGGCTGTTGCTTTCAAGTTGTACATGGAGATTGGAAATGCACTTTTCCGGTGTGGCTTTGAACTTCACAAAATGATGGTCTGCAGGTTGTATCTGATGCAAAATGTGAGTCAAAGCCTGGTTGTTTTCACCACCGAACACTCAAATTTTTGCACATTCGAATGCAACGCTCGTGCATTCAAATTTTTGCCATGCTGATGACATAACTGACTTGGCTCGGTGCGCAGTGCATTAATGTGAAAAATGGCGGATAAAGAGCGTGAGGACAACCAATGTAATTTGTAAATTGTCTAAGAAAACACTGCTGAAACTGTAATAAATATTGTTTTTTAAACAAATTTTAACTTTTGGAATATATTTCAAAGTTCAACATTAAAACGTAAACTTTCTGTTTCACATTTTTGTTTTTCAGTTACAAATATTATAGGCTTAATTTAGCTCCATACGGGTCTATCAAAGCACTGTTAGTGCCAGGGGCCCCACAGAGAGAGGCTCTGGACTCTGAAATAAACCAATAGCATCTGGCTGCAGAACTGCACTTTCAGACTGCTCTCTGCTTTCTGCTATGGTCTGTTCAGTTTTTCTGCACAAAGGGGCTAATGCTATATTTTAATAATATTATTAATTATATTATTTTTCTGCTTGTTGTAGCTTTATGTTCACCACTATCCTTACAGTTGTGTCTGAAACTAAATACTTAATAATTCAAGAAAACATTACATATTTCTTAAATCTTTTTATGGTTTGGTAGATAATTTAGGCATATTTTATTATTGACTTTGTGATTTTATAATGGGAATTTTGTTAAATAGAGATTGCCACTTCAAATATATAGAAATTCATTTAAAATATGCAAGTTTAGAACACATTTGTAAATATGAAATGTATAACTGCATAAAGATTTTGCCAAAAAACAAAAACGAACAGTCAATAGTGATTGCACATTATGCTTCTTATTACAACTGTGACAACAATAAAACTCAATCTTTTTTAGATTTTTTGGTTGATTCTTACTCATTACATTTTTTATTGAAGTGATGATAATAAATTATTTAGATTTTGTCATGTTTAAAAAAAAATCTGAATTAAATGGGCTGATGGGTCACGGCAAAGCACTTATAACAGTAGAGTTTGTGATTAATTGTTTATTAATTTTCTAAGGGAAATACTGTTTTCAAGTAACATTCAAATGTTGCAATCTTGTCATTGGCATCATAAACAAGATATTGCATGTTTTTTATATCACAGAGCCTTAGTCTCTACCTTACAGCTCATTTGGATGTATCAACAGTGTATAACTTTGAGTCCTTTCAACACAGTCTATTTCTCTAATGAGTATAATATACATCCTCACTTTAAACTGCAAAGGTCAACACAAAATTGAACCTGAAGAGCATGAAGTCAGAACATGTCATGGCCCTGCTCTGTTCAACTCCTGTATGTTACTGAGCGGCCTTTATCCTGGGACACAGTGGCCTTTTTTGAATAATGTACCCATCGCAGTGTAAGAGGTGACTGCTGTATTCACATATGCACTGATCTCTTAGGCAGAGTCGTTCTGCGGGTCTCATTTCTGAAGACGGACAGGACTTCAGTCAACATGTGACCTTTGCAGCCACAAATGTTTTCTGTTGCATACACACATTTTCCCAGAGGATATGAACTGCAGATGGAAAATAGCTCTATGGCCTGTTTTCATTTAGATTTCCCTCTCTTTAACCAGTTCAGTTGTGACCTACTGTTTGCAAATTGAAAGCAGGCCTTTGCTATTGTCAAAGACAGTCTGCTTCTATTTAACAAAAAATACATGTTGTTTTATCTTCTGCCCTCCTTCTTATCGTGTTTGTTCCAAAGAAATATTATGTAGTTGTTCTTCCTAATCTGAAAACAGAAACCTTTTGTCATGCCTCAAGGGGCTGCTTATTGTAAAATTTTCCTTAGAAGCAGTATGTCACAGGTCCAGTCTGTATGACATACTCTGAAACTGTCCAAAGTTGTGTAAATATGGTCCAGTCCCACTGTGGTCTCCCCTCGGCTGTGGTTCAACACTGAGGTACAGTCAGAAGGAGGTGGAGCTCAACACTGCGGTCTTTTGATACCGCAGTGTTGTTATATGTCATTTTTATAAACTTCTCTTTCAAGTTCTTCTGTATTATAAGCCTCTGTATCAAGAAGTCTTTTCCCTTTTAAATGTGTTGTGTCTAAACACAGTGTCATGACACACACCTGTGACTGTGGCACAGGTACGGCACAAGCTTTAAGATGGCACTTGGTGTAAACTTGTACAGTATGAATGAAAATTAATTATTTAATTTAGATCAAACACATGGTGACACAGTGTCACCATGTGTTTATTTAAGTTTCTACTTTAAAAGTTAAAGCAATGGCATCTGGACTTTTCAAGGAGAAGACGTT
Organism: Perccottus glenii; assembly: GCA_024416835.2. Classification (NCBI taxonomy): domain Eukaryota; kingdom Metazoa; phylum Chordata; class Actinopteri; order Gobiiformes; family Odontobutidae; genus Perccottus; species Perccottus glenii. Next base: position 27,101,292 of record CM044546.2, read on the forward strand.
TCTTCTCTTAAACCAAGAGACTTTTTCAATTCTGAGTACAACTGGTTAGAGAGCTGAGCTTTTATCTCTAGGGGGAAGGGTTTGACCTGAAACTAAACCTGATTGGACCAGTCTGTTTTGGTCTCATAGTCGTTAGTTATGAAAGGACAGTGTGACTCCTGATGTGAGAGTCGTTAAAGGCTCAGGTGAGGTGAATGTTGTGTTTGTAGAAAATCCTTTTAAGTTTTTCAGATAAACCAGGGATAACAAGGGATAACTACACCCTTCACGCTTCATTGGTGGGTAACTATATCCAGCAATGAAGCACTTGTGGTGGTAAAGAGACTACTACAGGACACATATCTACAGGACAGGACCAACCTCACCCCGGACCATATTTGCAGTTTACTGGAGATATGTTTAAACACTACTTATTTCCAGTTCAGAGGTAACGTCTACAGACAAAAACACAGCTGTGCCATGGGATCACCTGTCTCCCCGATTGTGGCTAACCTGTACATGGAGGAAGTGGAGAACAGAGCTCTGGTCTCTTTCCCAGGTGCAGTGCCCAGTCACTGGTTCAGATATGTTGATGACACTTGGGTCAAAATCAGAACCCAGGAAGTAGAAGCTTTCACAGAGCACATCAACACAGTGGACAAGAACATCAAGTTTACCAGGCATTTTATCTTACCATAGATAATACTCTATTTGCTGTTTGATTCCCACCATCCTCTGAAACACAAGCTGGGAGTCATCAGCACTCTTCAGCACAGAGCACAAGAGGTTGGGGGAACCTCCTGAACGGAAGAAAAACAACAACACATTCATAAAGCCCTGAGAAACTGTGGATACCCCAGAAAACCAAAAGGACACAGAAACCAAACAGACAGGAACCAGAGACAAAAGTAGTTATCCCTTATGTGTCTGGTTTATCTGAAAAACTAAAAAGGATTTTCTAGAAACACAACATTCCAGTCCATTTTAAAACAAGGAAAAATTAAAAAACTAAGTCCAGATGTCTTTGCTTTAACCTTTTCTTCAAGATGGCTTGGATAACTGAGAACCTTCAAAGACATACTTTAAAAAGTTATAAAGTTCAAAAAGCTCCTTATGTCCACATTGGTCAGAAAGATTAATGAGTAATGTAAAGTGATGTAGAAAAGTAAACGTCTACAGTTTATTGCAGCAGTAAACAGCTTCTTTAGTTTGATCTTACATTTGCCTTTGGTTCTGTAAAAACCCTATTCTATAGTATGATCCTATATTGAGTGCTTCAATAGCTCATACGTAACGGAAAATCCAACGCACATAGTCCGATAGTTCAAGGCTTCGCTTACAGTCACATGCTGGATTTCTGGGAGAAAGAACACCAAAACAACACAGGCTTTTACAAAATTTTTACTTGGCGTTTGCTTGCAATGGAATGAAAACAATGAAACAACTCACTGGTGTCACATCATTGTTCTCAGATGACACTGCAGGACACTTCTGTGATACAAACTATAGATGTGTGGAAGCTAATGCTTTTTCTAAAACACAATTACAAATAAACAGACTAATCTCCTTGAGAAAAATCATGCGATTGACTTTATAATCTCTACTGGTATTTGAATGAAATCACTTTTTTACTCCATCACCTCTGGCCTAAGGAGAGTTGCTCTGCTCTGAGGCCCATGCAGCCTCCTGATCCTATCTCTGTGATGCACTGATACATATACACCAAACATCCCAAAATACATCCCACACAGCAACACATTCATTTCTCACATAATCCCCAGGTGCACCTGCTCACACTGGGGACAGGCCATCATCATAAAAGTAGTTCTCATAAGCAAAGTGACAAACGTATTAACAACAGCCACGCCTGGATCAGGATGCTAATTTATCTCACACGGTCTTCTTCATATGTTGAGACTCAAAATACACTACAGTAAAAACTGGGCATCACATTCCTGCCAGAGTTCACAAGATGGATAAAGAGTCCACATGGGAAAGCATGCAAAGAGGATGTCTTCATTAAACATGTCCGTATGTCAAAGTAAACAAGGTGTCCTGGATGACAGTTGACAAAAAATGGAGTATCAATAACCAAAGCTGCTATCATTGGTTATCTGCACAACTGGATTGATTTGGATCCTCATACTGTAAACAAAAACTTTCCCCTGTGAGTGTCCCTCTCTGCAGAGTCTGTACAATAATGCTTTTGCATAAGGCTCACTCTTTACAAACTAGAAGGATGCTCACAACTCGCCACTTCTGCTCCTTTTTATCAGATTAACCTTTGGGCCAGATGAAAAAATTGGGCCCAAAAGAACGGCACGCAGACACCTACAAAGTTTTCACAAGTTTAATTTGTAGTTAGAAAATAGGTGGTGAGTTGTTTAACAGTGCATCAGGCCAGAAGTGACTCGATCAAGCTCCTATGAGGACAGCAGAGGTAAGTTTCCCCTACCACCAAAAGCATGTACAATAGGACTACACTGATGGAAATTAGCTGTTAAGTTATAATTTGATACAAGCATCTCTGCTTCGGCTTAATGTAGATTGTACGCTTTCCTAAAAAAATAAATAAATAAATAAAAGTAGATTGTAGTAACAATAAATAACTGAGCAATGATACTGCACTTAGAATAGACATTTTGACGCCACAACCAAGATGGTAGGAGAACAGCAGAGTCCAGCCAGGGAAAGATATGTAACGGTAAATTAGTAGGTGTCCTTATATACTACCTGGAGAAGATACTGAAAGCACAAAAAGGCACAAAAAAGGGTTCTCACAGGAAGTAGGAAAAAATGAAAGCTCAAACAAGGAAGTCAGCCTATAATGTGACACCACTAACATTAAATATATATGATCATTTATAAGACTTTCTGCAAAAACTTAAACTGAGAGTTACTATTTTTGATGTTGCTTTTCTGCATTGTGAAGGTGACCGCTGTTGAGTTAAGTCTATAAAGTGTATATTTTACAAGCACAGCAACAAAGTCCGACCAGAGTGTGCGGGACTCTGCATTAATAAGTATGTGGATGAGTATGCCAATATGAAAGTTTCTGTGAAGATGTTACTAATGAGTATTTCTCATTATTTAAGAGGATAAATGGCACAACATATCAGTAAAGTTATTCTAATCAGAATGGCTTATTCTGTTGAAAAATGACAGAGGTACTGCATACCAGTCAGACATGTGTCTTGTCACAGTGTCCCAGTCTTAAATTTGCATCTATGTCAGTTATAGCCTACAATAGGCCTGAAATGTATCTGCTTTTGGACACTTCCAGTATTTCATACAAAGTCAACTGCTCTTGAAACATTGTCCTTGTTTCCTCAGCTCCGTCTCCAGAGAGTGCCCACTCTTCACTGTCAGCTTTGTTTGAACAATTAGTATTTCAGAAGAGGAGACGCTAGAGTGGCTTTAAAGGGATGTTTTTACATTGGGGGATTTCCTAACCTTAGGATTCTTGAAATGAAACGCTACGATGCAATCTGCAGCTATGAATTTGAATCATGTGTACTCCTCTGCAGGAACTATGGTGGCCCAGTGAGCTCAACGAAATACAAAAGACTAAACACACTTTACAGAAAGAAACTGACAAACGGAATTACAACAACATATAGCTGCACCAGAAATAGCCAAACAAAATTATAACAATAACGACTTTACATAAACATTAACAACACAGAATTAAAATACCATTAAAATTTAAGCCGCGTGCCTAATTTGCATAAATCCACAACAATATTCACCGTGTGTCATAATGACCACTATTAAATGGAAGGGAGGTGGCTTTAGTGGATTATTTGGCCAGACCAAAGCAGACCAGGACTATGTGTGGAAGATGTTGCTGTTGAGTGAGTCTTTTATGTATTGAATAGGCTACATGCACACGCTTGTTCAAAAAGTTTTATTTTATTATATAATTCCGTGTGGTTAATGTTATTGTAATTCTGTGTTGATGTAATGTTGTGTAGTTATTGTTGTAATTTTGTTTGGCTATTTCTGGTGCAGTTACATGTTGTGAATCCGTGTGGCAGTTTCTTTTTGTAAAGTGTGTTTCGGCTTTTGTATTTCTGTAAGCTCTCTGGGTAACCCAAATTGGCAAAAAGCTCCACTGGAGGTGGAATGTATGAAATAAAGACATTGTCCGTCCACCCTCAAGTTTTTAAAGTTAACAAATTTTTTAAAACTAAACATTTTATGCAGCCTGACGACCTCAGGGCTTTATTATTGGAGAAAAAGGCTCTGTATGGAACAGGATCCTAATCATAGCTCTGTATAAATTCTCCTTTCAATGTCCACAACTCTATTCCATTTTTTGTTTCTGTCCCATTAGACGAACACAATTGTAGGCTCTTAATTAACTTATTTCAGCTAAATGTGCTAGTGCACTGTTCACCAGCTGTTTTCACATAAACAACACAAGAAGAATTACAATGTAACAAAAATAGCCACAGATGTGTGATCAACACATACACACAAACACATACTACACACAAACAAATACTACACACAAACAGATACTACACACAAACACATACAACACAAAAACACATACTACACAAACACATACAACACAAAAACACATACAACACAAAAACACATACTACACAAACACATACTACACACAAACAGATACTACACACAAACACATACACACAAACACATACTACACACAAACACATACAACACAAACACATACTACACAACACATACATACTACACACAAACAAATACTACACACAAACAGATACTACACACAAACACATACACACAAACACATTCATACACACAAACACATACTACACACAAACACATACTACACACAAACACATACAACACAAAAACACATACTACACAAACACATACAACACAAAAACACATACTACACACAAACACATACAACACAAAAACACATACAAAACAAAAACACATACTACACACAAACACATACTACACACAAACACATACTACGTACACACAAACACATACTACACACAAACACATACTACACACAAACACATACTACACACAATTCATACTACACACAAACAGATACTACACACAAACACATACTACACACAAACAGATACTACACACAAACACATACTACACACAAACACATACTACACACAAACACATACTACACACAAACACATACTACACACAAACACATACTACACACAAACAGATACTACACACAAACACATACTACGTACACACAAACACATACTACACACAAACACATACTACACACAAACAGATACTACACACAAACACATACTACACACAAACAGATACTACACACAAACACATACTACACACACAAACACATACTACACACAAACACATACTACACACAAACAAACACATACTACACACAAACAGATACTACACACAAACACATACTACACACAAACACATACTACACACAAACACATACTACACACACAAACACATAACACATACTACACACAAACACATACTACACACAAACACATACTACACACAAACACTTACTACACACAAACACAAAAACACATACTACACACAAACACATACACACAAACACATACACACAAACACATACACACAAACACATACACACAAACACATACTACACACAAACACATACTACACACAAACACACAAACACATACTACACACAAACACATACACACAAACACATACTACACACAAACACATACTACACACAAACACATACTACACACATACACACAAACACATACTACACACAAACACATACTACACACAAACACATACTACACACATACACACAAACACATACTACACACAAACACATACTACACAAACACATACTACACACATACACACACATACTACACAAACACATACTACACACATACACACAAACACATACTACACACATACACACAAACACATACTACACACATACACACAGACACATACTACACACAAACACATACTACACACATACACACAAACACATACTACACACATACACACAAACACATACTACATACACATACTACACACAAACACATACACATACACACACATACTACACATACACACAAACACATACTACACACATACACACAAACACATACTACACACACATACACACAAACACATACTACACACATACACATACTACTACACACAACACATACTACACAAACACATACTACACACAAACACATACTACACACATACACACAAACACATACTACACACATACACACAGACACATACTACACACAAACACATACTACACACATACACACAAACACATATTACACACAAACACATACTACACACACACACACATACTACACACAAACACAAACACATACTACACACAAACACATACAACACAAAAACACATACTACACACAAACACATACTACACTTATATATACTACTGTATCTGTACCTTATGAGAAACAACTAAAAAGTAAATAAAATTAATGCATTTATTTAAATAAAACAGTAGCATTACATGTTATCCTAAAAAACTCAAGCAGCCAAGGCTCTCTGCTGAGACTCTGTGTTTCCTAAAACAAAAAATCAGAGTAAATGTATCCAACCTTCTTACAAACACCTTCTCCAATATTTTTGAGAACTGTGGAAGCAACGAGACTGGCCTGTAGTTTGAGAAAACATGTTTATCACCTTTTTTGTAAAGTGGTACTACTTTTGCTATTTTCATGCTTTCTGGAAAAAACGCTTGTTATTAATGAGATTATCTTTAGTTTTTTCTTCTCATTATAAGCTTCATCCTATTGTGTAACTTTCCCAGGATCATAGTCTGTGATTCCTCTGCGAGGATGGAGGCAAGACCTTCATCTGCAAGAGTACACACAAAGACAGAAACATTACTCAATTACAACTAACTAAAGACATTTAAGGAGGTAAACCTTTTGTACAAGTATTGCAGTTTTTAAGGCTGGTGATAATAAAAATGCATCTGGACTTAGTTTTCAAGATGAAGACGTTTTGTCTCCTAATTCCAAGAGACTTTTTGGAAGTTTTGGTTTCAAGTTAAACCCCACCTTCTAGAGATATAAAGCTCAGCTCTCTTACCAGTTGATCACAGAATATATAAAGTCTCTTGGAATAAGAGACAAAACGTCTTCACCTTTAAAACCAAATCCAGATAACTTTGCTGTAACCTTTTCTTCAAGATGACCAGCATGACTGAGAAGTTTCACAGAAATGATGGTGATAAAAACAAAATCAATAAGTATTACTGCATTGTCTTTATATAGGTGTGGTTGAATTGGGGTCCAGAGGTAGCTCTCTAGTGGGTCTTAAGTTTTATACGAGAGAGAAGGACTGCCAGTGATGATGAATGGCTGTAGAAGTGAGTCTGCTGGATCTGCATGGTTAATTCATTCTGCTTTGTGAGTAAAGCTTTGCTCACTAGAAATCAATCTGGTAATAACTATGGCATGATTGTGTCAGATATAAAACCATTAAACATTTTGTAAAATTGGACTTACAGTATACTAGGACTTATACTATAAAAGTTTTATACATTAAGTACTTATTAAACAGAAGCTAAATCTTTAAGCTAAAAAAGACATATCTGCCTTACATACTGTAGGCTACCTAATAATAATAATAATAATAATAATAATAATAATAATAATAATAATAATAATAATAATAATATATTAATCTGCAACCAACTGGCCATTGTCCAGGGTGTACCCCGCCTCAGGCCCAAAGCTGCTGGGACAAAGAACAGTGGACAAGGACATCAAGTTCACCCGTAAAGATGCCATAGAAAACCGCCTGGCTTTCTTAGACTGTGCAGTGGTTATCGGTGAGGACAGAACTCTCCAGGTAGAAGTTTATAGGAAGCCAACACAGACAGATTAATATTTGCTGTTTTATTCCCACCACCCACTGCAGCACAAGCTGGGAGTCATCAGGACTCTTCAGCACAGAGCACAAGAGGTGCCCACAACCTCAGAAGGTAAACGGAAAGAAGAACAACACAATCTGTAAAGCCCTGAGAGACTGTGGATACCCCAAATGGACTTTCAATAAAACCAAGAGGACACAGAAACCAAACAGACAGGAACCAGAGACAAAAGGGAAGGATGTTGTTATCCCTTATGTGTCTGGTTTATCCAAAAAACTTCTACAAACACAACATCTGGTCCAGTTCAGCGAAGAGTGCAGTGACAGTTATGTCAGTGAAACAAGAGGATGTATCAGCACAGAAGAGCTAATGGAGCCTGGAGGACCTGAGTCTGCAGTCCACCTCCACCTCAAAGAGAAAGGGCATTCCTTTGAGGACAGCAATGTCTGAATTTTGGCCAGAGAGGACAGATAGTTTGAGAGAGGGGTGAAGGAAGCCATTTTTGTGAAAATGGAAAAGCCTTCTTTGAACAGAGGAGGTGGCCTCAGATTCATGTTGCCTAGTATTTATAACAGTGTTTTGAAACGTAAATCGAAAGAGTTGCACCCTAGAACAACAACAAACACAGCACCTGAATGGAGCAGTGTCACTAACAACTCTGCACCTGAATGGAGCAGTGTCACTAATGACTCTCCTGAGCCTTAACGACTCTCACATCAGGAGTCACACTTCCCTTTCAGAGTCAACGACCAGATCAGCCTGGTCCCATCAGGTTTGGTTTCAGGGGAAACTCCTCTCTCTAGAGATATAAGCTCAGTTCTCTTACCAGTTGATCCCAGAATTAATAAAGTCTCTTGGAATTAGAGACTAAACATCTTCGCCTTGAAAACCTTCAGAGACATTATTATTATTATTAGGTTTTAGTTTTAATGTATGTGATATGTAAGACCCGCCCTCTTAGGGCTAAAATAATTTAGCCCAGAGGCCTGGATTTCGGCCAATAACAGAGCACGTACATTAGCTTGTGTAAGTAGGCTTTACAGTGATTATGGTGGTGGCAGGGGCTAAACTTTTAAAAGGACATGGCAGTAAATTAAGTTAGCGTTAGCTGTAAGTATGTTTGGTAGAAAATTTATATTATACTAGCGGTGAATGTAAGAAGACATTGATAAAGTATTTGAGGATTTTTTTAAGAAGACTGACATTATTATGAAAGAGACTAAATTGTGATCAGCCAAGGGACTACAGAAGTTTAATTTCTACAGTATTTTCAGGCAGCCGTTGGGACAATGATCCTGGGCACGACGGGACAAATACTTGTCAAGTGGTGAGTGCTACTGATTTATTGTTTGGTGTTACATGGATTTGGGTTTTATTTGCTGGTAGGCTACATGCTTTGTAAACATGCTATATTGTCAAGAATAGCGCTTCTGTCCTGGTTGTGACTGTGACAGTTGGCTGTAGTAGTGTTTCTGATCTATCATCTATTTAGCATCTGTGCTCTGTGTCTCCGGTAGATCCGCTCTCCTCTGCCTAAACACATATGATGATAGATGCGTAATTTGTTTCTGGCCACAGTCCATGACATCTCCAGGGGAGGCATGGTGTATCGGTCATCTTGTGATTTATTTATTTTTTTTAATGCAGATTGAGATAAATCATTAATGCTGTTTTTCAAGACCAGATAGTTTTCAAACTAATCACTGCAGCACAGTGTTCTTGACTGATTACAGAGCAATGTTCTAATCCAACATACAGTATATCAACTACGTTCATTATTAATTTTAATTAAGATAACAGTAGCAAGCTTTATATGTTGTATTGAATATGTATGTGTACAAAGCCAAAGGAATGCAGCACCCCTAGTTTTCAGTCATGTCTTAAGTTGTGCAAGTGGTTGTGTGTGACAATTTGTCATTATAGTAAATCGTATTAACTGTGATGCTGTTGTTGCTGTTGTGCTCCTAAATATAACAATGCATCTATTAGCCCATCCGCCCAATATCACAACCACCGGTCACTGGTCCAACACTAGTCTAATGTTCATAAATGATCTGACGTGACCATGCACAAATCATGTTCTAGTGCTTCTCATTGATGACAAATCGATTGTAGATGCGTATAAGAGGTTTTATGATACATCTAGGATGCTCCTGCACAAATAAAATGTAAATAAATTCAAATAGTTGTACTTACAAGCATGTATTTTTATGGGGCCACTGACTTTCATTTGTCTTTGTCATGGAGGCCATCAGCTGCTCTTATGACAGAGAAGCACCAAAAAGGAATGACTGCCCTTTAAAATAAAAGCCATGGGAAGACATTTTTGATATTTGCTCTAGTTTTCCATAGGCCCTTTTAAAAGAAAAATGCAGTGGGGCTCATCCTTGCAGCATTTGTTATAGCAGCCAGGAGAACTGTTTTGGGGCTCATTGTCTTTATTAAAAAGCAATTGTTTTTATAAGTGTTATAATCATTTTTATTATTATAATTGTTTATATTGTTTATAGTTAGTAGGTGCTCATAGTTCTCTACAGGTCATGTCAAATCATGTCATGTCCTCCATGCTAGTCCAAGCATGGAGTAGAAATAACTGGAGACATGGCTGCACCTGGAGCTGGGGCCTTGGGGAGGGTGTATGCAAGATACACCTCCCTCTGACCGCCCCCACTGCATTGATATAAAATCTCATGTTTTGTTTACTTCTTTAAGCAAACTCACTCTGTACCTTTGATATGCGTGTCTTTGCTTCTTCTTGCAAGAATAAAACCTGGCCTTTCGCTTTTTATAATATACTCTGTCGCCGTGTCTTTCTGGATAATATAAGGATATAGAATTCTTATAACAATAAGATAACTATTTTATAAAATATAAACTGTATTCTTATGTGTGAACAGATAAATGATTAATCAGACCAAAGAAACTGGTCAAATATTATTGTAATTTGAATAATAAAGTGCTGTGTGTGGGACTGCAAACATTCTCAATGATTTAAAGAAATATAAACACTAGATTGTACTTGGTGGTAAACATTTAGATTTGGAGTTACCCGTCAGGTTTGTTGTTGACAGTTCATGGGGAGAACCAATAATTGCACATGGTCATTAAAGAGGGAAAAATATGGTTAATTACTGTGTTTTTGCTGCACTTCAAGGTTGAACCATTATGGCAACATTATCCACATATGTCTTACTGAATGTCAGTGCCATGTGGGCCTCAAAACTGTGGGGGCCGAGCTCAGCTGAGGTCCATCATTTCCAAAGCACAGTTACTCATCACTAAAACACTAAACATGTTTGAGTAGAGTAGTAGGGTTAGAGTAAAGTGGCCATATGTGGCTGTGGATATGGCTTCTAGTTAAGGGACGTAGGTCTACATTACTAATTATGTTCATCTGCTAATGCATACATAACTGTGTTGGCTTGTGTCTTGTGGGTAGGAAACATATTACTGTGTACAGGTTCAGATGTGATTGAGAGCATATCAAGTTTATGGTCACTAGAAAATAGTGGCTCTGAGGGGCCCTCATTTATCAAAGGTATGTACGGCCAAAAATTGGGTGTAAGGCCATTTCTACGCGATCTTTGACATTCATCAATATGAACTTGGGCGTATGGTAAGCTCAAATCCCACGCCAGGTCAGGAGGTGGTGTAAATATACACATGTTGAAAGTCAGCACCAAGCTTAGCAGCAAAACCATTATTTAGAACTAATAACATTGGCGCTTTGAAAATATTTAATATTACAGTCCTTTGTAACAATAGTTTGGTATTTTATGCAGCGCGAGCTTTCAGATGATTGTGTGTGTGTATTATTGATACAGTTTACGACACTCAAACAATAATGCTAAGTAATGTTACATTTACATTACATTTAGTCATTTAGCAGACGCTTTTATCCAAAGCGACTTACAAGTGAGGATAACAATGGAAGCAATTTTAACAACACAAGGTACAAAAAGCATAAGTGCACAAAAAACTAGTCAGTTTAAACCCAGCGCAGTATACAATTCAAGATTCAAGATTCAAAGATTCAAAGTGTTTATTGTCATGTGTACAGACAGAAAGCATGTTTCCCTGTACAATGAAATTCTTACTTTGCCGTCCACAGTAAAATGTCACACAAGTAAGTAAAAATATAAAAAATCACACAAGTAAAAATAAAAATAAGACAAATATACAAGTAATAATAATGCAAGTATACAAAAAAAATCAAATATACAAAAAAATACAAGAGGGCAAAAAGTGTAAAGTGTAGTAAGGTGAGGTAGGGCAGCTGTGATGGTGTAAAGTGACGGTGTAAAGTAAAGTGACGGTGTAAAGTGAGGTAGTGCAGTAGGTAAACAATTGTTCATGTAATGTTGTGATTGTGAATGTAGACTCCTATCTGCTGTTTAGGAGTCTTATGGCAAAGGGAAAGAATGAGTTCTTCATTCTGGAAGTCCTGCATTTCACACTTCTGTACCTCCGAGCACACTTCTGTACCTCCGTTAGCCTCCTTTGTTAGCTTACAAAAAGCTAACAAATAAATGAGCCGAGTCCTTCACGGAGACGGTGATTCTTGCGCTAACATTGAAACAACAGTTATTGGAACATGTGAGGACCTCAACCAAACAGTTCAGTAAAGTTCAAACAGCTGCAGAGAGTACGAGGCTTCAGCTCCAGACGCACAGTGTTCATGTCATCAACTCACCGTGGAGACTACACTTTAAATATTCTCACAACGGCACGCCACTGACTTGACACTAGGGTCCTGTAGGCGTCTGACTGTTTGGACTTAGTTTTGTTCCGCTTTAGCGCTAGTCATTGAGGGAGCAGCATGAATCTTTTGCTGAAAGCCCACAGGCCGAAACATGAGCATTGAGCAAATTAAATAATGACACATTTGGCAAATCATCTTATGTATTAAAATTATATAGAGCCACTATAAACAGCAGGTTTTATACAGATTTTTAAATGTTAACTTGCTGTATCTCAGAAGGTTCCTGCTATAATGTTCTGATGTAACTTGTTTTACTAAAACAAACTAGATAAAGGATATGCCCTGCAGTGGCAGCTTTGGTTTTATATTTAATTTGATTACATTAATATTTAAGTTGTGATTGACAAGAAATATTTTTACTACTGTGTAAAGAGAATTATGTTAAAAACACACTTTTGTTCATGCAGTACTTTTCATCCTGGCTCCTAATAGAGAACACAAAGATGTGATTTAGGCGCCATAAATTGGAAAGCCAAGCGTTTAGCCACAGGTCAGTTGCCTTCTTACAATGAATGCATGAACAGTCAGCGTTATTATGATAAAGGCCAGGTGCCAGATGACAAATGACTGATAGCCCCTACAACAAAGCCTGATGGGACAAACTGCCCATGGAATAACACTGATTGGCAGAGTTATTAAGAAGCTCAGGTGCAAGGGCTAGTGTTCTTAATGAATGAGCCCGAGTAATGTCAGATGCCCATCATGGTACAATAGAGTGGGGTGTCACAGAGCGGCGGGGGTCAGAGGTGACCTGGGCACCCCATCTGCTGCACACTGCACTAACGGGAGGGGCCAGGGGTCTGCACATATGGGGCCAGAGCTGTACATGTTGGAACACACATCTCTGAGGGTGGAACTAGAGAAATGTGCACCAGAGGGGGCGGGGTCACCCCTCGAGCCCAAGACTGAACAGATGGACCTCACTTATCACACTTATTCCACAATATTCCAAATCTGGAATATTGCCAAGCAACCACAGTCAAAGTTTTGAAAATGTGATTAAAGTCAAATAATGTCATAATTGCCAAATAAAAGAGGTGGTGAAACTATTTTGCTCTCTGCTTGTGATGATAATGGGGTATGATCAGAGTGACGCCTGCAGTGCCCAATGCTGCTGGGAGAGCCCCTAATGGGACAAGGGAACAGGCTCAGTGTTTGTCCATAGATGCTTTTTAATGTTTAATGTTAATCTGGTTTGGTTTAGTGTAAGATTAGAGCTCAGAACACACCAAAATAAATAAATAAAACCCACATATTTTATATGCCACTGGGCTAGCACTACATTAAGTTTGCTCTTTTGCTTTAAACATTTGCAGTTTTTCTGTGGAATTGCTTTTGATTTTGCCTTTGATTCGGCCTTTTGCCAATTTTGAGCAGCTCATCACAGTTTAGTTATATAGTTGATATAGTTTCACAGTTTATATATAATATACTTATTTACTTATAATACTTATATAATACTTATTTAATACATACAGTATTTATATACAAAACCGACCATAAAGCCATTTTGGTCACAGCTTGGAAACTGCCTGAAGTTGCTATACCGCTGGGTCAGTCGGGTTACCACTCACTCATCTCGGTGCGGCTAAGCTTGCTCATGAAGGCATGAGTTAGTGTCCTTTTTGATGTTCCTACTGCAATCCGCCGCCACCACCAACTCCAAATCCACCACCATGGCTGTACACAGCTACGGAACTTCACAGATTCAACTGCTGCATGCCTCCGCCTACAGACCACATCGATACAAAAAAAAGCTTTGGACTATTACCATATTGCTGATACATCCATAGAGGCTCTTGCCGCATTTTGTTCAACTGCACCAACATCCACTTTCGCGTCCCGTCTGCACAATAACTTGATAAGTCATTAGTACAACCGTCATGTGAATGCTTTCAACCTCCACTCATTAGCCACTTCCGCCATGGCACCTTCAAAACAAAAGTCCCTCCAGATTACTCAACAAGGCCTCATACTAAAATAATTCATTATGAACACAAAACTGGACCTACTCTGCTTGACCAAAACTTGGCAAAAACCCATGGAATACCTCTCTCATTAAACCAAGCCACCCCCACTGGACTTTTATACACGGACAAGCCTCGCACTGAAGTCGTGGTGGAGGAATTGCTGCCATTACGGCAAAGCTTCAAACCCCAGCTACTCTCCATTCCTGTTGTTCCATCTTTTAAACATTTGTCTTTTAAAATCCCTGGTTCCAATTCCCTAATCATTCCAATAATCAACCTATCGACCTCCCAAACCCAATAAATCCTTCCTCTTAATTATCCTCAGTTTGTCCTTCCACACTCTTCATGGGTGACTTCAACATCCACATTGACTAAACTGCTCTCTCACCTCTGTTACTGTTCCCCCTGCTCTGAAACTTGCAGAGGGAACACCTAATTCTCAAAAAACCTGGCCGTAGACCCTGATACCCCAGAAAATTTCCACCTCATATCAAATCTCCAAAATCCTGGTGATCTGTTATCTTTCAACTCAAGCAATATTGACACTCCAGTCAGTTATATAACATATTTCATGCAAACTTCTGCACCCACCACAGTACTGAAACTGCCCTTCTCAAAGTCACAAACAGCCTCCTTCTAGCTTTTGACTCCGGTTGTTTTACCATACTCTTGCTCCTTCGACCTTAGTGCTGCCTTTGACACCATAGACCATTCCATCCTCTCCATCGTCTACAGTCCAACATTGGCATAACTGGTTCAGCACTCTCCTGGTTCAAATCCTACCTCTCTGACAGATTCCACTACATCTCCATTAACAACTGCACATCTAATACCGTTCTTGTAACACACGGTATCCCCCAGGGCTCTGTGCTTGGTCCCCTTTTGTTTATACTGTATATGTTATCTCTTGATCATGTCATCCGTCGTCATGGACTTCATTTTCACTGCTACGCTGACAATAACCAAATATACCTCTCCACAAAAAACATTACTTCATCCATTGTCTCCACTCTCACAAACAGCATCAATGAAATAAAATCTTGGATAACAACAACAACCCCCACACACACTCAGGACTTTTCACTCTCCATCGATGGGCACACAGTCCCCCCATCCCCCGATCAGGAACCTCGGAATCACTTTAGACCCCACCCTATCCTTCAAAAGTCATATCCGAAGCATCACCAAAATATTTTTCCACCTCCGAAACATTGCTTGTCTTCGTCCCACCCTCTCCATCTCCACTGCCGAAACACTCATCCACACCTTCATAAGCGCCATACTTATTGCAACAGCTTTCTCAACGGCCTCCCCTCCACTGACCTCCAGAAACCTCAGTACGTTTAGAATTCAGCTGCCCTGTTACACACCCACACCTGCTCCAGAGATCCCCCCCGTCCTCCAACAGCTCCACTGGATTCCCTTCAAGGTCCTCCTCATTACCTACAAAGCCCTCAGTAACCTTTCCCCCCAATACATCTCAAATCTCCTTCAACAACATTGCCCATCCCGCCGTCTCCGTTCCTCTGACTCAAATCCCCTCACCCACTTCACCAGATCCAAGCACCCTACCCAGGGGGACAGAGCCTTTGCAATAGCCACCCCTACCCTCTGGAACTCCCTTCCTCCACAAATCCGAACCGCTGACTCACTAGAAACATTTAAGAAACAGTTTAAAAACTCATCTTTTCAAGAAATGTTACAACCTGCCATAATCTCCTTTGCAATGTTGTGTTGTTGTTGTTGTTTTGTTTATTGTTTTATTTGTCTATTGTATTTATGTAACGCATCTTTGCGTCCCCTGAACGGTTTACATTATTATTATTATAGCAATGCTCCACAAACTGAGAGATGCTGAAAGATGTAGCTGCTATGTTGGCCTCAAATATTACAGGCGTCACCAATAAGTTTGTTTTATCGTTGTTTTGGTCCTTTAAACAGTGTCACGGGAAAAAAGTCCTGGTAAATGGTTTCCATAATAAAGAGGGTTGTGTGACCAGTGCTGTGTGTGTCTGTGGGGGTTGGCAGGGTCCTGACGTGAGACCAAACCTGTAGACCATGCATGAGGAGCAGCCAGAGAGACAAAGAGCCCACTGGCACCACTGCACCACAAACACGCTCTGTTTACCCAGCTTTGAAGTTTGTAAAACCAAACTCACACTAATAATGGCCTTGTCGAGCCTGGTGTCCACTTGAACACAATCTATATTTGTAAATGACGTTTGAGTGCTTCTGCCATAGGCATTACATTATGATTTTTTTTTTATCATGGTTAAATAAGATTACATAGCGTCTGATGAATGCTGCTAAAAGGAGAGGAGAAGGTGGAGTAGAAAATGATTACTGCTGATAGACTTGTGTTCACTGGACAGAGGCCCTTACCGGTTCTGGCTGGAGATGTTGGAAGGACATAGACAACTGAACATGGCTGGTTCTGAATGAACCTCACCTGTTTAAAGTGTGTGATTTATACACATCAGTGAGTCCGATGGCTCTGCACTGCTTTTATGTACAGTCATTTTGTGTTTCCTGCAGGACACTTACAAGCAGTTGGTTTTGGAAACACGCTGTGCCTGTTTTTTTACACCTAAATATGCATTTGAACACTTTAAGAACAAGCACTGAGCATTTACCTATACTTGCGTCAAAAACAATGTGTGTTAGGCATCAACTAATTATTACTGCACAGTAAAATGTGTAGCATTGTCAGAAATGATTTTATTTTGTACTCAGCCACAGTCAGTTGGAGCGTCAATGTGTGAATGAAAAACTAACAGTCTCATACAGTGCTGCTTTTACAGTTTTTTGTTAAAAAGCCAAATGTCAGCCTTTATTCAGGAATAATGAAAAATACTAGTGTACTTTGTTACACTTTACTGTCTGTTTGGGGTGGACTGGCACCAGCCTTGTTCACTGTTAACTGTGACTAATGCAGTTATATTTAATGCAGTGAGTTATAACTTCTTTGGTTCAGGCGAGACACTTATCTGACAGTATTAGCAAGCGCTATAAATGCTGTGAGACACAACCCTTCTAAACCCTCTCATGTGTTTCTCATGTGACTCTTGTCTTGTTCTTGTTTCATGTCATATTCCAACCTGACACTCTTTAGAGGAAAACAATCCTTAGGCGACAACTGTTTAGTGATTTTTGATATGAACAAATAGAGACACACTTAAAAACCTCAGTTGGGGATTTTTAAACTGTGGTGTGAGCTCATAGTGAAGTGAACAGACTCCCAGTGTTAGGTCCTGGGGTTACTTCTTTAAGTACTGTAGCTTTGGGTAGGACTCATCTTAGCTCCATCACGCACTCCACAGCAAATACGTAACGTTGTTTTAAATGAGATAATTTACACAGCGTCTGCTTAGCCCCGGTCCTCTCTAATCTGCAGCAATTCGGTTTTTGCCGGAGCCAAACTGCATAAATCATATCAGATCTTCAGATCAGATCACACCAAACCAAAAACTGTACATGTACAACATCCGAATTTTCACAGTAATACAAAAATATTCTGACACTTTTTCAAACATTTATGTTTTTTTAAACGATTAAGCATTAAATTCAAAGGCTTTTTTGTGCCCAATGTAATGAGGAAAAACCTGTGAAGTGATGTTTACTTGAATAACAAAGTGATCGCCAACTTTTCTGGTCCTTCCTCTTCTGAATAAATACTTGTTTTGGTCCCGCACACGTCTTGATAGCTGACTTTTATCAGGTGTAGTGTCAAAACTGATCTCTCAGTTTTTGTCACTATTGTATGGAATAAGTCATATGATCCACTCACTTTTTCGTAGCTCCATTTGTAAGTTGCATTTGTGTGCTGCCAAATAGTTTAAAGAGAGCCCAGTTGTGTGTCTTCTCCGATCGATTATGTCATCAGCCACCTTCACCTGTAATCTTTCCTCTCTTATCAATAGAGATTAGCCTTAGCCTCCATCTACTGCTGCTCTGACAAACAGCACACCCCTGCAGCTACACAGATGTGCACACAGCAGTTGTTCAGCTAGAATTGAAATCTCTCCACTCCCCATTTGCCCAGCGACAGGCTTTGTATGCATGCATTCTCACACCTTAACCTGGAGACGTGCAGAACAAATCACCGGCTGCCAACGCTAAATGAAAATATAACCACTCCTGTCCGCCTTGTACCTTCAGTGTTGTCACTTAATCCCACCGTGAAATCTAATGTGGATGGACACTCGGTGATGGAGAAAGACGTACGCTAACAAACACAGCCACTTGAGCTAAAGGTGATTGACGCAATGCTACATACAGCCCTATGTGGCTGCTGCTCAGAGACAGAAACGAGCCACAATAGAACAATACAGAATGTTCATCAAGACTGTTGGCCTATCACAGTAGGCCTGGCCTATCCTACCAAAGTTCCACTTATTGAATGCAGTAGAGGGGCCTCCTGCCCCATTAGTCTCCAAAATGAAAAAAAAAAATATTATTTTTAGTTGGTCTGCCATTTACTATGGAAGAGACATAAAACAGAAAAATTAAAAAATTTGCAAACATAATTTTGCTAAAAAAAAAAGAATTGCAAACAATTCCACAATAATATTTTGAGATATTGTACCTCCAGGTCAAATGAATATATCATCATCAACAACACTGGAGCATGAATGGGGCATTTGATATAGCAGCACCGCTAGGCCGGTAGACATGGTGTCGTCTTAAACGTTAGACTATCCAAGGATAGGGTTATCACACTTACTGCCGTCATGCAGTGTGGGTGTGTCTCATCGCGGATTTACTGTGGTGAATGTGTAGTTTCAGCGGCTCATTTTACATTTTAAGAAATACAATAATCAGACTGCAGAGACATGTATAATAACTAACAAGAGAAAGAGAAACTTAAAAAGCACTAACGCTACATGTTTTAAATCACTCATTAGGAGACGGTTGGCTGCACAGGAGCCATTGTATTGTATATACCCCGGTATAGCCTAGCTAAATGTTTATAGCAATAAAAATAGAGCTGTACAAAACATTATACCCAAACAATTGTTTCTTCTTATCCTTTCTTGTCTGTCACTTCCTGCATTTGGACCGAAAATAAACACAATCACCAAGAGATGATGGGAAAAAAACAATCACAGAGATGGGAAGAGTTTTATCACAGGACCCCTGTGTTGGCAAAATACAGTGGGTAATTTGAGGGGTCTAGTAACTATTATTACTTTATTTACTTTACTTTATTTTCTTTATTCATAAACATATGAATAAAGTAAATAAAAACAATGGCATGTTTTATAAAGCGTTGTTCAACACAATACGGCAGTTAGAGCTAACGCTTACTTTGTATGAGATATTATTGACTGCATGTAAGGTTGGTCTAAAATAGCTAACGGCCGGTTGTTTTTTTGTTGCTCACAAAGTCCGTCTCGACACATACGCTCTCTAATCTCACTCGCTGTCATGGCGGGTACACCGAACAGTCATAGCTGTACGAGGGAGCCCGCACTATGTCCCATCCAGGTTGATTTCCCGGCAAAACCGGCTCAAATTCTGCACAATGAAATAGAGACAACAGTTTTTAACAGTGAAGGTCTCAGTCGTCTCATCTCATTATGGTCGACTTATTAATGGACAAATAACAATGTTATTTGATCTTAAAAAGTTACATATAGTCCCTTTAATTAAGCAAACTAAAATTAAAAAGAAGTTGAATGCATATAATTTAGTCTGAATCAAAATGAGGTGAATGTAAAATCATACAGTATCAGAGAATATATCTGTCAGTATCCAGGTTATTCCACTGGCTTTTGCATTCACACTGCTTGTCTTAATTTTTGTGCATCAGTGCTTTTAGAATTGAGTTTGGGTAATGGAAGTGTGAAAGTAAAGCCATGGAAAAGACGAATGGGATGCAAATGAAGGGGGAAACACCAAAATAGCTCCCTTTGTACTTCTCTGTGACACGTTTTAACACATCCTGTTTATTATTTTTAGCGTCAAAAGAGAAGCTAAAACAGACGGGATGGTTTGTGACAAGAAAAGAAGAAATGTGGAAGACTGCCAAGAATAGTCTCACTGACACTAGTTGCACACAACACACAACAGAGACATGCACTGAATTCCAATTACACTGTTAGGATGAAGAATTGCAGGCGGAGGGAATTAAGGCGTATTAGTCCATCTGTCATTTATGGCTCATCAGACTCTTGAGAATATCTGTCGCTGATTTGATACAATGAGCTGTTGCCTTTGTAGACCCCTGGACCCCCACTAGAATTTAATGTCTGGATTACACAATACATAATTTGGATTGACCTGTGGCTTTGTACAAGAGAAACCTGTGGGCCATGGCTAAACCTGCTCTAGAATGTGTGGAGGATGACATTGATTATAAATACTCATGTTGTCTCTCAACAGTGCCACAAAAAGAGGACCACAGACTGCAGCTACAAAAACAAACATCTAAAAAGCTTCTACTACAGACAAATGCATTTCTTCTTGAATGGAAGAAGTGAAAAATTTAAGTAAAGTACAAAAAATAGTACAAGAATAATGAGCAGTAACAAACTTGAGTTGATAACCAACATTCTTCTTGTTTTTACAGATGTTTGTGAGATGAATATTCCTTACTGAAAGTCAGCCACATGGTGCTGAACTGACATCATTCTGCTGATGGAGCACGTACTAAACATTGTGCACCAAAGATAAAAATACACAAATTTACTTAATATAATAGTTAACATCCATTGTCAACATCTATTGATGTTTTTTTTAGCACGGGAAGAACTCCACACAAAAAGCCTTGTCCTGCCCAGGAGTTTGTTGTCAGGACATTGTTGCTGTGAAGTGACAGCGCTAACCACTACGTGGGCTACAGTTTCCACTGAAATGCAAAAACATATTAATTAGCATTAGTATTTTCATTTAGTTTTATTTAATCTTTAGTTAATCTGAAATGAAATGGAAAAGCGAGACCCCCAATGTACTGTAAACAACAAATAAATAAAATAATCATAATTAATTTGAAGCATTTGATTTAAATGAGCAGTGGCTCAGTGGTAGAGCGGTGGTTCTACAATTAGAAGGTTGGCGGTTTGGTTCCCACTTTCTCAAAGTTCATACTGTTGTTGTGTCCTTGGGCAAGACACTTAACCCTCCTTGCCTCCAGTGTCTGTGGCACTGGTGTATTAATGTGAAAGAATGTTTAGTGAATGTATTTGATGATGGTCGGAGATATGTAAAGCATCTTTGCGGACCCTGAAAAACGCTATATAAATTTGATGTAATAATAATGCTGAACAAGTTTTTATTATATAGTACATGTCATATACTGTACTTACAAATCCTGAAAATAGCATGTCAATAATTGTTCCATCTAAAACTATACATTACATCTTGATTTGCTCTATTGTTGTGTGTGTAGAAAAACCTCATGCCATGTTCCAGATGTTTCAGGTGTAAAAAGTGCTGTCTAGTTGAGCAGCGACACTGTTGTTGTTTATTTGGCTCTGTCAGAAGGTGGTGCCCTGTTTTGACCTATAATTGCTAACCCTAACCTGGCTCCTTTAAGCCAGTGACTGCAGTGTGTATAAATGATAGATCAAAACAAAAAACACACTTTCCCACTCCCAATGTGTTATTTATTGTTCCAGAGCATGCATTCCTTCATGCACTCCTCACACTGTGTGTACTTCAAGCCACTGCTGGTTCATGACGTCATCCCAGTCTCATACAAAGTCAAGAAACGTCATTTTGATTTTGCACAGATTCAAATACTTTTATACGGTCACCACACAACAATACACTAATATAGGAATAGCAGTTATGTATCATTATTCCTATTAAAAGACTCTGACAGGTCACATGACATGGTGTAGGGCCACGGAGGACACTGCCAGAAGCACATCAGGAATGAGTCTGAGTTTCGTCAAGATTATGTCGACATAAAATAATTTTGGGTAATGGTGCGCACATGCTAACAATTATTATATACTTCTGCCAAGTACGCTTTTTGGAGCTCTTCAAGCTGAAATGTAGACATGAACTTGAAGGCAGCAATACCACTGTTTCCAATTGAACCTTTGGTGGCCTTCTGATTGGTCAGTGACAAACCAGTCACAGGGTTCAACACGTTGGATTGCGCTGGAACAGTGAGCTTTATGCAGTAACTGGGATTCACTCATCTATTAACGTGAACATTTAGTCATGATAGTGGTTATTTACCAAACAACTAGTTTAAAGTTGGTGTGTCACTGTGTCAGAGTGGTCCTACGGATGCCTTTCACTGGCCATGGATCCCCGGACTGGCTGACACAGTATGTCCCCATGGGCTCTCTCTAGGTCCAGCGTCCTCCCACGACTCTTAATTTTTACCACAACTTGGATGGGAATTTTAAAGTTTTCATGCTACAGCTACAACATTTTATTAGCCACATAGTATTTTAAATTATTTACATAACTCTACATGAAACTGAAGGCATTTTAAATAGAAGCCAGTATTCCTTTTCCATATTTTTTTCCTTTAACCCACCAAAGAAATGCACAGTGACAGTTGTTGACTTATGCTTTTGGAATATTGGACTGAATACTTACAAACAAAAAAGAAAAGCCCGACCAGGGAAACCACACAGATACACTCTCTGGACTGGGCCTGTCTTTGTTCTTTTAGTTAGATACTTCTTAGTTTTAAATGAGAAAGAGGTCAGGTTTATCTGACAGTAACAATGAGGTTGTGATTTTGCACAGGCTCATCTTTGATTCCATCCCCAGCCTCTGTGCCTTTAAGAACTCGCTTGCTCATATTTCTATGTTCCTTTTCATTCCATTCTTTCCACGGCGGCTCCATTTTGGCCCCCATTTCAGCCGCCTCCCCTCCATTCTGCAGAGTAATTGCATTGATAGTGAACAGTGCTGCTAATTAATTATGCAGCAGCCGAAAATTGAGGTGAGAGCGGGGGATGAGAGGAAGAGAGACGAGCTTAGTGCCAAATGGTCTACAGTAGAGAGACAGAGCCAGATGGAACGCAGACCAGAGTGGAAAAAAGTACATCAAATAAGGAAAAGGGAAGATAAAAGTTCAGACATAATGTAGATCTGTTAAACGTGAAGATGAACAGTGATAAAGATCCAACAGCTGGATGCTAACGCTGCTTGAGAAGTCTGGTTAGATACAAAAGGTCTTCACAGCATCTGTAGCTCAGACAAACGTATTTTCAAATGTCCTTTACCAGTTTAGAGGACTAGCAGCTATCTTCAATGCCTGTTTTTGTATAAATTAAAAGGTATGAGTTGTTCTGATAAAATGTTGGACCAAACCAGTCAGATGTAGTTTTCCCTAAAGGCTGTGTTTTTCTGTGCTGTCACATAATGAGGTTGATTTGTAATAGACCAAGTGATGGTCTGGACACAACAGAGTAGGCCTCTGACCTATCAGAGCAGAGTGTAGAGGGAGAGGTTTAAAGACAAAGACAGTAGAGAAAAGTAATGTGTATAATAAGGTCACAAGGTGACCATACGTCCCAATTAAACTGGGATAGTCCCGATTTTAAGCCCGTTGTCCCGTGTCCTGTCGGATATCCTGATTTTGCTCTCTTCCCGTCCTGAGTGTCACATTTATTTATACCGAGTCTGAATGTCATTCAAAGAGTTACCATGGCAATGGCAAGAAAAAATAGGTTGAAAAAGGTTCTGCAGGTCTGTAGTTCAACATTAATGGTCCATTTATGTGGTTAAGCGCAAAGCTATTGCTACGCTGATTAATGAGAAATAATTAATACATGTTGATTTTTGGCGACATTATTTTCCATTTGTTACGATGCAGCTATATTTGCGGTCAAATAAAAGCATCACATTTTCACAGTTTGAAAATATGATCATCCTAGTTTATTAGCATGAACATGTATCACTCTTTTAACCTCTCAGTCAGCCTATCAGAAAAGAGGATCCAGGCTGTGGTTTCATGCTTTACTGTATTTTATTTCATCTTTCACGGTTTATGGCTTGTTCTATTAGGTTAAACTTGTAGTTGGACTTGTGCTCGGGCCTGTGCCTTTCCTCGGCCCCTGTTCATGGCATGCTCCGCTCCTCTCAAACCCCTTCCAATGTCTCCATCTCTGCAGCTCTCTCCAGCTCAAGTGCTGGGCTCCACTAATTAAAACCCTAATCAGGATTCATAATTAACTCTAATCAGTGCCTTGTACATCATTCACTTTGCATTCTTCCCCAAAAGCTGGTGGCCGAGATGCTTATGAAATAATTTAGGCGACTTAATGCGGAGCTGGGAGTGGGACTGCTTTTTCTGTTCTAAAGGAAGGATGAGGATGGCCGCTGATTACTACCACCCACAAATATTCCTTCTTTTTGCTGTGTGTGCGGTGTAACACAGCAGACATCTTCCCAGGTTACAGCTAACGGTGACACATCACCTGCTTCATTACGGTGCTCTGAGGCCTGCTGCGTTTACTGCCGTCTGTTCACCTGAGCGCTCGTCTGCGAGGATTAATACCCAACACAATGCAACAGAGTAACACAGGATAATTACAGCATGGGTCATATCTTACAACATTACTGTGAGACTGGAGCTTATTCACAGTCCACAGAATTTTCCACTGGCTTTAGACAGGCTGCAGTCCTCAGCAGAGGTAACAGAAGTGACAGGGCGGGAAAGCAGAACTTAACTTGTGTCTAAACGGGACAAAACCTGGACTAATACAGGACCAAATCAACATCCAGGACTACACCATAACTAAACAGCTTCATTAGGACTTAAATTTGCCAGAGGAGGATAGTGCGTGCTTTAAAATATTACAACAATTACAACTCAATTAACCATCACAAGGACTTAGAAAACTATTTAAAATGTTAATTAGTTTGCTTTTACTGCTTTAAAGGCCATTTAAACAGCCATGTGGGCATCAAAGGTACACAGCTGAAATAGTTTACATCATATTTAACAGATAGAACTTTCTGTGTGAGTCTAAACCAGTACTTCTCCTCCATGTCTCCTCTTAACTGTGGGGTCCCCCAAGGATCCATACTGGGTCCAGTTCTTTTCTCAATATATATGCTTCTTCTGGGGTCCATTTAAAAAAAATACATGATATACAGATCTAGTTGCCTGTAACTGCCACAGACAGCTAGTTTGCACTTAGAAGTCTGTTTAACTGTCTGAGCAAGGTCCAGTCCTGTTTGCAACTAAATTACCTGAACCTAAACAAAAACTGGACAGAAATAATTGTATTTGGACAAACAAATTCAACCATTTCATGGTCTGGGGCAGCGCTATTGGGCCATTGTCCTCTTACTGTCACCCTTGTGCCAAGAACCTTGGTGTGATCTTTGACAGTATGTTTGAATTTGAAAAGCAAGTAAGCGCTGTCATAAAATCAAAATTCTTTCAGCTAAGGCTCCTTGGCAAAGACTATATTCCCCCACGTGAGAGAGCAATTCATGCATTCATCTCATCACGGTTGAACTACAGCAACTCTCTGTCTGTAGGGTTGGACAAGGGACCTCTCCGCCGCCTACAGGAAGTGCTGCAGCTCGACTTCTGGCAGGGACAAGACCTCTGGAGCACATTACCCCTGTATTGGCCTTCCTATATCGGCTACCAGTTGCTTTTAGAATTCAATTTAAAGAATCAGAGTTGCTGCAGCCTTATACCCCACCCATAGCTCTAAGGTCTGCAGACCAGCTTCTTCGGGTTGTGCCTAAATTCAGGCTCTCTACAAGAGGTCTGCCTGTGCTTGAAACAGTTTGAAACCAGGCTGAAGACCCACTTTTTTTCTTTAGCCTTCAACACTAGCTGAACGGGATTATTTGGGCAAAAATAATTGTAAAACTGGGATTGGGCCTATATTTTTGGAGTGACTAGAGTCATGGATTTAAAACAAGGATAAAACCAGGAAATAACCCTGGACTAAAAGCAGAACAAAATCAAGCCTAAACACAAGAACAAATGAACAAGCAAAATTAACTAAAGCAGTACTTAAAAATAATTAAAGCTAGCCCTAAGGGACAAAACTCTTGACTCTATATCTTTCAACTAAATCTAAAATAAATAAATAAAAAAGTCAAGATTACACCTCCTTCTGGTCTGACCCTGGTCTGTAGCACCACTTCCAAGTCGCACTATGCTCCCTCCTTTTTCTCCTTCATCTTTGCAGAACATTTTTCTGCAGCTCCCGTCAACCTCCTGCTGTCTCCAGAAAAAAAATGTAACGTTTAAAAGCCAACAGTAGGAGTTTAGACCCAGATCTGAGCACGGTTCTTATTGTGGTGGCTGTCAGAACAAGGCCATTTAAAAAAAAGCTGCCAGGTGCCCGTGTCGACTCCCGCTGCAGCGCACACGTGTACTCACAATTACCATGACAATGATTTCTGAGCCAGCCGCAGCAGAAATGTCTCCAAAATGATGACATGTATTGTTCTGCACTGGCAATTAGGCCCATAATGGAGCGGTTACCAAGGCGACCAAAAATCAAGCCAGGTAATGCAACAGGATGAGGGTTATAATGGTGTCATTTTCTAAAAAGGTTGCTTTATTACGAGAGAGTGTCCTGCCGTGCCCTAGTGAGGTGGTCTCAGGATCGGCTAACAGACGGAACATTATGTACCGTGCAGGACAAAAGTGCTGCTCTTACATCAAACATTAATAAAAATGCATTTCTGGAGCCTTTTGTTGGCTTAAATCCAAGGTAAAGGCTCTACTCTTAAGTGCTTTGCAGCTAAAAAGACGCCAACTCTTCCAAAGGTTCAGGCAGATTATCAAACTTCAGCCTGGTCCAGACCTACTTTAGTGGCAGAAAACACATTTACTTAATTGAATTCTATTCATTTTAGTGGTCTGTGGCCATGAGGCCCGATGTCTTGCCGCCTTATCAACTTCAACATGATTTTTTATTAATATTTTTTATATATACAGTATATTTTATTATTTGGTATTTTTTTCTTTTGTAGTGCATCCTTTTTATAACACTTTAACTCAAAGCAGAAACTAAATGTGACTTTTTTGGCCTCATTTACGATCACATTTGTAAACAAAAAAGCCGAGTTGGCAGTCCAATGTAGCTAAGCTCCTTGTGCTAATGTCCCGGACTGGACCAGGACAAAGTCATTACCAAAACTAAGAACTTTGACTAGATGAGCATCATAGACTTAGCTTAATTTTGCATTTTGATTTATTCAAACCCTAGACATGCACATAAAAAGTCAAAAAAGGCATGGAGTCAAAAACGGAACTTGATATTGTTTGTGTTTGCAGTTCCACCTGTGGCCATATGTGGTACTGCAACAACTAAATTCCAAAGCATTTTCCCCAAAGAGTTGATAAAAACTATTTGCATAACTGCAAATATGCTTTTCAAAATGCCATATTTTTTTTTTTTCATCACAACATGGATGTTTTTACAGAACAAAGTTTCAAAAATATTGATACTGAAAAAGGTATCCAGCACAGAAAAAGTCCACTTGCTGGAAAAGTAGAAGTGCTACAGAGAGCAAGAACTTGTGTAGCAGCAATCAGAACGTTACAAATACTACCAACTCTGTTCAGAGTGAACATTTAGGAGGGTTTTAATGATTGACTGGCACAGCTTCTGAAATTGATTTTTGTGCAAATGACATTCAAGTCTGCTAGTTTCCAAGCATGACTTTTTTTTCCAAAGTGAGTTTCAGTTGTAGCCAAGCTGCCAACTGCCATTCCCCTCAGCAGTGGCCTTTTGTTTATGCTAATTGTTTTATGTCTCAAATAAATCTGACACTGAATTATTGACATTATGTTAAATGCAGCACCTTTAATTTTGTGCTAATGGTCTCATCCATCACAAGGAGAAAAGGATGCACCATCATCAGTGAGAAGTTACACTGCTCCACAAAGTTCTGTAAACGCCTTTAGAACAGCGGAGGGGGTCTTTTATTGCTGCAGACATGAGCAGAATGTGCAGATCTAGACACACAACACAATTCAGTGGTTTTAAAATTTTAATGCGCGTTTAATAAATGCAGAAGGGCTGCACCTGTGGCCACTTTGGAATTACAGCAAAGTAATATTTACAAGGCTCTGGGTGTACATCTTTGGACTTCACGCAGGATGAGGCCGAAACTAATGTAATTTTGATGAATGCGAGCAGAATTAATTTCCCCCAACACGCGCTCTGGTGCTCTGACTAAATGCCATTAAATGCCATTTATTCTTTTAAATTACTGTTTGTGGAGTTGTACAGGAAATGAAGGGGCCAGAGTGGAACCATAAAGGAAAGGTCACAAAATAGAAAAGTGTTTTGAGTATGCGGCAAAATTCAGAAAATTCAGATATAGAAAGTGTTGTGTGTCACATGACTTACTGCAAGGTGGTCACAAAGCCCCTGATGCAGCTGTCTGAGCAGTCGTTTCCAGAGGTATTGAGGCCCATAACATAGTGGACCATTAACAGCAGAATAATATCACTAGTTGACCCTTAACTTTCATTGTGGCTTACATCTGAGTGCTAATAGATGCAGCCACCACGTAGGAAGTGCCACAGACCAGGGCAGAAATTCAACTAAAATTCTTAAGCCTCAACGGAGCCTATAGTGCAGCTTAGAAGGGTAGATGGGGTATAGCGCATACAACAAGTAACTTTTTTATTTGTTCCACCCAAACACAGCAGCACACTATCCAATCACATGAGCTAACCTGGTCATTTTCCAGTATTTATTTCTATTGGCACCAACATAAACCAAGTGTTAGATCTTCTCTGCAAAGTCTTGGAGCTAGAGGTTTGGAACTAGTGTCTACTTTTAAAATACCAGTTCCAGCTAACACAAAGACATACACTGACAGGCAACTGTTCCACTCACATTAATTCATCATGTGTAAAGTATCCAAGGCTCCTAAAAAGTGTTTTGGTGGAAAAGCTGTATCCAGAGTTCCCCTGCTGCTCCATGTACCATGTTTCCCTGGAGGAGTGGTTAATAAAGCAGTGTGCACCTCAGGTTTCCATCCCTGCAGCCCCCTCTGTTGGCCTTTCTGTTGACCTTCTTCGCTTTTCTTTCCCACATAATTTCAGCTCCCTTCTTTGTGCCTTCAAGCGCTGGTTGAGCTGGTTTCCCATGAAGCCTAGTGGCAGCCTGAACATCAGACGCTATCCTCTATCAGTCATCTCACACACACAATGGGCCGTTGCTTACGCTGAGGCCTGAAGGGTTGAAATGACAGCTCCAGCCCGTAGGGACAGGCTGAACCTCTGCATAGGTGTGTGTACATGTAAATTCAGTTATGTCTATAAATATGTATGATAATGCACAGGGTGATGTAGTGAATAATTCATGTGAACAGGTGATGACTGCTCCACTATACTCTTTATGGATATTAATCTGGGAGGCTCTGATTGTGAGAACCTCACAATATCCTGTTCAAATGTCAGCGCTTTCTTCGATAAAGTGGGAATATAACTGGTCTTTATGTGGGGGATTACATTATAATAACAATGACGTATATCTATAAGAGAAACTTATTCGAGCATAAAAACTTCTGCAGTAAAGTTTAGCTTTAATTAAATGGCAAGTTTCCCTTCTCTAATAAAAACTCTTAAACATTATACACCGCTGCTTACCATTCTAGATTTATCACATAAAGTGAACTTTATGGAAGCTTGTAAATATCATCCCAGGCTTTTATAATGAGCAATATAATGATTTGATAAAGCTTATTGACATAGGGGAATACATCGGATTCTTATGCTAATCATTATAATGTAAGAACATAATTTTAGACAAAAATAATTTTAGATAAGATTTGGAAAGACATATTTGGCCAGAGTGTACACACCTCATGGCCAGCTCTTCTCTGCTCCACTGCTGTTCATCACATCAGGAAGAACGTCTAGCACAGGTTTTTTTTTCACTGGGTCCACATTGGTAAAAATATATGGGCCGGGCCGCATAAAATACGTCAGGTAAAAAACTTGGTGTTTCAAAAAATCGATCTGATATAGGTAAATCATGTGTGATAGCTGAATACATTAATCATGTTGTAAAATAAAAAAGGTAGACAGCCTCATTCTGCCTGTGACCCAGCCATCAAAAATCTGAGTTGAGGAAAAATCAGATAGGTGGTAGGTTGTTACAATTTTGCATTTTTATTTTTTTTTTCTATCTGAGATTTGTTTTTCCTTTGTATTTTATTAATTTTCCCCAAGCCTCTCTCATGGAACCCCTTATGAGGGCCTCAAGTAACCACCATACAGCGATATACCTCCGTCCACCAGAGGGCAGGCTCCAAAAGCAGAAATATAAGGACACTTGGCAACTTTACAGGTGTAAAAATCCTGTTTACAGCCTGGTACAAAAGATAGCTCCGGTCTCTAGAGCTAAGTTTTTACTACATGACAACTCTGAGGGGATTTTTGAATAAAACGTCTGTTTATTATATTTGAAAACTATTGTTTAACTATTCAGTAACAACAGAAAAGCACAGATGTAACCGCCATTTTAATGCCCTGTGGAAAGGCCAATATCAGTGAATGGGAGAGCAATGAGCTTGCGCTATCCACTATATATACTGTTACTCCGAAAACAGTTCCTCCCGGCTCATTTGGTACGAGTGTAAAAACCCTAACAATACAATCAATGATTTTCCTCTAGTTTGTATTTTACAAACGCTAACAAGAAATCTACCAAGTGACAACTATGTTTTTAAAGTGAGGACATAATTCACAAAGGACAGGATTTGGTCCGCAGCCAATAGGTTGGAAGCACTTCTTAACTTTCTGTGGCTGCAGCAAAGACACAGAAACCGTCAGATTTGATCAAATGACATTATCACATTATCACATCTCTCTGATAGTGATGGGCCTCAAAAAGCAGATGAACATTTAGTTAATGTCAGACTTGTTATAAAACAATAACTCATCAGTCACAGCGGCACAGAACCATGACAACGTTTGAGTATAGCTCAACCTCAGAGACTAGCTTGTTCTTGAAGCATGCACATTAACTCAGAACCACAGCGGTCTAAAGCTTCATTTATTTAAATGAACCAAGTAAATCTCTATTTAATTTTTTAATCTCGCTAAGATCATACCAAAACAGCAAACACTTTATTCATCATCAGTCATGGCAGAGCCACCAAGAAGAGAAAACACAGAGAAAACCGTTGTCCGAAGATTCTAGGAAGATGGCAGTTAGACTGAGAGAGAGCTCGTTCTTGAATGGCAATAACAACTTTCTATTCTCCATATTTCCATTAGATCTATTGTTATTTTATATACCTCGAGATATAGCTACTGTTATGTGACATTTATTTAGCTCACGGCTCGCAGAGAAGCAAGCATGCTATGTTACTACGCAGTGTTTGTTTCATTTACGGGCTTTATGTGAGACAATCACAGTTTAAAAGATAGCTTCAATACTATACTAAATGCCCGAATATTGTTTTGCGACTGGCTTAACTTTTAGACCCAATGCAAGATTTTACAAGGCCAAGGCTACTCAACTAATATGACAATTACATTTACAATAAATTAGACGCCAAAATAATAAAATAATAAAATATTTTAAGTCTGAGACACTGGTTCTCAGTCGGAAAAGGGTGGCTTGCCCCCTTTAGGTTGGTGGAGAACCTGCCTCAAGTGGGGGAGTTTAAGTATCTTGGGGTCTTGTTCACGAGTGAGGGAAGGAGGGAGCGTGATCTACGTTCCTACTCTTACCTATGGTCATGAGCTCGGGCATCTGTTTCGGATGCCTCCTGGACGCCTCCCTAGGGAGGTGTTCCGGGCATGTCCCACCGGGAGGAGACCTTGAGGAAAACCTAGGACACGCTGGAGGGACTATGTATCTCGGCTGGTCTGGGAACGCCTCGGTATCCCCCCGGAAGAGCTGGAAGTGTCTGGGGTGAGGGAAGTCTGCGTGTCTCTGCTTAGACTGCTGCCCCCGCGACCTGGTCCTGGATAAGCGATAGAAGATGGATGGATGGATTTTTATTGTTAAGTGTCTGAACAAAAATCATTTAACTATTAGAAGTGCAGGCTACTTCTAATAAATGCTACACTCCCCACTCAGTTCTTTATGCTAAATGATTAAATTACGTATGTATTTACATTTTAAATGAAAAAGGGTAATACACCTTGCAGAAATGTAGAAATGTAGATTATGTGTTTTTATGAAATACATATTACTGCCCTAAAACGTTTTTTTAGTGTACAGACACAGCTGCTGTGACCCGAGGAAAGAGCGTGCATCTCATCCCGGGGTGTTCTCTGAGAACACTGCGGACTGTCCCAATCACATCTGTCTGTAGTGTCCATGGGACCACGAAAAGCGCTGGCTTTGAGAGCTCAGCCAAGTCATTACAACAGGACATGTGCTGGCAGCAAGTGGGATAGAACAGGGGCTCATGAACGGACAGAACGAGTGGGTTGGTGTCTAATAACAAGGCAAGTGGAATTGATTTAATATTTATTTAGCTGTAGTGCTGGCTACAGCTAAATAAGTAAATAAGTTTCCTGCTGCTAGATCAGCGGTAACTTCACCCCGCTCAGGCTGGATTCAATGCGCAGCATACAGTGTTGGGAAAGTTCACTTTCTACATGAACTAGTTCAAAGTTCAATTCACAAATTTTAAAATGAACTAGTTCAGTTCATAGTTCAAACTTCAAAATTTTGAACTAAGTTCACAGTTCCAAAAAATGAACTAGTTCACAGTTCTTTTTTTCCATATATTGCTGCGAGCTATTATTTTTCAAAATTATTTCCACAGCCCATATAGAATCACAGACAGCAATTATAAGCAGAAAAACGTGCTGCTTGAATGGTCTTTTTTAATGAGGAATTATTAAAAGAAAAACAGGACAGTAATCATTAAGGTGAAAACGTTTTTAAATTTTAATAATTTTCCATTGTCCACATGCTAAAACAGAATATTGGAATCCTGGAAAAATATACCAGGCAGGTTCAACAAATAAGTTTCATGAATAGTAAAACCCTCTATTAACACAAACTGAGGTAGGAACCAGGCTGAAGTAGGAAATTAAGGTTGAAGTCTTGTCATAAACATCATAAAATTATTTTAAATGATCATACGCCTTCCTACATGCTGCTGTCGCCTCCATGCTTTTTTTATTTTTTTTGATGACGCGTCACACATGCGGCGGACGGCGGTGCGACACAGGTGGCTGGTATTGCCAGATTTGGTGTTTTTCAGCTACATATTAAAACCCGTTTACGGTGTGTTTTAGCCGGGTTTTCGCCTGGAAGGCTCTATAGAAATCTGGCACCCTATTTAAAGATGTTAACCTGAGAGAGCGTGCCGTTCACAGACACCAGAATGAACGAGTTCACAGTAACGTTCATCAGGCAGTAATACAGCATGTTCAGTTCACGTTCGCCCAAATGAATGAACGAGTTCATGAACTATTGTTCAATGAATGCGTTCAGGCACAACACTGGCAGCATAAATGTATGCTCTAAATTAACTATTGGCTACAGTTAAATGAAGGAACAAAATTCAAAGAACAAAAGTGGTTTGTGCGCAAAAGGTGCTGGTGTAGGGCCCAGAGCTGGCGCCTCGGTGCAGCTCAACACCGCTGTAATGACTGGTGCTTTCAAATCTGTTCAACTCACAGAGAGACTCTGACAGTCACAGAGCTTCTTGAACTGGCCACTTAAAAGTGCTTGGCGGGCCATAGTTGGCCGGTGGTCCATAGTTTGGCCCACATCCAGTACCATACAGCAAAGGCCTTCAAATGCAATTCATACACTACTAAAAGACTTTCAGTAAGAAAGAAATAAAGAATATACAATACTGAGAATACATTACAATCAGTGTTCAAGTAACTGCCAAACTGCAGCTGATGCCACCTCATCAATATAAAACATAGAGCTTACTCTCCATGTCATGATGGAGGGAATTACAATGCCAAGTCCCAAACAGGCTTCTTTGCATATCTCTGCTGAGGCAAAGTAAAATGCTGCCTCCTTTGAATTTACAATCAAATAAACTCACAGAAGACTGCAGACTGAAGATGAATAAGTTCTCAGACTATCCAAGGTCTTTTTTAAATATAGGCTCTTTTCATCCAAACAGAATAATGCTAAATGCTGTTTTTCAAGGATCTATTCTTTCTTACTTTGTGACAATTATTTCTTGTAAACAACCTATCTGTATTATATTCACCAGCTTGAGTCGTTTGATCATTGGGTAGAATCCAAATTTTGCAAAAGAGCGGAATAATAGCCCCACATTGTCATGCACTTGTACGCACGCTGATGTGAAGTGTGAGCTTATTTTTCTGGTGTAATTGCAGAGTGATTTGTATCCATCAGCAACATTTTAATTACGCTTGTTTTGTCTTACAGGGCAGCAAAACTCTTATTGAAAATGCACATGCAGATGGCAAATATATGCCAACACTGTTCAGATCATATTTACATAAGAAAAAAATGCTTACATAAGTGAGATTATAGTCAGACAAACTTTTCATGAGATTGAGACTGGCCAAAAACTCTCCATAAAACCAAAAGAGACAGAATAATGACTGGCCAGGGTTTGATAGAGTTTTCCCAATCCTGCCGGAAAAATGAGGCCTTCTGCTCTGGACATTTTGCCGGCTCGGATCCCTCCCTGTTCTTTCCCCTCGCGGCCTGTCTCTGTTCTACACTATCAGACATGACAGTACCAGCTGCCTTTTGGCAAATGCACAGTGAGAGCATTCAAGCTTTGAATGTGCAGGCATTTTATTTATATTTTTCCTTTTTGTCAAGGTAGGTGTCCGTATAGGTGACAGGCGTGTGTCAGAAAATTGTTGATTTATGTCATCCAGTCTGAAAGATGGGAGTCATAGGTGTGTGGCAATTTTAAGGGGCGGCACTGAGAGCAATCTGTAATTCCTATAAAGATGGTTGTCAACACATACTTGGAGTTAATGTGTGCTCCTCGAGGCGCTTGGCATTTGCTTTTCTGTCTGACTCATAGCCTACATTAAAAACCACTTATTTGCCTCTCCTAGACGTAGTTATTTACTGATCATTATTGTCAGAAATCGCAATAAAGGCTTCAGTATGTTGTGTTTAAAAATCTACTGAATTCCCACCTTGGGTAAAGGTGGAGCGGAGTAGTAAGATTGTGTGTTCAAGTCAAAGTACTGCTACTTCTCTAGTACTCATTTATGTGTGTTGAAATGTTAAATGGTAAATAGTGTGCATTTATAGGTACTTGGCTGTACCAAAGCGCTTTACATAATGCTTAAATTCACCCCATTCACACACTTTCACACCTGGGGCAGACATAGATGCCATGCCATGCAAGGTGCTCATGCCTTCTCCGACCGACCTTTGGGTGACCGCTCTACCACCTGAGCCACTGCGCTTCAACAAAATTAAGTATATTGTTACAACTCTATCTAGTGGTCACTTTCTACCACTAGCTGCAGTTGTGAGCTAGTGTCCACCTCATATCATAGGACAACATTGTAAGGGTGTCTATTCAAATCCCATGTTGCCCTAAAAGTGTATTCTCGTTAGACCACAAAGACAGGCTTCATGGAAATCCCCTTTTTTATTTAGCAATATTATTTTTGCAAGATGGCATGGCAGTAGTCTGCACCTACAGCTCTCGACCCTTAGTCGTTACATAAAAACCTTAAGAGGTGATTGAGCACAACTGAAAAAATAATATTACGTTAAATGTTTGTGCTGCTTATGCCTCATACAAGAAAGACTTGCCGTGTTAGGCGTGATTTACTTGGATAAGTGTGAATGCTCCAGACAATCCTCAGTGCTCACCAAACATGCGCACCGAGACCCCTTACGTGCACCTCACGCAGACCAAAGACAAGCTCAAACAGCAAGAGCCTCATAAAAAGGGATCAAAAAGATCACGTAATGCTTAGTTTCCCCGAGGTTGGAAAAGAAAAGGAAGCAAAACAATATTGTCCATCTAAATAAAATGAGAAGGGGTCAAATGTATAGCACTGAGAAGCTAAAAGCTATAATAGCACGCCTTATTAGCATTTGGGCTAACAGCACCATCTAGTGTCTTCCTTGTTTTTTCTGTTTGGTCCGCAGTTTAAAATGCAGCTGTGAATGCTCGGCGGATCAGGGCTTTTAGCCGACAAACCGAACTAAAAAAATAATTTTCTGTTTCGGTGCAAACTAATGAAGCGGAGTCAAGTGTGAACACACCCATAAAATAATTTATCTGACATGATCAAACCCTCTGGAAGACTGACTGTCTAGGTCCTTGACTGTATAAATAAATCCTATGCTTAATCGCTGTTTAGGTTTGCCCTAATCTTAAACATACTCCATATGTTGATTAAAATTGAACTTGCTTAAGGTAGATAAAGTGCATACATTGAACCCTCATGCTAAACACGCAGCTGATTCCGGTCTTTGACAAAGATGGCTACTGTGTGTGGGACATATTCAAAACAAAAATGAGCAATGTTTGATGTAAAGCAACTATGATTTTAGTTGCTCTCAGATGAACAGGTCCTGCTGCTGTGGTATTGCTCTCACTACCAGACCGTATTAAATGCATGATATTAATATTCATATTAAACTTTGCATGGCATTAATATCCAGTTGTTCATCAGGCAGTTGTGCTTGACTCTAAGTCAACCTCTGACGTCTTAATAGTTTATTTAAGCCTCAGCAGTTCAATAAAAAATTTACTTTGTGTGCATTTAAAAAAAAAAAAATAAAAAAAAAACAGCGCCATCTTTTGTTTAAAAAGGGGCTGACTTTTAAAAATGTCAAACCCATATGATCCCTTTACAGTCTCTGTTGACTTGACGGACATTTGTTCAGTTCAGAGAGGACCTTCTACTTCTTTAACACAGCCCCCTTCAGTCCAGGCAGCTTTCTACCACTTTGCAGGAAACAGATGTGGCTGTGTTTGGGGCGCCTTTAGACATGCTCACCTTGACCCCACCCTCCACATCCCCCTCCCCTCCTTCCCCCAACCCTCCATCAATTGCATATCCCCTTCCTTCCCATCTGTCCACAGATCTCGTTTTGCCTCTTAAAGTTTTTGCCCTAGATTTTAAAGAAGGAAAACAACTTCTGAGCCAGGAGAAATACTCCTGTCCCGCTCCCCTGATGCAGATCCATATTTTTCAATCAAACTCTTTTCCATTAGAGTTTGCTCTCCTCAAATCTGTACTCCGGTTAAAAGTTCTCAGAACTGTTCAAATTCAGATTGACCTTTCCATTGTCCTCTTGTGTTTCCTCGTGTTTATGCTAATGTTCTGGCTCAAAACATCTGGTTCACATTGCTTCAGTCAAAGTTATGGTTGCAGCTCAGCAGTTTGGCAAGACATTAAGAAAGAGATTCCTAATTTAACAGGACCACAATGAAGGTTGATGAAAACCAAGAGGCCATCCAGACACAGTCCAAACCAACTCTTTACTGGTTTAAATGAACAGAGCTGACCAGAAACAGGAGCTCACATGTTCCTCACTGTGCTGAACAAGCTCCGAAATCTATTAGACATGAAGGAATGAAGAGAGTTTTTAAAATGAAGAAGGTGTGGAAATGTACAAATGGGAGTAAAGCGCTGAGGTGGGCGAATGTTTAGAAATATGACAAAAAAAATGTTTATCATTGTGACACTTTGAGGCTATGTTGCCATTAATTCCTATTCCATCATCATCATCATCATCATCATCATCATCATCATCATCATCATCATCATCATAATCATCTCAACACAGTGTCCCTTTAACCTTCCACACATCTATGAGATACATATTGAGATAAAACAGCCCCATGGGAGTATGCAGCAGTGAAGGGCCACTTAAATGTATATTGGCAACAAAAGGTTGTGTTGCTTTAAAGTGGCACTGCGTAAATTATAGTTAGGCAAATCAATTCTTCAGTCTTGAGTCTTCTTGATGAGTAAAACCCAATTCCCAAAAAGTTGGGACACTGTACAAATTGTGAATAAAAAAGGAATGCCATAATTTACAGAGTTCATAAACTTATATTTTATTCACAATATATATTGTGGTTTTGGATTTTGGATTTCATGAGAGCTACACATTCCCAAAAAGTTGTAAGTTTGTAACTTTTTAGGTCAATTGGAAACATGTTTGGGTATAAAAGGAGCCTCTCAGAGTCGCAGTGTCTCTCAGAAGTCAAGATGGGCATTCCTCCAATGCTGTGATGAAAAATAGTGGAGCAATATCAGAGAGGAGTTTCTCAGAGAAAAATTGCAAAGAGTTTGAAGTTATCATCATCTACAGTGCATAATATCATCCAAAGATTCAGAGAATCTGGAACAATCTCTGTGTGTAAGGGTCAAGGCCTGAAAACCATACTGGATGCCCGTGATCTTTGGGCCCTTAGACAGCATTGCATCACAAACAGGAATGGTACTGTAATGTAAATCATTACATGGGCTCAGGAATACTTCCAGAAAACATTGTTGGTGAACACAATCCACCGGGCCATTCGCCGTTGCCAACTAAATCTCTATAGGTCAAAAAAGAAGCCATATCTAAATGTGCGTTTTCTCTGGAGCCAAGGCTCATTTAAAATGGACTGGCAAAGTGAAAAACTGTTCTGTGGTTAGACAAATCAATTTTTTGGGAAAACTGGGACGCCATGTCATCCGGACCAAAGAGGACAAGGACAACCCAAGTTGTCATCAGCGCTCAGTTCAGAAGCCTGCATCTCTGATGGTATGGGGTTGCATGAGTGCGTTTGGCATGCGCAGCTTACACATCTGGAAAGGAACATCAAAGCTGAAAGGTATCCAAGTTCCAGAACAACATATGCTCCCGTCCAGACGTCGTCTCTTTCAGGAAAGAACTTGCATTTTCCAACATGACAATGCCAGACCACATACTGCATCAATTACAACATCATGGCTGCGTAGAAGAAGGATCCAGTTCTGAAATGGACAGATTTTTCACCCATAGAAAACATTTGGTGCATCATAAAGAGGAAGATGCGACAAAGAAGACCTAAGACAGTTGAGCAACTAGAAACCTTAGACAAGAATGGGATAACATTCCTATTCCTAAACTTGAGCAACATGTCTCCTCAGTCTCCAGACATTTGCAGACTGTTATAAAAAGAAGAGGGGATGCCACACAGTGGTAAACATGGCCTTGTCCCAACTTTTGTGAGATGTGTTGATGCCATGACTTTTAAAATCAACTTATTTTTCCCTTAAATTGATACATTTTCTCAGTTTAAACATTTGATATGTCATCTATGTTGTATTCTGAACAAAATATTGAAATTTGAACCTTCCACATCATTGCATACCCAGCAGGTCAGAGGTTTGCGTCCACCCTAGAAGGAGGGAGAAAATACAAAAAAACTGTAATAGGTAGATGTGATAATAATATGAGCGGTTTAATGTGTGTCTACAGCTACAACCAGTGTGACCGTATACCTATAATCAATCAGTCTCCATACGTTTGGTGAAATAAGTATGTTTTGAGTTTGCTTTTGAAAACCTCAACAGAGTCAGCTCGCCGCCGTTCCATCTGGAGTCCATTCCATAAAAAGGCGGCTCTATAAGAAAAGGCTCTGTAGCCAGCAGACTTCTTCTTTACTCGAGGAAGTTGAAGGAGGCCAGTGTCCTGAGAGCGAAGGGTACGAGCTGGAGTATACCGGGTAATTAGGTCAGATAGGTAAGAGGGCGCGCGTCCACAAAGGATTTTATATGTTAACAGGAGAACTTTGAAATCAGCTCTAACATGAATAGGAAGTCAATGTAATGAAGCCAGGACCGGAGTAATGTCATCAAACTTTCTGGTCTTTGTTAAAAGTCTGGCGGCTGTATTTTGGACCATTTGTAGTCTGTGAGTACTTTTCCTCGGCGGTCCAGAGAATAACGCATTGCAATAGTCCAGCCTGAATGTGACAAATGCATGAATGAGAATTCCAGCATCAGCTAAAGAGAGGCAGGAGCGAATTTTTGAGATATTCCTCGAGTGAAAAAGTTTAGTGACTTCAGTAATGTGCTGCTGCAGTGATAGTGTGGGGTAAAAAATGACACCAAGGTTCCTCACAGTGTTGCCGTGCTCCAACACACAGTTGTTGATCGAGACAGGAAGATTGTTGAACTTGTGCCGACGACTGCCAGGACCAATTAACAAGAGCTCTGTTTTATCCGAGTTTAGATGGAGGAAGTTTTGAGACATCCATGTTTTAATTGAAACAAGGCAGGCCTCTAGACACTTGATGTCAGTAGTATTATTCGCTTTTATTGTTAGATACAGCTGTGTATCATCGACATAACAGTGGAAATTTACTTCATAACTTCTGATGATTTGTCCCAATGGTGTAACATATAGTGAAAAAAAGTATAGGACCAAGCAGAGACCCTTGTGGCACACCGAATTTCACTGGTGCCGTGGAGGAGAAGGATTTATTAAAAGAGACAAAATGAGACCGGATCACACATATGGGATTCTAACCATAGATAGTATAATTATGGATGATATCCGCCCATTGGTCCCCTATTCACCAATATTGCATTACGAATGGGCAATAAAATGGCCGTTACATCCGGGCTTTTCGGGTTTTACTCCATAGTAAAACAATAGTTTTTAGATAGCATAAACCAACGTAATTTTCAAAAATTCACCCCCCCCAGAGATGTCACGTAGTAAAAACTTAGCTCTAGAGACCGGAGCCATCTTTTGTACCAGGCTGTAAACATGAGTTTTACTCTTGTAAAGTCGGCATTGGGTTTCTCCTTATATTTCCGCTTTTGGAGCCTGCCCTCTGGTGGACGGATGTATATCGCTGTATTTTGCTGTAAAATAACCGTATGGCAGCGCCCTTACACGACGACCATTTAAGAGGTACCATGGGAGAGGCTTGATTCTAACCAAGCAAGTGCAGAGCCAGAGATGCCAAACACATTCTTTAGTCTGTTTATTAGCACTGCATGATCGATCGTATCAAATGCAGCGCTGAGATCTAGCAATAACAGTAGAGCTGATGAGTCCTCGTCAATCTGAAGGAGGAGATTGTTAGTCACTTTAACTAAAGCTGTTTCAGTGGAATAAGGGGCCCTAAATGCAGACTGAAACGGCTCAAGGAGGTCATTTTTCGATAGATATAGAGTAAGTAACTTTTTCGAGGACTTTAGATAGAAAAGGTAAATTGGAGACAGGACCGGAAATTATTTAGGCATCCAGGATCCAGATTAGGTTTTTTGAGCAGGGGTTTGACCACAGCCTGTTTGAAGAGGGAAGGAACGGTGCCAGTAGACAGGGACAAGTTTATAATGTTTAACATAATTTGCCCTACATAGGGCCACAGTTCTTTAAGCTGTTTTGCTGGCAGGATATCCAGAAGGCACGTAGTTGCTTTACATGAAAAAAACACCTTTGTCAGCTCATCGAGGGATACAGGATCTAAGACTGAGAGACGAGAGGTCAGTGAATCCAAGTGAATGGGACCCGGAGATGAGAAACACAAAACCAAAATATTATCCCTGATATCTTCAATTTTATGTTTAAAGAAATCTAAAAAGTCTTGTGCACTAAAGGGAGAGGAGTCTTCAGTTGTTTTTGGTTGGATTAGTTTAGCAACTGTCCTAAAGAGAAACCTGGGGTTATGCCGGTTTTCTCTGATTAGAGATGAGAAATAGGCCCTCTTTGCAGTGCTGTGGGCGTGCTTATAGGTGTTTACACACAAACACCACTTTTGATAATTTAGATTTGTTTTTGACTTGCGCCATATGCGTTCAAAACTCCTGCAGGCCTGTTTTAAAGCCCGGGTTTCCTCGTTATACCATGGTGTAGGTCGTCTGGTTGGTCTGGGCTTTGTCCTGAGGGGTGCCACTGAGTCGTTGATGGCCGAGAGGGTTGCATGGACCTCCTTTGTGTAGGCTTCTATTGAGTTTCCAGGTGGACTTAAATTAGGAAGAACATCTGTCAGCCGTGTGGCAAACATTTCTATTGCAGCCGCGCTAAAATTACGTGTAGACACTACGCATTTGTCGGAATTTGAGGGAAATGTATGACTTATCTCAAATTCCACCAGTGAGTGATCTGAAACAGCAGATAAAAGAGACGAGACGAAGAGATGGAAAACATATATTCCCCGAGCCAAAACAAGATCAATATAGTTTCCACTAATGTGTGTGGGCTCATGAACAAACTGGTTGAAAGACAGGGTTGTAAGCAGTGATTGAAATGCTCTGGCCAGAGGGTGACACTCCTTATTTAGATGACTATTAAAGTCACCAACTAGAAGGATGTTATTGGAGCAAGTTATTAAGTCAGAGAGGAAAGCTCCGAACTTATCTAAGAAAGAAGAGTAGGGACCTGGAGGGCGATGGATTACAGCTAAATAAAATTGTCTTCCTTCTGTTAATTTGAGAAGGAATATGTTTGATGAGTAACACTTCGAATGAGTTAAATTTTGGCTGTGATGATGGATCGATGTTGAATGGCTGCAACACCACCACCCTGTTTCGACGTGCGTCCTATCTGTGCATACGCATAATCAGGGGGAGATGCTCCATTTAGTGGCAGAAAAATTATGGCCCTATGCCAAGTTTCACAAAGACAAAGTAAATCCAAGCTATGAGAAGAAATAAGATCATTAATTAAGAGTGCCTTGGAGGATAGAGACCGCACATTCAGGAGACCAATCTTCATATATATATACATTCCCTGATTGGTAGAATTATACCTATTTCACTGACACAGTACCCTCAGCTGGACAGAAAAATCTGATATAATTATTTTTAATTCCATGCTATTGGGACAACTGTCTCTTCTCCTGAGTGACATGTTCAACAGCTCAAACAGAGGGAGCCGAAATAGGCCGGTATACTGGACCCAAGCAAAGTTTTTTTTTTTTTTCAAAATGCACTAAAATCACTATAACCTTTCAGAGACAGGTTTGGATAGTTTCCTCTTTAAAATAAAACAACACAGCCAGTTTGTAGAGGGATCTTATATATCCATAAGTATTGTGTGCTGTGTTCACAGGGTTCAGACACATGTGGAGAAGGTAGAAAAATTTGTAGCCCCCAGAAGTCTGGGTTTGTAACAAGCTGCTGTTCCAGAGGCTGTAAAGCATTTGGGAAAATGGTTCAGTCAGACCTAAGCATCTGGCTTTACCAATGTTAGAGAAGCATTAACAGTTGTGCTCTTTGGTGTACTCTGTTGTGCTCTTCATTCTCAAATGTAGTAGTGACCCAAATATGTTGGGATAGGCTCCAGTCACCCAGACCCCTAACGGGACTAAGCGGTAGAAAATGAATGAACGATTTAAACTTGTCTTTTAGAGCTCAGATAAATAGTGATTTCCGGACCTTTTTTTTTTAAATCTTATACTCGTGTTTAACCACTTTGGTCCTCCAAAAAGTTATTAATTATGTTTTATTCATTATTATAAATTTAACCTATTCATAGCTAGGCCATTGCACTGCACGATGCACTCTACGCTGGCATTGATCAAAGCTCTATTCAACACCTACAGCTTATTTAAAATTCCGCTGTTAGACTCTTTACCGATCCTCAAAGACACAAACCCCTTTTGTTATGTCCCTGCACTTGCTCCCTGTGAAGTATCGCATTGATTTAAACATTTTATTACTTCCTTTCAAAGCACCTAACGGTCTGGCACTACACTATTTGTCTGACCTCATTACCCCTCATGTCTCAACCAGACCTCTCTGCTCCGTGGCGAGAGCTTAACGGGTCTTCCCCCGAATGCAGAGGGCCACTAAAGGTGACCGAGCGTTCGCCTCTGGAACTCCCTCGCCACTGAGCTCAGGCAGATCAAATGTATTACACATACATGTGCTGTTTTTATTTATTGATT
This sequence comes from Perccottus glenii, assembly GCA_024416835.2. Taxonomy (NCBI): domain Eukaryota; kingdom Metazoa; phylum Chordata; class Actinopteri; order Gobiiformes; family Odontobutidae; genus Perccottus; species Perccottus glenii. Next base: position 27,145,630 of record CM044546.2, read on the forward strand.
TTTTTTTATGTTTTATTTGCATGAATTTCACATTTTAATTTGTGCATTTCTTCTTTTGTTTTATTTGGATTTTTTTCTTGAACTTTAAATCACTTAATATTAAAGCTCTATATAAATGAAATTTATTATTATTTTCATTATAATTACAGTCAGTATGAAAATGTTTCACGTCCCAAACCTGTTATGTTGCATCTCAGTAATATACAGTTTATTATCTGAACATATTCAGAGTGCAGTGTTCGCTCTGCTTTGTGCTCTCTGCTGCTTTGTGCATCTGGGTAGCTAAATGGCTGATGGAAGCTGAGGTAATGCATTCTGAGGTGAAATATCTCATTCTGGAAAGAGAAGACAAAAAAGAAGGTTAAAAAAACATTAACTCTAAGAGAAATGAGGCGAAAATGAGAGCGCCACCAGGGCACAGGGTAAGGGGATCGCTCCAGGCCAGTTTGGCAGTGAGCGGAATGGCTCTCATTGTGAGGTGTTGATTGTGTTGCCAAGCCCTTGAGCCACGGCGTTTAACCTCGACAGTGGCCAAGAACAATGGCTGATAAACGTATAACATAGGAATTGAAGACTTAACATGGTTTGGTTGAGTTCATGCTGGGGTAGGGTGCAAACATACGTGCATTCATTTTGAAATCTCTACTGTTCAGCTGACTGTGCAGGTTTTCATTTTCCCATCCAGGTCCCCAGAGACCTGTTTAAAATGCCTTTCAACCCCTAGTTTTTCTGGATCACCTGCTATATGTGTCGCGCTCATTACTGATGAAACTGACTGCAATGGGATGCTGTGGGGGTCCCAGAGGAAGGGGGGGTCTTGACTTCTTTGGTCAAGGGTTAGCACTTCTGTGGCTGCACATATTGACTTTAACATGTATTCTTAGACACTTAGACTTAATCAGGACATGCATTTGGACTCCTGGACAGCATCCTCTCAGTAATTTAATGTACGTGTTGTATTTCCAAGCAAGTGTCAGATCAGAAAATTGTGTTAAGAGTGAGAGCAGGGGTGAAATCAGTGTGTGCATGTGCTGTGAATGTGCTCCAGATAGTGCAGCTGATGGCTATCTTTCCGAGAGAGCTCTATTGATTTGGCTGGGGTAAATAATTGGTTGGGCCTACAAGCTGTCATGTTCTGCCTGATTGCTGAGCAGTGGTGGTCTTGAACAGTTATCTTGCTTCATATCCTTCTCTGATCCTTCTATAGCCTCCTTAGACTATCTCTGCATTTATTGATCTGGACCCTAAGACCATTCTACATTCTTCAATTTGGGTTATAATTCTCACAATATGTTACAAGTTATCAGCTCCCGAATCCTTGTTCTGCCTTAGAGGCAGAGCAGGTACAATTTAGGCTGGCAAAAAGCAGGCAAATAGAAAAAGAATACAAAATGAGGACGTTTGTAGGGGTCAGGCGTGATACAGGCTCACATGAGGCGCCCTACTTTCCTCTAACTGTATTAGAACGGGGAGTGCTTTGTGAGGACTGGGAGAGTGCTGTAAATGTAATTTCAATCAAGTCTGGGGAGTGTAAAATTATTAGTTGCACTGGTCCCTTAACATCCCATTACCCAATTTAAACATAATTCATAAGTAAAACTAAAATTTTCTAAAAAGCCTCTGCCAAGATTTAACAGTCCCTCTCTTGTGTTATGTGGGATTAGTCCAGTCTGCTGGGAGTCAAGGCTGGAAGGCCCCTGCCCACAGGCAGCATCCTCTCAGGTTTGGAGCACGGCTGATGAACAGACCTTTAGCGACCCCGCTTGAATGGCTCAGAGAACTACCGCCCCTCAAAGGCAGAATGTTTGCTGACAGAGCAACAAACATTCAGTTGGATCTTTATTAATTTTAAAGGAAATACAGTATTTACATATTTTTTGTAAGTGATGTAGACATTAGAAGAATTATAATATTTTCTTAAAGTATTAAAATGCTTATTATTTCAAAAACCATTCGGTCCACACCTCAAAGGTGCAACTGTGTGAATAACCATTGATTGTTTAATGACAACAGAAACTACCCAAATGACCCTGATAAAAAGTTTACATACCCTGGTGATTTTGGCCTGATAACATGAACACAAGTTGACACAAACAGGTTTGAATGGCTACAAAAGGTAACCATCCTCACCTGTGATCGGTTTGCTTGTAATCAGTGTGTGTGTATAAAAGGTCAGTGAGTTTCTGGGCTCCTGACAGAACTTTGCATCTTTTATCCAGTGCTGCACTGACGTTTCTGTTTCTGAGTCATGGGGAAAGCAAAAGAATTGTCAAAGGATCTGCGGGAAAAGGTAATTATACTCTATAAAACAGGAAAGGGACATAAAAGATAGGAATTGAGAATGCCAATCAGCAGTGTTCAAACTCTAATAAAGAAGTGGAAAATTAGGGATTTGGGTAACCAAACCAAGAACCAATCATTTTAGTTACAACTGCCAGGAAAATTGTATGGGGTGCAAAGAAAAACCCACAAATAACTTCAGCTGAAATACAGGACTCTCTGAAAAAAGTAGTGTGGCAGTTTAAAAATGCGCAATATGGAGGCAATTGAAGAAAAATGAGCTGCATGGTTGAGAAAGTCATTACTACGCAAATGACACAAAGCATCCCACTTACAATAAGCCAAACAGCACAGAGACAAGCCTTGAGCCTCCCAGGTCATTTGAAGTGATGAGACCAAAATTGAACTTTTTGGCCACAGCCACAAACGTTACATTTGGGGAGGAGTCAACAAGGCCTACGATGAAAAGGACATCATTCCTACATGGAGGTGGATCACTGAAGTTTTGGGAATGTGTGAGTAGCTCACACATTTCCAAAACCTTGTAGCAAAGGCACAGGAAAAGATGAATGCAGCATGTTATCAGAAAAACTGGAGTAAAATTTGCACTCATCATCCCGGAAGCTGCGCACGTACTTGGTCGTTCCAACATGACAACGATCCAAAGCACAAGGCCAAGTCGACCTGTCATTGGCTACAGCAGCATAAAGTGAAGGTTCTGGACTGGCCATCTCAGTCTCCTGATCTCAATATCAGTGAGACACTCTGGGGAGATCTCAAACGTGCAGTTCATGAAAGACAGCCCAAGAATTTACAGGAACTGGAGGCTTTTTGCCAAAAAGAATGGGCAACTTTACCATCAGAGAAAATAAAGAGCCTCATCCACAACGACCACAAAAGCCTTCAAGCTGTCATTACATTTTATTTACGTTTACATTTAGTCATTTAGCAGACGGCTCAGTGGCTCAGTGGTAGAGCGGTTGTCCCTCAACCGGAAGTTTGGTGGTTTGATTCCCGCTCTGCCCACAGTTGATACTGCCGTTGTGTCCTTGGGCAAGACTTTTAACCCACCTTGCTTCCAGTGGTGTTCCAGCTGTAACACTCGTAAATTGAAGCTTTATGTAAGTCGCTTTGGATAAAAGCGTTTGCTAAATGAATAAATAAGTAAGTAAATGTAATGTAAATGTATTTGACAATTAATGGCTTTGCCCAACCACTAACTATGAGTTAAAGAAAAGTTATTATAAATATTATCTGAAAAATGGCCAACAAAATCACAAATTCTGAGTATGTATATGTATGAGCACAACTGTATGCATTTACCACAAGACAGGGAAGATGTGAACAGTGTGTCCCGTTCATAACTTAGCACTGTAAAGCTGCCGGTTGTCTTGGTCTCAATGTGCTCGGCTCATGAGTCTCACTAGATGCTAAAGTTGTCCGGGTGACGTAGAGGCTAAAATAACTTCCTCTGCCCCAATTCTTGTGGAGAACAGTTACAGGAAAGCGGTGGAGGAGAGGCTCAAACTTGAATTAATTAATGGTAAATTTGAACAAACACATCTTTCCTTCTTTCCTTTTTGCCAGAGGCTGTTTTAGAACAGTCTGAAAGAGACAGCAGATGTTACCCGTCTGTGCTGTCATCGCCGCAGCACAGTGAGTCCAGTTCTCATGTGCGGCTTTGAAACAGAAAATCTGTGCCTTCTCCACTTTTTCATCCCCACTCGTAGACTTACAGATTTATTTTGAAATTCTATCAAATTTAATTGTTACACTGTGCTTTTTGCACATTGGGTGAGATAATAAGAGTTTTGCCAAGTGGAAGGAATTTCCTAAATCATGTTAGCCACTGTGGCACAGTGGGAGAAGAGCAGCATCAGTTCACAGCCAAAAGAGAGTTCTGGAACAAAATCCTATGGACCGATGAGACCAAGATCAACTTGTACCAGAGTGATGTGAAGAGAAGAGTCTGGAGAAGGAAAGGAACTGCTCATGATCCAAAGCATACCACTTCATCAGTGAAGCATGTGGTGGTAGTGTCATGGCGTGGGCATGTATGGCTGCCAATGGAAATGGTTCTCTTGTATTTATTGATGATGTCTGACAAAAGCAGCAGGATGAATTCTGAAGTGTTTCGGGCAATATTATCTGCTCATATTCAGCCAAATGCTTCAGAACTCATTGGACAGCGCTTCACAGTGCAGATGGACAATGACCTGAAGCATTCTGCAAAAGCAACCAAAGAGTTTTTTAAGGGAAAGAAATGGAATGTTATGCAATGGCCAAGTCAATCACCTGACCTGAATCCGATTAAGCATGCATTTTACTTGCTGAAGACAAGAGGGGCACAGTGGCTCAGTGGTAGAGCGGATGTCCTTCAACCGGAAGGTAGGCTATTCGATTCCCGCTCTCCCCACAGTTCATACTGTCGTTGTGTCCTTGGGCAAGACACTTAACCTACCTTGCCCCCAGTAGTGTTCCAGCTGTAACACTGGTGAATGGAAGCTTAATGTAAGTCGATTTGGATAAAAGCGTCAGCTAAATGACTAAATGTAAATGTAAAATGTAAGACTGAAAGGAAAATGCCCCAAAAACAGTTGGAGTAGAGGCCTGGCAAATGACCAGGGATGAAACCCAGCGTCTGGTAATGTCTATGCATTCCAGACTTCAGGCTCTAATTGACTGCAAAAGAATTGAAGTTTGATTTATGTTTGTTAATCTGTCCCATTACATTTGGTCCCTTCAAAAGTTTGAGGCACATATACAAACTGTTGTAATGCCTACATCGTTCACCTGATTTGGATGTAAATACCCTCAAATTAAAGCTAAAGGTCTGCAGTTAAAACACACCTTGTTCGTTTTATTTCAAATCCATTGTGGTGGTGTTTAGAGCCAAAAAGATTTGAATTGTGTCAATGTCCCAATATTTATGGACTTGACTGGACATTTATTAAAATGGCTGCATCTTTTCAACCACTCTAAAGAGCTGCATGAATCAGACATGTCCAAAGACCAAAAAAGTCAGAAAGTAAAACTTGTATACACATATAAATTCTATATTCACTATATCAAGGGCCTTAATTTGGAAGCTCTATGAGTCAGCACTGCCAAGTCATTTTATATAGCATTTACAAAACTATACACCCAATAATTTGTTGTCATTTATGTCTTTTAAGTGTTGCCTGAAATACAACTTTAACTGCACCTTGAAATGGTCTTGTTCATTTTGTGGACATGTCTGGAGGTGTCTGTGGTAAGGCATCGTGACTACCTGCTTGCGTCATGTGTGTCTGTGTGTGTGTGGACTCCAGCTGGCCGACACAGCGGATAAAGGATGATTCCACGCTCTATTGCTGAGAGCTTATTCATCTTCCTTTGGGGGGTGATGTGTCATCTTAAATAATTGAGTAACAAGTGTCCGGACTGTCTTCTCTCAGTGCTGTGCCCAACATCTGTGCTGGGAGTGCTCCAGGTCTGCGGCAGCGCTGCTTGGCTCAGATCGCCTCTCTGTGACAGGCTGGAGCAGTGGAGTCTGTGCCCCATCTGTGGTTTAACACCTCAAACGCTGCCGGTGAAGACATTTGAAGTGACTTATAGTTTTAGATAGTGTTTAGAATATTTATTTCAGATTAATAAGAGAGATAATGGAGACTGTGTACAATTTAGAATGAATGATCAGGTTTTATTCTTGCAAGAGCAAAGCACAAACATGCAACAATTGTACAGGATAAAGTTTGCTTGGAAAAGTAAACAATACATGAGATTTTATATCACGCTGTAAAGGTTGTAGGAGGCATATTGTTCACACAGCCCCATGACAAGCTCCCAGCAAGTTATGTCTATGTTCATGTTTGGACTAGAAACTAGAAGCAACCAGTAATTATTAACTATAGGTAATAATAAATTATTATAACAGATAGTTTTTGATTTCAAGTTCAAATTCAAATCAGTTTATTAATCCCCAAGGGGAAATGTAATTGTTACGTCTCTTCAAATAAGTAGACTTCATGATGATTGATTGTACATCTTGTGGCATTCTGTCCTGTAGTTCCTGATCTCAGACATCCACTGGCTGCTCTCTGTTGTTCAAAAGCCCAATGTAAGGGATGGTCCCTATTGTAGTTAAACTATTTTGTGTTCATGGTCAAAAATTACTGTTTCATTAAGACTCATGAAAAAAAAAGTTGAAGCAAAAGCATCTGGACTAGGTTTTCAAGGTGAAGATGTTTTGTCTCTTATCCCAAGATACTTTTTCAATTTTGAGAACTTTGAGAACTGTTACAAGAGCTGAGCTTAAATCTCTAGAGGGAGGGGTTTGACCTGAAACTAAACCTGATTGGTCCAGACTGTTCTGGTCTCATAGTCATTAGCTATGAAAGGGCAGTGTGACTCCTGATGTGAGAGTCGTTAAAGGCTCAGGTGAGTTGTTGGTGTCAGTGTTCCATTCAGGTGTTGTTGTTGTTCAAAAGTGAAACTCTTTTGATTTAGGTTTCAAAACACTGTTGTAAATACTAGGCAACAAGAATCTGAGGCCACCTACTCTGTTCTATTTTGGACATTGCCCTTTCTTTTTGAGGTGGGGCTGGACTGAAGACTAAGGTTCACCAGGATTGGCTCTTCTGTGCTGATACATCCTCTTGTGAAGCTGTTGTTTCGTTTACTCTGTTTGTGGGGATCTTGTCTATAGGCTGGACTAATTTTTGACGCAGAGTGTTCCCAGGTTTAAAGTGGACCGGAATAAACCTTATGCCTCATTTATACTGCAAATTTTACACCACAATTTCTCAGAAATTAAATACAATCGAGCCATACAACTTTGTCACTGATTGATTGTACAAAACTTGTTTAGTTTTGACTAAATATGCAGTTACTGTGTTCTGCTTTTGTAGGGCAGAATAAAATAGCGGTTTCATCCTGGCTTGTTCTGCTGTTACTGCATAGTAAAACTAAAGTTTTTAGTTAGCATATTTGGACGTATTAATCAAAATTTCTCCCTTCCCAGTTGTCATGTAGTAAAAACGTAGCTCTACAGAGCAGAGCTGTCTTTTGTACCAGGCTGTAAACATTATTTTTACACTTTTTGCTTGCATTTCTGCTTTTGGAGGCTGCCCTCTGTTGGACCGAGGTTTATTGCTGCATGGTGGCACCCATACCTGAGGCCCATTTAAGGGTACCAGAGCTCAGTTTTTACACTTTTACTGTCACCCCCATTCTTTTCTAATGACCGTTCATTATTTTTGATCCAGGAACACCAAGAGTGTACAAAAGTTGAATAAAACCCAAAAACTAATAAATTAATAAAACATTTTGTGTGTGGAAATTCTCTTAAGTCAGTCTAATTAAATTAACTACATTTTACAAGGATATAAACTTGGAAATCAGTCAAATTTGACCAGCGCACAACGACTAGTTTTTAAAGTCCACAACTATCTCTTTTCTGAGATTTCTCTTTCTTTGTGACTTCTCCCCCAACAGACTGCTGCGTAGCAAAATGTTCATTGAATAAATCTTGTGTTTTCAAGTGACTGTACAAGCTAGGAAAGCTTGTTATAGTCTTAATATATATATATATATATATATATATTCTGTAGGTGTGTGTGTGAGCGTGTGTGTGTGCACGCTTGCGTTAAAAGTCGACTAAATAAGTCTAAAAGTCCATGTAAAGAATAAAAACAGTACCAGGCTCAGGCAAGTTAAAACAAGTCACATGGCTGACAGAGCTCCTCACTCTGCCCCTTCATGTATGATGGCTTACAACACTTGGTGGTCCAGCGGCTCACGGTTCCTGGTCTCTGCGTCTTGTTTGTCTGCCAAGCTGTTCCGCTCTGTCTGCCGTCCGTGTCTCCCTCGTGTCCTCCTGTGGCTACGCTGGTGCCTGGCCACACACCCTGGCATGCCCTCTGGGTTGCGTGGTGGCTCCCGTCTTTCCGTCTCAATCAGTTTCTCGCTCACCTAAAAAGGCCACGTCTCAGGGCGTCACACAGGTGCATTCAGTAAAGTGCTGAGTAAAGTGGCGGGTTGTGATGACATGCAAACAAAAGGTATGCATAAGAAATAAACGCACAACACATCCACAATAAAAGCACGCACTTCACAATAAAACCCTGCAGTCCCACATAAGGCTTGTAACTATTTTACACAAGTCAGTGTAAATTAACGTTCATTGTCTGAACAATGAACTAAATAAACGCTCCATAAATATAATATAAATGGAGGAGATAGAGAATCAGGTAGAGAAACCGTCAGTCAGACTCTCACTAGACATTTATATTAACGCACTGTTCACAGGGGACTTGTTACACTTGTGTTTTACTGAAAATAAATGAAGAGCAATAGCGGTGTATAGGAGTAAAACAGGGCAGAAGCTGACACGAGACGCAGCACATAGGATGGATAAATAGATAATAAATTATAAGACAAACAGACAAACCATTGCAGTGTTCAATTGCTACCAAGGACCATGCCACAACTATATGGAGGTGATGTTTATGAATCGATACAGAATAAAGTGATGACACGATGGAGGATGAAGGGTAATAATGGTTCTAGAGATAATTGGCAGGTTGGATGTGTAGGGGTTCTGTCTTTGCTAGTTCACCCAGCTGATTAGGGGACCCCCTCCTCTTTCAGAGGATGCTGAAAGAAAATAGGTATGTAGAAAAAGGGGACTGGGAGGGTGGGGTCAAGAGAACAGAAACAAGCAGTGATGAATGAAACTGACGTGAATAATAGGGCGTCTGGGAAAATTAGAGGCGGGGCTAAGGTGTTTTTGAGGCGTAGCAGAGACGTGGCCTTGCTTCCGAACCTAAGTTAGCACACTGACTTCATAAGTGGTCTGTGCTCATAGCAGGTGTGTTGTGTAAAGGTGAGTAAAGCTGATAATGTCCTTGTTTTGGAAGGGTTTATTTTTTGAAAAACCAGTGGCTGATACAGACCCATGTAAATGGGAGCCCATTCTCATAATAAGGACATGGCAACTTAGAACATAGGTTACACACAATAATCTAATCAGTCAGATGCTATATATTATTGTCTTTGCATTAAAACAGTTGTTTATGTCCTTCACCCGGTTAAACCACAGTGTTCATTCTTTGATAAATCACTCCACAATGACAGTAAATCCCACATCCCACCTCTATGTTTCCCATTTGTTCCCTTAGTGTCCACTCAAGAATTATCCAAGATTGCCAGGTAATGCCCGGTAACTGCACGTGCACGTCGGTCTGCGTTATCTAGTAGCTCAGTACAGAACAAACATGGCTTGCTTTTTGTGTCCGATGCAGTGTTTAGTGTCCTGCTGTGATCAGGTGGATGTAAGCGCACGGGCCTGAGAAAGACAAGGTCTGGCATCACTGACGTCTCCAGCTCCAGAGAAGAGATGATATAGAACCAGGTCCAGTTACCACAGTTTTTTCTAAAACGTCCGCACTTAATCAGTTATTTATTAATTCATTGTTTTAACAAAGTATTATACAATATTCATTTTAATGTAGCCTAATTAAATTAGGTATTAAATACACAGTGGCAAGAAAAAGTATGTAAACCTTTTGGAGTTTGGTTTTCTGAATAAATTTGTCTTAAAATGTGATTGGATCATTATCTAAGTCAAGGGTTTTGACAAACATAATGTGTCTCAAAATAATTACACCATGTCATTATTGAACACACTCATTCAACATTCAAAATGACAGTGGAAAAAGTGAACCCTTAGAATGAATAACTGGTTGACACCCCCTTTTGCAGCAATAACCTCAACCAGGCGCTTCCTGTAGCTGTGGATCAGACCTACACGTCGTTGAGGAGGAATTTTAGCCCATTCTACCTGCAGAATGGCTTTATCTACATTTACATTTAGTCATTTAGCAGACGCTTTTATCCAAAGCGACTTACATGAAGCTTCCATTCACCAGTGTCACAGCTGGAACAAGGTGGGTTAAGTATCTTGCCCAAAGACACAATGACAGTATGAACTGTGGGGAGAGAGGGAATCGAACCCCCTACCTTGAAGGACAACCGCTCTATTACTGAGCCACTGCACCCCTTCATATTCTTTGGACGTCTCATGTGTATGGCCCTACTCCATCCATATAATCTCTATTGGGTTGAGGTCTGGGCTTTGACTTGGCCGCTCCAAAAGGCGGATTTTGTTTTTCTGAAGCCATTCTGTTGTGGACTTGCTCTGGTGTTTTGGGTCGTTGTCCTGTTGCATCACCTTCTACACAGTTTCAGCTTATGTAGAGACATCCTCACATTATCCTGAAGAATTGTCTGATATCCTTTGGAATTCATCTTCCCCTCAATGATTCAAGCTGACCAGGCCCTATTGCAGTAAAGCAGGCCCAAATTATGATGTTTCCTCCACCACACTTTACAGTTGGGATGATGTTTTCATGATGATTTGCTGTGCCTTTTCTACGCCAGATGTAGATGTAATCAGTCCAAGTAGCTGTAGTCCACACCTCCAAACGTATTATCTTAACAAGACTCCAGGTGTGCTCAAACCTGACTCCAATTAGCTTTTTTGAGGTCATTAAGTCAAGGGTTTACTTACTTTTTTCACTGCCATTTTGAATGTTGAATGAGTGTGTTCAATGAAGACATGAAAGATCAGAAATCTTTTGTGTAATTATTTTTAGACACATTATGTTTGTCAATACCCTTGACTTAGATGAAGATCAGATCCCATTTTAAGACAAATTTATTCAGAAATTCCAAAAAGTTTACATACTTTTTCTTGCCACTGTACATATTATTTTTTATTTGTATTCAGACTAGTAAAAATGAATTAGGTCAAGGAGCGAGATAAGTTTAAAAGTTTTTACTGTTGGGAATTAGTACGGATCTTTACAGTGGGTTGGGAGTAAAGTAATTTGATCCATGAGATGAAGTTCTGTCCAAACCAAATTTGTCCATCACAGCAAATAGGTAGGGATGTTTGACCTGATTGAATTCTTTGTCTGCATCAATGGAGACCACGCACTCTGTCCAATTCTCAGGGGCAGAGTACACAATATAAAAGAGATGGTGAATGTTAAAGTAGGATTGCCTGCCTTTGATCAGTCTAGTCTTATTTTTGGATATGTTGAGAGTAGACCCTGTGGAAAACAGTATAGCATCCTCAACACCAGTATGTTTGTTAAAAGTAAACTGGAAGGGATCTAGAGCATAGAGCATGTAGACAGTGTTCATGCTCTTTTTATAAGCTTTGAATATCATTAATAGCTAGTATTTCAGGCTTTAAAACCTTCTTGAATCGATTGATAAATCTTTTTCTGCTTTAAAACCACTGTGTGCCCTTGCCATTGTTCATTGTAACACCCAAATACAAACCCCAGTCTTAAACAAAGTCAAGCATAGTTTATTGATTTCTCAGCTGTTCATGGACAGTCACCAAAACCTGGTATAAGAGACATTTTAACTGGTACTTGTCTGCCTCCAGTATGAATTGGTAATTGGTACCTGTTAAGGCCATAAATTTGTCATTGTTTTGCATCACCCTAATTAAAATTTAATTATTTTTGAATATATGTACGTATTTAAACGTGTAGTTTGCCCTCTGACTGTATGTGAATGTGAAAAGTAGGGGTGTGATAAGCTCTTGTGCCTCAAGATCTTGTGATATTGAAATGTGACAAGATTTCTTGTCAAGGTGAAAGGCTGTCTCGTGAAATTAGTATTGAAGATGCCCCTGCCAATTTTAATATCGTCTGCTTGGCAACATTTTGGTTTTCCGGATGAAGTAGGCAACAGTGAAAGAGTGGCAGACAAGAACCAAACAATATGTAAAAATATGTTGTACAGTGTGGCAAACTCTAGCATTATGCAAAGACACAAAACAACCACAGCTTTCAACCAGCCACACCTGTATATAGAGATCCCTCAGCTCCGTGAGGTTGGCCCCCCACCAAAAGGGATTGACTCCAAAACTATCTAGATCGTTTGTGCTTTGTTTGTGCTGGTTTGTGCAGCAAAAATTTTCGTTTGTGCTGTTATAGTTTTTGAGATATTAATAATAAATATTTTCGGTATTAACGGCTTCATTTCCGGCCAGCTGATGCGCACGTCCGGACAGGTTAAAGACTGTTTTAACCATTGAAATGCATTGTATTGTTTGCGTTACATAAAATCTTGTTTTCTGTGCCCATATTTTTTATCAATAATTATTTTGAGAGACAATCATTGGATCAAAGTACATCTACAAAGTTATAAACTTTTAAAAGCAGGCGGCAGTAGCTCAGTGGGTAGAGCGGTCGTCCTTCAACCGGAAGGTAGGCGGTTCGATTCCCGCTCTCCCCACAGTTCATACTGTTGTTGTGTCCTTGGGCAAGACACTTAACCCACCTTGCCTCCAGTGACTGTAACACTGGTAATTACATTAGAACAATGTAAGTCGCTTTGGATAAAAGCGTCAGCTAAATGAATAAATGTAAATGTAAATGTAAAAGATGCTATAGATGAAATGATACTTTTTTTCTCGAGTTGTCTTGCAGATGGATACTTGTTCCTGACCTGTTGCTGATCCTGAAGGCCCAAATACACCAAAAATAAATAACTGTAAACTGTCCTAACAATTTTTTTGTGTATTTACAATAAAGAACGAACTGAACTGGATTGTGTTTTATTTTTTATTTTTATAATACATGGAAAAAAAAATCCTGGATAAATAATAAAATGAAAACAACTTAAGTACACGTTAAAAATAAAGACAATTACATAAAAAAATAACAAGTATGGTCTACCTTACTTCCTTTATACCACCACATTTGCTGAATTTAAATGTTTAAACTTTTAAATTTAGCTTAACGGAGATAAAACAAATATAAAATAACTATACAGCCGCTTCTATTTTTCTACACCACGCATCACTGGATTTTTTTTTTTACTTGGAAGACTGCTCGTAAGACCGGACGTGCGCATCAGCTGGCCGGAAATGAAGCCGTTAATCCCGAAAATATTTATTATTAATATCTCAAAAACTATAACAGCACAAACGAAAATTTTTGCTGCACAAACCAGCACAAACGAAGCACAAAAGAATGACACAATTTTTGTCCATTTTTACGACAAATGGGGGGCTGGATGACGTCATCGGACGAAAATTAATCTTGTAATATCTCAAAAACTATAACAGCACAAACAAAAATCTTTACAGCACAAAACAGCACAAACGAAGCACAAACGAATGACACCATTTTGGGGCATTTTAAAGCACTTTAAAGCATTTTCGGGGGCTGGGTGACCTCATATGACCTATAAAAGAATCATTAATATCTCAAAAACTATAACAGCACAAACGAAAATTTTTGCTGCACAAACCAGCACAAACGAAGCTCAAACGATCTAGATAGTTTTGGAGTCAATCCCTTTTGGTGGGGGGCCAACTTCACGGAGCTCCCTATCTCGTGGATCTACCCCGTCTCCTCTTCATCCTTATATCTTTATCAGGATCTGTCTCCAGTGCTGATTGTGAAAATGTCCTCAAAATATATTTTCTGACACTATTCACTGAAAAGATTTATTAATCCTACAGTTTTGTCATTTTAAAATGGTCAACACTTTGCTTACTTTAGAATCACTTGGTTTGTCTTGACTCATCATCTGCCTTTGATGTTGCAGCTCTCTAAGATATGCTGCCTGGATTTTTGTTGAAACTGAACAAGCATCTGCTTCCTTGCCTGTTTTTGTTTGTCTCTCTTTGCTTCCTTCTGTTTAATTATTGAGGAGGGGAGAATTTAAAAGAAGCTCCTCTCTTCTTGTCAGGGCTCTCCACAGCATTCAAAGAAAGGAAGGTCAGGGGCAATTAGCAGTGGAACATGTTTATACTAGAGAGACGCTAAAAGCAAGCCGAATAACAAATGGACCTTCCTTAGTAGTGAAGAGGTTCAGAGCAGGAAAAAAAGAACAGACAAGTAAAAAGTAACCTGATGCCTGTGGAGATAGTAAGAGAGATTGACAGACTCAGAGGAGGCACAGGAGAAATGCCTTGGGAGTTCCGGTCCACGTTTGTTAATTAATGGAGGCTTTGTCTCTTTTGTAGACAAACATTGGCGACGGAAGGAGAAAAATAAGACTGCAGACAGAGGAATTTCCTCATACATATGAAAGCTGGTGTCTGCCATGAGTTCAAATATTAACAAGCTTAGAGTAGGTCCAGACCATGGAGTTTATTTGAAATTATGCAGCAGAATGGAAACTATATTGAAATAATCTTTGTCCACATTTGTGTTTGAGAAATGATGGCAATACATAACATCTGATAACCATGTGCAGAATCAGATGATCAGGGATGTTCTCTTCCGAACATAGATGTGACCATAAGAGGAATAATGTTCTCTGGTCTGAGATTTACAAATTCTCTGGTTTGAACTGTTCACACTAAAGTCACTGGAAGTTTTCATAATAATAGCTCTGAAGAGACCCTCATTGACTGTTTATAAAGCAAAGAAAAGGTTAAAGCAAAAGCATCTGGACTCAGTTTTCAAGATGAAGACGTTTCGTCTCTAATTCTAAAAGACTTTCTCAATTCTGAAATCAACTTATATTTCTAGAGGGAGGGGTTTGACCTGAAACTAAACCTGATGGGACCAGGCTGTTCTAGTCTCATAGTCATTAGCTCTGAAAGGGCAGTGTGTCTCCTGATGTGAGAGTCGTTAAATGCTCAGGAGAGTCGTTAGTGACACTGTTCCATTCAGGTGTTGTTGTTGTTGTTCTAGAGTGAAGTTTGTATTTAGGTTTCAAAACACTGTTGTAAATACTAGGCAACATGAATTTGAACAAAAATGGCTTTTAGTTCCCTTATTTCTGGTTTGCCAGCAGACCGTCTCCCGTTCAGCTACTCTCTCACCCCATGCACCTTTTCCAAATGTGTGAAAGTGGCCTCGGAGAGTGTGTGAGAGAAGATCCTCAAGTTGCCATCAGGGACCGATGCTTTCAGTCCAACCCTCTCTCGTTCCGCTACTATCTCGCTCCACGCAACCTCTCCAAATGAGTGGAGCTAATGTTTCGTTGGAGCTGCTCCATCGTCAGGGTCTCAGGGTTTTGACCTACTTCGTTCTTGCTCCTGCACTGCAGTGGAGCTGGATCATGTGTAGGCGGAGAGGGGCTTTTACTTTCCCTATCTCCTGGTTCTCAAGATCTTGAACCTGCGCAGCCTCAACGGCTGTGTAGCCACCAGAGGCTCCGTGTGCTAACTCTAGCATTGGCTTGGGAGGAGCCGACTCCGGATTAACCACCTCTGAAGGAAGGATCCTGGCAAATGGGAAACAGCCAAGTTGACAGACAGAGAAAGAGGGGAGACACAGCAGAGACAAAAATATGGACTGGACTAAGACATTACTAATACAAAGTTAGAATCTGCGTTCCTCCTGTTTTGGTGTCCCACTTACATAAATTAAGTAAAAATAGTTTATATTTTAGAGGAGAATGGTGGAGACTTGCAGCCATACCCATGGTTAGAATCAGAGAACAACAGCAAATCTAACCTGGATAATAGCTTGTAAAATAGCTCAACTTATTCTAATGACAAAGTTTGAGATTGGAAATTGACGCGGTCTGTCATTGATCTTCTGAGGTTTTGGGATAAATTGGAGTGTATGAGATTGTCGTTGTCTATGTTAATGGATAATAATGGGTCTTGCTGCCGAGAACCAGAACCAGAACCAGTCCGAGTCCAGCCCACATCTCCACACAGACTGAGGAATCCGATGAGGTCATGAAATCCTTTTCTGGAACCATACAGTCCAGTCTCAAAAAGAACTCAAAAGTCAGGAGTTTGTAACACTAGTGATGGAGACAATATCTATTAGGTAATAACAAAAAATTGACATAAAATCTTTCATGTAATTAATTGATTCATGTAATCGATTCAGTAGAATTAAAAAAGATATACCTGTCTTGCCAGACTTGACAGACCTCAACAGAAAGTACTACAACTCTAGAGACACAGAGAACTGTCATGTGATCTCTGCTTGTTTTATTTGTATATTAAAACACCACATTAGCAAAATCAATTTTGAGGTGTTGTTTGTATTTTTATAGTAAGATAGGAAAAGATAAACAGTTCTGTTGAATAAACTTAGCAACTGTTGTTGAAGATTGTTGATACAAACCGGTGGTGTATGAAAAACCATTACACACAACAAAAAGATACCCCAAATAAAACCCGAGCATATCCTGATCTCATTTAAAGACTGACACAAAAAGAACAAGTGCATGTTGGCTACACAAATCTATAAAAAAACATCTTTCCATTTTTTCATACACTATTTAAAATATCATGCACTTTCCAATTCTACATAAATTATAAATCTACATAAATCATATTTACCTCTGAGCTGTTCATAGAAACAGACATAACTCCCATTTTTCTTTGTGACATGGAAGTACAGTTTGAATAATATGGTAACAGAACTGAAGCTTACTGAGCAGCCTGTAATATATTTAATAAACATGGCAATGGCCAGAGTGATAATGATGCACCAAGCAGGCAAAATTAATATACTCATTTGAAAAGAGTGGCAGTTATGGCATGATCTTTACTTGTGTCCAAAGTCTGTTTGGACACTATGAGGACATGGAAAACATGGTGCAGGTTTCGGAAGCAAGCCTCTGGGCAGGAAGGGCCACCCTCCTGCTACTTCTGCTGTTCCACATTGAGCTGAGTTTACAGTCAGTACAAAAAAACTAAAATATTTTTCTTCAGCTAAGTAGGCCATTAAGTCATTAGTACAAAAATTTAAAGTATGGCAAAATGAGACAAAACTTGTGTAAATGAGGAACTTTTTCAGATCTGAAATTATTAACATTTCAGTCTCTTTTAACCTTGTGTGAGTTTTTTTTTTTTTTTTTTTGTGTGTTTGACTAAAATGCTATTTATTTGTGTCTGATAGACTCCTGGAATAAAATATGCAGATTATGACATATGTTGCACAGGGGCAAGATGACAACCCTATAACATACTGTCTGTAATAACCAACCTATGATGAAGACAAATTGGACCAAAGTTGAGGTGCTCCCACTTTCTCTCAGTATGACATTGCAGCTACCATCTTTACAATTGGGATGTACTGATATAAAGATCTCACAGTACGGTATTATCACAGTATTAACTTCAAGGTACAATTATTAATTGTGATTAATTGTGACTTTGTCTTTTCAGTACAAGAGTTTTTATCCCTGTTTGGATTTCTTGGCTTCCTCTTCACTCAGCACTGTTTTGTGGCGTTGTTTCTTGCCTGTCATATTTTTCGCCTTGTTAATCTCTTCTTTGCGCCCCCTGAAGAATAGGACATCCCACTGTCGGTCTTCAATAGGGAATCAAATAGTTGCTAGCAGGTTAGAAGAATGAGCTGTAGCTACACTCTTGCTTCTAACACCTCCCACAGATGATTCTTGCAGCCGCTCAAATGGCATGCCACAGCACAGCCAGAGGGCTCCCCAGGTCTGTGCTCCTGGTGACACCAAAAGGCAGCGGGAGTTGGGATTATGTCAAGACGGGCAGCAGCTTAGCGACTGCAGATGCTAATGTTTTTACCACCTTGTCAGACAAGTGAAAGAGCACATATTTGACCAGGCTACGGGGTCTGTCGCAGGGGTAAGGAGAAAACTACTTCCACACAGAGCTGTGCGCCTTTGAGAAATGATATGGGTCATTGCAAAAAGAAAGAGCCCTTCTTAAGTTTATTTTAGAGACTCTTCATAGGGTGGATTTTGAAATAAAGCCGACATTTTACTAAGAGAAGAACAAAAAAAAAATTATGAAAGAAAATAAATTATAAAAATAGCATCCATGTACAAATGTCTTAAAAAATAATAAATACAAACCCGATTCCCAAAAGTTCTGACATTGTACAAATTGTGAATAAAAACAGAATGTGAAATGTGAAAGTTTAAAATTTCAATATTTTATTCAGAATACAACATAGATGACATATCAAATGTTTAAACTGAGAAAATGTATCATTTTAAGGGAAAAATAAGTTGATTTTAAATTTCATGGCATCAACACATCTCAAAAAAGTTGGGACATGGCCATGTTTACCACTGTGTGGCATCCCCTCTTCTTTTTATAACAGTCTGCAAATGTCTGGGGACTGAGGAGACACGCTGCTAAAGTTTAGGAATAGGAATGTTATCCCATTCTTGTCTAAGGTTTCTAGTTGCTCAACTGTCTTAGGTCTTCTTTGTTGCATCTTCCTCTTTATGATGCACCAAATGTTTTCTATGGGTGAAATATCAGGCCATTTCAGTACAGGATCCTTCTTCTACGCAGCCATGATGTTGTAATTGATGCAGTATGTGGTCTGGCATTGTCATGTTGGAAAATGCAAGGTCTTCCCTGAAAGAGACGACGTCTGGATGGGAGCATATGTTGGTCTAGAACCTTTCAGCTTTGATGGTGCCTTTCCAGATGTGTAAGCTGCCCATGCCACACACTCATGCAACCCCATACCATCAGAGATGCAGGCTTCACTCATAACCTCTGCACATGTCCTGAGATGAGACTTTTCTAGTAATGTTAGAAAAGTATTATTAGAATGTTTATGGGAGTTAGTAAGGTTTACGGTTAGGTAAGGTTTTACTGTAGCAATTTTAGAAAGTTGAATGTTATGTATAATGTGATTAGCTGGGGTCTTGATGTTTGATGCATGCATTTTATTGTATCTTAATGTTTTATCTACCCAGGGACTGCATATGGAAATTAGCTTTAGCTAATTCTGGTGTCAAGCATCTTTTCTTTTGTTAGATTAATGTGTTTGCACATGGTCCCTAAACTACTAAACTATAACAACTTTGGTTGTCCTTGTCTTCTTTAGTCCGGATGACATGGCATCCCAGTTTTCAAAAGAACTTCAAATTTTTATTGGTCTGACCACAGAACAGTTTTAAACTTTGCCACAGTCCTTTTTAAATGAGCCTTGGCTCCAGAGAAAACGCTTGTGCTTCTGGATCATGTTTAGATGTTTGGCTTCTTTTTTGACCAAAAGAGTTTTAGTTGGCAGAGAGAAACTCCTTTCTGATATTGCTTCACTATTTTTCGCCGCAGCATTGGGGGAATGCCCATCTTGTCTTCTGAGAGACACTGCCACTCTGAGAGGCTCTTTTTATACTTAAGCGTGTTTCCAATTGACCTAATAAGTTGCAAATTGGTCCTCCAGCTGTTCCTTATATGTACATTTAACGTTTCGGCCTCTTATTGCTACCTATCACAGCTTTTTTAGAATGTGTAGCTCTCAAGAAATCCAAATTGAACCAATATTTGACATGACATTTTTAAACATTTGATATGTTATCAATATTCTATTGTGAATAAAATATAAGTTTGTGAGATTTGGATATTATTGCATTCCTTTTTATTCACATTTTGTACAACTTTTTTGGAATTAGGTTTGTACATTTGTACATAAATTTATACCCAGTATACATTACATTAACCCCCAATTGGGGGCTCATGTCACATGTCACAAACAAACAGCATGATGCACTACACAGCCCCAAGCTTAATATGGCAAGGCAGCACATCAAATTGATCAGCAGAGACTCAGCTAAACGCATATATAAGCCATTTACATTTACTCCAAACGCTAACAACACGGCAAGCAAACAAAAACAGGTGGTGGAAAACTGTACCAAACTCCAAACTGACTATTACATACTAAAACCTTAATAGTTTTGGTTTGTTTCACATTAGAAGAATTATATTTGGTGCAGGTAATGTTGACATATGTGTCTGTGATTTGAAATATTGTTTGAGCTGCACCTGACTTAATTTAAAGGGATGTCTTAGGTGGAAATGTTTTTGGGGTTATTTTGCTGTTTTCCATCTTGATTTTTTCTGAAACTTTACATGCACATTAAAAATTTCACATCTGGGAAATCCCACAAGTGCCCCCTTTCATTTTGACACCAGGGGCGGCAGTAGCTCAGTGGTAGAGCGGCCGTCCTTCAATCGGAAGGTAGTAGGATCGATTCCCGCTCGCCCCACAGTTCATACTGTCGTTGTGTCCTTGGGCAAGACACTTAACCCACCTTGCCTCCAGTGACTGTAACACTGGTAATGTAATGTAAGTCGCTTTGGATAAAAGCGTCTGCTAAATGAATAAATGTAAATGTAAATGTAGAATGATTGAAATACATCTTGTAGTTACAGAGATACAGATTATTACACAATTTACTGTGGACATGTAATTTTCAAGCAGACACACCAAAAAACAGGACAGTTTTTAAAGGGTTAAAAAAAGCTTCCATTCTCGAGGCTGATAGACTGCGTTCAAGGGCACTTTGTAAAGTTTGCACTATTATCAGACACATTGTTTAGTTATAAATGATACTGATAATGCAGCCTTCATAGTTATACAATTTCTGTGACAGTTTCTTTTTGTGCTCCTTACAAATACGGTTTATGGTTTTATGCTTGGCCTGAGCCAATTCACAGTTTAAATTCCACATTTTAAGGAAAATATTTATCATCAATTTAGTAATGGGTTAATAACATTTTAGGTTGTTGAAATTTGTTAAAAAGTATTACAATACACTTTGTATTTCCAAATTATTACAGCTGTAACATACAGCTAATTAAAATGTGACAAAATGTTGGAATTGTAAAAACATATTGAATTTAGAAGTTCAATAAGTGTGCAGTGTTTTTTATTTTATTTTTTATTATTATTCAAATGTGGCTGTAAAATTTGGACTGACTTACCCTTTATGTGGATATTAAATTGTGACACAATTTTACACTTTAAACATTATTATAATAAAAATAATAACAATATTTAATCAAAATTAATAAAAGTTTTACCTTGCTCTCACAAAAATCCATCTTGAACTGCTCAATGCAAAGTATTCCCAGTCACTGACTTTACCGGCTCGTTGTGTCCAATGGCGGAAGAGCACTGACAGGTCTGGGTGTACTGTTGGGAATGTAAACAACATTGTGCTGCTCTGATTGAATAAAACTGGGGTTGTTCACAGAAGAAACCCAGTCACTGACCACATATTCATTTAAAGTACCAGATGGTAGTGTGGAACAGACTGTCTGGCTTGATAGGCTGTGGAATAACTAAAAGTTATACAATTTTGAATATACTGTTGAGGAGACTGAAGATTTTTCTTTTCTTCTTTATGTTGCGTGTTGTCTTGAATATGAAGCAGTTCTCCTTCCACACTTGATGATAGACGATAGAGTTTTGTTTTGTGTACAAAAGTGAGACAGACTTTGTGAGCAGTGGGAGTGGAGCTGACTGATCCCCAGGGCATTTCTCCACCAACTCAAACTATCACCATGTCCTCTTTAGAAGCACATTGTAACCTCATCATGGACTGATGAAACACATACTGCCCTCTTTTTAGTTTAACAAACATCTCCTGAGGGCTGCGCTGCCATGTTCTTTGCCTAGCCATGCCCTGAAGAACAAGCTTTTGACATTAACATTGTCAGGTCACTCTGGGGAGGAGGCTGTAATCTAGAACTAAAGCTTACTACAGCTGCTTTTAACATGGCTCTGACTTTGCCAGCCATACTGTCGCAACAAATCTTTATTCTCAACATGAGCTGAAAAGATGCTCCTAAAGTTGGCCCTGTAATCTTCATGTTTGGTGTTACCTTATTAAAGAAAAGCACTCTCTCTGACTCATGAGTTTTCTCCTTCTGTTCCAAGAATTTTTATGCACAGGCCAAATCTCTGAACGAGCCATGAACCCTCTGGACATTCACAGTGCCTTCTCTGATGATCTTTTTTTCCAATTGGCCCAGAAAAAGCGGTTCATTCCCACGTGTTAATGCTATTTACGCTCTGTTTGTCAGTGCGGGGATGATGGATGGAGAGTTCAGGGCCGTATCACCAGATCTCAGCTGTGTGTGTGCCCAAGAGAACAAACAGTGCACTCATAAGTCATGACGAACACGTGTCACATTCAATGCACCTCAGTAGTGTCAGGGTCTAATTCCACTTTCTAACATGATCATAATAAAAGATCAATATTCCTGCCCTTGATATTGGTACTCCCTCCGGCTGTTAGGGGGCAGTGTAGGTCCGGGCCTGTGCGGTAGATGAGGGGGACAGTCCTTCATGCACATCCTTGTACAAGCTTTTGTCTTCAGATGGAAAGTGGTGTGAGTGAAATGAGTGGGTTTAGCAGAACCTTCATCTTATTAAAGAAGTACAAAATAAAAAAGTGGGTCAGCTCAGCCCAGTCTTTGATGAGGTCAGGCCCACAGCATTAAGAGACACAGTCAATATTACGTAGGACAGATTGGGTTTCTTTACTCTTGTACTATATGAGAGCTCATTTTTACAGAGTTGTAAACAGGCAGTGAATGCAAAAGTACTTGTTGCTCACTGCATGGACACTGCTAAATCATTGATGTCTGTGCCAGACCTTGAGGATACAACCAAGTCAAGATCTGTGATTGTAAACTAACCTGCTGCCAAAGTTCAGTAAAGCTGATGAACGAAGATCCCGTTTGTTGTGTGTATTCTTACCCACGCACCTCCACTTGAAGCTGCAGCTAATTAGCAGCATACCATTGAAGTAAAAGCTAATAAAGTAAAAGTTATTGTGTGTCTTATAGTGTGTCTTCTGAACTAATTTGGTAAAAACATAAAGTAAGGGCTTGACACTAATGTTGTCGTCTGCTGGAGGCCATTCAACTCTGAGCCCAGGCAAGTGTGCATTGTCGTCTTTAGTCCCATTGGTCAGGTCATAAATACTGTACTGTTGTCTACTGTTAGACTCAGCTTATCCAGAGAGGGCTGTTTAGGACTCAAGACTCATTGTGATTTCAGAAAAAGATGTTCACTTTTCTCTCTTTCTCTGTATGTCACCTTTCTGATACGCACAAATTTGAAGAGCAAACTCTTATCTACGTGGAATCAGTAGAAACTATGGAAGGCCGTTTGAGGATTTAATTTTATATTCATGATATCAGCAGTATTTTCCTTTTTCACTAGTAAGCCTTTTTTGGCCACTTGCTTCTAGTTGCCTATAATTAGCCTTAGTAGTCTTACTAGTAGGTTAAGAATGCTACTGTAGTGAACAGTGCAAAGATCTTCTTAGACAGAGTTATCAATTTACATTAGTTTTATTTATTCTTTGTATAATTTTTATATTTATTCTCCACCTGTCTCACCTATATGGTCAGGTGTGACTAGCACCGCCCAGCATTCTGAGCACCACCTCTCAAAGGATACAACAAACTTTGACCCAATGAACCTGTCTTCTCTGGATACAATGTTCATCCATCTCCAAAGGGTAGAGCAACTGAACAGGTCTCTTAATAATAATTCTCGATGGAAGACGAATTGCACAAGACCTGATTTTAGCATCTCTCCTTACAAAAGCTTATTCAATCCGTCCCCTCTTCCACATGTGTTTTGGTTGCTTGTCGTGAAACAAAGAAACAATATTTCCATGAGAAAGTAATTTAGACTAAGAGATTGTCTGTGCTCCGCCTCAGAGCTGCTCAAACCGACACAAGTTATTGGTGCTCACCATGCACACAGACATGGGCTTTGTGCCATTGTAAATAAATTGCAGTAAATTGCTTGCTATCTAAGGCTCTCTTCAAGACCCGGATGTGCACCTCAGAAAACGTTTTAGAAATTTTAGAACTGAAATTGAAGGTATTGGTAATTAATTTTCAATTACTGAAATTTATTTACAAATCAATGCATTTGGTTTCAGATTATGCTTTTTAAATTCAGTTTTTAAAAAGCATTCTTTCAACATGAGTTGAAAGACTGACTCAGCTTGCTTTTTTGTTGCCACCACATTGTTCACCTTCTTTTTTGAATCATTTCATTATTTTTTTAGTCCCATTTTGTTTTGGATTAGCTTTGCTGTGTTCTGTAGTATATTCTTATTGCAGTTTTAGTGTCTCTACAGTTACTCATATTGATCCAGTGGTATTCAGATGTGGTTCCTGTGTGAGGTGCTGACATGTGTCTGTCTGACTCTGACATTGAGCAGGAGCACTAGAGAGGAGGAGGGGGTCAATGATCGCTCGGGGACACAGCTGAAAAAGCCCCATGTAGGACTTTAAATAGCTGCAGAAATCAGTCTTTTCTTTGGTACTGTCTCCCTGTTTGTGGAGTTCTTATCTGGTGAAGGGCAGGCTGTGAGAGCCTGCAGGTCCCTCTTAACAAGGCTGGCCCTGAGGTCAGCTGGTAAAGCAGCCTCATCGCTCAGACACTGCACTGACCAGGCCGCGCTCACGTACCCACTAATGGCCATCGAGCCTCATTCAGCCTGTACCTCCAGTTGTTACTGAGACGGATGAGTGTGCACCGGAGAACTCTCTCAATCACTGCTAATGAGGTCAAAAGGTCATCAAATATTTACACAGCAGTGTACAGTGCCATACAGTGGTATGTAAGATCAGACATAGCTCATGATCAGTAGATAACCTACAGTCATGGTAGAGCAACCATACATCCTAGTTCCAATATATCTAACATGTTTTTAACAACACTATTCTGTCCCAGGTTTGAACAGTCTATGTCCTCATGGTGCCACTTCAACTAGCACTAAAAAAGCTCTGAACACAGCCAAGACTTCTGTCACACTGTAGGTGTCATGGTGCAGTTTTAACTAATAGATTGTTGCATCATGTGTCTCTAACATCTGTTAAATTCCATGATCTCTGGAGCAACTTGAGTAAGTGTTTACTGTTAGAAAGTTTATGTGGGTGGGTTTGTGGAAAAAAAAAGTATTGTCCCAGTTTGAAGATTTAGAAATATGTTCACTGTGAAGTGAAGTTACTATATGGACTGAAACTGAATATGTTGTATTTGAATTTGAAGTGCTCAAACACAATCTGAATTGCTCAAGTGGAATGAATGCTTTTTAAAAACTAAATTTAAAAAGCATAATTCAAAACCAAAAGCGGTAGAAAATGAATGGATGAATTAATTTGCTTTGGAGCAAATGAATATCAGTTCTCTGATACGTTAAGTTTCAGTTCTACAATTCAGATTTCTGAGCCGCACATCTGGGTCTTGGAGAGGGCATAGATATCAAGTACAGATTTAGAGAACTGTGCTACTGTGATGTGTAGCTACCGTTAGCCTACAATAGGTGGACTATATCGGGGCAGGTAAATGTGCCCCACCCACTGTCACAGAAAGCGATGGACTGTAAATACCTCAGCAAGATCGAGAGTAATGCCGCCATGTTACAATAAGGAGGAGAAAGAGAGGTGCATCAGAAAATGCCATGTAAACATGTTCTAAACTCCCGCTCTACAGCCTCAACTGCCCCTCTTGTCTCTCGGGACAACTGCCCCTGCTGTCCCGTACTGAACTCCCCCAACCCCAGTCTCACCTGTGTTTGTCTCTCTAGTCTGATGAGTTATGTTTAGAAGGACCTGTGCACTAATGGTCACTGAGGGGATCTCCGGAAAACTGAATTGTAGAACTGAAACTGTAGGTATTGGAGGACTAAATTTGTATCTTGGGAAAAGTAGTTCCAAAATAAATTAATTACTTTCAAAATATAATTTACAAACTAAAGCATTTGGTTTTGAATTACGCTTTTTAAATTCAGTTTTTAGAAAGTATTCATTTGACTTGAGCAATTTAGATTCAGTTTAAGCACTTCAAATTCAATATTCAGTTTCTAGTGGCACAAATATCACCCTATATTATTAACCTACCACATACTGTAGTGTATCTGCAGGATGTTTCTTTTCCATTAGTCTGTAGCTGTCTGTCTACACGTTGGTGACCATGTTACTTTAACGTTTCTTTCATGACTCATAGAATAAGCAGAATTCAGCAGCAGAAAGTTACTTATTGTTTAACATTTATGAGGGAGCCATTAACATAATCTTAAGACCCTATTTTTTTTTTTTTTTTAGTCATTTAGCAGATGCTTTTATCCAAAGTGACTTCCATTCACCAGTGTTACAGCTGCTTTACATTTTAGTTGACACTTTCGTTTTAAAGCGACTTACATTAAGGTTCCATTCACCAGTGTTACAGCTGGAACACCACTGTAGGCAAGGGGGGTTGAGTGTCTTGCCCAAGGACACAACGACAGCATGAACTGTGGGGAGAGCGAGAATCGAACCACCTACCTTCCGGTTGAAGGACGACCGCTCTACCACTGCCACTGCCGCCACTGCCCGGTGGGCAGCCACTATATAACTATAGTAAATATAGTTATTATAATTATAGTTATATAGTATTGCTTTAACTGTTCCTGCTCTGTTTTTTAATAAATGAAACATTTGTCTGTAACAGCCATTAGTTAATAACATGGTTTTTATTTTGGAATAAAAGCCATGTAAATGTGTGTGAACAATGACATTGAGCCTTTACAAAAGAGGTAAAGGCCTGTGTAAAGAAGAAACCAATACACTTGTTGCTGATGAGTCCCAATAAAGAGACAGAGGCTTTAAAACCACAGGAGAGCTGCTGGTGTGAGCGAATGAAACAAAGCGAATAAGACTAAGCCAGCCTCAAATGGAGCTGTGATGATGCCAGTGCCACATGCTGCACGCTCTGTGCCACCCACGCGTCTATGTTCAGGGCAGCGCTGCATCAGGAGGAAGATGTCTGTGGTCGTCCAGAGGTGGCAACCGCTTAGAAGAATGATCTGGAGGCTGTTACTGCAGAGCCTCGGGGAGCAGGAGGTGAAGAGGGGCTGAGGTCACAGGAGCCACTACGTGATTTCAATATGAGGGAATTCTAATCATGTCACTGACCTGGATAAAGAAAAAAATGTAGGCAGTGACCTGATTTCCTTTTTTAAACTGTGAATGAACATAGTTTTTGAAAGTACGTATGTGTGCATGATTTAATGATATTAGATCACATACAATTTAAATCTATTCATAGTAAAATGTAAATGTGCAGATATTATCAATTAAATTTAGAATTTAATTTAGTTAGTTATTTGCTCATGCACAGTCAAACTCTGCATGAGCAACACTGTCTTTCCAAGTGACAGATAAACCATGAAGTTTTGCCATAATATGCCACATATTGCAATAGATCATTCCTATTACAATATTCTATATTATTGAGTGACAAAACAAAACATTTTTTTTTCTGAAATACAAGAAATGTAAATTTTGTGTCATGTTTTTCTAATTTTACCCAGAATCCTATTTTAGAAATTCTGATTATTGACATTAACAGCTGTAATCCTGCCACAGATTTTGTCTGTGTCACCCAGCCCTTCACATGGAGCACAGTAAAAAAGTTTTGGTCCTATAACCCAAACTTAGCACACCAGTATGTGACATCGTCCCTCAGCGCAGAGACACAGTGTTTGTATTCAGCTGTCAGGTCCCACCACATTAATCACACTGCACTGACTGTCTTCTTTAAGCCACACTTTGACATTGGCCATAAATCATATCATCAATAAAATTTCTGGGCAATAAATATGTTTCTCAATTTTCCCAAAAGTATTGTAACCGCCTTTGTCCAACATCTGTAGATGAAAAACAACTAATGATAAACTTTATAGGCACTTGGATTTTAATGCTAATATTAATGTCTGTATAGCATTGTACCTTTGCTTCACTACTTGCTCCTCGTGGGTCTCAGCTGGGTCCATTTTGGCAGTGTACTATCTTTTAAAATGTACAGAGACTTAAATAAAGCACAGGTTTACACAAATAATCCTGAGTACGCACAGGAGAAAAAGAGCTTCAGTATTAGGGAGACAAATAACTTTTCTTCAATGATATGGGAAAGCACACTGAATATATATGCATTTGTTTATCTTTATAGTAACATTAAAATATAAAGGAATACCATAGTTTATACCCACACTTCAAACCATCCATAAAATGTGCATCCCACAGGAAAACGGGCCCTACTTTGGGATGCCTGGCTTGGTCATTGTTGTTTGTAAGAGTTGTATGTCCTAGTGCCATAACCTCTGTACCAAAAGGCCAACCAGCGGTCTGAAGCATGGAGCTGAGAGAATGTGTGGCCGACTGGTGCACACCTCAGGGTCCCTGCCATGCTACCTTAGGCTTGCTCTCTCAAACACATAGAACGGATATTTGTGCAGACAGATTTGTCAGAGTTTTTCTGACAAATCCACAAGCTTCAAGGCTGTTTTTCCTCAATAGATAAGCAACAGAAAACCTTGAAATGATCACAAGCGGAGATTGAGAGGTCGAGTGAGCAGTGCTTTGGTGCATTCAAAAGAGAAGAATGAGCCATAGAAGTAAAAAGAGTTTGATAAAATAGAGGCATAGGGGCCAGAGAATGGATGGAGATCCGAGGCAAGTGGCAGAAGAAGACAGTGATGTAGTGGTGGGGACTGAAGAAAGGAAGAAGGGCGGAATAATGGATGAGGACAATAGAAGTGCATTAGAGCAGGAGGTGCTTCAGCATGAGACTGGAGCGACTTCTCCACAGAACATCAGCTTATTTCATGTTTCACATGATCTATCTGCGTGCACAGATCAGCTCTATAAGGACACCTCCACGTGTACAAACAGAATATACACACAGCAGAGGAACCTTTGCTGATTTTGGTACCATGTTTGGGAAATCTCAAATGTGTAAGCAATTAGTCTAACTGGACCAGTGTCAGAGGATACATGCGTTGGACAGTGTCTAGTCTGCTCTGCATCTAGACACCACTGCAAGAGGTAGAACTTTTTAACTTTGACCTTTTACCTGAGAGTCCAGAACAACCCACAGCCAAGTTAAAAGCCCATCAGACTAAGCCATACATGCCTCATTAGCTTTAGATTAGACTACACACTATAGTCTCCATGTGTTAGCTAAACTAAGAAGTCAGACTAAGACATTTGCACTTGTTTAAAACACAGTTTTCAGTCAAACTAAGGTATTAGTTTTCTTAAGTGTCATGCACTGACTAATGTGATTATTTTACCGTCCTATCTAGTTGTAGCCTAATCAGGTGTTTGATTTCTATGTTTCTGATGTGGGCTGCCTCCCAACAAAATACAGGAGGAGCAATGTTTGTGGTGTAAAGCCTTCCCTCATGGATTAAGTTTTTGAAAATTGAATTAAAAATTTTTTCTTTTGCAAGGGCGGCAGTAGCTCAGTGGGTAGAGCGGCCGTCCTTCAATCGGAAGGTAGTAGGATCGATTCCCGCTCGCCCCACAGTTCATACTGTCATTGTGTCCTTGGGCAAGACACTTAACCCACCTTGCCTCCAGTGACTGTAACACTGGTAATGTAATGTAAGTCGCTTTGGATAAAAGCGTCTGCTAAATGAATAAATGTAAATGTAAATGTAAATGCAAATAAGAAATCAAATTCATATGAGCATGCTGCAGCATCAGTCTTAAACAAAGTCAAAGACATTTATAACACTTTGAGAAGGCTTTCTATCAGAGACTTATTTCTAGCAGCTGCTTTGGAGAGGAACAGATAGTGTCAGTCGCCTCTCACTGTTGAGTCTGGTCCTGTGGCCACAAATTCTGTGTCCTTTCAAGGTGTTGCTTATTGTCAAATGAGTGCACAGTTGAAACTTTCTTCATCTCTGTGTTCTCAGATAGACCAAATTTTTTCTCTGTCTTCCAGACTTATCATTGGCTAAAGTCTGAGTCTGCACAAACAGATACCTCAGTCAAATGATTAAACACTGCTGTCTTACTAGTGAAAGTTATTCCTAATAAAGAGTTTAATCACCAAAGTTAGAACGCACACTCCAGTCTCCCTCACAAACAGCTCAGAGCCGTCCCCTCTGCAGATTCACACAAGCTCGGACCCACACTCACACCTACACATGCTCTCATCTGGCCCCTGGAGAAGCCTGTCAGCGCAAGTGGCCCTCTGCCATGGGGAGGATAAACTACCTGTCACAACCAGCACTTTCTACCCAATTCATATCACAGCCAAAACAAAGGAGGTGCTCGGGTCACGGGGCATCACTCTTAAATTATTCATCTTCTGCTTCCTCCTGTCCTGCCTGTCGCCCACTTTGTTCTGCCAGCTCACGACAAGGGCAACTGTCAGCCGCCTTTACCGCTTCCAAAATTTTAAAGGGATGGATAGAAAGTAAAGATTATGGTGCTCTCCAAAGATTGTTTTTGAGGCATATTTATGTTGGGCAGGTGCCAAAGGAAAGGCCAGTGCACATCTGCCTCTTCTGAATGTCACAGCATCATGAAATTTGCTTGTTTGCTGTTTGGTCCCGTGTCTGCATAATAGATTAGGGTCCTGGCAGCTGCATGGCTGTATATACTTGAAAATGATTTACACTGTGAGGGAGCATTTAGGTCTGAAAAGGCAGTATGAACACTGACCTCAAGAGGTCCTAATCAGATTCAGATATGACTTGTAGGAAAGAATAAACTGACCAATCAAAATCCAGGTGACCTGTCTCTCTGCAGACCAACACTCTGAAATTTCTCTCACAAAATATTTTTGTTACAAACATGCAACCGACCAGTGCAAGAAATAGAAGTTTCTAAGTAAATATAACTTAACTATAAACTATAAACTATGATATCCCTAATAAACAATCTATTTACATATTCACATGATACATATTCACATGATGTACAATGTACCAGTTTACAAGTGCACTTAATATTGTACAGCAGGCAGAAAATTGCACAGTGACTCTACAGAGGATTTACAGAGTTCAGAAGTTTGATGGCGACTCGCAGGAATGATTTCCTGTGTCTCTCGGTGGAGCAGTGTGGCAGTAACAGTCTATTGCTAAACGAGCTCTTGCAGCTGACCAGTACTTTGTGGAGCGGGTGGGAGGGAAAGTCCAGAATAGTCCTGATTTTGGACAACATCCTCCTCTTCAACACAACAGTCATAGAATCCAGCTCCTCCCCTACAACATGTCCGGCCTTCTTGATGATCTTGTCAAGTCTATTAGTGTCCCTCATGCGCAGACTGCTGCCCCAGCAGACCACAGCGTACATGATGGCATTGGCCACCATAGACTCGTAGAACATCCTGAGCATAGTCCTGCTGATGTCAAAGGACCTCAGCCGCCTCAGAAAGTAGAGTCGGCTCTGGCCCTTCTTGTAGACAGTGTCCACGTTCTTGCCCCACTACAGTTTATTATCCAAATACACACCCAAGTATTTGTACTCCTCCACCACGTCCATACTAACCCCTGAATAGAGATGGGGGTCACAGCAGCTTTAGTCCTCCTCAGGTCCACCACCACTCCCTTAGTCTTTATCACATTGAGCTGGAGGTGGTTCTTCTCGCTCCAGGTGACAAAGTTATCCATAGCGGTCCTGTACTCCTTCTCGTCATCACCGCTGATGCAGCCAACCACTGCAGAGTTGTCAGACCTGACTAGTGTGAAAACAACCTTCTCGTTTGTCGTTGCAGAAACAGCTGTTTGCTCTAGGCCTGACTGATCTGTGGAACTACAAGACTCCTGAATTCTCCAGAGTGTGACCTGAGAGCATTGAGAGGAAAGTCCACAGGGGCGACCTCCTGTACTGGGCTTCTCTGGAGTTGTCCTCTGAAGAACAGGAGATCTGGACGAGGAGCACAAAGAGACCTGCTGTTCCTTGCAGACCATCGTGAGAGACAACAGCACAGGAGACCTGCTGCTGAGGGTGAGTGGCTGCACAATGAGCTAGAGCACCTCCTCCTCAGATGCCACTGATCAGAAGGTCCAGTTGTTGCGTTAGGAGTGTTACTGTTGAAATTGATCAAAGAATCACGGGAGTTTTTTACATTTGAAGCTACAAAGAACTCAGGGCTCCTTTTCTCTTTTTATCTACTGCTGAATGTTATTGATTTTGATTGTGACTTTTTAAAGCTACTTTTATGCCTTTTTAAATTGCCTCTTGGAGACAAATAAAGTGATTTGAATTAAATATTTACAAAAATGTATGTGGACTTAGTCTTACTGCATCCTTTTCCATTTCAAATGGTGCAGACTTGTTTCTATGTTAGGCTATTGTCATTCATTGTGGCAGACTGTCATACTCTGACACCCCACAGTTTGAGGCTGAATGACACTGACTGTGCCACAGCCGACACTTACACAGCAGCACACAAGGCATACATAAGCCAAAATACAGTCCCAGACATTACCAAAGCTGACGGCTCCAACAAAAAATGGGAGAGAGTTGCTGTTTACTCCACCCTGCGAGCTCCACACATGCATTCAAACCCTCAATAAACACAAATGACACTGACAAACGTCAACACAAAACAAAATGAGGCTTAAATCTTGGGTCAGGTGTGTTTGGACTGACGGAGCTGGCACTGGGTCCCCAGGGCTACATCTGAGGGAGACTGATGGACGAGCCAAGTGCTTATTGATGAGGCAGCTTAATGGTAATGGCTGTAATGAGTCAAAGCACTTGTCAACAACATGAAGAGGAAAAGGAACCTTCTAATCTCTTAATAATTTCCTGGATGAATAATGGAAAGAAATAAAAAAAGCCCAAATCAATGACACACATATTGCCAAAAGAAACAAACATGACTGACATGGCTCGACCTAAAATGACAATTTTACAATTTTACTAGTAAAATGTTGGTGCTCACTTCATGCGTGTACTGATTCAATTTTTTTTTAACAAAACCTACTGATGTGTAATTTCAGATTTAGCACATCTTATTTCAGTATTTCTTCACATATGTATTCCTCATGTTTTGCTGTATGTGAGCATGGGGAGGAGAAAATCGTTAGGTCTCTTCTAATAAGTTGATTCAAACTTCATTCACTTATGCTGCCCCAAAAAGACTGAGATAGCCATTACTGCTGATAGAACATTTGCAGCAGTAAGATGTTTTATAAGACTTGGGCCGTATCTTCACATAATGCAGGTGTCAGGCAAAATTACTTTTTTCCTATTATCACTGTATAAAGAGGCAGGACTTAAGCCGGAGCAGGTTTAAAGAGACAGGACTTGAGCTGGAGCAAGTTAAAATTTGCAGGACTTGAGCCGGTTCAGGTATAAAGAGACAGACCTGAGCAGGAGCAGGTATAAAGAGACAGACTTGAGCCGGTTCAGGTATAAAGAGGCAGACTTGAGCAGGAGCAGGTATAAAGAGACAGAACTTGAGCCAGAGCACGTTTAAAGAGACAGAACTTGAGCCGGAGTGGATATAAAGAGGCAGGACTTGAGCCGGAGCACGTTTAAAGAGGCAGGACTTGAGCCAGAGATGGTATAAAAAGACAGAACCTGAGCTGGAGCATATATCATATCAGGGAACATAACCTTAAGATAACCACCTGGTTCATCCAGGTGAGAGTAGACCCCATGTAGCAGATACACTAAAGCATCCTCACCACCAATTTGTTTGTTGTAGACAAATTTTAGGTAATCTAGAGCATGCATAGTCTGTGATCTTAAGATTCTTTCAAATGTTTTTTATAATATAGAAAGTTAGAGATACTGGTCAATAATGATTTGGGAGCCCTACTTTAGAAAGTGGTACTTTACAGGATTTAATTCACAGAGTAGGGACCCTACCTACGTAACTGATGACTCAGGTTAAAGGACTTCTGCAACGGCACACAGAGTTGTAGTTGACCAGCACATTCTCTTAGAGGTTGTAGACAAACACTGTCTGATATTTCTATTGCTTTGAAAGTGCACTTGCAACCTTTTTAAAAATGCTGCTATCTTTTTCACTGAATTATTGATAAATAAATAAGAGAAAATCCCATTCCTTGTAAAAAGTGTGTTTGTATCTTTAATATTTTATTAAATATAGACAATTCCAGTCCAACTGCAGAGTGGTTCATATTTGATGCGACAAACATGAAAAAAAAATGGCTATGTTTTTCTGTGAAAGTACAAATGTAAATGCTTGCATCTGTTCTGTTGAATTTCTGTCGTCCAGTGTCTAGACTTACAGCTGGTCCATTTGAAGAAGGACCAACTGTTCTTCTTTCATCCCAGCTCCGAATTTAGTCGAGCTCTGGTCAGGCTCTAGGTCTGTGAATAAAGC
This sequence comes from Perccottus glenii, assembly GCA_024416835.2. NCBI lineage: Eukaryota > Metazoa > Chordata > Actinopteri > Gobiiformes > Odontobutidae > Perccottus > Perccottus glenii. The sequence continues at coordinate 27,179,799 of CM044546.2, forward strand.
TGCTCGGATGATCTCTGTGCCGCGGCCTCCTTTGGCCAGTGGCTAGACCTGTAAAGGGCACTGTACAGCAAGTATTACTGCACTGAATAAACCCTGCCTAGAGCTCATTTTAGACGAGCCGATGATGAATCCGAGGCCGTCCGCTGTGAGCACATCAATCCTGCTCATTTGGACAGCGGCTCCCTGCTGATTCACCTTCACATTATATTCACTTCAGAGCACTGACAAACATGCAAGCACACATCCGAGGCAGCCAAGCGTCAGCTGACAGGCAGAAAGCATGGCAAAAACTCACAGGCTTAGTACGAGTGATATCAGTCGGTTGTACTGCAATCAGTGGTGAGGGAAATGCATACGTCTGGTCTTCAGGATATATCTTTATATTTTTATTTACCACGGTTCTACTCCCATCAAAGATCTTAACTTTAACCAAAATCTTGAAATTTTGTCTTTGGAACTTGAGCAGGTTAGCCATTTAGCTATGCTGGTTACCCTTCAATTGAGATCTACCTCAAAATGAAATTAACTAGCCTGTAACAGCTTAAGTTAGCTTACTAACTAATCCAGTATTTGTATTTGTTCCTTTTTCTGTCCTTTTCTGTTCTGGTATACCTTTTCCTATACACTGTTGCTCTATGGCAAAAAAAAAAATCAAGACAACCCTTTCTGTGTGTCTTTTTGCAGTCGTGAAGGTGCAAAGACTGTTGGTGCAAAGTGCATCAGAAAATCCCATTTAAAAAAATGCATTATAACGTGTCACCACGTCCACTAAGTTGAGGTGGACTTTCAGAACACTATGTTTTAATCAGCTCACCGGGGTCCATCATGGGCTCCTCTGGAGGAGCTGACAGTTTGATCAGGTCCTGAGCCTCACTCAACCTTCCACATCAAAAAGATCTGTAAGGAATTTAATGTTTAATCTGTTAGCTTTAAATAAAATATGGCGGTAAAGTGGGACCATGAACTTGTTGTCTGTGTGCTGCTGCTGTGATGGCTTCAACTCTCAGACAATGTGAGCTGCAGAGAAGAGGAGACATGGCAGTATGAGTATATCTCAAAAGTGGCTTCACTCCACAACGGTCACAGTTCACAGAGTGAGCCTCCATTTGACCTGCTTTTGTTCAAAGTATGAGGCATGTCAAGAGGGCATTCATGTAATAAGACGAGTGTGGACAAACAAGTGAAATAGTCAACCTGCGTGTCTGAACAAAAACAAATGAATAAATAAAAATGGAGTGTTCACACCATATAATTTAGATTTTTCTTCTGTTTGAGCACTTTGCAATTTGCAAAACAATAAGAGTAATAATTTTATTGCAGTGTTTTTATTGCAACATTTCTTCCAACCTGCCTAACTTTGGCAAGAGAGGACAGACTAAAAAGTACTGGAGGAGAAGCACGCTTGTGTTTCTTTTTGAGAACACATTCTCGTTGAAGGTTTAGGACGTATGACACTACAGACAAGCTGGACAAACACTACAGATGCTGGTTGGTTAGTAAGTGTTGCCTAAGCACTTGTTTTCTAACTTTAATTAAATAACCAACCATCACCAACTGTTTCCTTTGCAAAAAATATTCAAATATTCAAGTATTATTTACAGGACTAAAAATATATTTTTTTCAAGTGTAATACTATATAATCTAGTTCTGATAAGGAGCATGTCATGAACCCAGACCTGCTCCTGTTTGAAGGATAATACCAATACAAATATGTGCTCCACTGTGGTACACTAATAAGCGAAAGTCCAGGGAACAGGGGCTGCCGCAGGAACCTCTGCTCTAGTTGAGATTGAACATTGAAAGAGTTCATTTAAGATATTCTAAAAACTAAAGTGATTTGGACTCTTGTTGCAGTCGGTCTGTCAGTTTTGATGCTTAGTCAGTACAAATACACGTGCGTTAGTTTTAACACCTTTAAAGAAGTAAGCTAATGTAAACGGTACAATAAAAATGAATTAAAACAACATGACGTTAAAGGTACTATGCGTAACTTTCAGAAAAACCTAACAGTTATTGACACCAGTGGTCAGTTAAGGGAACTGCCGACAGTGTCCTGCTCGCTATCGTTGCCGTGCGCTTGTATGTGCACAACTGGGTAAGCGGAGCAAGCAGCTGTTCACAGGACATTGACAGACTTTATTGAGAGTAAACTATGTTTGACTCTCGAGTGCTGACACAGCAGTAAAAGAGAACATCTCGGGTTACTTGACTGTAACCCTGTTCCCTTAAAAAGCGGGAACGAGATGCTGCGTAGCATTACGCTATGGGGAACATTCTTTGTGTGACCGGTTGTGAAGCACGTGTGTCAAACACGCCAAGAATTGGCTTATAATACCTCTGTTGGTGACGCAGCTCATCAGCGGCAGCTGTGTGATTGCGCGCACCTGAACAGAGGGTATAATAACACATGACGCGGGAGCGTCTTCAGGTCAACTTTGTCTGAAGAGCGCCCGGACACGCCCAGTGCGGCATTGCAGCGCAGCATCTCGTTCCCGCTTTTTAAGGGAACAGGGTTACAGTCAAGTAACCCGAGATGTTCCCTGTCAAAAGCTACACTCGATGCTGCGTAGCATTACGCTATGGGGAACGAGAATACCAACGCCGCCGCACTGTAAGTGTCTGGACCCTTCGGCTTGTGAAGTGTGCACAAACACAAAAGAGGTCTCAAACACAATTTTGGGATGATGACTCAAGGATATGCAAGCCCTGAGTAGCATGAACATCCAAGCTATAGAATCTGATGAATGTGTGCGGGGAGGACCAGCCTGCCGCATCACAAACTTGCTGCAGAGGGGCACCTTTTGCTAGAGCTGTTGAAGCTGCAACCCCTCTAGTAGAATGAGCCCTCACACCAATGGGTGAAGTTTGACCGTGCAACTTCATTGGCCAGGGCAATGGCATCCTTCACCCAACGTGATATAGTTTGTCTGGTAGCTGCAACCCCAGCTTGCAGCCCCGTATATAAACAGCTGTTCGGACTTACGCCACTGGCTAGTGCGGTGGACATAAGTCTGGAGGGCACGTACTGGACACAGTAAGTGAAGTCTCTCCTGCTCCGGTGTTATAAATGGCGAAGGACAGAAGGCTTCAAGAATGACTGGATTTAAGGTCGAAAATGGAACTTTTGGAAGATAGTTAGGGTCAGGATGCAAAATGGCTTTGACCAGCCCAGGAGCAAAGTCTAGGCAGGAGGGCGAAACTGACAGAGCCTGCAATCTCCAACCCTCTTGAGAGTGGTAATGGCCGCCAGAAGAACCATCTTTAGAGTCAGAAACTTGACAGACGCTGACTCCAGTGGTTCAAAAGGAGTGCTTACTAAGCCCTCCAGCACTATAGCTAGGTCCCAGGAAGGAACTCTAGCTCTAGTTTGGGGTCTCAACCCCGCAATCAGGGCGTGGCAAGCCAAAATGGCGGCCACGAAAACCCTGAGTGTGCTAGGATTAGTGCCCGAGGACAGTTTGTCCTGCAGAAACTCCAGCACTGAAACAATCTGGCAGTGGACTGGGTCTGTATGATGTGTAGCACACCAGGCATCAAAGACACGCCATCTGCAGGCATAGGCTCTCCTAGTAGAGGAGACCTAGCGCTCAGAATAGTATCTACAACAGGGGCTGGGAGCCCGACATCTCTTAAATGGTCCCCCTCAGGGGCCAGGCGTAAGGTTCCAGAGCTCGGGCCGGGATGAAACACTGTCCCCTGTGCCTGAGAAAGGAGATCCCTCCTGGTCGGAATCGCCCATGGCGAGCCGTCGAGGAGAGATATTAGGTCTGAGAACCACACTCTGGTTGGCCAACGGGCGCTACTAGTAGTAGGCGCGACCCCGTTGACGGACCTTCGCCAGGACTCCGAGAGCAGAGCCACCGGGAAATGCATAAAGCGCAGTCTGGGCCACACATGGGCCATTGCTTCCAGACCCAGGGAGCTGGAGGAGTCAGAGAGAAGTAGAGGACATTGTGCTGTCTGCTGTGAAGCAAAGAGGTCCACCTCTGCTTCGTAAAATCTTTCCCAGATTTGGCTCACTACCTCGGGGTGGAGTTCCCACTCCCCATGTGTCACAGCCTGTCTGGACAATAAATCTGCTCCCACATTCATGCGCCCGGGGATATAAATCGCCCTGAGGGACAGGAACTTGTCCTGAGCCCAAAGCAGCACCTGCTACGCTAGCTTGTTCAAGCGGCACGAACGCAGTCCGCCCTGACGATTTATGTAAGAGACCACCACTGTGCTGTCTACTTGTACTAGGACATGGTAGCCCCTTAGCTGCTGGAGGAAGTATTTCAGGGCAAGAAATACAGCCTTCATCTCGAGGCAATTGATGTGCCATGCGAGAAGATGGCCTCTCCATATCCCTTGGGCTGGACGGCCATCTAAGACCGCGCCCCAGCCCGTGAGGGATGCATCTGTCATTAGCATCATGCGACGACAACATGGACCTAGGGTGGGACCCAAAGTGAGAAACTGGGGTCTGAACCACATAGATAGTGCGAAGCCCTCGGCGCGTAACCCTTATTTGCTTCAGGGGGTTGGCCCTTGGATGAAACCCCCTGGCTCTGAGCCACAGCTGAAAGGGTCTCATGTGCAGAAGGCCCAAAGGAATTACCGTGGATGCAGATGCCATGAGACCCAATATTCTTTGAAAGAAGTGCACAGTCACTTCCTGGCCTAGCCTGATAGCTTTCAGGGTAGTTAGAATGGACCCGACACGTGCAGGAGACAGATGTGCCTGCATCTCGGTTGAGTCCCAAGCAACCCCTAGATATGTTGTCCTCTGAGCGGCCGAGAGAACGCTCTTCTCGGCGTTGAGTCTCAAGCCTAGAGAGTCGAGATGAGCTAGGACGACGCCCCGATGTCGGCACTAGCTCCTGAGACTGAGCTAATATCAGCCAGTCGTCTATGTAATTCAAAATGCGGATGCCCTGGAGTCGCAAAGGAGCCAAGGATGCATTCATGCATTTTGTATATGTACGGGGTGACAAGGCCAGGCCGAACGGAAGAACCCGATACTGGTACACTTCGCTCCCGAAAGCGAACCTCAGGAACTTTCTGTGCTGTGGCAGGATTTCTATGTGAAAATCCTTTAGATCGATGGTGACAAACCAGTCGCTTAATCGGATCTGGGACACAATCATTTTTATTGTGAGCATTTTGAATTTTAATGCTTTGAGGTAGCGGTTTAACCCGCGAAGGTCTAAAATCGGGCGCAGCCCCCATCTTTTTCGAACTAGAAAATACCGCTGTAAAACCCGGATTGTCTGTCTGGTGGGGAACACGTTCTATGGCCCCTTGTCCAGCAGAACCTGCAGTTCCTGTGTCAATACATGGGCTCGTTCGGTTTCACGGAAGTGGAGACCACGCCGCTGAAACGCCGGAGGACGATTGGCGAACTGAAGTCTGTAGCCTTTGGCCACAGTCCTTATTACCCACGGGGAGATATTTGGCAGGAGCATCCATGCTGCCAGTTTCTCCGAAAGGGGCAGTAGTTTTGGCACGTCGGTTTTTGGGGGGGATGTAAGACACCCGCCGTCCTGAACCAAGGCAGGAGACGGCCGGACACTTACTGCGCTGGAGACTGCTGCTCCCGAATGCCAGTGGCGGCGGAGAAAAACAGCAGACTCCTGAGGGTGTCGACATGGAGTCTTTAGACTCTCTTGGATTTTGTTGCGCCCCACCCGGTGGGAGCACGCCCCCGCGGCCATGGGCGCGCCAATTTCAGCGCGAGCAATCCGCTCCCCAGTCCTTACGAGGGGGGGGCACGGTTCGCCACACTCTCCTTCTGGGCAGCCCGCTTTTCTCTGGAAGGGGCTGGACCTGGCCGGGACAGGGTGGCCGACGGTCCCGGCTGCTGGGCACGGCGAGGAAGGAACCTCACAAACACCTCCTCGTAGCGTTTAGCCTCGCGGAACTTAGTGGCGACGGAGTCCACCACGTTGCCAAAAAGACCGGAAGGCGAGATGGGTGCATCCAGGAGGAAGGCGCGGTCCTTCTCTTTGATGCCCGTGAGGTTAAGCCACAGATGTCTTTCGTCGACAAAGCAGACATGGAGCGCCCAATAGCGGGCCGCCTGCTTAGTTGCACTGAGAGAGAGGTCTGTGGCACGCGTAGCTCAGAAAACGCCCTCGCCCACAGAACCCCTGTGCTCAAATCTTTGAGCAGCTCAGCCTGGTATGCCTGCAAAACCGCCATGGTGTGCAGTGCTGCACCAGCCTGACCCGCTGCCTGGAAAGCCTTCCACCAGTGATGACGTGAACCGGCATGGCTTGTTGGGGAGTGTAGGCTTTCTTGGGAGGACGATGTCCCGGGGGAGAGATAGCCCGCAGGCGTCTCTTCCACCTGGGGCATCGACCCATAGCCCCGCACCTGTGCGCCCACGATAGTCGAATAAATCGACGTCGAAGGCACAAAAACACGGGACGAATAGGGCTTATTCCATGAGCGCACAGCTCCTCATGGAGGTCCTCAAGAAGGGGAGAGACCGCCGCCAGATCCCTCCCTGGCCACCTGACAGAAACCTGTCATCCAGTTCAGAGTATTAAATACTCTAAACTGAATACTGAGTGGCCTCAGGAGCAGGGCAACCCAAAATAATTTAGGGGTGCCCTGCCCCCGAGGCCACCCAACACCCAGCCTCGCCACTGCTCCTGTAACCACCATGAGCAGCTCCTCAAACGCCGCCAGAGCGGGAAGAGCACTCCGAGGCTGCGGCGCCCCCAGAAGCCAGGGATGAGGCTTCATCGACGTGCTCATGGGAAGCGCCGGAGCGCGCCCGCCCGAGCACAGAGCCGGTGTCTGCCTCATCTGGTGAGAGCGAGGGACATAGGATCTGATCCCTGCGCCTCAGCCAGATCAACACTCAAAACAAAATTCATGCTGATCATCGTCAGCAATGTGCCTCTGTTACGGAGGAACACATTTCTTACTGAACCCAGCCATGATACTTTTGTATTTATTATTTTATATATTTTCGTACTGGCACAGAGAGTATGTTTGCTCACACTTCACACAATGCGATCTGAAGACAAAGAAACCTGAAGACGCTCCCGCGTCATGTGTTATTATACCCTCTGTTCAGGTGCGCGCAATCACACAGCTGCCGCTGATGAGCTGCGTCACCAACAGAGGTATTATAAGCCAATTCTTGGCGTGTTTGACACACGTGCTTCACAACCGGTCACACAAAGAATGTTCCCCATAGCGTAATGCTACGCAGCATCGAGTGTAGCTTTTGACAGGGAACTCCTGAGACATGGGAGAGAAGAAGGCGACTAATGTTTGACAATGACATGTTTGTCTAAAACAGCTAACTTTAGCTGAAAAGCTACATCAACAGTCTTAGCAGGTTAATGGCTAAAGTTAGTGAACTTATAACAGACAGGATACGGTATGTGTTACTATTACTGTTATTTTGTCGAGTCTTTGCACAATTGTTGGAATGTTGAAAATGTTGGAGCATTTCATATTTATCTGGTCAACTAACGTCTAAACAGCTGCACTGTTCCTAAACCTTGTGTAACACATCAGTGACAAGCTCCACAGTAAAAAAATAAACTCACTGACCTCTTATGTATCATAGAGAAAATAAAAAGACCATAACTGTACTATATTAGTTTTGCATTAGGTTGAGACAACATAAATGTAATCTTGCTGTATGATTTCAGCTTACCATTGTTTATTTCCATATTCAAAATTCATTCAAAATTCTTTCAACATGAAGTTTAGCACAATATGATGACTGATATGTAATCTATTAAATTGTTTTCTTCTCAGGACTCCAGCTCAGGAGAGTTTCAAGCTCCTGTGGAGGAGAGCTTTGACAGTGACTGAAGAAGGAGGAGAGCAGGAGCTGGAGCTGTTAGTGAGGAGGAAAGACTGAGGGGGGCTCAACTGCTGCCAGGACAACAGAAGCAGGTAGGTCATGTATCTACAGAAATGATCACACACCCAAATAAACCTCTGTAATCTAAACAATGCTTGTTGTTCCATTTTCAGGCACAGTTACAGCTGCTGTCACAGGAGGAAGTTCTCCAGATGGTTGTAACTCGTCTGCCAGGGTTATTTCTGGATGTGATGGAGAACAGACGGAGCCACAGCAGGACCAGCCGAACCAAACAGGACTCAGCCAGCCTGGTGCACCTGCCTGAACTGCAGAGTCATGCAAACAAAACAAATGCTGCCAACAGGGTCTCAGCTCACCACATGGTGTTTTTTTATTTGCACAGTTTATACAGATATATTATTGTAGATTATTTCCTTCACATATCTTCACAGTCTCTTTTTGTTGCTACACTTGGTTTATGTGGCCGAGCCATGTCCTAGAGCGAGAGAGACAGAACGCAAGAGAAAGAATTAGTATTGGTGTCATTTTGACAGTAATAACATTCATTTTATTACTTATTTATGGCAAATATTACACAGACAAACAGATAGTGTTTGAGAAACATGACTACAGCAGTGTAGATAAGTGCACCTAGAAATTCTGTTGTAAAGCTGATAAATAACAAAGACTTTTCCACTGCTGCATGAGACATAAACATAATGGTTCTTGTGAGAGTGACTGACACACCTGTCCTCTGTGGAGTTGGGTCTGTGCCAGTTCAGCTGTAGGTGCGAGCACAACTCCAGGGAGAAGACCAAGGGTCCGAGGGTCATCTGTCCTCTTGGGAGTCCCCCTGGAGACGATTCCCAAAGATTTTGCTCTGCAGCCGAGGCATGTAGCTGTAGTCTTTGGCCGCCTTTACTTTGTGGACAGGTTAGTGCTGTAATAATAACAAAAAATTATTATTAGTATTATTATGTTGTTGTTTCATTGTGTTGAAAATTTTGCATAAATATTTCTTATTCACACATTCAGCTCTGGCTTATACTAACAAAAGAAACTTCAGTGAGTAAAATAATGTTTTATACTCTCACCGAAAGAGAAGACACTTGTCCACATCCTTCAGACACGTCTGTTGAGTACAGTCTGTGACAGGGCCTTGTGCTGCAGAACCTGATGATATGACCTCTTTGTCAGAGCTTCCCACATCCAGAGGAGCATGCTGGCATCTGCAGAAGGTCCACACGTGCTCGCTGCTGATGTGGTGCAGTACACCTCACCACCATACCCTAAAATAAATTAAATTTAGTCTAAGTGCTATTGTTTGTCGTACTTTGGATCACAACTGAGAGACAAACAAAACGAGTTTGCATTAGATGGGCTGTGATAACAATAACAACAACATCCTATATTACATCCTGGCTACATTTATAAAGTTGTCATGGCTCACATTACATCTGGTGAAGGTTATTAAACAAAGCTCTGGAGCGAGTTGTGTTTACTCAGTTCTCATCCTTTCTCACACGGAACAACCTCCTGGAACAGAACCAGTCTGGGTTCAAGAGCGGACATTTCACCGAAACTGTCCTGCTCTCAGTCATCGAAGCCCTGAGACTGGCAAAGGCAACATCCAAGTCATCTGTACTCACCTTACTGGATCTGTCTGCTGCTTTTGACACTGTTAATCACCACATGCTCCTGTCTTCTCTCAGGGCGATGGGTGTCTCTGGAATGGCGTTGCAATGGTCTTACCTCTCGCATAGGTCATTCAGAGTATCCTGGAGAAACGAGGTCTCTGAGACTCAACATCTCAATACAGGGGTGCCACAGGGCTCAGTGCTTGGACCGCTACTCTTTTCCATATACATGACATCCCTTGGCTCTGTCATTCAGAAGCATGGCTTTTCCTATCCCTGCTATGCAGATGACCCTCAACTCCACCTGTCATTTCAACCTGACGATCCGACGGTCTCTGCTCGCATCTCGGCATGTCTGAGTGACATCTCACTTTGGATGAAGGACCATCACCTGCAGCTGAACCTGAACGCATCAAATTCAAAGCTCTGCTCTTGATCTACAAGACTACCACTGGTTCTGCACCCTTATATCTTCACTCACTAATACAGACCTACGTTCCTACCAGATCCCTGCGCTCTGCAAATGAACAACGTCTGGTGGTACCGTCCCAAAAAGGTAAAAAATCACTCTCACGTACCTTCTCTGGCTCTGTTCCACATTAGGGGAATGATCTACCTGCTGCTACAAGATCAGCGGATTCTGTAGCCATCTTTAAAAAACTCCTGAAAACACATCTCTTCCATCAACACCTGACTGACAAACACTGAATCCTACTTCCTTTCTATCAATTCCTTTCTTAAAAAAATAAATAAATAAATACTGCGCTGGGTTTAAAGTGACTAGTTTTTTGTGCACTTATGCCTTTTGTACCTTGTGTCGTTACAATTGCTTCCATTGTTTTCCTCACTTGTAATTCGCTTTGGATAAAAGCGTCTGCTAAATGACTAAATGTAAATGTAAACAAACGAGCCCAACACCGACGTTGGTCACATTCCTGTTTTCCTCTGCGGGACTCACTCAATAAATCATTGTTGTTTTTTTTTTTGAGGAGTCAGTGTCGGTGTCTGGGCTGTGCTGGAGGCCGGTCGTTTTATGTTGCTCACAGAGTCTATCTTGATACAAACGCTCGCTAATCTCGCTCGCTGTCATCTCGGCTATACTAGGAAGTCAGAGCCGTACACTGGAGCGCGCACTACGCCACAGCCAGGTTGATATCCCGGCAAAACCGGCCTGAATTCTGCACAATGAAATAGAGACAACCGTTTTTAACAGTGAAGGTCTCAGTCGTCTCATCTCATTATGGTCAGCTCATATATGGGCGAATACAAATTTAATTCGATCTTAAAAAGGTACATATTGTCCCTGGCAGAGGATAAGCCTTCAAAACAAAATATACATTTATATTCAAAATTTCCAAATTTACTCTGTCACTCCTGTCTCTTATTTTCAAGGAGCAGATAATTAATTTGCCTGAAGCATCCTGTCTCTAGCAAACTATATGAAAGTTATTGATCATTGTCAACTTCTGCTGCTTCATGACCTCATCACACAGAGTGAGGTTTCCTGTCTTTCCTGCAAAAGTTTCTTTTTTCATTAGTCTCTTTCTCTGCTCATCCTAACAATAACTCATCTCTTTTATTGCACACAATCCTTAGGAAGTGACAACTTTGGAAACTGAATCAAAGTTTCAATAAAGGCTGGACTGCTTTGGGCTTTGACAAGTGAGGTGGCTGGAGCGGGACATAGACTGAGGAGGACGGATCGCTTCCATAAAGATAAATACTTCATGAAGCTGTTGACTTCTCCATTTTATTACTTTTGTCTCCGAATTTTCTGCCTGCCTGCAGCACTTTCTTCACACAAATTATTTATTGTGCTCCCCACAGGCCTCCACTGTCAATCCCAGGACAGCAGCAGGTATGCGAGGTGGAGCTGTAAATCTGAGGTGAGCTCAGGTGCAGACATACTAGTGTCTTGATAAGAACCTTAAAGGTGTCACCACGTCTCATAGCTTTATTGCATCTTTAGTCTTGGTCATGTCTTATGGGACATTCACTGTGCTCGATGCTGTGCCATCTAACGTCTGGGCTCAGGTCACTCACTTTGGCAGGGGACGGGGAGTGAAGACGCTGGGTTCTTGCTTGACCTATTCCCATTGGGCGTCTATCAAATCTTGTTCTGTGATTGGCCGTCACTTTGGTGATGTCACTCCTCATTTATTTAAGTACACTAGCGTCGCTGGATTCACATTGCTCTTCTTGCTTACTCATTCAAGCGTACAAAATAAATGTCCGCTGCTTGCTTTTAGTTGTTAAGTGTTGCTTGAGTGTCTCATGAATCACTCAAACTGCTGACAACAGGCCTCCACTGAACAACAAAAAAACGTTTAGCATCAGTGTATGATTCTGAGAGTGAGCAGATGAAAAGAGGTGTCCTTTAGTAAATGTCTTTGGGTCTGTCATAAGGATATGCTTTTCAATAATATGTCACCAAGAAAAGCCGTCAGCTCAAGAACAGAAACCTTGTCAAACCACTGAGAGTGAGCTTCTGTGGAGTCAGAGAAAATACATGATAAACAACATTTTGCCCAGTAGTAATGTTTTCATGAAATACAAAACAGAAGAATGAATTGTAAATCAATTGAAATTCAGTATTCATTAAAAAGGACTTGGAACAGTTTTAAATGGATTCAATCAGAAAGAGTCCTAAAGCCTTTAGAGTTTTTGTGCTGGTATCACCACAGCCACACATCTTCAGCCACTTCACTTCTATTGTTTAGCCCCGAGTCCTCTCGCAATTAGTTTAATCATATTTTTTTCCCTTTTCTAGATCCTGATTGGCCAGGCTGGGGAAGCAAGGCCATAAAGCCGGAGGAGCCTCTCTTAGTTTAGTTAGTTCCTCTTTTGTTACTGGGCTTCTCATCTTTCTTTTTGGTTGTCTGTGACTACTACTATGTGTTGAAAAAAAATATCCTTTCCAGCACTACAGCCGTTGTCTTTTTCTTGTATTTTGTGTCCTTATTTGTCCAAGACATTGATATCAGGGGCCGGAACAGTGGAGATGTGTGTAAATGTACTTGTAATGTAAAAATTTACTTTTCATTTAAAACCATATACTGCAGGGATTCAAAAAAAAAAAAAGTTAGTGTAAGACCACTAGTGTTTCAGAATATTTGCAATTCTACAACATGTACTATGTTTTTTTTTTTTTTTTTAGAAATTCTTTATTGTATTATCTATTTCTTAGCAGTATGACTTTAGAGGGTTTGGAAATTAAAATAGTAAAATAATAAAATTATGGTACAAAAATACAAGAAGAGCTTACTTGCAGAAAATATTCATCCCTGCACGTTTCCACTCTCTCCTTTAATGATATGGATTCATTCAGCTGGATGAAAATGACTCTGAGGCTATAATTTGTTTTCTTCACAAATTGAGAACAGACTAAGGCTCATTTGGAAAAAGCCACAGTATGTTGCAGTTTGCCTTGAGGTGTAGTTTTCTTTCCTCCACTGTGATGAATGTAAAAATGCAAATGACTGTGATAGGACATAAACTCAAGACGGTGATGTGCTCATATATACTCCACACAATCTTTAATATTCCACCTCAGCATCGGTAACACTTTTTTTGCCGTGCTGAATCTCATCCCAACCTATACCTGAGTCCACCTGGGATTTATTTTTTATAGTTGGTAAAATGGTTTAAACCCCAAGTAGTATAGTGTAAAAGCAATCGTTTGTGAAAAAAGACAGGCTTTATGATCCCAATTACTGGTTATCATAAGGGAAATAAATAGAGTAGAATTTACAGACAGTCGGGAGGCTTTGACCAATCACATGCTCGGAAAAACCGCATGCTCAAAAAGGAGTGCTCCCATTGGTCTACACCTACTTGCCATCCACGTTCCAGGAATTGTAATAGCCGCCGATAAAGTGTTTCAGCACTGTATATGTCTTTTAACTCAGAGAAACAGCTAAAAAAATTCAAATATCAACAGAGAAAAAGGAAACCAAAAATAAAACCATAGATAAATACTGTCAATTAATTTAGGTAATGTTTAAAAAAACAAGAAATTTCTGGGCTGAGGTTGCTCACTCTAAAGTTGCTAAAGTCGCAGCAAAGCTAATGCTAAACTATTAACTTCAGTTTGGTCTTAAGGTTGGTATTATTATTTTGTGTAGAAAATTTACGTTTCTTGACAAAAAAGAAGCAGGAGAGATCCTCTAGTGGAGTCTGAGACTGGAACAAAAAAGAAAATCAGGTGGTGGAAGTGAACTTTGATAAGAATTGTTTAAGAAAATGAAGTGACAAAGTCATAAGTGGATATGTATTGACCGAGTTCTGAAGCAGAAGCCAATGTTTGCCCCCACCCTGTCTCTGTCTTCACATCAATTATATTAGTAGAATTAATTAGCTCTCTCTCCAGGAACACTGTTGGCATTTACAAGCAGTGACCCGTGCTCAGGTCTCTGCAGAGTTTAGATGCACACACACGGACGTCCCCTGAAAAGCCCAGCTGCTGAAGCTGTATGGCTCACACACACAGCTCCCTGCGGCTTTATGCGACAAGACAGCTCCTGTATAATCTGCATCGTGATATCATTTGGGTAATATTGGCGAGCTCAGGCACCACCTGCTTGTGTGTTTAAAGTGTTAGAAAGAAATCAGAACCAGGTGGGCCAGGGACGTTAAGGGGGGCTTTATGTCATTAGAAAACACAGCCCTCTCCAATTATGACATACACTGTTATAATTGGAGGTCTATGTCATTGGTTGTAATGTGAAAACTTTTCTTCCCAGGAGCGTATGGACGTAGATGATATTACTGCAACGCACTCACTCCACGCTCCGTCTCGTCCTTGGGTTTCCACACAGATGAAGCTGTACCTTCATCCCGGTGTAACCAAGGACAGAGACAGAATACTGTGTAAAAGCACCAAGGACCACTGCACCAGGGCTTCACACAGTTCTCCAGGTCCGACAGGTAAAACCCTCACCACGCTTTAGCCAAGAGCAGCAGAGTGCACTCAGCCCCAGTGAGACGTGCTCTGAAGGCCTTAATGAAAGAGTCGTGCCCCGTGAGCCCTGTAATGAATCTTCTGACATTGAACATCCCAGGAGGGATCTTTCATTCCTTTGAGTCTCAAAATGATTAAAATACTGGCAAATTGTAATAATGCTAAAGATAAGACAAATTACGCTAAATTAATTCAGCAATATTAAAAATGTCTCTTTATTACAACAGCAAAGATAAACTTCTCTCAGATATATCAATGACCAACAGATAAGATGTTAGGTTTCATCTTTGTTTGAGTTTATATCAGTTTGTTTTAAACATTAAGATAGCCCAATTAATATATTATCCTCCAAAAACATTTAAATCAGACTAAAACCTGTTCAAATCCAACTAAAACCTGTTTAAATCCAACTAAAAACATGTTCAAATCCAACTAAAACTTGTTCAAATCCAACTAAAAGCTGTTCAAATCCAACTAAAATTTGTTCAAATCCATCTAAAACCTGTTAAATTCCAACTTAAACCTGTTCAAATCCAACCAAAACTTGTTCAAATCCAACTGAAACCTGTTCAAATCCAACTAAAACATGTTCAAATCCAGCTGAATTTGTTTAAATCTAAGTTGAACCGGTTTAAATCCAACTAAAACCTGGTTATGTGTACAGTCTATGTAATTTATATGTAATAGTGTTTAATAGAGATCACCAAACTTATTCAATTAAGCTGTGTTTTAAAAGTTAGAAACCAGCCTTAAACAAAGATGAGTGGCAGTCACAGAGACCAGACAGAGCCTCTTGAGATATTGTACATAAAAAACAGAACAGTTTAAATCCAAATATAATTTTGTGAATTCACTTTAGTTAAAAAAAAATTCAAAACCTTTTCTATTAAAATGGGGTTAAGTAACTTCTGAGATGCAGGAGGTCCTGTAGTAACATGTTCTGATGCTCAACCTCGTGTGTCCTGTAGTGACTGTACATGCCCCTGCAGACAGAGGAGGTCCACTGCTTTGTTCAGGCTTCTTCTGCAGCCTCGTCCAGCTCGTCTGATGCTGCTCAGCTTTCATCCTGACTAATAGAAATGTCAAAACCACTGTAGAGAAGCCTGACTGCCCATTCCCCTCTGAAGCCACAAGATGTGAAGCGAGATTGCTGCCAAGTCATGTCAAACACACGCCCAGCCTGAGCAGCGCTGCTTTATCAGTGATAAGGGCTTTTGTAGATTTTGGTAATGATGTCCCTGAATATCATCCAAGAAGACCCCGTGGAATTATTAAAACTGTCTCCCGTTTCAAGTCCACAGTGGCTTTACTGCTTTCGAGACATCACAAAAGAGAATCAGTGAATGTACAGTTTAATTATGCATTTCAGGGTGTCTCACAGCCGCTTTTGGAAATTTAGCATTACCATTATGGACTTGTTCTTTGTCTTTCTCCTGTCTCTTCTTCTGCCTATTCTCCAATTCTCTTGTGATTCGGCCCTCTCTCTCTGAACTCATTTCCGTTTACTGCCGTTTTGTTCCCATTTTCCTCCAGCCTCTACGTCATGTGTGTCTCTCTCTGGCTCTTTTGCAGCTGTTTCTTTTGTCGTCTGCCTGCTCTCACAGTCAGTCTGGTTCACTTCTCCTCTGTTTGCCTTCACATGGACAGGTGGCACAGCAGCTGCCCACTCTGTCCACTTGTCAGGAGTAACCACAGAGGAGGAGTCTGATTGGCTGCCGTCGTTTTGGAGCAGTGCAAAACGACCGAGTGAAGGTTCAAGGCAGAGAAGACTTTTGAGCATCAAGGACAACTGCCCAGCTTCCATAACCCTCTGTATAAAACCCAACAGAGGTCCCCACTGATGCTACGCACTTTCTGATTATATTCTGCTGATATTTGCAGCGGCTCACAAATCATATTCTCCAAACGCTAGAGAGCAGAGCGCCAGCAAATTCACATTATCATTTTTATATTTTTATTGCAAATGGAAAACAAAAAACATGATTCCCCTCATCCATATCAAAGTAAGATTGAATTGCAATATGATTTTTTTTTTTTTTTGCATTTCATGTGATACACTGAAGCTGTTCTTGCATTGTAACCTCAAATGAAAAGATTTTTATGGGTTTTGTAAAGTTGCAGAAAAAATTGAAAAACTAAATTGAAAAAACTAAATAAAAAAACTAAACAAATTTGTAACCAGTGATAGCGAATACAACTCAAATACTTGGCTGTATACATTTGTATGTGAGTGTGTTAAACCCACTGAACTGAAAGCTACAACTGTTTCTAGCAGTTTAGTTTGTTTGTTTTGTGAAAGGGATGCTACACAAAAAGCGATTCAAGAATCCTTTCCTTCTGTGAGAGCAGTTTGTGCTCTGTGCTGTGGCCTTTAGTCCGACCTGATGCTCACAGCTGCGGTCTGATGTTTCATTCTGTCAGGGCCAACCTGCTGGATCTTGATATGAAAATATCATTATGGTTATTCTGCCAAAAGAAAAACATAATTTCAGTAGAGATTACAGAGAAGAGGTTGGCTGGAGTGTTGTTTGACCAACTTAGCAACCTGCTCTTCCTCGATATGTAAAGCGTCCTTGAGCTCTGGAAAGGCGCTATATAAATATAACAATTATTATTATTATTATTATTCCTTTTGGATTTGTGCCACAGCAGCAGGCCTGTTCATGTGCGACACATTTGTATTCACAGTGTACTCTGTGCATTATACTGTTCATTTTCTTGTGTAGGTGTGTTGTGTGTTAGGTACTATTTCTTTTGTGAAATGTGACTATTGTCAAATACAACTTATTTTATTTTAATATTTTAAGCGCATATAAATCCCTGCAACAACTTTCAACACACAGTTCAGTTTTACTATATGTGACTGTGCATGTGTACAAAGGGTATAGTCTCAGAATACGCTTTTCTGACACAATGTGACTTTGACAGGCAGCTGATGCATGATGATGTGGACTTCTTTCTTTCTTTTGTTCTTTCTTCTGGCAGCTAAAAAGACGCTTAGTGCCACTGCAAAGCCACAAAGGTAAACGCTGATGGACCAGTCAAACATTGAGACGCACACAAGGGGGTAATCACACTGTACGTATACTAGGGCCTTGTGATGGTTCAATTCTCATGCTAATGATCCCAATCAGCGTACACAACAGCCACACAACACAAACTCTCAGGCCTGAACGCAGAGACATATTGAACTGCACAGCCTCCAATCACATAAGTCTCTACCTGCCACAGCTCCATGTTTCCCAGATAATCACGCCACCATTTGATAATCCTGACACAAATCCTTATTCATTCCTTCAGCCCCCTGCAAATTCTCATTTTGCCATATCATTTTCAGTCAATACAATGACAATCAAAGACTCAGTTAAAAATCCCTAGTTTCAAATCTTGTCTGTCACCCTAACCCTCAACCTGTTTTTTTTCTCCACCTTTTCCTAGGATCTACCCCTGTGAGTTCCCAACATAAATATGCATCTGTGCTGGAGCTCCTGGGTGAACACATCAACTTCCTTGTCAGACTCAATGGTAACAATCACACAGCAGTGGAGCGAGCACCACTGGGGACTGTAGCCCAATTACTTTGTCATCAGCTATTCACATCAGACTCAGAAAGGTCAACTGGGCTGTGAACAGCAGCTACAGCGATGTCCGGGCAACAGCAGAGACAAGTTTATGAAAGAAATCTAATTATTTGAATAGTTAATGGAGAGAATCATGTTCAGCCCTTTTCCACTAAAGCAGCACACTACGAGTCAGGTCAGTTTCCTTTGTAAAGAACAAAGCAAGCAAAAATAAACACATGTTACGGTTCTACATTAGGCACTCTTTGTCTTTTGTAGGGTACAGTTATTGAAAGAGCAGAACACTATCTGTTGATTGGACAATACAGATTCCTCACTCAGGTGAACATGGGAACCAGTAAAATAAATCCAATACACAGCAGTTTTTAGACAAATAAAGCTTGTCTTGGTTTTATATATGTATATATATATAAACATTTCAAGATGAAAGAATGAGAAATAATGCAACAGCTCTAATGCATTAGACACAAGCATAACTTGTGACATGTTAGTCTGGAATGAAAAACTTGAAACTTCTACTTTTACTGCAGTAGTATATAACGCTACAAAGGATTAATGACTGTGCATCTAAGTTCACTCTTCACAGAGCATAGGAAACACCAGCCTCTTTAAAGAAAACTGAACCAAGCTGAACTAAACTGTTGCCAATGAAAACCGGCTTTTGGACTGCATCTCCTCCTTTACATCTTTTTCTTTTACTTCTTCTTCTAAGTGAGAAGCTAGTTGGCAAATTCAAGAGGACACACTCAAAGCCTACTAATTGAAAACCAGTAAGTATCTGGTGTGACCACCATAATGGTCCAAAGGCCATCAATAACATTTACCTGTTTGTTGTCCATTACATACATCTGCCCATACCATAACTCCACTGCCACCAAGGGCCACTCGATAAACAATTTTGACCCACATGACACCATGCCAGTCTGCCATCTGCCCTGTACACGGAAAAGTGAGCATTTGCCTACTCAAGTCGGTTACAACTATAAACTGCATTCAGGCTGAGACCCGATGAGGACAACAAGCACGCATATGAGCTTCCCTTAGACGGTTTCTGAC
This sequence comes from Perccottus glenii, assembly GCA_024416835.2. Lineage (NCBI taxonomy): Eukaryota > Metazoa > Chordata > Actinopteri > Gobiiformes > Odontobutidae > Perccottus > Perccottus glenii. Next base: position 27,198,846 of record CM044546.2, read on the forward strand.
AGTTCGTGCAGAAATTCTTTGCAATGATTATCCAAACCATTTGTTGCAGGTGAAGATGCTGAATGTGGAGGTCCATGGCTGGTGTTACACGTGGTCTGCAATTGTGAGGCCGGCTGGATGTACTGCCAATTTCTATGAAACGCCTTTGGAGACGGATACTGGTAGAGAAATTAACATTCGATTCACAGGCAACAGTTCTGGTGGAAGTTCCTGCAGTCAGCATGCCAAGTGCACGCTACCTCAAAACTTGCAACATCTGTGGGATTGTGCTGTGTGTTTAGAGCCTTTTACTGTAGCCAGCCTAAGGCCCACCACATGGTCTTGATATGCCACACTTGTGTGGTGGATGGATTATCTAGGCTAAAGGAGAAGTGCTCACTCAAACAGGCAAAAAAAAAAATTGTTAATTTTTGTTCAGTATACATATCCGGTCGTCTCCTGGTAAATTTCAGGGCACTGGATGCCTACCATCCCCCTAAAAAAACAAAATTTTTCAGCATTAGTGCCGCTTTTGGAGAAGCTGGCAGCGTGGTAGCTAATGCCAGATATATCACCCCTTGGGTAGTAAGGAGCGAGATAACAGCTACAGAATTAAATCTGTGCACAGTCCTCCACGTTTCAACAACGTGGTCTCCACTTCTGTGAAACCGGAATAACTACAAACCCGATTCCCAAAAAGTTCAGACACTGTATAAATTGTGAATAAAAACAGAATGCAATAACAAGTTTCAAATTTCAATATTGTATTCAGAATACAACATAGATAACATATCAAATGTTGAAAGTGAGACATTTTGTAAAGCCATGCCAGATATTGGCTCATTTTGGATTTCATGAAAGCTACACATTTCAAAAAAGTTGGAACAGGTAGCCAGAAAGGTTAAATGTACATATAAGTTTACTGGGTCCTAGGTCTTCTGTTCTCACCTCCTGGGCCAGCTTGTTGTTGTGTGGTGCCGCCCGCCCTTTGGGTCTGACTGGCCACAACCAGCTGCTCCAAAACCCCAGTGTGTCAGTTGTCTCCTTAAAGACTGTACAGTTTGACATTCTGTGTCTGGTGTCGTGCATTTGGGGCCTAAGTCCGCCGTTACAACATCATGTTTTACATTGACATGCCACACGTGGTCCAGATGTCAATATTATTATCTGAGCCAAATGCTTAAAATCCAGATGTGACTCAAAAGATTTCCCTTTAATTTTGAAGTCTATGTGGTTAGGATTTGGCTCACATCTAATTTGCCACATCACCATTTACATGCCATATGTGGCTCAAAGCTTTACATTTGTTCTGTTAAGTTCTAAGATAAGTTCTGTTATCTGGGCCAAGTGCATCACCTTCAGAAGTGGCCCAAAAAAGAAATTCCCTCCACTCTTGAAGGTATGGCAAGAGTGGACACTTAATTTGAGGAGCCAAGCAGTTGAGGCCTCCCACTAGAGTGACAGTCCCTTCTTGGGTCCTGTCTATAGTTCTTGAGGGGTTGGTTAACACCCCTTTTGAACCAATGGAGTCAGCACCTTTCGGTTTTTGACTCTCAAGATGGTCTGACAGCTGTTACTTCTCTTAAGAGAATTGGGGATTTGCAGGCTCTGTCAGTCTTGCCATTCTGCCTCCCCATCCTTCCTTCTGCCTTCCGCCATTCATGTCACCGGAGCAGGAGAAACTTTACCTTCTATGTCCGGCGCATGTTCTTCAGATTAACGTCCACTGCACTAAGCCAGTTTCGTAAGTCTGGGCAGCTTTGAGAATGAGATGCTGAGCCTCAATGCTGCACTGTGGGTGTGTCCGGACGTCCTTTCAGATAAAGTTGACCTGAAGACGTTTTTTGTCATGTGTATTTATAACCTCCAAGTGCGCTCATACCCAGGTGTGGACGATCAAGCCACGTCACCAACAGAGGTTATTTAGACCAATTTGTGGTGTGTTTCACAAACGTGTTTTAAAACCGGTCACACAAAGAGTGTTCCCCATAGCGTATTTCTATGCAGCATCTTGTGCCCGCTTTTTCAGGGAACAGGGTTGCAGTCAAGCAACCCAAGATGTTATGGTCTTGTCCTGGTAGTCTCTGCCCAATGCTCTGATTGAAACTGTCTGCTGCGGAGCTCTGCTGATTGAAATCCTCCTGCTCCTGTGATTATTGTGAGTTACATTTTTCATTCCATGCATCTTAACTGCAGTTTTTCTTCTTTGTAGAAGATGAAAACCGAAAAAGGGGCAGTTTTCTTGATGCACAGCTCTACTTTTATATCCATCCTTACACTTTGTAACTGTAATGCACCACAGAGAAAGAGTCTCTCTTGCCAAGATCTACAGTATATGGCTTTAGTGCTTCTGTTCTGAAAGGAATACAAACTATATTTCTGCACAGAGAGTAATAAAATGACTTGGCACCGCAGTGTGACATGTTTTATACAATGTTATTTTTGAACAGACAGTGTAAGGAGGCAGTACAGCCCTGTGGAAGGCCCGCAGCCCTGAGGACGCCAGCGCACCCACTGGTCCTCAGTGGGTGCGCTGGCTGTGTGTGTGTGCCTTTGTCTCCATCCATCTCCCTAGGGTTGCCATCTAAAAGGTCACACAGACTTTATCTTTTGATGTGTGGCTCTGTTTCAAACGTCATTGAAGCCTCAGCATCTGCTTTCTCGCTTGGAACTCTTTAGAGTTTTTATTTAATGAGGCACGGAGCTGCACTCCTCTCACCTTCGCCTGGACACACTCCGCAGTGGCCTTTGTTTCCAGCTTTTTGTGGCACCATCAGCTCCTCTCTTCCATCTCACAACAGTCCTCATCAGTCCTCAATATATTCTAACCTTTGAGAGTCCTTTTCTTCAGCCTTTTCTCAGAGTGTGTCATCTGCTTTAGGGCTTCACGTCATTTAGTGAATCCTTAAGGTATCCACAGGCCTAAATTGCGCTACTGTTATGATAACTCATGTACCAGAAAGTACAGGTCGCTATATTTGTGCCTTCTTAACCTATTTCCTCAAACTATTGCATTGTTGTTGTTGTTGTTGTTATTGCTGTTGTATGTTGTATTTTTATGTTGTATGTTTTTTTGTTTACTGCTGGCTTTGAGGAATTGCCCCCTGGGGATACTAAAGATCAATTATTAATAATCTTTATGAAGGACAAACATGTACAAGATTTATAGTTTACTAAAATCAGACAAATACACAAAAACAAGGACTATATGAAATACAGATAAGCACGCCAGTGTCCCCATATTTTGGATTTAAACCTGACTGAACTTAGAGCTGACTGCCCTATTAGACTGCTGCCCCCAAAACCCGGCCCCGGAAAAGCCATATTTTATTGGCTATGGACATGGACAAATATTATTTAATATTTGCATCACAGTATTCAACTTGTTTATTTTAATAGAATTGTCCAAAGCCTGTAGTCAATTCATTTTCAGTTAATAAGGTCACTTGAAATCCCATGTCCTTCTTTTTTAATTCCACTCAGGTTGGGCTGGAGCTCAGTGTGTGCCTCAAGAACTCTTCCACATGATGATGATCAAACTGTAAAGAGAGAAGGGGGTCACAGGCCTCTGCTCAGACTCCAGGACCTTCTGTAACTGGAGAAACCCTGCTCCAACTGAGCTGGCTTCGTGTCAGCTGAACTCGAAAGTTGGATTCAAATGAAGAGCAAGCGTCTGTTAGTGTTCCAGTTTTCCTCATAGACCCTGACCCAGGTGTGACCAGGCGTGACCCAGGCGTGACCCAGGCTTGACCCAGGCGAAGAAAGTCATTCAGCTGATTTTGATGAACAAAATGTATTTTACAAATTTTGATGTTAATAATTTTGATTTTGAGTGTTGTGCAGTTTGTTTGTATCTCGTTCCACATTAGGTTATTAGCCTTTCAGCTCATTCAAGTTGTTTGCGCAACAAACATCAGATAACCTTCTGCTGACAGAATGCCCTTTTCTACTTGATTAGCTTTCCACTTAGGTTTTTGTCTTCTCCTGATAATACAACACAATCTCTGAAGTTTACTTGAACACTACAAATATAAAGACTACAGAACTTTTGAAACTCTGCTGTCAGCTCTGAAGAAACAGAATTTCACCTCAAATGATGATGTTTTTACTGCACTGTACTACATGTCTTTCCTCTCCTTCAGTGGAACTCCTCTAAAGGCCCGTTAACAGACAATCCTCAAACAAAACATTAGCAGTCATTTCTTTCCCAGTGGTGGAGTGGTTGCAGCAGTTACACCAAGTCCTGGTGATGCCACCTTCACCTTCTACATTACAGGATGTGTGTCAATGGATATGTAAAAGAATTAATATAGATTCCTTAGTTTAAAAATGTCTCAGTCTCTAGTATCTCATATCTAGTGCTCAGAGGTTTTACATAAAGGCTGTTATTACACTAACGTACCTGAGAGTAAAGCCATTTAACAGCTCCTCAGAAATGTGCTCACTAAGTAGGCAGTTAATTTCTGAATCGGTTCCGTTTGATTAGTCTCCGAGTCTCTGAACAATAAACCTACAAGACACACAAGCAGAAGAGCATTGTCCTAAGAGGAAATGTGTTCTCCAATGTGCACAAACGCTTCCCCTCGGTCCAGGGCTAGCAAGCTCCAGTTCCCTACACACTTACTCATCAGGTCCACTTTTATGACTTTGGAGGCAGGACTATTACTGATGCTTTGATTCTCTCTACCCCGTCAGTCTTAGTATCTGTCATTTCATTTTCATTTTCAAGAGAAGATTCTACGAAAAGCAGAGGAAAATAAAAGAAGAGGATCTATATGAAAATATCAAAAATGTGGCATTGCATTTTTTTTTATCATACAAAAGTAGTTAGGTTGTAGTAATTCATGGGTGGACCGAAGATTGAAATAGACACATAGTAGGACTGTATATGGCACATTTATCGATATCAACAGTCAACAGTCTATGTTATTGAAAATACACTAGCATTGAAACTAACAATAAAGAACCAACTGGGAAAACAGCTCACTGTTAACAGGATCACATTCCTGTTTCATAAAGCCACTAAATCCCATTGTACTATCACAAAACGAGATGGAGAAAATTTGAGCTCTTTAAGCCTGATTTTAAAAAGTATTACTCCCAACAAGAGATTAAAATAATGCATTGTCAAGTCATATTGTTATTGTGTCAGTCAAAAAGAAAATGGTAACTGGTGTCTCTCTTTATGCATTGCTCTCTTTCCCAAAGTAAAATTTAATGTATGTGTGCAGGAAGTGTATATAACAAAGGCACAAGGCAGCAGGCTCACAGGTCCAATTTAAGTTCTTTAATAATGAATATTCAAACTAAACTATTCACAAACACTGCACTGTGGAGCCATATCACAGAAGTACAAAGGACATTTTCAAACAACTTTATCAAAAAGTTAATAGATTAGTCGCTCCTTGCACATGAGACAGAAGTCAGAAAGTAAACCTGGAATGAGAATAACAAATAACTTCAAAATAAAACAGGAAAAGCTAAATTTGTATGAAATAAATACATCTAAACATCTAAATGACTTGGCATGACAGTATATATCCTAAATCTTTGGTATTAGAATAATCCCCTTGAAGATGTTACCAATTAAATAGACAAGAGTTGTTATGTTTTTTTCAGAGAAACTGTTTTATCACTTACAGTCACATTATAATACGAATCCTCAAGTCATCTAGACATTATTATCAAGGACTTGAATAGATGAAAATGTTCATAAGTGGAGCTTTGGTCACAATGCTCATAGACAATGCACTCTCCAATAAGGGATGTTCTCATTGGCTGCTGGTCAACACCGCTTTTCAACAAAAGTCCTGCAGAGAAACATTAACATTAAAGCAATGTAGTGAGGGCCATAATAATAATGATACAGTCCATCAACAGGCAACATTTTTACTGTAAGAGCCCTTATCACTACATGAGCAGTTTGTCAGCGCCACTAAAAAGGTATTGATAGTCGACACCACACTCATTGATTAACTGACAATAGAAGCTCCAGATCATTAAAACATTTGGTAAGTGTGCATTCTCAGCAGTTGGTAATTTTATCTGGAGCCGGATCTGGGGAACTGTGTGCAGCTCACATGTTTCTGATCGTTTCTGGTGGTGGGCGGTGTTCTTTCTTCCAGTTGTATGAAATAATAGAGATGGAAAATGTCTTGTTTATTCACAGTAGAAGAAAAAAAATTCCAGTCTTCTCCATCTTGTTTCTGGAGCCTGACCAGATTCACTGATGTGGTTTTCATTTTGTCTGTGATGTTTTTTGGCTAATAAGTTCTAATCAGAGTCCATTTGTGTCATGAAAATGTGCGGTTCTGCGACTTGTGTGCACATCTGTGACTTTTCGAATCTGTCGTTTTCCAGATGTGTGTGTGACGGCTGTTGCCCCTACATCTCCTGCAGGGCCATGATGGTTTTCTCCATTTGTTTTCTTCTCTCTTTTCCCCTTGCCTTCTCTCTTTGCACGAGGGAACACAGTGTCTGCTTTAATATCATTTTCCAATCCCTGAAAGCTGCAGGGCAAGGGCTTTTGACTGGGTTGTTTGGTTCCAGCTAATACCAAAGAGAGTGGAGAGAAAATAAGAACCATACCAGAGCTTTATAATAGCTGGCCCGATCATTCTGCAGTCGTTTGCCTCCGGAGCTGTTGTGCTGATGTTTTTCTGCTTTGTTGCTCCTCACTACACCATTATTACAAGCTGTCCAGCACCATTTGTCTAATCCAGGTCCATCTGAGGTGTACTCACCACCAACTGTTTGTTTACACAGGAAGAGGTGGAAAAAAGCTGAGATTTGCAGGAAAGTAGGTATGTACTTTTAACTCAAGAGCGGTCTGGAAAGCATGTCTCTCATTGTCATTTTCAAGATATAATAATATTAGTGCAGATAAAATTTAAGCTTTTGCATCATTTTTTCTGGTTTAGTACGTTGAAAAAATTACAATCTATAATTTGACACAATACCAGCTCTACGAACAAACCAAGTATGTAACAAAGGACGCTAAAGGGCGCCTTCAGCCTCAGAGTGTTTCAGCCCTGGTCAGACCAGGTTCATATGTGCTCCCTCTGAAGAGCTGAGATTCAGTCAGAATCTTCAGCTCAGTCCTGAGGCACAACACGGAGGGAAATCATGATGAACTCATAAGCTGTTAATGCAGCGGCCCTCCAACTCGTAGCTCAAATGAGAATTTCCCTCATTTACATATCAATTTAATTTCCTGTCTTTCCTTTGCTCTCAGCCCCTCCCTTCATTAAAAGCAGCTTTTCTCCACAATCAGACCTGTTTCAGGTGGAAAGCTCGAACACGACACAAACGGCACACATAGAAACATGCTCAGAGTGCAGCGGCTGTAGCTGTGTCAGGATTAAAGCAGTGATCAGAGAAATGAAGGAAAGCTGCCGTCTCATAGGTGTCTGTCCACATCATCCTCAGTAATTACAGCCTCTACCCCTCGCTTGGCTTCTTCCTTCATAACCTCCTGGCTGTGTGCTGCTGACACTCCGCGCATCAAATAGGGCCTTTTATGAAATATCTGCCTGCTTGAATTACCCTCACTCTAAGTTTTTTTCTTTTCTTTTTTAGCCACACCTGCATTTGTCCTTCGTTGAATCAATTCAGATGTTGCCGTTTCCACTCGACCCACATCTGGCAGGAGATTGAACCTGCAGGAGATATATTAGACTAACCACTTCAGTCTGGGGAGTGCCCAGCTCAGGAACTCCATCAAATTTTCAGTTCAAGTGAAGTGTTACATGCCACAGCCTCAAGTGTAAAGCAAGTTTAGAGGCTGTCAATTTAAGCCAATGCCATGTGTGACCTCTGACGCCAAAGTCATGAGGTACCAGCTCCGAGCCGTCAAAGAGCTATCGCTTATATTTTTATGGAATTTCCATTTACACTGGGATTTTCAAAAGCACGTAGGAACCAAAGGCTGGAATAAAGCCAGAACACATTTCAAATTGTGGCAGAATGGTTGAAGTTATAGATTTCATTTCATTTAAAACTTTTACACTGTGGCTGTCTTGTGTTCTTCAAACTTTCTATTTTTCTGGGTACTCACTTGCAGAGACTAGACCCAAGCTAGACCAGTCTTTATTTATAAATGTCCATTATGCTTTTTATACATCATATCTGTAACAGATAGGGCAGACATGGCCAGCCATGTCATGTCTTGACTCAACACTAGTCTAGAGAGTGCTATTGTCCAAAGGCCAACACTTCTAAATTCTATTGTGTGGCAGGATGTTAGCAAAAAAATGACATGGACCACTCTACACTAGCTTAAAGTTTCACCATCCCACTGTGTTGGAATGAAGCGCAAAAGGATGAAGCTAAATTTACAACAGTGGATCTTCATTTAGATGAAAATGAAAAATAAAACCATCACAAACATATACATATACATACATACGGCACAATGTTTAATAGTCTCCATGTTTCTTTTATACTTTTGTGCTCATAAGTCCCTTGCAGATTTTGTAATTTTTTTTGGCCATTTTTCTGAAAATATAAATGATAACACAAAAATTTTTTTTTTCATATTTAGTGGTTGGGTGAAGCCATTTATTGTCAAACAACTGTGTATACTCTTTTTAAATCAATGACAACAGAAACTACCCAAATGATCAAAAGTGTACATACCCCAGTTCCTAATACCGTGTATTGCCATCTTTAACATCATGTTGAAGTTTAAAACTATTGATCTGCCCAGAGTCACTCAGGATCTGCCATAGCCAATCGCTACCATTACTCCAACGCAAACTGACGCACTACATCAACGTCATCGCTTCTCAGCCACTCCTCTGTTCGCTGATTGGTCCTACAAAAATTGATTTCTGGAAACCTAAGAATATACAGCAATCTCCCAGAGTGGCTCAATGATATTGAGGTCAGAAGACTGAAGCCAGTCCAGAACCTTCACTTTATGCTGCTGTAGCCAATGACAGATCGACTTGTCCTTGTGCTTTGGATTGTTGTCATGTTGAAACATTCAAGTACAGCCCATACACAGCTTCTAGGCTGATGAGTGCAAATGTTCCTCCAGTATTTTCTGATAACATGCTGCATTCATCTTTTTCTGTGCCTTTGTAGCTCACACATCCGCAAACATCAGTGATCCACCTCCATGTTTTACAGTAGGAATGATGTACCTTTCATCAAAGGCCTTGTTGACTCCTCTCCAAATGTAACGTTTATGGTTTAATCTCATCTTATGAGCACAAATGTAGTGGACGGTGGGAGAAAGCGGGAGTGCTCAGAGACACTACAGAAGCACAGGGACAACTCTTATGGCTGAGTATGACTGTAGTCATTACATGACATAACCACAGGTCCAGCTGAACCACTGCATCTCCTCAGTGTCTGAGCTGAGCTCTCTGAAGTGAGTAATGAACAGGCTAATACTTCGCTTTGCCCCTGTTTTGCAGCAAATGACTTTGCACTGTAAGACTACTTCGTATTCCGTCTTTTGTATAACACTGACTTGTTATTATGGCTCAGCATTTGAGCATGTAATAAATGTAAATCTCAGTGTCCCTCCAAAGCTCATTATTTGTGACAAGTGTGTGAGACTGCTGTTTGTTTTTGTGCTGTGTTGCAAATGAGTAACGAGTTAATGCGCCGCTGCTTCTGAAACCTCTCTCAGGACTTCTGAGCCTCCTACAAAAGCAAAACCTGCATCCAGCTACAAATACAACTACAAAAATGCTGTGACACAATCCATATAGAGCAGTACATCATTAAAGAAGACGCACTGTTTAGCTTAATTAAATGTCAGTTTCACACATATTCAAGAATAAAATATTACTTAATAGAATATAAGTGAATAAAATACAATAATACAAGAACTGTCAAATGGTGAACATAACATTTTCTTCTCAACCTTTAAAAATTACAGTCTTTATTAATACACTACTTTTCATGTTTAGCTTTTACCTCAAACCATACATAAAACTGTTTTGGCATTTAAATAAAATTTTATTAAAAGGCAGAATGACAGCCATCAGGGATTTTAAAAGAAAAAGAAATCAAAAGAACAGTATTATCACTCTTTTTATCTAAAAGGGACAGTCTCTCTAAAACCTTAAATCCATATTAAAAGGTCCATGGATCAAGTCAAAGGTAAAAGCTCTCGCTGCAGTTTTAGGTCTGTGTGTGTTGTCTGAGCGCTTCAGTCATGAGTGAAAAATATCTTTCATCAGAAATAGAGCTCATAAACACATATTTGTAAATATAAACCTCGTTTTAAATGATGGTCTCAGATTAAAGCGTATGCAGGTGTTTCTCTTCCTTTTGCTCCTTCTATTGTTCTAGTGATCAGTAAATGTGGTTCAGAGTGATAGCAATGTTGAGGTGTCAAAGCACTGTGCTTAGCCATGGTAATTACAAAACTTTTTAAACGTAGATCTAAGCCCTGACCTCAGAGAGGGGCCACTGTATACTATCAATGTTTCACACAAAGGTCTGTAAAGAGGCTAAAGCTGCAGCCTGTTGAGGGGTTTGTCAAAAGACAGAGGCGGAACAATGTGATGGAGTTTTCAGAGCAAAAGCCCCCAATTTAGGGGGTCTCCGATTCATAGGCATAAAATAGTAAAGGGTGGGTTGTTTTTAAAACAACTTTTAACCTTGATTCTTTCTGTTTTAAAGCATTCAGTCTCCCCCCAGACCCCTTGCTGCACAGTTCCACTTACTTGTGTCTGACTACACACCAAAACTGTTAACATGCTTATTTTGGTGACTTTAGCACTGAGCTAATGATCTGCTCATTCTATACATCTCGAACTTTGTAGTGATCTATTGTTTTGGGTTGTTGGCAATAAATAAGTCCCACACCAGCCCTGGCTAGTCTCATATTGTTTCAGTCAATGTACAGCTTTGGATGGAGCTCTGGATGTCAGTCATAATGGCATAATGGCAGGAAAAAGTAAGTGAGACATCAATATCTGTAGTACAGACAGGTCTAAAACATTTCTTAAGGCTGTAGCTCTGTAAATGTAACCCACAGAGAAAAGGAAAACAGTTAAGTGGTCACTACAGCTGAGTTACAGTATGATGCCATCACTCCGTTTTCTTGTCTCTATTTTTCACTTCTCTCTGAAAAGCACAACTGTCTACAATATCACAGGAGGCAAAGGTTCATGGTTAGCACAGATAGTGTGTAAAACATCATATTCACTGTATTGATTGACTGTGTGTGGTGTGTATAAATTAATATCTAATGTTAATATGTTTATAATACAAGTTGTTGGATAAACATCAATTGTTTTCTGCTCTATATTTCTTGTTAGCGAGACACGTCACAGAAATCCACTGAAACTGTATCGAAATGGTAAATGGCATGCATTTATATAGTGCTTTTAGATCATGCTTCCATTTACCCATTCACATCCCGATCACCACACTTTCATTCACTGCAAAAACCCTCCTCTAAAAGTAAAAAAGTTTAAATGATCATCATCCATATTTTTGTTCTTTCTCTTTTTAACTCCACTGTTACATGAGCCTGAATTGATATTGTTTTAGCTGCTGTAGTAACGATAGCCTAAAGAGTATGTGAATGGGACAATCCTATAAACAGATCAATCACTATCCTGTGTCTTAATAATAATTTTGGCCTCTAAAATAAAACGTAATGTCCGTGAGAGCATTGTATAATTTATATTTTTATTATAGTTTATTAATGGAGTAAGGTCACGCCTCTCAAACACACCTTAGCGATACCTTAACCTCACATCAACCACACATCCCAAAAGCCCTACTTATACCCGGCAGTTCCATTCAACACTGCGTGGTCCTTGCTTCTGAAATTATTATTTTAGAAGTATAGCAGAAATGCTGATTATTGTCTGACCTTATGTTATTGCAGACAGAGCTCTGTGTATTAGACAACCTAAAACTAGACTAAACTACCAAAAAAGTCAATCAATTAAACACACATGATTGATCTTGATGTAGGTAGATTCAATCCTTGGAAGGAGAGTGTTTTTTGTTTAGCTCTGCTGCACCCTGACGTGGACAGCAGTGATTAGATTAGCAGAGCAGGTTTAAGAATGCTGCCTGAAGTTATTTGTTTCCTTCAGTTGTCAGTTAATCAGTGGGTCGGTGCTTTTCTGAACTTTAGATTTTCACTTCATTACGATGATTGCCCTCAGAGAGGCTAAAGGCTTCAGCGTCCACTCTCCCCTCTGACACTCACACAGTGGCAGAGCCTCCGGGCTTCTTCCTGTCTGCAGCCAATCGACCTCGTCCAACCAATTAAAGACAGCGCTTAGTTCCTGATCGATGGCTGAGTCTGGGGTGAGGTGGGGGAGAACAGCAGGAAGCAGATGAATCAGTAAAAAGACCAACTCTGTCAAGAAGTGACAGAGTCTTCTCACATTTCATTAAAAATTGTTTAGTTATTCAAATATATAGCCTTAAAATGTTGTTGGTGCTTTCTTGATATGGGACCAGGACAAGAAGCCCTTTTATAGCTGTACATCTTCTCATACTGTGTGAAGAGACACTTTGTGTCGTCTGCCTTTAAAACCATCCATCTGTCTCTTGGTTGTATTTTGGCCAATAAGCAAAAGTTGGAATTAAAATGTCAAAATAAACTGGATTTTTCACCAAAACTTGAATGGATCAATAAATTAAATGTGATTAATTATTAACAAGTGCAAAGGTTATGGTGCTGTCTTTTATCATGGCATTATAGCAATTGATACATGCAGGTGAATCTGTCTGTGACAATGAGTTGCATGCTCTCTCTTTTTGTTTTGACCTGTTGTGGTTGGGAGGTTGGCAGGTGAGTGGGTACCCTGTACATAATATCAACACGTAGTTAAATTCTGTTTAGTCCCACTAGGTTTATTGGTTGTTGCCACCCTTGTATGTTTTTGAGTAAAGACCTTCTTTAGATCAGTTAGACCAGGCCTTTTTGTTTTCTGTTTTATTTCTCAGAGTAGGTATTCAGTTAGGCTCTGTTTTGTTATATTTGGTTCTTTGATTTGGCACAATTTTCAGCCTTCCTCCTCCACTTTGTTTGTGATCTTGACTTCTTGATTGTCTTACACAAAATTGTCTTTATTAAATGAGGACATAACAGCAATGTATTGGATTTACAGTACGGAGTCCATTATTCAGCCTCCAATCACACTCACACATTCATACACCAAGCCACAGACGAAGTGTCTTGCCCAAGAACACAACGACCATACAAACTGGGGAAAGTGGAATGGAACCGCACAATCTGATGAATGTTTCACAACTCAAATAGAGTCAATCACAAAATTCCACAGCAATCAAACTAGGTGTGGATTTTTCTTGAAGAGTAGATGATTGCATTCACTTTAAAGCCCTTTGGGTAGTCTCTATACCTTCTGTGGTAGTAACTTTAAAGTTCCCAACTTTAAAAATAATTCCTTTTCCATCAGTTTTCTTTATTTATAGAATTTCCAAGAGGCTTCAAATTGGAGAAATGTCCCCATGGAGAAAGATATAGCCACCTTTTGAAAAATAAATGACTAGCATTGGCTGCTATCTGGAACCTGCGCTGCCTTCATCAGCAGAGGGGTGTCGGGGAGAGGTGTTAAGTAAAGAGACGCTGATCTGTTTTCCTCCTTTCAGATATCACAGCAGCGAGCAGTCACCCACACAGACCATATCAGAGGCGGGTTCAGCGGTGGGACAAGAGGTAGGGCCAGTCAACGAGGGCCGTACTGATACATATGCACTAATGTCCTCTGCTCTTGGCTGCCTAGCCTTTATTAAATGTGATATATTCATGCAAAATAAATAAGTGAAGATGCGTACTTCACTTTGCACAGTAAAAAAGAAATGAAAAATGAAGAGGGGCGCAAAGGAAAATATAGTTGAGTTAAAAATAAGAAAACACTACAGAGAAAGGCATGCAGTATGAATAAACAGAATAGGCCTGACACTAGAAACCCAAGCTGTAAGAAGCCTCATCCAAGGAAATGTCAACAAAACAACCGCCCGAAGAGCTGTTTATTAGCCTCAAAGCTCCAAGAGTTTTTCACTGTTTGAATCAGCTATTAGCCTTCCTCACTGGCAAAAGGAAAGATGTGAACGAAAACAAACCAGTGCCAACAGAGGTGTTATCACAGCGCCATAAAGTGGTCAGTCCCACGTACAATAATCAGTGCAATTAATGGGTCTGGGGCACATTATTACAGCTGGCATTAAATGTAGGTTATTTATTTATTTATGCTTAAGTACTGCCGTTTTACTTAAGTCTGCTTCACAAAGAAGCCCATCTCTTGTGTGTTTGGAGTTTCAACATTGGAAGAATAAACCACAACAGGTCTCTGCTGGAGACAAAATACATCGTCACACAATACCTTTTCTCAAAGAGAATACAGCAGATGTTAAACCCTTTAACTTTGTGGAAATGTATTTCTACATGTATTTTTACATGCTGAACAGTTTATTTGGTCTGAGTAACCGTCAGGGCGTCAGCTGATATCGGCCCTGTGCTGTGTGTTCCAGTCGATACTGGATCTGTCTGCTATGTGAACATAAGTGTTGTCAAGTGCAACAACTCATGATGAATGAGAGGTTGGCCACAGTCAGCCCTCCTCCACCTGTGTCATCCTGGTGGCCTTTCTTCTCGCTTCCCTGTTTTAGATTTTTAAACAAGCTCATATTTCACATGTTTGAGTGTGTCCTGTACCTCCTTCAGGTCCCTGACCCCCCTGACACTCCACTTCCACAAACAAACTCAAGTTTTAACTAGAACATACACAGTTATCAATTTCACAATATCAAATTGTTGCAAAGATGTGATGGGAAAATAATTTTTTGGAGAATTCTAGCTCTTTGTGTCACAAAGTAGTGAGAATAGCTAAAATAAAGATTATCTTTACATAAATAATAAAAATGTTTATCTCAATGAAACTGTATTAAAACGTTTGTATTTACCTTAACCTTACCGTTATGCCTGTTAAAACTCCTGACATAATACAATGATTTATTTTGTGAAGTGAAATGGACACATAATTTACAAAAACTGGCACATTGAGCATCTAACTAGTTCATTAAACATTTACACACCACCACAAAATGAGGGTTGTGTCTTTATTGAACCACTTATTGTTTAACGGTAAATACAGTCCCAGACAAACCTTCAGAAGGCGGTGAGCCGCCCAGCCCAGAGCAGTGGGAGATCTCGCAATCCTTCATCACATGGAGCACAGCACTGACGAAGATGAATGAATTTAATATATCTCCCTTTTGAAGCACAGATGACCTCTTGATACAGCTCCTGTCTCTCTTTCGCAGGAGGCCTTTTTATTTATTTATTTTCTGTAAAATGTGGAAGATGCTAAGGAAAGACATCTGAAGGGATTCTGACAGAGACTAATTTGTTCTGTGGCCTGGTGTGACTTGTGTATATCTTTGTCCATATTGGAGCAGCCACATTTTTCCTGTTATCACAGCGAGATAGGGCTTATCACAGGAGTTTATGTTTGTGTGCAGCCTAAGCTGTTTAAAGCTGAGGCAACAAGCTGTGCCTTTATACCTATGGGAAATGCAGTATTAAAGCCAGTGTAATAGCTGCTAGGTTTTATGATGCTGTAAAATAGGGTGACAGAATGTACGATGGATAATATTCTCATTGCAATGGAAAATGTGCCTTAATTTTCTAATCTTTGAAGATCAGTTTCAAACTGTGGTGCAGTGTACAATTAGTCAAATATGACTTAACAAAGCCACCCTTCTTTAATTTGTCTCGCTGTTCAGGTGGCACAGTGTCCTTTGATTAAAGCCGATTGCAGGGACATGCTTCTGTCCTCAGGTAAGCCTCGCTGACCCTTGTCTTATTCCCCTCTTTATTGGCTCTTGTCCTCTCCTGAGACTGCAGACTGGTTGACGCCTTTGGTCATTCCTTTTCTGTCCATTATAACCAACCATCCCAGAATGCAGTGTAAGCCCTACTTAATTAAACCCCAAATTGGATGGATTTACGCTTATCCTGACACCAAAATGTCCTTCATTGGGTATTTATCCCATGAGGTTAGGGCTGCACTGATCACATTACTTGTGCATAGCTACTACTCTGTGTGGAACTGTTCTGTGTGCAGCTGCCGGCAGCATGTCACTTTATAGCACTCACATGAACACTGCCTCTCTGCTTGAATTGACCAAACATTTGTGATGAAATTTAATTTAGACTTTAAAAGAGGGACCTCTAGAGGCTGGTCTTATATGAACACCTCCTAATGGTGAACAGCAGCACACACTACACAACCATCTTTAGTTCCTCATAACAATTTTTATAAGCCAAGCTGCTAAATAATGATTCATCATAATATTTATGGCTTAATTTAAAACTATAAGACTCATCTAGGCTAGGTTAAACAAATCATTTTCCCTCCTGAGTGGAAAACCTATGCAGATGTAACAAGATAATCCCAATTCTAAACCCTTAACCCCTACCATTTCCACTTAGCCCTACCCCTTGACCCTCCAAAGGAAGAGGTAGGGCTATGATTCTAGCCATAAGCTCTAACCTTCAGAAGAAATGAGAAGACATTCAATGCAAAATGTGAAAACACATCCATGTCATGGGCCTTTTCCACAAGTGTGTTTTTAGACAACCCCCTGAGCCAAACAAGACTACAGTCTGCAGCCAGACCTGTGTGCAGACTGAACATGGCCAAACACCACAGTGATTACTACAAAGGACATTTCAATGATTTAAAATAGCATTTATTTGGAGCTTTAATTAACCCATTCTGTCCATGTTTGGAGATGGAGACAGCTCTGTGAACATCTCTGATCAATACTCTGCAGCAAGACTCCTTTATTCCATCATCTCAAGGCTGCACCATTTTAAAATGACAGATTCTTGAGCTTTTCTCTGTTTCTGATGTATTGATTAGGGTTATTATCATGTCTCTTTTGAATTATAGTTGACAGTGAGGTAAGAACTTGCATACGTTGGTTTTAGTTCATTGTCTCATTGCACTCATCCCATTTTAGTTCATTGTCTCATTGCACTCATCCCATTGACCAATCACAGATGCGTTTTTGTGTGCAAGTTGCGAGTTGTTTTGGACTCTGGTATCTGTGCTTCCACTAAAGTACAAGGTGTGAGTACTTTGAGTACAGAATGCTGGAATGCAGCCCTTGTGATTAACATTGCCTCTTAGATTTGTTTCATTTTCAGACAGTTATTTTGTATTATCTAAGAATAGAATAACAGAATAACAAACCTAATATGCATGCATACATTCATCAAACCCAAAGTCTTTTAATGACTTAAATTCTTTGCTCCCATATCCTGATTTAAAATATTGCATAGTTGTGATGCTGGATACAAATCAGTTGCTGTGCTGTTTTTTTTTTTTGTTCAACCTACAAATAGAGTCCTAGAATGTGGCCGTGAGGATGCATTGACAACTCTCCCATAATCCCTGCCTGTTCACTGCTGTGTGTTGGCACATCAAAAGTCATTCCTAGTCGGCCTCCAGACTTGGTTTTTGAGTTTCCTTTCGAAAGCTACACTCAATGTTGCGTAGTAAGTTACGCTATGGTAAACATTTTTTGTGTGACCGGTTGTAAAGCACGTGTGTCAAACACGCCATGAATTGGCTTATATAAACTCTGTTGGTGACTTGGCTTGATCACCCGCAGCTGCATGAGAGCTCTAATCAGCCAGAGACTATAAGAACTATAAAAAGTGTCTTCAGGTTTCTTTGTCTTCACAATGTATTGTGTGTGTGATTTCAAACCTCAGCTCTATTTTGAACAAATATTGCCAGCAATAGAACAAGTTGCCAACATCAAGCTCTTGCTCTAAAAGCCATATAAATATATATATAAATATATATACATATATCTTGCTATAAAATATATTATATATATGTAATATAAAATGCAGAAGGACTCGTTTAAGAGATGGGACAGTGCATACATTGTGAGAAGGTGTCCATGAAGCTGCTTCGTGCATGGCTTGTTTTTTTCGAACGTAAGCGAGCCGACACCTCCCTGCTCGTGTCCTGGGGCTCCCGTATTAATCTGGCGGAGGAGTAGGGATCAGAGTCTCCCCTGTCCCTCGCTCACTCCTCAGAACAGATGGATCTCGAGTCTGCCTCACAGGCACACTCTGGCGCTTCCTGTGAGCAGGCTGGGGACACCTTCTCAGCTGCTTCTGCGGACCTTGCCGGGCCGCCTTGGAGCGCTCCTCCCACTCTGGCGTAGCGTTTTGAGGAGTTGGGCAATTCCAATCAGGAGGGACCTTCCTTCTCAGGCGCAGGGGACAGTGTTTCATCCCAGGTCCGAGCACTGGAACCTTTCCACTTTGCCCCTGAGGAAGACCATTTGAGGGATGCTGTGTTTATGCCCTCAGATGGCGTGCTTTTAAGTCCGGATGTATTACACACCGTGCAGACCCAGTTCCCTTCCAGATTGTTTTAGTGCTGGAGTTTCTACAGAGTAAACTATCCTCGGGCTTACGCCCAAATACACTCAGAGCTTATGTGGCCGCTATTTCAGCTTGTCCCACTCTGATCGATGGGGTCTTGGTTGGGAGACAACACCGCGTTGCCTGCTTTATCCAAGGAGCGAAGTGTTTGAGGCCTCCCACTAGAGTGGCAGTCCCTTTGTGGGACCTGTCTTTACTGCTTGAGGGGATGGTGAACACCTCTTTTGAACCACTGGAGTCAGCACCTTTCCAGTTTCTGACTCTTAAGATGGTCTTCTTGACAGCTGTTACTTCTCTAAAGAGAATCGGGGACTTACAGGCTCTGTTGGTCTTTTTTTTATCTTGCCTAGATTTTGCCCTGGGCTGGACAAGGTTATTTTGCACCTGCTTTTTCAGGGAACAGGGTTGCAGTCAAGCAACCTGAGACATTACGTAGTTTAGATTGGAGCTGTTGTATAAAGAGTAAAAGAACCCAGCCTGTTGTACCTCCAGCTCCACTCTGTGGCCTCTTCTCTCACAGTTTTACGTTTCCAGTGATGCAACCCCTATAAACTTTTGGGTCTCAAGGATTACCTTTCCATCAGCAGAAGAATGAAGTGTGAAAAGCAATCTGAAAAAATACCAGGCCACAGCCACACACCTTTAGTGGATGCAATAATGCCAATGACGGATCTTTTCTGACCCTCACTCCTTGGGCCTGTCAGCCTTTTGTTTTCTGTACTTGATTTTTTTTTGACAGCTCAAGAATGTGCAGCTCCTTCCTATTCCCTCGCTATTTACTTTTATTTACTGTTGATGTCTGTCGGTCCCTGTGCTCTCCCCTCCCTTTTGTTCTGGCTCTGGCTTTATTGTCTGTATATCCATGCCGCTTGATGGCTTTTTTTCCACAGTTCAGAGACCTGTTCCTTGTAAACTGTTTCTAAATCGCTCATAAAGACGGCTGAGGACACTCGGCAGCCTCACTCAGCTCAGCTGCACTTTCTCTCTAAACTCTGTTAAAATAGGTGTCAGGACTATTCATCTCATGTTTTCCCGCAGCCGATGCCACTTGTGTCATACTCCACTCAAGACATGAGACACCATCTGAATGCTTGATTTTTCTTTCCTTATCTCACACCACAATTTAACCATTCCCCTTTTGTCAGAGTGAGTGTGGCTATCTGTCACTTTTCCCCCTGGGAGTGCATTGTCTGAGCTGTTTGTTCTCCTCTTTTGTGAGCTTTAACATTGTGTGTCCTAGCTCTCATGAAGGTCTTCTATCAACTGCTACATTAGTGTGGTATTATAGCCTACTAATGTGAAAGAACATTATTTTCATAATATATACTATACGCCCATAAACCATATACGCACAGTTTAAAATAGTGGAATAATGGTGTTTACACGACAAAGCATTGAGGATAAATCACTGTGTATATAATGCACACATTTTATACGACTGATGGTTTCAAATAAAAATGAGCTGATGGAAAAATAAACAGTATATTGTTCATTACAGTAAGATATTGTTCATTTAAAATACTGTATACTAAATAAAGAGCATTGTAGGGGGCATTTCTGGAGAGGCACAGTAAGGCTTTGTTGATGCACTGTTGTTACACATGTCCCATGTTTCATGTGCACAGTGCATGTGTGCTTTACTGAAGGAGTGCATTAGAAGTGTGTGAAGAGAAAGAGACACCTTTTCTTCTACTATTCTCAAAAATGAGCCCCTTACTTTTACTGAGACAATGTAAAGGCAGCAGAACAGGATAACATGCAGCATGTTACAGCATGCATTGTGTGAACTGGCCTGACTCAGCAGAAAAAAGACTGAATTGATTGGTGGGTTACAAATGAGCTCATTCTCCAGAGCTCCTCTGAATTAGAACATTTATGACCTTTAACATTTTTTCACTTAACCTTTGCTTGCTCCTTCCCTATTTTTGATATATATTTATCTCTGTATATTTCACATTTCCCTTCTATCCCTGCTTTTGTTAACCAGACCTCTAGATATGGGTTATGAATGCAGATATACTCTTTCATATATTCACAGGACGTGACCTTGAATATATTTACTGTTCAGACTGCAGTCTTTTTACTCTTTATCATATACATACATAACCAATGCATCGTTTTCTGCTCTCTGTATGTATTTTTCTTTCTTCTCTCCTTTCTGCTTCATCTCTGATCCACCTGCTGCTATTTTTACACTGATTTTGCATCGCGCTTTGCATAATGTCAAATATGTCCTTACCTTCACCTGTCTCTGTTCAGCTCCCAATGTGGAATATCATTTTCTCCTGCCCGGTAGCTGCTTGCCCATAGGGACGGGGGTCAGCAGAGGGCCCTGCTGTGCTGTGGTGGCCACTGTGGGCCAGGGGTCAGTAGCTGCCTGCTGCTGATACCAAGCTACTTCCACAGCTGCCTACATTCTCTGCAATTTTCTGGCTCAGGTTTTGTGGATGTCAAAACACCAGCTGGCACCATCATTACAACAGGTAGAGCTGTGTATGTGCTCCGTAGAATGACACACTTTCCTGTTTGCAGTGTTTTCTTCTACCGTTGCTTCTTCACATATGTGTTTATGTGACCTTTTCAGGCTGGTGGGTGTCAGTGCTATTATTAGACATGTTAAAGCACATAAGGAAGCCTCCACGATCAAAGTAACTGTAGGGAGCCTTATTAAATTTAACCAAAAACAGTTTGTAACCTTCAGAATTCAGATCAACATGTGACACCAATACTTTTCTCTGATGCACATGCAAATGAAATTCTGTTAGTGAGGAAAATACAAGCTTCAAACACCAAAGCTGTGGCATGAGCAGAGATGTAATGCATTCAGTATGGATCTGGAAAAATACAGACACTCATTTCAATTACTTTAAAACACAAGTTAAGTTGCATTCCAACTAATTCAAATGCTACATTTCATCATTTTAACTTTAACCAGTTTGGAGGAAAGGTACAGGTACATAGAACGCAGCCTGCATGCATTTAGACTTTCTGACTTAGCTTTTTTTTTTTTATCTCTCTGGTGGCCAGTGTCAGTTAAGATGGGCTTCCAGTTTTGTTGCTACTATTCTAAACAGCTCATGTTGACATGACACATCATTCGAGTGAGCATCTTAATATTTTTCTTTTATTAATTTATTTGGTTTGTATTTTTTCTTTCTTTTTTTGTTTGCATTTTGCTTAATTCTAATTTTGCTATTTTGTTTTTAGGCTTACATTGGGGACAGTTGGGATTGCTGTATTTTTTTAAACAAATGTTTTATTATTTTCCTTTGGGTTATGGCATTTCAAGTCAAGTCTCCTGTCTTAATGCCCAAGCCTTGCTAAGTTGTTCTAAATGTGTCTTTTCCTGTGTGGTGTTGTTGTTTCTATTTACTCAATTAATTTTATATTTCAAGTACCTTCCTATAGTGCATTGTGTCAAATGATGGATTCCACAGTGGGCTTCAGTTCTGCAGTGTTTTCTTGTCTTTGTGTCATTCTACAATAATAATGAGTTAGTGTCACAAAGCACATGCGGTCTGTTTTACATACACTTTACATTTACTTTATAAAGAAGATAAACATGGTAAAAACAAGCACATGTAATCACATCCTGAACACGTTTAATTAGAACTAAAAAGAAAAAATGTCAGATTGAAAAGTTGTGGCTAGTGTTTATTTTGGAATATTATAAAAAAATAATCAATTAATTAGAAGAAAGAAAGAAATACGGGGTAATTTTACCATAAAATCATACATCATATAGTCAAATATAACAAAATATGATTACTCTTAAAAGTAGTCATTGTCTTTGCTGTCAGACTGTTCAGCTCTCAGACTGATGAGGTCTGTCATCAGCCTGGTCCCAAACATCTACACAAGTGTGTGTTCATGAGCCTGCAGTTATGTGCCTCTTGAATTTTAGGGTTTACTAAATAGAATTGTTTTAAAATGTGATCTAATCTTCTTCTAAGTCAAGGGTATTGACAAACATAATGTGTCTAAAAATAATTACACAAAAAAATTCATCATCTTTCATGTTTTTACTGAAAACAACTAAAAAATCTCATAGTGCTTGTGGGAAACGTATGTGAACCCTTGAGTTAATGACCTCAAAAAAGCTAATTTCAGTAAATTCAGGTTTTAGCACAACTGGAGTCTCATTAAGATAATACGTTTTGAGGTGGGGACTATAGCTACTTGAAACACCCTCAAAAGAAATCCACCAGTCTAAAGTTAGGCAAACAAATGGAGACACTTTAGAACTGTTGCTACTCTACTCAGAGTTGTCGCCCAGTCAAAATGACACCAAGAGCACAACAAAGATTCATCAATGAAGTTAAAAAGCCTTAGATTTGAAAGGCATCATTGTAACTTGCTAACACCTCTGTTCATTAGTCTACAATACGTAAAACACTGAACAAGCAGGGTATGTCTGTGTGTGGTGGTGTATACGTGTCTGTGTGTGGTGGTGTGTATGTGTATGGTGGTGATTATGTGTCTGTGTGTGGTGGTGTATACATGTCTGTGTGTGGTGGTGTATACATGTCTGTGTGTGGTGATGTATACATGTCTGTGTGTGGTGATGTATACATGTCTGTGTGTGGTGGTGATTATGTGTCTGTGTGTGGTGGTGTATACATGTCTGTGTGTGGTGGTGTATACATGTCTGTGTGTGGTGGTGTATACGTGTATGTGTGTGGTGGTGTATACATGTCTGTGTGTGGTGGTGATTATGTGTCTGTGTGTGGTGATGTATACGTGTATGTGTATGTGTATGGTGGTGATTATGTGTCTGTGTGTGGTGGTGTATACGTGTCTGTGTGTGGTGGTGTATACATGTCTGTGTGTGGTGGTGTATACATGTCTGTGTGTGGTGGTGTATACATGTCTGTGTGTGGTGGTGTATACATGTCTGTGTGTGGTGGTGTATATGTGTCTGTGTGTGGTGGTGTATACGTGTCTGTGTGTGGTGGTGTATACATGTCTGTGTGTGGTGGTGTATACATGTCTGTGTGTGGTGGTGTATACATGTCTGTGTGTGGTGGTGTATACATGTCTGTGTGTGGTGGTGTATACATGTCTGTGTGTGGTGGTGTATACATGTCTGTGTGTGGTGGTGTATACATGTCTGTGTGTGGTGGTGTACATGTCTGTGTGTGGTGGTGTATACGTGTCTGTGTGTGGTGGTGTATACATGTCTGTGTGTGGTGGTGTATACATGTCTGTGTGTGGTGGTGTATACATGTCTGTGTGTGGTGGTGTATATGTGTCTGTGTGTGGTGGTGTATACATGTCTGTGTGTGGTGGTGTATACATGTCTGTGTGTGGTGGTGTATACATGTCTGTGTGTGGTGGTGTATACATGTCTGTGTGTGGTGGTGTATATGTGTCTGTGTGTGGTGGTGTATATGTGTCTGTGTGTGGTGGTGTATACATGTCTGTGTGTGGTGGTGTATACATGTATAATAGAGTAAATATTTTGGATGATTAAGAGGTCCTTGAATTGTCACTATACCCCACATTGGGCTTGACTGATGGGCAGTGTTGGTCATCTTACTTCAAAAAAGTAATTATTTACTTAGCAAAGTAACTGAAGTTATTTTTTTATGTTCTATAACGGTATTACGTTCTATAACAGCTTAAATAATGTTTAAATTAACTGATTGAAGAATAAAAACACTATATTTAGTATTTTAGAACATTTGTGTATTTATTTCTGTGTGTGGTGGTGTATACTCAATAGATTGCAGCCTGCCATATGATATAAATAAAAACATATAAAAAATAAATATTGAAAATAAAATTCAAGGCCAAAATTAAGTCACAAAAATGTAAACCTGTGTAAAAGTAGTGCAAATCTCTGTAACTGTAAATTATTATTATTATTGCAATAAACAGAACACAATCCAACTCTCTCTATAGATTAACATGTTCATTCTCAATGAAAATGAATAATACATTAATCTATTCTAAAATACTCCTAATCTAACAACTAAACCAGTGGTTGTTGCTGACACGTGAAATTGAACGTTGCTTGATTTAACAGTGGCTCTGTCTCCTTCACTGGAACTCACTCTAGCTTCATTTGAGGTTAGCAGCAGCAACAAGTGTCGTGTTAGCATGTGTTGATGTGAGGTGCTTCATAAGATTTGAGTTACTTGAGGCAGACGTGGATAAAGTCTTTTTTCCTGGGCATAGCATGTTACAGAAACATTCTTGTCTTTAATATCAATTAACGAGAAATAGTGCCGGTACTTCCAGTTCGAGAACGCTCTTCGCCATTGTCGCTGACGCTGTCTTGTGTTTAGCGGAAGTCAGCGCGTGCATTGAGACCGCATGAGCAGGGCACCGCCCACACACCCCTGCTATCTCCACCAATTTGTAGTAACGCAACACTTTACATTCTCAGTATCGATAACGGCGTTACAACGATGGGAAAAGTAATTAATTAGATTACTCCGTTACTGAAAAAATAACGGCGTTAGTAACGTCGTTATACTCTAACGCTGTTACTTCCAACACTGCTGATGGGACTAAGGGGACTCAGAAAACTGGGTCCTGATGCTTTTACTTTAATCTTATCTTCAAGATTACCTGGATGACTGAGAACCTTCACAGACTACTAGCACTCTGGTTAACAACTGTTTAAGAGCGCTCAAACTGTTCCCCCTAGCTTAATGAATTTGAATGCAATGATTGTGCAATGACTATTAAATACTCACTTTTTATTTTACCTTTTATTTTGTTAAGCTTATCCTGTTGCGAGGCACAAGTGCAGCCTGTCTCGGGGTTTGTTGCTGTGTGTTAGGAGGGCTAACCAGTCACTGTCACTGTGCATCAAATGTGACCATATATGATGTTTTTTAATAATCTATTTTTCAACTGGAACGATTATATTGAAGATTTTGTTTTATTAGTTTAGATCTTGTGATCTAACATGTTATTTTGGTGTGGTATAGACTGCAGCACTATGTTTTTGTTGTTTCCACAGAAGGTTAGGCAAAGCCCTTTACACAACACTGTGCTGACGGCTGTTATAATTTGTGTGTAGCCCAAGGGTGTGGTGGCAGTGCTTAGTTTATTGGCCCAGTGTCTATGCTTTATATGTGCATATGTGTGTGTATAGTCTCATCGTAAAAAGTCAGTGTGTCAGCACTTACCCCAGTTCTGTGACCGTCTGTGCTCCAGTAATAGGTGTTATATTCTGCAGATATAACACCTATTGTGGCACCTACCCTGAAGTCCATTTCCCTCCCGTTAAACGGACCTTAGAGAGCAGCCTATTCAATCACTTGAATACACTGAGAGCCAGGGCACTTTCCCACAATAGCCTTGTGTGTAGATTATCCACCCTTCGTTGATTTCGGAGCTGCTTGAAAGCCCTGAGGTTGGTATCAGCTTCAATGTGCTGCATTCATTGAGAGACTGTTTCACAGGCTCAACCAACTTTATGTATTCACTCCCATGTACAAACACCACTCTCATGAGGACATTTTCCATTGTCTTGCTCTTGGTTCCTTTTGTTTGCCATGTTTTACTCTGTGCCATAGCACTGTATAATTTCTCATCATTAAACACATCACCGTTAGAGAAGCATAGGCACTCAAAAATAAAGAAAAATTAACACATGAATAATTAACCCATCTAAGAATGCATAAAGAATAATTGGAATACTTATTTAACTCTTTATGTTTTAAAGAGATAAAATATGTCAAAATGTCTAATATCTACATTAATGAAAAATGGAGGAAGCAGACATAGGTCAGATCTGTAAGGTCCCTAACAGGAAATCCATGTGACTCAGATAGCCATGGGAATGTGTGATGAACCCATGTCCTTCTGTAAAGATGGAATCCCACAGATGTACTTTTAACCAAAATATGTGCATAGCTTTTGCATCAGAAATTATATAACATTGAAATAAGAAATGTGATTCCAACCCTGTTGTACAGATCCCTGGACCGGACAGGTTTTAACTGGGATACATGAAAGGTGGGTGGCGTGCAGAGAGCAACTTCAAACAGACAGCAGAAGGACAAATAATTTTGTCAATTATAAAGGGGCCCAGAAATCGGTGCAAAAGCTTGCGGGAGTTGGTCTTTAAGTGTAATATTTTTGGAGGATAACCAAACAGACTGATTGTCAACGACCAATTTAGTCCTTGCAGTAGTCCGTAAAAGGGATGCCCGAGTCTTCTTCCAGACATTTTGACAACACTGGAGATGCTGTTGGACAGAGGGCACTGCCAGATCCAGACAGATCTTCATCTTCATCTTCATCAGCTTCTTCAGACAGGCACAGTGGAGGCTGGTAACCTGGGGACAAACCAGAGTTATGAGATGGTTAAGTCAGGGAAACTCACTCAAGAGGATCTGTGAACTAAGGGAGGAATAACACCTTTCTCCATCAGTGCAAGATTGTTTTACTAATGGCTTTGCATGGCTTGTGAAAGCCAGTGATAAGCCATGTGATAAGATATGCCACACATAAGGGAGCGCCATCTTGGACCACAAGGCAGGATTCATTTGAGAAAAATATCACAGTTGTATGCCTTATAGTAACCGTACCTCACAGTTGGCACCACAGCCAGTAAACTTGTACCATATGCTTATTTGGAATGAACAATACCCTTTTACAATACTGTAGAAGGGCCTTAATATGTGTGGCAACCCATACTGCTCCAGTGGAAATGTGGCTGTAGATACAGCAGATGTATCTAAGGGTGTCCTGGCCACTCAGCAAGTCATCTTGGAAACTAGGAGAATACATTTCTTTAAGAGAAAACTGCTGTATTAGACTTGTCTTAACATTTGAAGTAAAACAGGAAAGAATCTGAGTGTAACTGTACCCCAATCCAAAACACTTGCGCTTTTCAAGTCTCTTTTCAAATGCTGATACAACATTGAGACATTCTGAAATGAACCGACTGTTTCCTGCAATAGAGGTCAACTTAATGAAATTCCTCAGACCGTCCCACACTTCTCTGCCAGGTTAAAGCCTCTGCGTGGCCCGATTAAAGCCATAGTAACCGGAGTGAGATCCCCAGCAGCAATGTAAAGTCTGTATCTGCAGCTCTGATCCTGCTGTGGCCTGACGCTATTGGATGCAGCTGTTCTGTCTCGCGGCCGGTACAGAACTGCTCAAATCCACACAAAACACTGCAAGCCCATTCTCCCTTTATCATTATTATCTTCCACTGGTTACACAGAAAGCAGAAATGAACAACAGTAGGGGAGCTTTAATTGTACACAGATACGATTGTGCTGCTTCCATTGTGCTTATTTTCTCCTTGGAATAAGAGCTGCTTTTATTAAAGTTGGAAAATGAATATGAGGCAGCCCTGGCAACAGCCTCCTGTGAACATTTAACTAGATAATTTATGCAGACTGCTGCGCAAACACTGAATCTGAAATAGGTTATACTTTTTGTATTCTGAAGTTAAGGTCGCAACATAAGACTACACCTTCACATGATGAAGAAACAAAGCCCCAGGCAGCGGTTCGCTTTTAGATGACACCTTTGACTTTCTCTCAAGGTTACACTGGGGTACCTGTGCTGCACTCACAAATAGATCAGCTTTTTTAATAAACTTTGACATACAAGGCATTTATGAGAACAAATTATGAGTACATGATGTATTTGGAAGATCTGGGGCTGTGTTTACACTGGCCCCAAAAGTGACCTAGATCAGTGCCAATGTGATGTTTGTGAGTTTTCAAGTCAAATAAAGGCGTTTCACATGGTTTATCTAAATTTTTGTTGTTGCTGTTGTTTTGTTGTGATGACAATATGACTTGTGATATAAAAATTTACACTTGTCTAGAGAACAGAGGTCGCGCTAGACTTTCTCACTCTCCATCATTTTGACGGACGGAGTCGTAAAATTTCCGTCCTCGTCTATCATTACCTGCCTGCAGCGTGACAAAGACAACACGATTCAAGATAATTGCTGATTGATATGTGCATTCACCACCAACTGGTCAGGAGTAGGAATTACAATAGATCAACCTCAGAATAAACCGTCAAAATGTTGGATGGCATTCAGATTTTTCCGTCCCTGCTAAAAAAAATATCAATGACGGGAAATATTCGGTTAATGCAACCTCTGCTAGAGAAGACATTACATTTTTTAAATCACTGATGGCACTGGGACCTCAAACTTTGATCTAAAGATTTGATTATTTTAATGCAGAGTACAAATTCCTGGCTGAATCCTTTTACTGTGGTTTAAGAAGTGTTCACCGGCACTGTAGCTGAGAAAGAAAGTGAGGTGCAAAATAATCGTGTCTTAGAAGTAGAATCATCAATCACTAAGGGGAAGGAATATATTTGAGAATTGGAATTGGACCTTAATAAGACGAACCCTGGCCCCACTGAGCACTGATCCAAGCTCTGTAGTGTTCAGCTTAAGGCTATAATAATAACATCATTGCAGTAGTTTTCTTCATGTGTACGTTTGTATACATATATGGGAAACTGCCTGATAGTGGGGTCTGGAGAGGCCATCAGGTGTTGGCTCCAAATCAGAGCTGATCTGCATCGCTTCAAAACAACAAACCAGTTCAAACTTGAAAGCACTGTTAAAGAGAAGCCAAGCCACTGCCTGATACAGAATGTCTGCTTTTCATTATCACTATGGTTTCATTATAATTACACACATAACAAACAAAATACTGTGGACGCTGTGACCTACACTGCTCTGCCTTTGCTTTTCCCATTTGCTCCAGGTTTTCCAGGAGTCCCACTTCATAACTGAGTGTTTGTTTTGGTCTCTTGCCAGATGTTTGGGCTTTTGGATGAGGTGATGAGGAGATGTCTGTAAAGGGCCATCAATGGATGCATTAACCACATATAGCACAATAGGCATGATATAACCACATTTCATCATATTGAAACAAATCAAGCTGCGGTTATGAGAGCTTTGTGATTTATAAGTCATTGAAATGACAGCCCTATTAGAAACACATTCAAAATCAAAAAAAAGTTAAATGTGCATGTTAACAATGACCATGATGGAACACATCAGTCAGAACTGTGTCATCAAACTTGAAAACACATACACATGAGTCTATTGTCCTGGTCTCAGCCCCCCACATACACTCCCCAACAGGACCGACATACTTTGTTCAATATGAATATTCCTTCACAGTTTCTCTGATAAATTATTAAACAATGTTTCAGGAAATCCAAAAGGAGTAAATGGTCCTAACTGTCCTAACTATTCCTAGCCCTTCTGCACTCCCCTCACAGACCTTTAAGAACGAGACCCCAGACCCTGTGCGTGTCTGCAGCCACCACTCAGTCAGCTCCAATCAGGCCAGCCGAGCATGCTGGCAACGTTCATGACCTGAGAAGAGCGCTTGTCTAAGGTCAAGTGGATGCAGAAATACAGCGTTTTGGGCAGCCACACTGTCCATGTGGCTGCCCCTTTGAGTTTTTTCTTATTATTATCTTATTGTTACATATGGTATTTCTTTATTTGTTTATATAAAATAAAAATAAAACATTTTGCATAACGCTACGGTTAAATGCAAACCCAGATTAATCTCCAGGTCCTCTTAAGTATAGAAACACAAAGCCATGTGTTTGGCAGTGTCTGTTTGAGCTCAATAAACAAGTGGGACAACTTGATTAAGTCTCATTTACTGCACAGACGTGGGCCTAATGAGGGATATTGGTTTGAATGTGCTAAACAAAAACAATGGCATTATAAAGTAGAAGTCAAGGAAAGGCTCGTTTGTTTAAAGTCACACTGAATTATACCTTAATGGATTGCATATTATTACATTAGGCCTTCATCAGCACCACTGCCACTGTTCTCAAAACGAGCGTGCAGAATGGAGACGACACAGCTGAGGCTTGTAGACGCAGAGCAGCTCATGAATTTAGGTCGAGGCATCAGTGGTGGGGCGTATGTAGGTTATGTATTTATCTGGTGACACGTCGAACCTTTTTGACCTTTATGTCTCCCCTGGGAGCAGGTTCTGTGGCTGCACAGGGAATGTCACATCCAGACCACTTCAGCTCATCCCTTTTCACTTTTTAATGACCTCTTTCAATCCCTCACTCATTCTCCTCTTACTCTGGCCGCTAGCCTGTCATCATGCTGTCATTTGCGTATTTAAGATTGTGTTAGAAACAAATGTGGCACAGCAGTGGAGCAGTGGAGACACTCTGGCTGCAGTTCAAGCCATAATACATGAACTGTTTTGTGCACGAATCAAAAAAGTCATAAAACCAAAAGACGGACGCAGTGCT
The DNA here is from genome assembly GCA_024416835.2 of Perccottus glenii. Classification (NCBI taxonomy): domain Eukaryota; kingdom Metazoa; phylum Chordata; class Actinopteri; order Gobiiformes; family Odontobutidae; genus Perccottus; species Perccottus glenii. The sequence continues at coordinate 27,229,489 of CM044546.2, forward strand.
GACTTCCTGCACTTAAGACCACAGCATGTGTGTGGACGCTCAAGAATGAGCATTCAGATATATTTTTCCTTTTATCTGCACTCGTTTAACAGTTCATTTGGGAGCAATAAGCCTTTATTGAAATGTATTAGAGATACATAAACTCACACACACAGTTAAGTGCAATGTAGAGTTGGCCGGCAGTTCAAAAACAATAATAAAAGCCTTGGGAGGTGTTGCCAAGGGGCAGCTGAACCAGGGCAGGTTGGGCATGCCTAATGAAAAGTTAATACTCATTGGCAGGGATTGCCACTGCGTCCCTCTCCCAGGATTTAGGATGAGGCTGACATCAAGCCAATGTCAAGATCTGTGGAGCCCAAAGTCAAAAGCCTGCCAGCGCATCCTCCTTTTCCCTTTTCAAGGTACATACAGAGCGTGAGAGACCCAGAATCTGCAAAAGAGATCTAAACTAGCTCCAAATAGTTCCTCCAACAACCAAATTTTTTTCAGTGGCTTACCCCGCACGCTGCGCCTTATCCCCCTGAAAGCCATCAAATCCGAAGATTGCCGCTCAGATCTGGAATTTTGACTGAAAGCAAAATTGCTCTCCTTAGGAATTAGGAGCAGTAGAGCAGCCGGCGAGCAAGAAATAGGTGACTTAGTAACTTTGAGACAAATTTGTGCTGAAGCAGATGGGGAAAGAGGAGCGGAACAACGTGTGGAGTCTTTGTGGGAATGTGATCTGTGCTATCACAATTTGAATAGGAAAGTGTTGGATGTATATTAGGCTGATGCAGTCCAGATAAGCCCGGTCTGCAGTAATTCAAACCAGAGGCTGAGGCTGAGGCGCAGGATATGAGGCACTCTTGTTGCATTTGAGATGTTTCAGCCGCGATATCCCTGTGTTATAAGCTTACCTTTGATGTGCAGAACTGCAGGAATGAGAGAGAAAGAAGACATGCAAGGCCAATATGAGGGAGTCATTTCAGAGTTCGATCAAGTTCTTCATAATCTTTTCTCCATTCACTGCAGTAGTGTTGTAGTGAGACCATAGTAAACAGTAAACAAAAAAAAAAAAACGAGCAGAGAGTTGAGTACCAAATGAGTACATTAGCAAATGAGTACATTACCACCAAATAAAAAAGACTGGAGTTGGCCGAGGATGTTTGAGAACTCACTCTGTCACTGTGCACCCATGATACAGTGTGTTTTATGGTTGAGTTAACATGAGTTGGGTTGGTGACTGTAAAATTTATTTAAAAATAAAAAGATTAAACATGAAACAGCATATACATATTTATTCAGAGCAAAGTGCAACCAGAGCATGATAAAGGTAAGAAAAGTAACTGTACAGCTAAGGACAATAAAAGCATTAAGGAAATATACAAATAATAAAGCTTGCAAAGTACATAGAAACAATAAAGGTTTTTAGTGCTATTGCTGACTATTGTTTATTATAGCTCTTTATGTCTATAATCGTCTTGTAATATCTGGGATTCCTTTCTTACAGACCTGGTGAGTCAAGGGAAGGTGTTTTTTTACAGATGATGTTAAATAAACCAGTCCATATCAGAGAAACAGACAGCACCAAGATTTAGATCAGGACAAGACTGAAACCTTTAAATATTTTTGTTAAGACTGGTCTTGAGTCCTACAGTATTGCACACACGTTAGAGGACCTTCAGGAATGTACTCTAAACCATGATGTGATGGCTCTAAAATTCCCGTTTGGTCCAAATACTAATAGTATTACGTGTGCTGAACATTTAGAGTGTTTGAGGAATGAGAGAGCAGAGTAGTGCCACACTAAAGTGCCAAAAAGTACGGCTCCACCAGCTGTTTTAGTCTGAGTGGAGCCCAAAAAATCAATATATTTCTGATGCTGCTTATTCCTAGTGTCATTAAGGATTGCATGTCTTTTCTTCCGAGAGGACTCTAAGAGCTTTGGGCAGCTAAGTCTGGAGCAGGAACTAATGAGTAGGCTGTCTGTTGCTTCTCTTCCAGGTTCTGCAGCAGTGGGTGAGCTCATGAAGGACCACACTGAAGGAGTCTGTACTAATAGTAGTTCACAGATAGTTCAGGGGACAAGCTCTTAGGCCCAATCCCAATTCTCTAACTTACCCCTTGCACTTAGCCCTACCCCTTGCTAACGTTAGAAAACATACATTTTTCAGAAACTTTCCGAAAACGGATTAGTGCATAAACGGGTTCAAGATACATCTATATTAAACCAAACCCTTTCCAAATGAATGGTGATGACAACAGGATTGCCATTTGAAATAAAGCAGACGTGTCTAGGATGGACATTTGTGTACACAGACCAAGGTTCATTAGGAAAAAGCCCATAATAATCCCAGCTTTGTGTTTTCCTTGGAACAGCCAAGACTGACAGTGTTAAAGCGTGTTTCTGAAAATGAGCACAATTATTTTTGACACGTGGCCTTGAGAGGAAAGGGATGACATATTTGTTAAATAGATCACATTTAACAGATTATTACACAACGCAAATGAAATCCTCCACCAAAGACAATGACACGTTTCATAATAGATTAAGGTAAAGACTGAAGAGGTTAAAAAGAGAGCAAAACCTCTGTGTGAACTGTAAAAGTAAGGAATGAGGACATGAGCACCGCGCATGTTGAATTGTTCTTTGGGGAAGCAGACACACTGATATATTACCATTCACACAGTTCCTGCCACAGAAACATTTTGCATAAAGAATGTAAAATAACAATAGGCAATAATAGCATACAGAGAACTCCTTTTTATCTCTGCTGACATTTACTTCAGACAGAACACTCCTACCAATATAATTCTTCCCGAGATACAGACACAAAGAGAAGAATTTCATATTTTCAGGCTAAACATAGTCATCTATCTTCCACCGTGTGATGCTGCAACCTTGTTCCAAGGACTCAGTCACATTGAGAGTCCAGTGCAGACAGGGCAACACCTTGTGTAAACCACGTCAATAGTGCAAAGCCAATGAGAATAACAGAATATAATCTGTCCTTGTCAAATTGTGCGCACAGAAACTGGCACGCCACGCTGCTTAGATTCATATATAAACACGGACATAGTCATCTTTTACCAAGGTGGACCATATTATGCTTCACAGAGAGCACTTGGGAATAAATCCTGACTTAAATCCTGACTTAAAAGAAAAGAAAATCAATGATATTTTCAAAGATAGAAACCAATGTTTTCTTTCTGTCATTTACATGTCTCCAGTTAGAGATGCTAATAGTTAATGCACTTCTTAGATGATATCATTGACTTTGCCTGGTTTGTCTTTTCCTAACATCACAGCTACGTCCTGAGACTTTATCGCTCTCACAGTTTGTTTGGAAACTCCGAGATTACATTTTGCTGTGGTTCAGTCAAAAAGAGAGTTTACCCGAAGGCTCTAAATCCTCACTGGCTTTGTTTTGATCAACAAGTCAGGATTCAAGAGTTCACCATCAGAAGCCCCCACCCAGCTGAAGAATCTATTTGGATATAAAAGTTGTTATCTGCACATCAAGACAGTTTTCTATCCACAGACTTTACACTGCTTTGCCTTTACTAGCCTTCAAATGTTGACAGGGAACATCTGAATGTAGAACGCTTGCTCACAACTGTCAATTCTATTTTTTGTAGAAGTGCTTAGAGAGATTCTTACATTTAGTCAAACTGTAAAACCTATAGCTAAAGCAATGTCTTATAACAGTTAATGTTAATATTTTCTTGATTACTGTGATCAATGTTAGTGGAATCTTCTTTTTGCAGTGGCCATTTTGGTTCTTTCTACTCAGGTTTCATTTCTCTCCAGAGAGCTTTTATCTCAGCCCTTCTGCCTATCCATATTTTCGATTTGATTCTTTATATTCTGTTTTTTCAGATGTAACTGATACTTTAACAGTGGTCAGTCAAAAAAGGGGAAAAACGGGAGCTGACAATTTAATTTGTTGTCAATTCATTTTCATTCATTTTCTACCGTTTAGTCTCGTTAGGGGTCACAGGTGACTGGAGGCTATCCCAACAGTTTTGGGCCTGATAGTCACAGGGCTGTCATTCAGACATAGACAGTGACAGACAACAATTCACTCAGGACACTTTAGAGTTGCCATTTGACCTGTGTTTGGGCGGTGGGAGGAAGCCAGAGTACCCACGGTAACACATGCGGACTCCTCACAGAAGAAACGTAATTGGCCGAGGATGTTCACGTCAGTCAAAGTTTGAACTCACAATTTTCATGCTGTGAGGCAGAAACGCTAACCATTTAGCCACGTGCTATGCACCCAAATTTTTGTTTTTGTGTGCTTATGTACTGTAGGCCATTTAGCTCACACTGCTCCAGTTTAATTCTTCTCTTGTAAAATGAGAAATTGACACTCTAGATCAGCATGAATGTTACATGTTACCTGAACCATTGCCAAGCTAAATGCTAAAAGAATTCAAAGTTAATGTAAAGTAACAGCCAAAGCACATCCTAAACCAGTACAATATTACACTGTTCCTTGAAGAGGCCAGGAAAAACTCAAAATTTTGAAAAGGATTTTGTTTTTTATGGCTTTATTTAATTCTGCAAATCAGGACAAAGATAGATGATTTGGGGGCAAAGATTTAGCCCTGCGCAGCACCTTTGGAACATCAGGCTCCTTTATCTGTGCTACAAACACCTTCTGTTCATTTTATAAATGTTCTTCAAACAAACTGACAGGTCTCTGATTGGAAACAAGACAACCATAGTATAATCTAAAAAACTAAACTGACCCAACCCAAAAAGTATTAAATGGTAATGGTGTGCATTTATATTATATAGCCCTTTTTTGTACCTTTTTCAGGCACTTAAAGCACTTTACATGATGCTTCCCTTCACACACCTTCACTCCTGGGGCAGACACAGATGGGGGCTGCCATACACACGGCGCTCACAGCCTTCTCCGACCACCACCAAACTCACCTCTACAGTCAAACACATTCATACACCAGTGCCACGGACACTGGATTGTCTTGCCCAAGGACACAACGACAGTATGAACCAGGGAGAGTGGGAATCAAACGACCACCCTCTACCATTCATTTTAGTAATTAATGTGGATAATTACAAACATTTTAGAAGGCTCTACTTATGAATATAAAAGTATGATATAATAGTTTAATAATTAGTATGTAAACAAAAAAAATGTTAATAGCTCAATCTACTGTTGTTGCAGAAGTGAAACACATTTAGATCACCTACAGCATAGTTCAAAGCTATGCTCTTGGCCTACAAGACCACCTCTGGTTCTGCACCCTCATATCTCCACTCACTAATACAGACCTACGTTTAGATCCTATGCCCAGATCCCTGCGCTCTGCAAATGAACAACGTCTGGTGGTACCGTCCCAAAAAGATAAAAAATCACTCTCACGCAGTGGTGGAGGAAGTACTTATGTTTAGTACTTAAGTAAAAGTACAACTATCCTGCAAAATATATACTTAAGTAAAAGTATAATTACTATATCAACATCTTACTTAAGTAAAAGTCATAAGTACATACTTTAAAATTTACTTTAAAGTATTTTTTTAAGTAAAAGTACAATCAGTTGTATCAATGTCTGGGATGTTCAATTGTAACAATTACAAACAATATCTATTGTGTACTGGAAAGAGTTGTTGTGCAATACTGACACGGTAAAAATCTGGTTATTTACTTATTACTCATTAAATAATAATTAGGCTAAGCCAATCATGGCATAAATTTTTTTTTTTTTTTACTATACTATTAAGAGCAGTAAAAAAAACTCAAAAGTACACAGGTGAATGTACAGATATAGCAGTAGTTTGCTCATCTCCAAAAAATGTAACGTACTAGCAAGCTATCGTCCCTGCTGTGCTAATAACCAGCTAAAGAAGTTGCCCTGTTAGGGTACCACTAACTTACGTCAAACAAATATTATACTGGTGTGATATTTTTGTTATGTTGACATCCGTTTTTCTATAACAGTCATAGCAAGTTTGTAACTTAAATATTAATAACTAGCATTGCATGTCTTACCTCTATATGTTTCTTCAAATTTGAAGGGGAGTTTTTAAACACCAACAGTTTTTTGCGTTGAGGTAGGCACTTGACACATTGAAAACGCCAGGAGTCATTCTTTGAACCCTTATATTCAAATAACTTGCTTAAATAAGGCCAGGGATGTCTCTCAGAATCAGAGCTGCAGGGCACAGGCTCAAGCTCAGTCGACGTTGTTGGCTCTTCGTCCATGTTTGATATTTAGTGTCCACCGTGTCCTTTTCTTCGATTTACATCAGTTCCGCTTGTGTTGTTTCAAAACGCGTGCTGAGCGCGTGAGTTCTTTGACCAATCAGATCTCCGATCTGTTTCAACGTGCATTGGCCAGCAACGCCAAAACGTCAGTCGACCAAAATTTTTTTTATGCAAGATTCGGAAGGATGTAACTACACGCATTTTAATAATGTAGTGGAGTAAAAGTACAGATAATTGCTGAAAAATCTACTTGGGTAAAAGTATAAGTATGCATTATTTTTTTTACTTAAGTAAAGTATAGATACGTAAAAATTTACTTAAGTACAGTAACTAAGTACAAATACTTCGTTACATTCCACCACTGCTCTCACGTACCTTCTCTGGATCTGTTCCACATTGGTGGAATGATCTACCTGCTGCTACAAGATCAGCAGATTCTGTAGCCATCTTTAAAAAACACCTGAAAACACATCTCTTCCGTCAACACCTGACTGACAAACACTGAGTTCTACTTCATTTCTATAGATTCCTTTCAAAAAAAAAAAAAAAAAAAAAAAATTCTCTTATCCTTAGCATTGTATACTGCGCTGGGTTTAAACTGACTAGTTTTTTGTGCACTTATGCTTTTTGTAGCTTGTGTTGTTAAAATTGCTTCCATTGTTATCCTCACTTGTAAGTCGTTTTGGATAAAAGCGTCTGCTAAATGACTAAATGTAAATGTAAATGTACAGCAGCGGTCCCCAACCTTTTATGCGCCACGGACTGGTTCAATGTCAGACAATATTTTCACGGACCGGTCTTTAAGGTGTGGCGGATAAATACACAAAATAAAATGATACAAGCAGCGTAAAAACTGTAATATTTTCTAAATATATTAATAAACGTGTTTTTTAATGCAGTGTGCTTGGTCTCCAAGTGGCGAAGCAGTTTTGAAGGCTTCATTGCCTCATTAAAGAGCCGGCTGCCGCATATTATGCAGAGCGGGCTTGGTGCGCGGGAATTACCTGTCGCTATAAATCCATATTTTAAGTAGGACTCTTGGTATTGTCTGTTAAATGCAGCTTACTTTGTCTTGGAAGTCGTATGGTCTTCTTCTGTCTCTTCACTGGGTCTTTTCCCCTTTGCGAAGAAACTTTCCAAAGACGTTTGTTTTTACTCTTTTTGCTAGCATGGAGGTTTAATTTTAGCAGCAATGTATTACGTGACCGGGACAAGCGTCAAGACTGACGGATGTAATAGAGGGAATCCGGTCATTTTTTAAAATAAAACATCAATCAGACTAAGATAATAAATAAAACGGAAATAATGTATGTTATTTATTCTTTCTCCGCGGCCCGGCACAAAATGACCCACGGACCGGTACCGGTCCGTGGCCCGGGGATTGGAGACCCCTGACCTAAAGCATTTGGACGCAAAAGAATTCATGGCTAGTATTCAGCCAGTCACCACAAAAAAAAAATGAGACTGTAAATGCACAAAACTATTGCCAAGCACTCAGGGCTGAGCATGTATTCAGTTAAATCCAAGCAGACACTTCTGTCTGTGGGGAACTGGTGTAAGTCTTGCGTTTAGGAGCACACACACAAACACACACTCAAGTGTAAATGCAGATTGTTCAAGACAAATATTTCAGAAGAGAACAAAGCAGAGATGACAGAAGCACTGTCCTTCTGACCTCAACTAAATCTATACAGAGTCATGCAGCACATTACAGTGCACACATCAGTCATGAGCACATACCCCACTGTGCAAGTATGCATTATTGCTTTATGGATTTGTCAGTGACATGGAAATGTCCGTGGTGTCAACAGTGTTCTGTGTACACTCTGCAGCCTGTCTCAGCAGTTTAGTCTCACGTCTGTGTCGATAAACTCCTCCAACTATGCAGCTAATCTGATTTCTCCCAGGTTGTGATGAAGTTTGCATTGTATCTCTGCTTGTTATGTTTGATCGTATTATACATCATCACTGCAAGTACAGGTGCTCTACTATTTTCATTGAAGTCCAAGGACTTTTTCAAGCTAAGGAAATTTTGTTTAATACCATTTCAAATATTTACTGAAAAGTTCAGGCAGCACTGAGAATCCTTTTGAGAAAAGTGGCCTTGTTTCAGCTTTTCTAGCTAATTCATAATCCCTGACTTTAAGTGGTTTCAATTTCACTCAAAAGTATCAATCAATCAATCAATCAATCATTCATCCTTTCATTCATTCATTCATTTTCTACCGCTTAGTCCCGTTAGGGGTCGCGGGTAACTGGAGCCTATCCCAGCAGCTTTTGGGCCTGAGGCGGGGTACAGCCTGGACAGTGGCCAGTTAGTCGCATCAATCAATCAATCAATCAATCAATCAATCAATATTTATTTATTTATATAGCACCTTCCAACAACCACAGATTGAACCAAGGTGCTTAACAACATTAAAAAAAAAAAAACATATTTACAAATAGGTTTAAAAACACATTTACACGATAAAAACAGATCAGTGTCACAGAGCCATTAAGTGCAAAAAGCCATTTTAAATAAATAGGTTTTAAGTTTGGCTTTAAACAGAGGCCGGTCAGTGATGGAACGTAACTCAATGGGCAACGAGTTCCAGAGTTTAGGACCGGCCACTGCAAAAGAACGATCGCCCCACTGTTTGAACCCGGACCGGGGCACCTTCAGCAGATGTTGCCCAGCAGAACGTAGCTCTGCTGGGTTTGTGAGGGTCAGAATCTCACACAAATAAGAAGGTGCAAGGCCCGTGAGTGCATTAAAAACAAACATTAAGATTTTAAAATTAATTCTAAACTGGACAGAGAGCCAGTGCAGTATCAGAATTTCAAACACACTCAGTACATTCATAAAATGAAAGAGGTAGTTATATCCTATTTTTCTCTGAGTCAGCAGGCTAACATTTTTCACCATTTTTGGCAAGGTTAGTGCTTAGCACTGTTGCCTCACAGCAAGAACGTCCAAAGTTTGAACGGGGCCTTTAGTGTGGAGTTTGCATGTTCTCCCTGTTTAGTGAAGAGTGCATAGTTATGTTATGATAGTTATGTCGGAAAAACCAAACAACAGCTTCACAAGAGGATGTGTCAGCACAGAAGAGCCAATCCTGGTGGATCTGAGTCTGCAGTTCAGAGAAAGGGCATTCCTTTGAGGACAACGAATTTTGGCCAGAGAGGCCAGATGGTTCGAGAGAGGTGTGAAGGAAGCCATTTTTGTTAAAATGGAAAAGCCCTCTTTGAACAAAGGATGTGGCCTCAAAGTCATGTTGCCTAGTATTTACAAAAATGTTCTGAAACCTAAATCAGAACAGTTTTACTCTAGAAGGATGAGTACACCTGAAATTAGCAGTAATTATGAGACCAAACAGTCTGGTCCAATCAGGTTTAGTTTCAGGTCAATCCCCTCCCTCTAGAGATAAAGCTCAGATCTTGTATCAGTTGATTTCAGAAGTCTTTTGGACAAGTGATGCCTTTGCTTTAACCTTGGACCTGGCTGACTGAGAACCTTCACAGGCTATAGTTTTTGGTTAATGACATGACCGAGGTGTGGGAACCCCTGGTGGTGGCAGCCGACAATAAATATCCCCATAGGAATAATAAATTGCTAATTAAAATAAATCAATAAAAATCAAAGGAGCTGCGATATCAGTTAAAAACCATTTAGCCAAACTGCAATGCACAGAGAACAAAGGATCTGCTCATTAACATAACCAGCAACAAATGTTTTCAGTGCGATCAATAATAAGCATTAGTATGTGCCTATAAGAACAACCTTAATGAAAAGATGGGGCAGGTTTGCAATGAACAATAATAATATACTGACGCATACTGTACATTCTGTACATTCATGTGCATTAGCATTCATAACACTTCAAAATCTATCATTTCGAATGACACTAACTCCAAATCTGTGCATATAAGTGTAAAGCACAACTTCTCACACGACACACCAGAAGTCGGGCCGGGATTTGTGCAACATTTTTGTTGTATATTATATATTTTAAACCAAATATTATAGCCCGTCTATTGTCTATTGACTTATTTAAAATAATTCAATACATTTTATTGAAAATCTAGTAAAACATCCAACATCTGTGTTTAGCTGCAGTCACTTTATTTCCAACATTAAATTTGTCTTCTACTCCACAAATCAGTGAGGATTGTGATAGTTGTGTGTAGAACGTGAATACACTCTGAATGTTACAGCTGCTGTGTGTGTCAACAGAGTTTGAGAGAGACTGGAGTGTGAATGCACATTCACACTTTCTGAAGAAACTCAATAATGACCCATTTATTGCCATAATATTTACCCTTTCAACCGATTGAACCAAACAAAGCTGTAATTTGAAACTTGTCTGCAACTTTTCTTCTTTTGTCTGGTGACTTTGTTCCATTTGTGCTGAGCTCCTTTCTTTTAAAATTTCTTGCCCTGAGTTCCTCTTATTCTCAGGTAGGTTACACAGAAAAGGCCCGGCGCATGAAGGAGCGGGCTGTGTTGAACATCTGCGTTGTCATGCTGGACTGCTCACTCGCTGCAGAGCACTTCACTCAGCTGCCAGCACCTGTCTCCGAGAATTTACAAGACAATGGCAACAGGTGAGGAGTGTCAGGAACTTAGCCTTTAGCTCTGCTTGTCATGTAGAGTAGAAGTTATACAGACTGCTCTGACAACAACGTAGATCGGATTTTACAGCTGAATGGCAGACTAGAGAAAAGGGTCTGCTTTTCTATATTCAATGATAGACTAAAACCTTTTATTACTGCACGGTGGCTCAGTGGTTGTCACCTCACAGCAAAAAGGTCCAGAGTTCGACTCCAAAGCCGTACAGTGCTTTTCTGTGGGGAGTTTGCATGTTCTCCCCTTGCTCGGGTGCACTGTAAAAATGTTACTGTAAAATCACAGTACATTACTGGCTAGTTGCCGTACTTTTACAGGAATTTACTTCAAAATATTTCACTGTATTATACAGTAACTATTTCACCTTAAATTCCTGTGAATATTTCACATAGCAACTAAAGTTAGCAGCGTTGCTTTAAACTGAACAGCCTAAAGCTTAGATAGAAACCAGAGGCAAGTTAGGGCTGAGCCGTGACGGCTGGAGAGCCTGTGGTGCTGCTCTCTCTACAGTGTGTGATTAGCATTAAATCTTTTATTTTTATTTAACCTTTATTTAACCAGGAGTCCCACTGAGATTACAAATTTCTTTTGCAGGGGAGTCCTGGCCCCATGTGTGTTTGGGGGGGACTGTTGTACATGTTTTTGGTGGTAGGGGAAACCGGAGTACCCGGAGGAAACCTACGCAGACACAGGGAGAACATGCAAACTCCACACAGAAAGGCCCTGCCCTGAATGGGAATCGAAACCAGGACCTTCTTGCTGTGAGGCAGGCGTGCTTAACCACTTTGCCACTGTGCTGCCAAATCTAACTGAAACAAACACCTGCCTTGTTCCGTACCGCTCCTGAACACACGGGCTGTGTCCAAATCAACACACTATTTACTATACATATAGTGCACCATTTTGTAGAGGTATCCAAATGTCTAGTGACTGAAATGTAGTGCACTCATAGTTTCCCACAATACCCGGTCAAATAGACCATAATGCTTTGCGAATTGTCGGAGGAGAGCAGCACGACCGTGACATGGCTTTAAACTGAACACAACAGGTTTGAATGAAATGAGTCGGATACAAGTTGGACTTTCTGTGGAAATGTAATCTGTTGTAAATGTTTATTAATAAACCGTTACGATGTAAAATCACTAACGTTAGCTTAAATCATACAGACGGACATATGAGAGCTTTCCTCTTGAGGCATAAAAGAGCTGCTATAATCCAGTCAGTTTTGGTTATAGAACAAGAGTTGTTGAATAAAACACATAAGCCTATTTATATTATTCCTTATATCATTAAAGTCTTGTGATTTATTACAGAAGTCCATTATACGCTAGAGTCACGTGACTAACGGCAACAGAAAAAGTGCCGTGTAGTGTCCGAAACTATACAGTATAGTCCTCTATATAGGGCTGCACTATCTAGTGATTGAGAGGTTAGGGACTAGAGAGTGCATTAGCTCGAGAAAACAACTATTGATTTCCCAAGATAACTTAATTAAGTCGTTATCTCGGGAAAACCACAGATTTAACTTATGAGAAAATAATTAGAGGAAAAATAGTTATTGATCTATGTCCACTTACAACTTCCTAAGCCATAAACCTAAATTACGCTAATTGATATAAATTATATATTTTTCGTGCAGCGGAGTTGTGTCAGTGAGAAGTGGAAGCGTCAGAGCAGTGCAGAAACATGAGCTATGGAGCTATATGGAGAAATGTGGCCAGTCTCTTTCTTCTGATTCTTCTTCTTCATTAGTTGGTGCTGGGTTGTAGACTGAAGCATTCTGTCTCCATTACATCAAGTCCATTCGAAAGTTTTTGAGCGCTCTCTATCAAAAATTCAAATTTACAGTAATTTGTTGTGTTATGACAGTCTATATGTCTGATTACATTATTGTATTGTAAAATAATACAGAAAAATGTTGTGGAATTCTGGTACGACCTAGTACACAGCAATTTGATGTATTAGCAATTATTTAACTGTAAAATTCAAAAATACAATAATGTATTATTTGTTCAATATTACATGTAAATATTGTGAAATCCTAGTAATATTTTACAGTGTGGATACTCTAGATTCCCCCACCAACTTTGAAACATGCTGGGCTCCACCGTTGAGGGAATAATAAAAGAAATATGATTGAATGCACTAGGTGAGATTTTGGACACAGCAGTGAGTCAGATCACTTCCTGTCTCGCTCTAGAGATCTGGCCGAAGAGAACATATGTTCAGATATAGAAGTGATTAAGATTAGCTAAAAGAACAATAGTCTTGATAGTCCTCTTTGTCTGGAGCAGGTCTGTTAAGGAAAAGGTTGAACAAACACATACACAGTAAATGAAGCTGAAGTAGATAAATTGAGTTTTTGCTGGTGCTGCAGATTGTTTTGCAAGACTAAATATTGATGCCTGCGACCATAATGGTATAGTGTGTTACTTTCCGAGCACAAATTAAAATGCCTGTCATACTTTGCTTGGTGGATGGTAATGATTGTGTGGGAAGCAGGCAGAGAAATATCTCATTTGCTATTAGATAAAAGGCGAGATGTGACCCAGGAGCAGGAATTATTATCAATTTATTTAATTTGTTTAATAAACGCAATATGTCACCTTCAGTGTAATCAGAAAAAGACTTTTGAAGGACTTTGTGGCCTGATCCCAAGTGAAATAATTTAATCTGTTTGTACCTGAATGCACCCTCAAGCATCACTGCGTCGGGTGACTGCTGTATGTTCACAACACTGTTAATAACCTGTTTTTTACAGCTTTGTCCTCATTCACACACACTCTAGAATTCTATAATGTGTTTAATGTGCGTGCCTTGTGTTTCTCCTTTCTCCAGAGAGCAGAGCACTCGGCAGGAGACCGACATGACGCAGGGCGGAGCAGTGCCTGGCCCAGTGGGCACTAAGCAGCTGGCACCTACCACCCTCTCCATTCATCTTCATCATCATTCTCTCTGTTTTAGCTTTTATGCCACTGCTGAATCATATTCACATGCTGCATATTGTGCCATAGATGATCAAGGATTTGTTTCATGCGCCAGTGGAGTTTAATGAGAGATCTTGATAATAATGTAGATGTTTTTGACCTGGGTCTGAGACTACAGTAGGTCCCAATTTTCTTACATGTATCATGTGTCAATCTGGTTAATCCTAGTTTTATCTGTCTGGCTGAGAAGAAGAAAAAAAAAGTGAAGGTCAGAGGTTTTCTGTTGCACATTAGTCCCCCACTTAGTGTGGTGCAGTTACTAAACACATCAGTCTGTTGCTGTTAGAGTTCAGAGACGAGCCCTCAGCTGTCTTATAAAGCTGGTTTATTTTAAGTGACTTTGCCCTGAAAGGTTTTTGTAGCCTTCTCGTTAGTCCTTACAGCAGAGTGTATCTCCCGGAGGTCCCCACTCAGCCATCACTGATCTACAGTATACCAGGCCTCCTCTGAACCAATGGGCTGTGTCTAATCTGTTTGTTTGCCTGATGGTTTCTGACACTCACAGCAGGAGACGACACTCGGCTGATGGTCCCTCTCCCATAATTCCCTGCCCTTCCTGGTGTTGGCTCCCCATGTTGTGCCTGTCGCTTCCTGTTGCTTCATGTTTACTTGGCGGCAGCCTCATCTCGCTGCTGCTGGAGGATTTGCTTGTTGCTCTCACGTTTTATTTGTTCCTCTATTTGCTGTTTCCATTAAAGACAAAATTGAAATCTCAGGCGCTAACAAACACCTACGTCTTCACACACTGCACACATGGCACGCGTCGACTAACAAAACAACCGTACTGCTGCAGCAAATGAAAGAGCACAAACCTCTCGTCCTACTTTTGCTTTACCCTGCTCTCATCTGCTCACATCACCTCCTCGCTCACTTCTCTTTGCGAGTGAAGCAGGAGACTCGCACATTTTTGTTTTTGCATTCTCCTTCATCACAACAGAAGTGACTTTTCCCCTTTCTGCATATTTTTAACTTATTCAAAAACGTGAGTGTTAAAGTTTTTCAAGACCTTAACTTCTCATAGTCTTTCCTCCAGAGACAACAGCTCCAGGTCGCTACTTTCTGCTCCAACTCGTCATTATCAGACTCTTCAGCATAGGCCTGTGAGTTCCCCACTGACTTCAAGAATTGTGAGGTGTCCACAGGGGTTTGGTGAGAGTTTGTTGGTTTGCAGTGCACTGTATTTGACATACTAGACTGTATCTAGTGAGGTTTTACTGTTGTAATTGTCCATTCATTGCTTTTCTTCAGCTTGGTCCCGTTAGGGGTTGCGGATATGACTGAAGCCTATCCTAGCAACCTTTGGGCCTTAGGCGGGGTACACCGTGACAGACAACCATTCGCTCTCACATTCATTCACTAGGAACACTTTAGATTTGCCAATTGACCTATACATGCATGGGTACTTTTCATTTCTCTAAATATGCACACTCAATTCTTCCACTCCCCTCCTCTCCTCGAGTCTTAGTCCCGCCCACAGAGGAGCCAAAGAGAGGAGAGAGAAGAGGAGAGAAAAAGGAGGAGAGATGATTTTGGCGCAATGGAACATCTCCTCAGGAGCGTCACCTGCAGCAACCTCCATTTTTTATGATATTTACAACTGGATCTGCTGCAAGATCTCAAAATAACGTCATCATTTTTATTTTGTGTGATCGAAAGTGATAGTGCTTGGCCATTTTCATTTAATGGCATTAAAGGATTTCTTTTTTAAAACAAAACCACATTGTGTTTTCAATGAAACACAATGAATTAGAATCACTTAACATAATATTGCATGTTGATTTATAACCCATGTCACTTGTTAAAGAGTATAATATAATATAATTTTACAAAGAGAGACACAATTAGGACAGACACACAGTCCTGACTAAAAGAGGTGTTTGAAATACTGCTGAGAAAAAATGCATGAGGTCGAAAGGCAAGCTTTTTCTCTCTTATTCAGTAATCAAACAATCTATTCCCAATAATATCTTGGTCATTTGAGTCAGCATCACTGTTCTCTGTGAAGGGCACCATTCTCACTCACAAACAGGAAGAATCTCTGACATGTTCCGTACAGCGTTCACCTCTAATTATTAGTCATGTCTTCATTTCCTATCCTCCAGCCATCTCTTTCACCACAGCCCTCCCACTTTCCTCTCTTTCTTTCTCTTCCCACATCCACTGCTTGTTCTATGAAGATAAAGTGGGTAATCATATATGCATTACATTAACATCTCTAATAGCAGCTGTGAGGTATTGGTTCCTCATTAGCCGCCAACTCAATTCAACAACAAAGTCCAGTCCAAGCTCATACATTATAGCTGTATATGTTACAGGGACCAAGTGTGTGTCCGATGAGAAAATGAGGAAAGAGCTGTGAAGATCAAATATCCTGTAAATCAAATGTGTGTGATGTGTGTATATATGTGGATGTGTGTGTATGAATCTGGGTGTGTATGTGTGTATGTATGTGTGTGTGTGTGTGTGTGTATGCATGTGTGTGTGTGTGTGTATGTGTGTGTGTGTGTTTCTGTGTGTGTGTGTGTGTGTGTGTATGTGTGTGTGTGTGTGTGTGTGTGTGTGTGTGTATGTGTGTGTGTATGTGTGTGTGTGTGTGTGTGTGTGTATGCATGTGTGTGTGTGTGTATGTGTGTGTGTGTGTTTCTGTGTGTGTGTGTGTGTGTGTGTGTGTGTGTGTGTGTGTGTGTGTGTGTGTGTGTGTTTCTGTGTGTGTGTGTGTGTTTCTGTGTGTGTGTGTTTCTCTGTGTGTGTGTGTGTGTGTGTGTTTGTGTGTGTGTGTGTGTGTGTGTGTGTATGTGTGTGTGTGTGTGTGTGTGTTTCTGTGTGTTTGTGTGTGTGTGTGTGTGTTTCTGTGTGTGTGTGTGTTTCTGTGTGTGTGTGTTTCTGTGTGTGTGTGTGTGTGTGTGTGTGTGTGTGTGTGTGTGTGTGTGTGTGTGTGTGTGTGTGTGTTTCTGTGTGTGTGTGTGTGTGTGTGTTTCTGTGTGTGTGTGTTTCTGTGTGTGTGTGTTTCTGTGTGTGTGTGTGTGTGTGTGTGTGTGTGTGTTTCTGTGTGTGTGTGTTTCTGTGTGTGTGTGTTTCTGTGTGTGTGTGTGTGTGTGTGTGTGTGTTCTGTGTGTGTGTGTTTCTGTGTGTGTGTGTGTGTTTGTGTGTGTGTGTGTTTCTGTGTGTGTGTGTGTGTGTGTTCTGTGTGTGTGTGTGTTGTGTGTGTGTGTGTGTGTGTGTGTTTCTGTGTGTGTGTGTGTTTCTGTGTGTGTGTGTGTTTCTGTGTGTTTATGTATGTATGTGGGTGTGTGTTTTTGGGCTCGGGCGGGTGTGACTTGGATCGTGCCTGGAGCCAGCTCCTGTCCCTCTGGGGCTCCTCTCCAGCTCAGACTTTCCCTACATTTCTCTCGTGTTGACCCTAACCTTGTTTCTCTTCAATTTGCGCCTTCCTCCTCCCTCTCCTTTCTTTACAGCTCACTTCTCTCGTCTGGGGTCTAAAGAATGCTTCACAGTTTTGTTTATGCTCATATTTCTGTTACATCAGTGTTGGGCATAAAACACTCAAAAGAAACATGTTGTTGTATGTTGTACAACATATGTTGTATGTTGTCACTACAACATTAAGAAAATTAGACCTTTCCTATCTGAGCACTCTACGCAAATTCTAGTCCAGGCTCTCGTCTTGTCCAAACTGGATTATTGCAATGCTCTACTGGCTGGA
This sequence comes from Perccottus glenii, assembly GCA_024416835.2. Lineage (NCBI taxonomy): Eukaryota > Metazoa > Chordata > Actinopteri > Gobiiformes > Odontobutidae > Perccottus > Perccottus glenii. The sequence goes on from CM044546.2 coordinate 27,247,006, forward strand.
CTCCCTGCCTGCACAACCAAACCTCTGCAGCTGATCCAGAATGCAGCGGCAAGAGTGGTCTTTAATGAACCAAAGAGAGCACACGTAACTCCTCTCTTCATTATGTTACACTGGCTCCCGGTTGACGCCCGCATTAAGTTCAAAGCTATGCTCTTGGCCACCACTGGTTCTGCACCCTCATATCTTCACTCACTAGAACAGACTTACATTCCCACCAGATCCCTGCGCTCTGCAAATGAACAACGTCTGGTGGTACCGTCCCAAAAAGATAAAAAATCACTCTCACATACCTTCTCTGGATCTGTTCCACATTGGTGGAATGATCTTCCTGCTGCTACTAGATCAGCAGATTCTGTAGCCATCTTTAAAAAACGCCTGAAAACTCATCTCTTCCGTCAACACCTGACTGACAAACACTGAGTTCTACTTCCTTTCTATCAAAAAAAAAAAAAATCTTATCCTTAGCTTTGTATACTGTGCTGGGTTTCAACTGACTAGTTTTTTGTGCTCTTATGCTTTTTGCACCTTGTGTTGTTAAAATTGCTTCCATTGTTTTCTTCACTTGTAAGTCGTTTGGGATGAAAGCGTCTGCTAAATGACTAAAAGTAAATGTATGTTTTTGTAAACAGTCACATAAATCAAGCATTCCTGTTTCTACTGTCTATATACTGTAAATGTTTTGAGACAAAGCCTAGAAGAAATTGATATGTGATGATAATCTGAAAATAATATTACACTACAATATTATTCTGTAGTTGACACACATAATACTTTTAGTGTGACACAAAGACTAAAAAAGACCATACACTCTAACATGTGCTTTGTTTAAACTAGTTTAAACATTGTATTTATCGTCTACACTGCATTAAACACAAATGGAACCTGTGTCCGTAAATGATAGGAAACTGCTGCAGTGTAGTGTAATGTAATGTCCAGAAAGATGGGAATAAACTGAATACAGTCTTTGTTTCCTGCAGCAGCTGTACCTCTAGCCTCTTACAGCTGAACATGATTTATTTGCACAGCTACTCACTTGTCACTTATGCCTCACCTGTAGCTGAGGTCTCATTTGTGGTTGAAGTCTCAAATGAGCAACTTGACTGGATGTCAAGTGTTGGATTATCTGTGTGTGAAGCCAGTCTGAGATATGATATCAGTTATTTTTCTCTCATGTCTCACTTGTATGCTAATTTATACTGTTACTGCTGATGTGGTGCAGATGCAGCAGCCTTTGTATTATTTTTACAACACATCTGGTCCTGTGTGAACTACTCACACGTGTCGACAGGGGAAGGAGCTGTGAGATATGCTGAAGGCAACCTGCTCCTAGGCCCCACACGCTGTATCATCATGTCAAGAGCCTTATTCACACAGGCTTCAACAGAACAGGCTGTAAAAGACCACTGTGGTCAGCTGCAGCACCGTGTGTGATTTGTATTCTTTGTTTCTTCGCGTCCTTTCTGCACTAATGCTTCTTCACTAGCTTAGTGTATTGGGCTACTTTTTATAAAGAACTTTTCTGCAATGTATTTTTATTGTTCCTAAAGGATCATTTTCTGTGCTGAAGACTATCAATCTGATGACACTTATGTTGGCCTTCAGGTGATGAACTGTTTCTCTCCCATGTTCTTAATGTGTAATATTCATTTGCATTTGATAGATTATATGTGAATGTTCTGTAATAGTCCTGGACACATCTATTGCGTTAGTGTTTTATCCTTGGAGTTGATCCTTCTGATCTTGCTCTGATTAAGGCACTAAGGACAGGCTTTGTCTTGTATTACCTATAGAAATAAAATGCTCTTACAAAACTAACACAATTGTCAGAAATCCAAACCCCATGTTGTACAGCGTCTTCTTCTGGAGAACGTTGTTTTTACAGAGGTGTTGTCTCAGACAGGGACAACTCTTAAATTTATATAGGCACCATAAAGTTGATATAATTTTTAAATAATTCAAAGAAACATCTCTTTTCAGATGCAGCCAAAGACACTGCTCATCCCTCACTCTATTTGGTCAGATTCTTTCCTGTATGTCTCCTCCTTAGCTTAACAGAGTTCTTGTCTTGTTCTTGGGCTAAGTCATGACTGGGGCCTAATCCCAATGCTACCCCTTACCCTTGTTTGTGTTCACAAGACAAAAGGGAGTACCAATACTCATTTGGATTGGGGGAAGGAGTAGGGCTGTACACTTGAAACGAAGGGGTAAGATCATCAAAATTATATTGGCCTTACAGCTGCAGTGGTGTCCCAATTCTTAGGGGTAGCCTATAATCGTATGGCTAAGGGGAAGGGGCAAGTTGGAGGATTGGAATTGGATCTTGGTTTTGGTTGGTCTGGACCTGATGAGTGGGACCACTCTGAACAAAGAGCGTTCATACTGTAAAGTCTCCATGGTTTTGAGGTTTTGTCATTAACATCATTATAGACCTAGTTATGTTTTATAAAACATGTTCTCATTGAGTTTTTTGTTTGTATGTTTCAGATAAAGAAATGGAACATCATGAAGCCCGACTATATTGCTACATTTTTAATAAAGACCACATAAAGCACCGCAGGAGCTTTACAGAGACTGATGTAGATTTTTCAAACAAAAAACCATATTAATGCACCAACTTTGATGACAGAGCACAAGAACAATGTTTTAATGGTTTAGGACTTTGTTGACTCTTAGGGGATGTCATTAAGAGTATTCTTAGCTCAAAGTCTACCAAAATGCATTTCATAGTGACAACTCCAGCATTTCATGGGCTCCCCGCGGATACAATATCTACAATATCAAAAATATCTATTCAGACTAACACAAGCCACAAAAAGTACTACTTTTATGCTACATGTACGGACTGACCTGAACCTGAGTAGTGTAGTGACAAAGGCTGGATTTGTGGCAAAAATGTTCCGCATTTTAGGGCTCTCCATGATACAAGTACTTTTATTAAACCTTTATTTAACCAGATAAAAAAACACACTCTCTCTGACACACTGTTGGCCTACAACTAAGGCTTAGGCTATGACAATGTCAGTGACAAATGTCTCTGACTTAGCAGTGCCTCCTTTGGCGCATGATGCACTTCTTTTGGGAAAATATGTACCGCTTTTGAAAAGTTTTCCAACCTGACCCATACCACAGCACTTGGTGTAAACATGGCTTTTTTATAGACAGTGGTACAACATTAGAATGCACAATGACAAATTTGTCTTTATCATTTCCAAAAAGCAAACACAAAAGAACGGTCAACAGCTTTTATCATCAGTGATGTAATGTTATGAAAGTTGGAATAAATGAACATAAACACAGCCCTAGATCTGAGGCCACAAACCAGCAACAGCACAAATATGAATCTTGTTTCCTTAAATGCCCTGTGTTTGTAGTGAGTGTGGGAAGACACTGAGGCAAAGGGCACTAAAGTGTGGAGTGTTAAAGCTGGGGTATGCGCCTGCTGGTTAATGTCAAGTGTGGATAAGGTACCTGGGTCTCCGAGGGGTTACGAGCTGGAGCATTGTGGCTGTGATTAAAACATGAAGAGCCAGAGGGTGATGGCTGGCACATATTCGGCAGCGTCTCCTCCTCCACCACTCCTGACTCGCTGCCAGCTGTCACTTATGTCAGTCAGAGCTAATGATACTGCAACTCCAGTCACATTCCCCAAATAACTCTATTCATATGTATATGTCAATAAAAAGGCTTGTCTTAATATTTGTTCAAAATATGTTTCAAGCAACATCAGTCTGCTTTCCACAGCGCAGTATATGGTTCAGTTCAGTATGTTACACTTTTGGCAAGATGGTCACTGCTTTAACACTTGAGACAAAATATATAACATAGAAAACTCAAACCATACATGCAAAATGGAAGTTACACATCAAGATGCACCAGTATTTTTTTTATTCAACCTTTATTTATCCAGTAAAGTTCAACTGAGATTACAAATCTCTTTTGTAGATGGAGTCCTGGTAATGTGTGTGGGTTTGGGGGGTATTCTTCAGGAGTGCTAACCACTCTGCCACCCAAAAGACCAAAGTGGTTTTGATCTTAAATCTGCCTGACTGCTGGAATAATGCAGTCGGTCAAAGTGCATCCTATGTGAGTGAGAGTGTTGCCACATTTATTGTTAAATTTCCCCCAGTGCATCTTTTAGGAATAAGGAGAGCTGAACCAGCCTACAGAGCCATGAGCCTCTGAGCTGGGCAGATAAATGTAGTGATTGGAAGCAAAGCTGAAAATGAAAGCGCAAGAGACATTTGACCCTGGAACTGTCCGACTCAGCGATGCAAAGAGTCAGACACAAATACCAGCATGTTCTGAAATAAAGCCTGGAACAAGTTAAAAGAAGTTAAACTTCTTGTTGTCTTTCTGGACAATAAATTGTCTTGGTCAAAACAGTGAATTTGTTTTAAAGATAATGTCTTTGGTGCAGTCTTGCCAGCTGACTTGACCGAGCTCGTTGTAAGAACATTAATACTATCACAACTTGACCACTGTCAGGCCATATGGGCAAATGCAAAAAGAAAAGATCTAGATAAACTTCAATGAATGCAGAATAAATCTGCCCATGTAGCACTAAAGTGTTTGTATACCATGCACGCAGATATTAGCTGGCTAAAGGTTAGTGATAGGGCATTAGCCACTTTTTTATAATTTTCAACCTGGAAAATATTAAGACTTAAAAATCTACTGTTTATGTTCAGTCAATTTAAGAACAACTTAGATCCCCATGGATATACTACTAGACATGCATCTAAAGGGCAAACACTAACTTTCTCAAATGCACGTTTCTTATCAGAGCAATGAAATAATAGAACTTTTTGCCATTATCCATTAATAAAAAAATAAACAGAAATCAGTTTTTAAAATGCAATTAAAAAGGTTTATATATTTTATAAATGAAATGGATGGTTTGTAATGTAAATCTTTACATCAGCATCAGAATATCTAATGTATTTTCAAACTCTTTTGCAGGGATTGTAATTTTAAGGAAATGTATTTCGTCCATATTTGTCATCTATCATATATATGTATATATTTGGTATATTATTTACAATTATTTTATGAATATGTTTTTAAAAAAGTATTCAAGGAAGAGTAGCTTGCTGTAAAGGCTAGGAAATGGGGATCCTAATAATAACTAAAAAATAAAATAAAAAAACTTGTTTTGTTTTAGTCTATTTGGTCTTGTTAGGAACACTTGAATTGTCAAAAGGAAAACAAAACATGGAATTCTGGATTGTTTTCAGAAAAAAAAAACTCAGGCAAATGTCCTGAGTGGGAATTGAATCCAGTTCTCCCAAGTATATGATGCACGCTACCAGGTGAGCCAACCAGGCGCCCCTGTTCTGTAGCGTTTTGTTGTTTAGATAATGCCAACATATACTTAAGTTCATTCAGTTCAAAGTTCACTCATTCAAATGCATAAATGTAAAATGAAAAGCATAACTCTGAACTCATACTTGATGGAAATATTTCTTGATAAAGCCACACAGGCTCAAACAGGATTTTTTCTCTCCTCCCCATGTGTTGGAGTTCCCCCCGGTAAACCCCAGTTCTGGAAAGTTCTCCAACCAGAGACTCATGTGGGCATGTGCTAGTCACAGTTTGTCCATAACAAACACCATGTTCAAACATATGAGCGTCAATCAATGCACATTGCACCAGGACACCCTAGGCCCGAGGTTGGTGATTGACATTGTATTTGATTCATCTGACCTCCGGCCTTAGCGGAGCTAGCAACTAATCACCACCTGGTGGTGAGTGTTTATTCGATGGTGGGGGAGGAAGCTGGACAGACTCGGCAGGCCCAAACGTACTGTGAGGGTCTGTTGGGAACGTTTGGCCGAGTTGCCCTGAAGACTTGTGTTTAATTCTTTCTTGCAGTTTTAGAACCTCAACTTATACAGTATGTTTTGTTTGTGTTTGCCACATCCTAAAGTTTGTTGAATTTAAGATGTGATTCATTGCTTTTGTCCATGTTTGGTTTGAGCTCTGTTCTTCTTCAGTCTGTTTCTCATTTTTTGAGGGCACACTTGTTTACTTCTGTCTCGGTTATGTTTTGTTTTTGGTGCCAATTCTTTAATAATGTTATGAAACCTTTCTTTTTGTGTAACTCAACACTCTTTAGACTTAAGATGCATAACAATAACGCCTGGAACCATTGTTTTAGTTTCAAATTCCTTGTGTCTGTTCAATGTCTTGCAATAATTGTCCTTAAATGCTGCCTTGTCTTTGTTCTTTATTTTTCAGAAACCAGAATCTACTCTTCTTTGACCGAATGGGCTCTAAACCCCGCTCAGAGCAGAGTCTAAGCCCTGGCTTTGAGGAGTGTGCCGGGTGGATCAGGGTGTCTCGGGGGGCCTCTGGAGATGGACCCTGCACAGAACACGCCTGCTCTTGCCTCAGCACTAACACTTCCAGCTTCTGTTCATTCTCACTTTGTAAAAGGTGTGCACACAGCTGGATATTGGAGAGTATAAAATATATTGTGGTTTTACTTTTTATTTCTGATTTGCCTCAGAGTACACTAGCCTTATCATTTATTCATTTAAATGAAACTGGACTCATAAGAGAACAATTGTTTAAACAAGCTGTTGGCCTATTTAGTCACTCCACGTTTTAAAATAAAAAAAAAATTCAGCCAAGGTATTTTCAGCAGTCAAGCTCTTTAGTCATTTTTAAATGACTAAAGACTACTCATGAGGTCAGACAATTTTCGACTTGTAGCTGGAGGAGGAGCCTGAGAATGTTATGCAGTTTGTCAAATTTTATCAAAAAGAATGTTAACATCCATATTTCCGTGTCGACCAAGTGCCAAGTTATATTTTGTATCCATCCATCCATCCATCTTCTACCGCTTATCCGGGGCCGGGTCGCGGGGGCAGCAGTCTAAGCAGAGACGCCCAGACTTCCCTCTCCCCAGACACTTCCTCCAGCTCTTCCGGGGGATACTGAGGCATTCCCAGGCCAGCCGAGAGACATCTTCTAGGTCTAGATCTAGGTCTTCCCCGGGGTCTCCTCCCGGTGGAACATGCCCAAAACACCTCCTAGGGAGGCGTCCAGGAGGCATCTGAAACAGATGCCCGAGCCACCTCAGCTGGCTCCTCTCGATGTGGAGGAGCAGCGGCTCTACTTTGAGCTCCTCCCGAGTGACCGAGCTCCTCACCTTATCTCTAAGGGAGCACCCCGCCACCCTACGGAGAAAGCTCATTTCAGCCGCTTGTATCCGGGATCTTGTTCTTTCGATCATGGCCTAAAGCTCATGACCATAGGTGAGAGTAGGAACGTAGATTGACCGGTAAATCGAGAGCTTTGCCTTACAGCTCAGCTCCTTCTTCACCACGACAGACCGGTACATCGACCGCATCACTGCAGAAGCTGCACCGATCCGTCTGTCAATCTCACGTTCCCTCCTTCCCTCACTCGTGAACAAGACCCCAAGATACTTGAACTCCTCCACTTGAGGCAGGATCTCTCCACCAACCTGAAGTGGACAAGCCCTATTTTGTATCTATTTATACAAATATGTTTGAATTTTAAGACCCCCTAATCAGGGTATCTTGCCTTGGTACTGGCTTAACCCACCTAGCCCTGGTATCAATGGGGTGGGTGGGTTATGGGTTAAGCCTTCCCTGTCATTTCCAATAAAAATCTAATTAAATTATAATTCTTTTTTTCTCTTAAGGTTTTTTTTTTGTTTGTTTTGTTTCTGATCATTTCAAACCTTTTTCTTTGAAATTCACCTGAACAGTCATACAGTCTGCAATTGTCTGTTCAAATTTTAAATTGGAGATACTAAAATATCTGTCTGCATAGAATTTCTCACCTGACAGTTTCCATGTTTGGCCACTTGCCCAGAATTCTTGCTACTTCTTGGTTTTTCCTTTCTTCCTCTGCCTCACAGTTTTTCATCCCTTTTCATCCTCTTTTTTTTCCTCTCCCATTGGTCTGCTTTCTGGTGCCTCCTCTTGGCCCCGTTCTGAAGGTCAGCTGAATTAGTGTTTAAATTCTTCACAGCTACGATATTCATTTAACCTCTCTATCTCTCAGTAAAGTGTGTGACTCGCTTGGGTCAGACACACAATACTTTTGTTATGGTTCCAGAGGTTAGAAGATAAACAAGGATATCCTTTCAAAACTTCTCATCCAAACCAGCTACCTGGAATCTTACATATGTGTATGTAAGAAGAGAGCAATCACAAGCCCTAATGTGAGTCTGTGCTGGATGATGGATGAGTGTTGGATGTGAAGCTCTGTGTGTAATCAGCTCAGGTAGAGCCGTGTGGCCCCTGGAGCCAGCCGGGGAACACAGAGGGTTAAGTGCTCCGACGGCTCAAGACTCCGGGGCCATCTTGGTGCGTAGCCTCAGGCAGTGGCTCCTCGGCTCAGACCCCTTCGTCTCCAGGGCCCACACTGATCAGGCCTTAAGCTCTGCAAGAAAGACATGAGGGAAACAGAGACCGGGGCTCATTTCTTCCACCGCATGTTGGGCAGGGGTAAGGGAGGGGTGTTCTCTGAGGGAAGGGCTCCAACATGTCCTGGAAAAACAAAGAAAACTGGTTGAAACCTGCATTATGTTATTGCGTTAGCCTTCGATGAACGTGTTCGAGTACTCATGCGTTAGTCAAATTTCTTTGTGTGTTTATTGCAGCTATTGTCGCTTATGGGGGGCATTTTCTGAGCTTTGAAAAAAATCTGAACTCTGTAGACTGCAGAGCTACAGAGCTTTATTCATATATACTTTCAGTTTCACAGCCTATAACTTGGCTTTTACAGTCGTGACAAAAAGTAAGACAAGTGAAGCTTTTATTTAAATTAAACCAAGTATACTAAAATATGTTTTATACTGTATCTGTCTTTCAGTAATCTAGTTGTGGAAGTGTGTGTATGTGTGAATATGGAAAGTTGTGGAGTGTTGTGCACTGTTGAATGTGTAAAACCAACTAAAGAAGAAGGGTGCGGGGCGGGCAGACAGGCTGTTCATGTAAACAGGAGCAGACACACTGAGAGAGAGCGCGAGGCAGGTGGAAGCTGGAGCTTTTACGGCGGGATGACCGGGCTCAGGTGATTCCTGTAGTAGTTTTGTAGCACTAGTCTTCTATAAATATTTACTGCTTTGAACATCCAGTCTTTAATGTTATGGAGTGAAACTTTTTCTGACCAAACTAAGAACATTGTAGTTCTTTAAGTCCTGATTTGATCAATTTGTGTTGTTCAATTTTAGCAAAACATGCCAACATAAGCTCAAAACACAACGACATTAAGCCACAACACAATAAAATGCTTCAGACCAATAGGGGGCAGTGTTGATATTGAAACACCTATATTTCCTGAAGACGCCTCATGAAATTATTTGAGTGATCTGACCTAAATATATAACATTTTAATGAACACGTACTGATTGCTGGAATGTTATAATTTTAATGATTGTCTTATGCTGTCATGTTTTGTCCAATAACCCTCGTTTCTGCAGCAGGCACACGCCCCTAGTGCTCTGGAGCATTTCCATTGTGTTGTGAGCTTATGTTTGCTTTTTTAATATTGTGTTGTGAGCTTATGTTTGCTTATTTAATGTTGTTGTGTTGTGAGTTTATGTTTGCTTTTTTAAATGTTGTGCACTACTGGGCCACCATACTAACGTGACCCTATGCACATTACAAGTCACTACTGTGACTTTGTGCTTTTGCTTCATTCTTGCAAGAATTAAACATGGCCATTCCTTTTTTAAATTATACTCTGTCTACGTGTCTCTCTTGATAATAAGGATAAAGAATTCTTATAACACTTGCACATCACAGTATATTGCAATATTAGTAAAAATATACATTTCAATGGAAGATTTCCTCATATTTTCGAGCCCATTCTTTGATGTCTAGTTAGCTTATTTTGTGCCATTGTGTGTATTATCACGCTCCAGAAAAGTGTGAGTGGTCCGTCCCGGGGCAGGACCAGCTCAGACAGTCATCCTGTCAGCCTCTGCCTTTTGGCCCCATCTTGTTCCCGATTGTTGACTTACAGCAGGCCAACACTGGCCTAGGGAGGTGTCATAGGTGTTGGAATGAGACCTCCTTGTAACCCCAACCCCCGAACCCCTACGCAGTTCACTCATGAGTCATGTAGCGGCAGAGAAAGAGTAGGGGAAAATAAAAGTGCTGCTGTTCCACGCTGTCATCATCGGCAGTATTTCTAAAAACTGAGAGCAGGCCTGTGATGTTTTCATGCCGCAGCACTCACTCAGATCAATGCTTCCCGCTGCTGTTCTCCCATCGTATCATCATACAGCCTTATTGTTGGTCTTGAAGAAGGGATAAAGAACAGAGAAGCCTCCTTGTCATGGTTCCTCCTTTTGTCTCTGCAGTGACCATTTGCACTCAAGATTTTCTTCCCTGTTCACATTACACTGACTTTGATATTGTATAGAGGGCAGTGTAGAAACATGGCTTGTTATACAGACGTTCCACAGGCTGGGCTCTGAAGCTTTACAGTCAGAAATTCACTGAGAAGTCTATACTGGACCGGTCTCTAAGTGTTAGCCCTACGATTATCTGGTGATTGTCCAGACTGTACCCAGCTCATCCCCAGCAGCTGGAATAGGCTCCAGCCCCATCGACCTGTAAAACAGTAATAGATCAATGGATAGGAATGTAAACATATCATTGTAGCATCATTGTGGTTGTGTTTAGTTGTTGTTTTGTTGTTATAGAGGTTTGGTCTAAAAATGAAGTGACACAAAGATTCCAGCTGTGGGCTGCAGACAGTGGGTCATTACAAACATGACATGGCCATAAGACACAGCAGTGCACTGTGAAGTATTAACTTAGTAACTATTGTCAGCGTGCACTTTCAAGGCACTAATTCTCTCTTCAAGATTTCCTCTTAAAAATGATTAAAAGAAAACATCTCTACTTCTGCCCTTTACAAACAGCTGGATATTGCAGCTTTGAATTCCACCAAAATGACTCTGTCTGCTGCACAAAAGTCACAGTGCACTCTCTGTGATGCATCTATAAATACTCCACATATAACTCTGCTCTTCCTCATCTTGTTACCATCTTTCACTTCATGTGATCAAACATGGGCTCGGTCCTCTTCAAATGAAATCTGTGCTGTAATTTCATATTGGGGCAAAGCTGTGTGTGTTTGCCAAGTTCCACACAAACAAGCAAGGACACTGTCGCAGCGTGGCTCCTCCTGCAACCTCATTATGGCTGT